>OX359292.1:9404124-10664124 GCA_947179395.2 Pulicaria dysenterica
GCGAGAAGCGATCCGAACCCTTAGATGAATAAATTAAAGGCTAAGATTAGAGATGTCATTTTAGTAATTATATTATGATATTAAATAAATTAATAGGGGTAAAATAGACATTAACTCAAACCTACTCCTATTATATCTCCTTTTTTGAATCCCACAATCTCATCCCCCCCTCTCTCTCTCTCTCTCTCTCTCTCTCTCTCTGCCGTTTCAACTAGGGGTGTGCACGGTTCGGTTTGGTTCGGTTTTGGGGTAAAACCGAAACCAAACCAAAAATTTCGGTTTTTGGAAAAACCAAAACCAAAACCATTCGGTTTTTCGGTTTTCGGTTTTATGTTCGGTTTTTGGTTCGGTTTTTGGTTTTTGGCTCGGTTTTTAGTTTTTTTTTTTTTTTTGAAATAGGCTGCTGCAAATCATTAACTTAGGTTGCTCATAGTCTCCTGTTTGGGCTGCTACAAAACACAATATAGAATGATATATACAAGATTTTATCCGAAAACATTGAAACAAAATAATTAATAAAGTGTCCAACATGAAACACATTTAACCCATCATAGAAATGTGTTGAACACATGAAGAGTTGAAAACATAAATAACAAAGTTTGATGCTTAGTTGCCTTAAAAGTTAAAAATAAATTTAAGTAAGTGTAATGGTTCGGTTCGGTTTCCTACAATCAGTTCGGTTATTTATGTTCGGTTTTTAAGTTCGGTTCGGTTCGGTTTTTGTGGGCGGTTTTAGAAGCAGGAACCGAACCAAACCGAAATTTTCGGTTTTTAAAATATTGAAAACCAAAACCAAAACCAAAACCATTGGTTCGGTTTTTTCGGTTTGGTTTTTTCGGTTTTTTCGGTTTTGGTTCGGTTTTCGGTTTTTATGCTCACCCCTAGTTTCAACCTCCCAGATCCCTCCCTCACGTCATCCCCTACAATCTCATCCCCTCTGTATGAATTGTTCAATATTGATATTTATAATGATTGATGGTTAATAGTTTTTTTTATTGGGTTGTTCAACATTGAATTTAATGATGATTAATGGTCATTTTATTCTCTAATAAAATGCATAATGTATTATCTACGTATTTATCAATGAACATGGTACAAGCCAAGAAGCAGTAAAATGTACAATAACAAAAAAATTTGCAAATTGTACGTTGTATTCATTAATGAATACAATATACATAACGAAAAAATTATAAATCTTACGTTGTGTTCAATGTTGAATACCATATTACGTATTAATAATAAAGTAAAAGTTAATTTCATAAATCCAAAAAATAGTTAATTAGAGGGAGAAAAAATAATTAAAAAAGAGAGAAAAAATAAATAAAGGAAAGAGAAAAAAATTGTTTACTAATATACCCTTTTGAATTAAATAAATATAATAATTATGATTAATGTGAGCCATAAGATCAAAAGCAAATCAATGGTTGAAATTGCTTCTCGCACTTTTCGCAAATAAGAAGCTTTTCGCATGAACCCTCCTCTATATATATACATGGGACGGTTCAAACGAGAAGTATTTTTCGTACGAGAAATGCAAGAACCAATTTTAGCCGTTGATTTGATAAGTTGAATTCATGGATGTAGATCAAGCGTGGCATGGTGCATGTGATGAATTCATGGCTGACATTGATGGAGGGGGAATTAGACGGCTCAGATTGGTTCTCGCGGTTCTCGTACGAAAAACAGTTCTCGTTTGAACTTTTAACTATATATATATATATATATATATATATATATATATATATATAGAGAGAGAGAGAGACAAAAGTTCATGCGAGAACCGTTGTTAGCGCAAGAACCGCAAGAACCAATCTAAGCCGTCCAATTCCCCTTCATTCAATGTCATTGCCCACCCATGAATTCCTTCCACACCCTATCCTTCCACACTCTCCATCCATGATACTTCCCATATCAAGGGAACGGCTGAGATTGGTTCTCGCGGTTCTCGCACTAACAACGGTTCTCGCATGAACTCTCCCATATATATATATATAATTTCCTACTTCCTCAGTCCCTCTCGCCTCTCATTCTCTCAATGTGTTGTTGTCTTGGCGGTGCCTTAATGAGTAATGGCCTAAACCTGTAAACCAAGTTTTGTTAGATACTATATTCTAGTGTTCCACGAAGGCACGAAGGCACAAAGGTGTGATTCCATGAAACAATGATTCCACGAACCTGATGAAACCCTAAAAGCTGATATGTTCATCAACCTATTTCGTAGATTTAAAAACCCTAAATCCTTGATCAAAAAGCAAATGTGTAAACCCAAAAGAAAAGAATCCAGAACAAAAACATCCAAAAGATGATTACGGAAACCCTAAATAAATTGAAACCTAGATCGGAGATGAACTTATGAAATCTTGAACCAAGATGAAATCCAGATTAATCGCAAGCCCTTAACCAACGTCGTAGAAGATCGAGTAAGGCGGTTACAACATTGGAAGAACATTCATAGAGTATGAGTGATAAAGCTTAAAGAGGAAAGAACATTCATAGTTTTTGTAACCAAAAATAAATACAAATATTAAAGAGAGGGTAAAACCTACTGTTAATTCACCTGTGATAGCAGGTTCACTATATACAATGATCCGAAATGGATAAGTTGTTTGTATTTATAGATACAAAATAAATTGGCTGCACACAATGATAATATTGACAAAATTTATTGTATTTTCACTCATTTTGCCCCTTTTGAAAGTGTTGGTGTTTAGTGTGAGTGTTGCATTTGTTTTAAATGGGAAATGATTTGAATATAATATTTTTTTATTATACATAATAAAAAATATATGTTTAACTATAATATCCTATTGAGAAAAATAATTAGTTAATTTATTAAAATAAAAAAATATGATTGTTATGTATATAAAAAACTGTTTGTAATGAATCATCTCTTATTTTAAACACGTAGATTAAGTTGAAGAAAATATAGTTTTTTAAATCTATTATTGTAAATACGTGTCAATTGTTGATTTATCATGATGCAAAGCCTACTCCTAGCTAGGACGAGGCTTAATTAACTATAAAGAACCGAAAGAGAAATCATGATACTCTTTCTCCAATTGAAGCACCCATGCATGCTTGGTGCCAATCTACCAAACCCTAGCCCACCATTGTTTCTGCATTTCAAGCTTTTGAGGTGGAACCCTTTTTCTAGATGAATTACTCAAAAGTCAAAAGAAGTCTTCAATCTCATCATCCATCTTAAATTCCAAGCTAGTGCTTTATTATTGCATTTTTAGCTAAATTAATTGATAAAGATCCGTCACTATAAAAAAATATTTTATTTATCCACGTTTTATAAAAAACGTGTAAAAATTGTAAAAGATATACATATTTGTAAATGTGAAAAATTATTTGAGTATAAAGATTGTTAGAAAAGGAAAAAAAACATTTATGAATGTGAACATTTGATTATAAAAGTCCACGCCTATAAATGTGTTAATTTAGTAATAAATAGATAATTAGAGAAGTTCACACTTAAGGGTGTAGACTTTTGTAATTGTGGAATTATTTTCAAATCTTTCACGCTAAAATGTATGAAAAATTAGATAATTTGTCCATACTAATAAATGTGATTTTTGACTCCAAGTTTCACACTTTCAAATGTATAGATTTGGTAGAATTTAGTAACACCCATTTTTCCACACTTGTTTGTAATTTTCAATAATTAATATATTTTTTGTAGTGCGTCAATAAATGAAAACACATAAAGAAAGAAATTATTGTATTTTCATGAAAATTTTCTCATCACTAATTAATGTGTGTGTATATAGGCAATTAAATATGAGTTAAATTTCTATTTCTTTCTTCTAAATATTCATACGTTATTCTCTTAATTACACATTAAATTGTAACACTAATAATTAATTCACTTTTCGTATATACTCTTTTGGTTTTAACACTTGTCTTGATTTAATTAATACAATGGATGAGTAGAAAGATTTTTTACATATATTTCTAATATAAATTAAACACTAACATTTATAAAATATATTTGATAATCCTAGCTAATGAATTAGATAAAAAAAATTAATTAACAAATCCGAAACATCAATTTTGGTAAATCACATTTACCATGATAAAATCACATTTATTCATATCATGATACTAAGTTTCTACAGTCATGCATGCCTCTTGCTCGCTTTGACGTTTCCACCACTGGTCTGGATGACCTTTGTCTTAAAAAAAAATACACGGTTTTAAGATAATGAAGTAGATACAATGTTTGATTAGTAAACATGTTATCTTTAGTCTTACATTTAATAGATAATTTACTTGTAAAAGATGTGATAATAATAATTAGTAGAGGGAAAATGAGGAAAATTAGCAATAAATGATAATCTTTTTTTTAGAAAAAAATTGACAATTATTTTGGGACATAAAAATAGTATAATGGACAATAATATTGCGATGCGTGAAGAAAGCAATTTTTTTATTAATATGATATTATCATTTTTAAACAAACTCGTATATATATTACATGACATCTAATTATATATATAAATATATATATCTTCTAATATATATAAAAGACTAATTTAAAAAAAATTATTAGATGATCTTGACCTTTCATTTAATAAAAAATTTAATCTTAGCCGTTAATTTCTTTAATTTTAAAATTTTGATTTTGACTTTTTAAAGTCAAACTAATGTGAATTAAAAAACACAAAAACCATCCTAATTAATATTATCCTTTATTTGTAAACAAATTACGATGCATTTGAAATTAATGAAAACTAACATTCATTTAAAATTATCTATAAAAAATTTGAACTTACATGAATTAATATAACTTGTTTATAAGAATTTTCAAATTGATATTATTAAAAATTTGATTTGCCTATCTCTTTTATATCTATCTTCTATCTTCTAATATATATAAAATACTAATTTGATAAATTTTATTAGACGATCTGAAATCTCATTTTAAAAAATATTTAATCTTGACCATTTATTTATTTAAAATCAAAAAATCAATTTTGAAATATTATATTTAACCAAATTCTTTGTTTTATCATTCTAAAATATTTTATAATTATTTTAATTCCTTTTAAATTATAACCAATAACGTTTAACTTTATTACCCTTGATTGTAAAAATAACGATTGATGATTTATATAAGAAATACAATCACGTCTCTTCTTATCATGCTACCATGTTTACGCCGTCAAGTTTGCCCGCCCGCTCGCGTCGATGTTTCTACCGTTGGTTAGAGTGTTGATGACGTACGTCGTCAATTTTTTAAATTCTCATTTAATTCGTGTTTTATTACTCTTTAATATGTTTTTATTAATTTTAATATTTATTATCTTTCAAACCACCCGTGTATCACACGGACATTTAGTCTAGTATATTTATAAAAGAGTTCTAGCTAGGGGTTTTGCTTCATATTTGTTAAGGGTTCTTCTTTATAGGGTTCTTCGATTTACTTCATATCTGTTTAAGGGTTCTTCCATATTAGATTCTTAGGGTTTGTGGATTTTGTTTGGAGTTATGGGTGATACATGTTCATATTCTTATGTGTTGATTTGTATTTGTGTTTCTAGATTTACATATGTTCAAAGAAAATATGAATATTCTTGTGTGTTTCTAGTAAAATATGAATGTTCTTGTATATGTGTGTCCAAAAAAAAAAATATGAATATTCTTTAGCATTTACTTATGTGGCATATAATGTGGATTTAAAACTAAACTAAAATGCAAAAAATTACTTGCTAAGGATGTAGTAGGTGACTCAATACATAAAATGATAACTTTGAAGAGTCTAATATATTTTAATAGACGTGATAAGCTGAATACATTTTTATAAACTAAACCATATATAGGGGGTGTTTGTTTTAGCTTATTTTTTTGGGCTTATTGGCTTTTTAGCTTATTTTTTGGGCTTATCAACATTTATGTGTTTGGATAGACTTATTAGCTTAAGCTTATTAGCTTATTTTTATGAAAATAAGCCCCTTTTCATAAGTAATCTTGTCTTAGCTTATTTTCTAGGGTGGGAGCTTATTTTAACAAATTTATCATTTTACCCCTCTTTGACACCCTTTTTAACTCACAAATAGTGTAAGGATGTCCTTTTTTTTTGTCATTTTTACTAAAAAGTCAAGTCAAACACCTTTTAAGCTAATCCAAACACTTTTTAACCTCAAAAGCTAATAAGCTCATAAGCTAATAAGATTAAGCCTAAAATAAAAGCTTAAACAAACACCCCCACAATATAAACAAATTTATAGATCAATATATGGATTTATGTTTTTCAGAACTTTGAGATTAATATTAAATGAATTAAGAATTATTATCTTTTGATAGTATAACTAACCTTCTAAAAATAAAAGACTAAGATGCATTAAATTTATTATACGACCCTAATCATTATTTAATAAAATAAAATTAATTTTTCAATCTTTACCATCCATTTAATCAAAATTAGAATTTTCAATCGTGACTTTTGTTGGTCAAAATTGAATCAAAATTATTAGAGTAATTGTCATTCTTAAATCTTAAAATATCATATTTGTCTAAACTAATAATTTACAAATATTATATGTAACCTTTATAACATTTCAGAATATCATTTTTAACCAGATTCTTAATTTTATTATTTTAAAATATTTTATAAAAATTTTAAATTCTTTTTAATTGTAACAGTTAAAGACCTAACCTAATTGTAATAATAATAATTTTAAATTCTTCTTAGTTGTAACAATACAAAGACTTAACCTCTTGGTATCATGAGATCATGTTTTTGCCGTCATGTCTGTCCTTAACCTCGCGTCGTCGGTTCCACCGATGGTTAGAGTCACCATTTTTTAAAACTTCTCATTTCTCTCCTGTTTTATAATTTTTTAATATTTATCGAAATGTATCTAACTTGACACGTTTTACTATTGCGTTTATCAAAGTTTAAAATTTTCTATTGTGGGTATCAAACTTTTAATTTGTTGCTATTGTTTATATTTTAGTTACATAAAATTGACAAAATGTTCGAGGCACACAATAGAAATTTTATAAGTCTGATACACAAAATAACAAAACGTGGTAAGTAAAATATATTTTATCGAACTAAACCCAAAATAAAAACATGTTTAAATATGTGATATACTTTGAGTCCTATAAAAAAAGTAATATAAATATTGAGTAGTTTTAAATGGTATTAAATGGGTCAAATAGAGGAATTATATATACTGATCGTAATTTTGTAATATCAATAAAAAAACTTATTATAAAATTAATAATCTTTTTGTTTAAATGACTATTTTATAATTATGTCATAGGAGACATATAGTTTCTTTTTTGCACCATAAGAAAGAAAACCATAAGTTGTAGAGGTTTTTTTTATTGAACTCCCGCATTTGTGCGTGGCATGGCTTGGTGAATTATCAAGTAGAAATTTTTAGCATACTATCAGATTGTGATATTCATAATTCATTTAACTATTTTCTTTCATAATTTTAGCATATATATGTTTTAATATAGCAGGTGGCATATAGATTAATGATTTGAATCATTGTATTCTCACTCTATTATATGTGTTAAAGGGTTAATCTTTTATATGACATATATATGTAAGAGAAAAGTGAGTACAATCAACAACATGCTGTACGTAACATGCACTAGAAAACCCCATCTCTAATTACCCTAAAAAGAACTCTAATCAAACATGATATGCCCATCAAATCAGAATGATTATTTCAATCTGTTTTAGTATTTTATCTCATATGGGTTTGTGGTCCTCTCCTGTCACCACCTTCTCACATGCATTTGCTTATGCACAGTGACGGGGAGAGAAGAAGAGGAAGAAAAACCTTCACGTTTTATCATAAAATAATGTAATTAGAATATTGATATATAAATAATATATATTTCATGCTTGGTTTCTCAGTCATACCTAATTAAGTAGAATTTTGAAAAATGGTACAACTAATGTTCTTTTAATAAAACTGCTGATACATACCTAAATATTTGTTAATTATATTGATCTAGCCATGAAGGAATCCCTCTGCCTTTCACATTTATGCACCTTTCTCCTGTTAGCATCATTGTCTTTTCTGATCATAGGTTCTTCTAAAATAGTATACAATCCTGCAAACAGTTCAAAAAATTAAAGTAAAGTTTCTAGCATGACAATTCAGTTTAAACATTATATATTCTAAATAAAAAAGATATATATACTTGACTTCTGATGTCAAACATACTAATAATATGTTGGCTCATTTGATCATCAAAGTCCAGGTAATATATATCTCTTGTTGTTGAATTCTTCCAGATTAAATTCGAAAGAATATATCTTTTACCTGATATCAGCGATTCATCGTTACTGAATTCTTCATTACTTTTTCCATGATCACTAGAGGAGCTTGTATCGCTTGATAATTTTAACTTGGCAGAAGCAAAAAACCATGTTGAATCCATCAGTTTTCGGATCATATGCACTGTATAACTAGGAATTTTCGCACGTTTTCCCTTATCTGCTGTAACGAAAACATTGATGAACATTAAGCAATCCATCAAACTCTCTTTAGCCATCCCTTTCATGTAATACGCCTGTGATCTTCTCCACAAGCTTTTGGCATGAGAATTGGCTGGTTTTGAGATCGAAAGAGCTCTCGTGGTGTCGCTTATGGCAGCATCTGGATTATTAAGTAGTAAATAACACTGAGCTCTATTACTATAAAGTACAATTCTTTCTTTCCTTAACTTCAATGGACATAATTTTACACCTTCTGTGTATTTTATAACTGCTGTTTCAATTTCACCTAACCAAAAGCTATGATTTGCTTGTTGTTTTATTAGATTCACCATGACTCTTTTCTCTTCCATTTTCTCATCACACATTGATCTTTCTCTCCTTTTCTTAACAACTTTGGAAACCCATATTTCTCTTAATCTTCTACCAACCTCGGTGCTTTTTATTCTTGATTTGCCGTTCTTGTAGTCGATTAATAGCGCTCTTGCGATTTTCTTTCCTAGATTTAACCTTTCTCCTAGATTTTGAAGCTCAATTAGATCGAATAAATAATATGATGCAATTTCAATTACTTTGTACCTTGTGTTCATGTCATGTAGAAGTAACAAAAGACAATCAATCCCCATATACTGCCAATCATCCGAAGACCTCGAAAGGTTACAAATACTCTCAATAACCTCCTTGGATTCGGAAACTTTTGTTCTTCCAATTCGATTATAACACAAGATCCTTATCAAACCAATTCCAGAAGGTGATGTATGATTCACAAGCCCACCCCACATTGAACTCAAGTCCTTCAAGAAATCTTGATTGCAAATAAGATCTATCGATCTACCTCGAATGGCAAAGCAACTTAGTAGGTGTAAAGACCAACACTGGATTTGGCTAGCCCATTCTTCAGCCTTTGTGTTCTCCATCTCTAACCCTCCAATCCCTCTAGTGATTAAGTTTTTGTGATATTTCACCCTATTGTTGACATCCTTAATGGCTACAAACTCATTGTATACTACCTCACCGCAGCTAGAAGCTAGGTCCATGGTTAGCTTGACCACCTCTTCTTCATAAACTAACAAAGGTTCAAAAGAACTATCATAACTTGCTAGGTGTCCAAGGGCTCTAACTGCAACCCTTTGCTCAACCCAGCTCATGTTTCCTCTCAAAAGATCCAACAATGGAGGAATAACACCAGATTCCACAGCTTTTTCTGCAAAAGTGACTCTATTCATGGTATAGGATCCAATAATATGGGCTGCATAATATGGGATATAAACATTTTGACCATCAAGAAGCCATGCTTTGTCTGAGATGCACTTTTGAAGTAAACTTACCATGCATTTGAATATACCTAAAGAAGGAAGCTCAGAATCTTCAGGTTGATTCATGGCGTTGTTCCATAGACTACATAGAATAAGTACTCGCTCTTGATCGTCAATTAATAGAATTTCTTTGAAGCATTTCTTGATTCCTGATCTTCTGATCAGTTTGTCTGGCTCTTTCATAGTGCAGAAGAAGCAAGTAGGGTTAGTGCAACTCATGGTGGAAGATGGGTAAGATTCCTCTATTAGATTTGCAAATTGGATTTGATTATGTAAAGATAAGATTAGTGGGGTTGGCCAAGTTCTAAAGTGGCAGTGAGCCAAACAAAAGAAGGCTTTACTGTATGTAACATTCTGAAATCTCTTTACTGTCTCTTTTAGCTAATTAATTAATATTATAAGGACGCACAATATTAAATAAAAGGAATGACTCATCACTTAAAAAAGATACATTTTTACATTGAAAGTTAATTAAAGCATCGCTCTACATATTCCTTTTGATTTCATTTTTTTAATGGAATTGTTACTAGTTAGTGTACGGAGTTTTACAGTGACTTCCAATTAGACAGTATGCAAGACTCACATCCCTTCAAATAAAGGGTTGTAAATGAATCTCAAGTTTACACCAGGAAACGTAATTGAAACAATTCATTCATAATTATGCATTTTAATCGATGAGAAATTCAGAAAAACATAAAAATACATAAAATGCGACGCAAGCTAGATGAATCTTTATGTATCCTGTGATTTTCTTTTACCCAAATTATCTCACATAAAATTTATTCTCAATAGAACTTTGCCTTACATTTGTGTGTGTGTATATAAAAAGAAATATTAAATACAGCATGGCAAGCGCAACCTCTCGCCTAGTTCGAGATCAAACGTTATGTCATCATTGAACCTTAGCTCATTCTATCTCCATCTTTACGCACCATCATTATCGTCTTTATCTCCTACACCATCGCCCCTGATTCTATTTCCGTCTTCACCATTGACCGCCTTCGTTTTCATATTTATTCTCATTACAATCATTAGATACTTTAATTCCACCTATCCCCTACCACACCTCGACTTTGATAAACAATGATGGTTGGATAGAGTCTAAAAATCAATAAACCAATTTGGACATTATTTTTATTAGCAAATTTCTATAGTTACGTTATATTTCTCTACAATCTGCCCTAAAACTTATTATATAATAAATTTTGAATTGATAAATACTATTATATAGTTAGAATATATCTAAAAAATTAGAGATACATAAGTAATTAATTAATAAAAATAAATAGAATAAAGAGTTAATTACATTTGTTATCCCAGTGAATTCGAAAACTTACGGATTCAGTCTCTCCTTACCTGATTTTATCACACTTTTTATCCTTCCCAAATTTTAAGAAGAAGAAAATGCCTTTTACCCAAGCTTTATTATTTAAATTGTAATAATTTTCTTTTAAAAATATAAAATAAATTAAATGAATAACTATAGAATCTCTCTATGTCACCACTCTTTCTTTACTCCCACCAACTCCACCCTCTCTCTCTCTCTCTCTATATATATATATATATATATCTTTCACTCATTCCGGTCACCACTTGTGCAACCTAACTCCGGCTACCACTAGCGCAAGCCTCTTTCTACCGTCCTCGTCCGCCTCACCATCTCCAAGCACCTCCATTTTCTCCGTCTCCAATCACTAAAATCAACCCAAGAACACGCAGAACTCATACACACACATAATTCTCTATTGTTACACACACATAATTCTCTATTGTCACACACACACACACACACACTCACTCACTCTTACAAAAACACAAACACACTTCACTGAGAAAACCCAAAACTCTGATAACCCTAGAATACACCAAATCAAAACCCAAAACAATACTCTAAGAAAAACCAAGAAAACACAATTCAATTTGAAAGCAAGATCTTGTAGATCCATTCCAATCTAACTAGTGATTTTTGGTAGCAAAGAGTAATAGAGAGCCTAAATCTTGTAGATCCATACTCCAAAGAGAGTATAGAATGATATAAAGACCTAATCGATGGCGGTGAAGAAGGTGTGCAATGTCCGTGATCAAGGCGTGAGTGGTGGAGGTGTGGTGAAAGGAGAAGTATGCGGCAAAGAGAAGCAATGTGGTGAAGGGAGAAAGATGATGGTATCATCATTTTGGTGGTAGTGATGGTTGTGGTCGCCGGGAGAGAGAAGAGATAGAGACTGAGACGAATTATAGATGGGGTGGTGGAAATGTTAAACTCAGAGAGAGAGAGAGAGAGAGAGAGAGAGAGAGAGAGAGAGAGATTAAGTCTATATGGTTAATAAATCCGGACATAGAGAGTTATTATTGAAATTGTATTTAATTGTTTAAATAATTAGAAAATCAATTAAAAACTAAATAAAATGAATAAGATAATGGAATAAGGGTAATTTGGTCAATTTAAGTATGAGAGGGACAAAAAACGTGATTAGGTCCCGTCGGAAGGACTGGATCCATAAGTTTTTTGGATCTAGAGACCAAAACCGATAAGGAAAAAGTAAGTAATTAACTTTAGAATAAAGGAGCCGAATCCGAGTTAAGTTCAAACTTGTGGAAATTCTCATGAGCCCGACTAGAGCTTAGTCGAACTCAAACTCACCTCGGCTCGACTCTTTTAGGATGTCAAGAATGTTAAGCAAGAATGTGTGTGATGCCTCACTCACGCTTGGAGTAGCAAAACACCTTCAACGTGTTATGAGTGTGGCGTGCGAGGGGTATGAGTTCAATATTATGGGTGTGATTACCAGTGTGATGATAAAAAAGTTGATATGGCACGGTGTGATCAGTAATGATGTACATCACTCCTTCTTATCTTACACTCATAATGTCTTTAGTTATGTTTGAAAGGATACTACATCAAAATTTATGTTGCATTGAAGCACAAGACCCCTTCTTCTTTACTACATTCATCCTTGTATTTACATCTAAACATTTTCTCATTTATATGTTAGTTGTGGAGACTGATCTGTCCTATTGACATTATTGTCATGAGACTTACCAAATGGGGTCCCACTCTCGAAAGAGAGGGCAGGGTCAAAGGTGTGGAACGCCCCCTGCAAGTCCATTGGCTGAGCTCCATCAATGAAAATTATATGGCGAGTATTTCGTTTATGAGTTGTTGATGCTGAACACAGCTAACACCGGCACGGAAGAATGGTCGGGCTGATGATTAGTTCTACACGGATTTCTCACAGAAATTTCCATTGTTAGGATTAGGTCAAGTGTTTCTTTATCTAGATATAGATCTCTATCCACATAATTGTAACCTTAATGTCGACGACAGAAAACCTTTGAAAAGTTAATGTGGACGTTGCACGATTACTTTGCATTGCTTTTGTACATCATCCATCATTTTCCCCGCTTCTGCATCTTTTAATTAGATGTTGCACCTTCGCATTGTTCGTAGGGGCCGGTGAAGTGTTCGTAGGAGAATATTATCCTAAAAAATTGAAATGACACAAGGGCTACATGCACTACATAATATCGTTAGCTTTGCCAATTGAAATTAACAAATAGAGACACGATAGTATAGTTTTGGTATTTTTAGTGACGATGGTAAAATTTAAAAATTGAACTTTTTCAAGAAAGAGCAAATCTTGAAAAAGAAAAAACACCCAAAAAATTGTTACAAGGTGTCATTTTGTTACTGTATGAGAGCAAAAATTACTGTCTACAAACAGTTAAATCTTTATACAACACACATTAAAAAATCCTACCTTCAGAAAGAGCCCTTAAAATTATGTGTTAAAACTGTTAATGTTTGTTTATTCTTTAATTAAGTAGGTTTAATGAATGTTTATGGGGTTCATTAATTTGTTAATGGGCTGTAAAGGCATGGTGAAGGACCACGCCTGAAAACTGGGCAATACTTTCCTTTAAACCAGAAGTGAGATTGTGGTCCCTAACATAAACAAATCTATTAAAACCATAACTTGTACAAAGGGGGTATCAATTGAAGCTCCCAAGAACATTCAACTTCCTCTTATGGATAGAAAGCGAACGAAAAGCGAATTTATGGTTACCCTTTTCCCGTATCTACGACTAGCTAACTACTAGGATCTTTCGACATGATGATGATTAGCTACTGTAGTTTCTTAGGACATCTGGTTTTTGTCTCGACTCGCAGACATTCATCTTTAATTATATGGAATGTTTTCTTAAAGGTTTATGTTTCAATCCGCATGGAAACAAAACTACCTTGATTTCTATGTTCATGATTAAGGTGCTTGAAGGTTATCATCAAACTGAACACTTCAACTTTGATGATTTCAATGTTTACTTGCATTTTTTACATCAAAAGGTCGCTTTTTTAAGGTCTAAATATTAATCTTTTTAATGTGTCTTGTTTCAGATGAAAAATTATGTAATGTACTCAAAGTCCGTCATCAAAAGATTGTAAAATACTTGGAAAACATTGGTCTCAGGCAAGATATATAAGTAGTAGAGGCACTGCCAACACAAACGATTAATGGCTGTGAGCTCCAAAAGGCAGGATTTACTTGAAATCGGCATCAAAGATTGATTACTCCAATGACCATGAACATATACACTAAATTCGTTTTGGTTATTTAACAATAATATATTGTAACGTATTAATTAGTAGATTTATTAAGATATTAATTTATGTTCATTTTATGGTATCTAAATGTTAATAGTGGCTGGAAAATCAGAAACAATTATCCGTGCGAAATTGGTGGGAAATTTGCATTATGTTGAAGAGTTCGTATATAAATTCTTATATACCCTTATTAAACACTTAAATATCTTATTTACCCACTTTAAATTTAAAATATCTTATATACTCTTCTTAAACACTTAAATATCTTATTTGCCCAAATCTCTATTTTTATTAATTTTAAATCATTTTATAATCAATTTAAATCATTTATAATTATTTAAAAAATTAAAAAGACTATCACTACAAGAAACCTGGCGATTTCCGACGGCCAAATCCGTCTGAAATCCGTCGGAAATCGGTGTTTCAGACGGATTTCAGACGGAATTGGTCCCTTGAAAAAAGGGGCTTCGTAAATCGGTTTCCGACGGAATTTTCCGACGGATTTCCGACGGAGCCGATTTCAGACGGATTTCCGACCGACCTATTTCAAACGGATTTCAGACGGAAGCGTTTGAGACGGAAGCGTTTGAGACGGATTTAAGACGAATTCCATTTTCAGACGGATTTCAGACGGTGTTTTAAGACTGAATTTTGACGGGATTTTTAGACGGATTTCCGACGGACCCGTCGCAAATCCGTCGGAAATTATATATATTTTTTAAAAAATTTGGACAAATATTGCTTTTATCCATTTTTTCCGGTATCAAAACACAATTCAAAACCCAAAATAATGCTATTACAAGCTTCATCCAAAACATTACATTGCTACAACCTTCGTCCAAATTATTATTTTGCTATAAACTTCGTAAACAAATATCCATGATACATCAAAGTTTCAAAATAGTGGCGAGCTTGACAAGTGATTACAGAAAACATCCAAAATAAAAGGTTTAAGAATACGACTGTGTATAATTTATAAACTTCATACTAGCAATCTTTTCATTCATTTCATTCCTTACTGACTCGGCATTTTCTTTACTTTTTTTTAGAGTCTCTCCTCACGTTCCCTCATCTCCGCTCTTTCTCTCTCTTTCTTCTTGCATCTCCGCTCTTTCTCTTTCCCTTTCTTGTTGCATCTCATCTCTCTCTCTTTCTTCTTCTATGTCCGCCAACTTTAGTGTCAATGTTTCGATCCAAAAAAACGAACAAAAAATCAACCACTTCCGACGGATTTCCGTCGGTAACTTCAACCACTTCCGACGGATTTCCGACGGCTTGCCTCTCGTCGCAAATTCCGTCTGAAATCTGTCGGTAATTTCAATCACTTCCGACGGATTTCCGACGAATTGCCTTCCGTCGCATATTCCGTCTGAAATCTGTCACTAATTCGCCGGATGTGTGTTCCGACCCAAATCCGTTGGTAATCGGTCGGAAAATTTCCGACGGATTTAGTCCGTCGGAAAATTCCGTCGGAAATAGGAGATTTTCTAGTAGTGTATATTACCCTTGCTCAAAATCATGTAGATACTTATACCCTATTAACGATCGGTTATTCACGTACGGTAATTATCCTCACGTTGATCGAACCAGGGAGACACCGTCCATTCGCCGCCGACTGAGCCGCCCCTGCACTGCATCGTTCGCTGCCGCCGGCACACTGCCTCCCTTCGCCTTCGCCGCCGACTGTAGCCACCGCCGACTGCAACCCTTCCCTTGTTCACGGTTCCACTTCGACGGGTCCAGGTTTAAATTATTGTTTTTGGTTTCTGTTGGTTTTCTAGGGTAGTACTAAATCGATCGAGGGGTGCAGTTATATATATATATTTATTTGCGACCAAGAGGCGTAACTTCTCTCGCTTTGCAGAAAATACTCCTTTATTTCCTACCATATGGATATGTTGACCTTAGAATTGCTAGGAAACACTGAATTAATCTAAGTGGGAAGTAACAATACAGTAAGGAGAAATGAAGAGAAAAGTTCAGTTCTTTAACATGAAGAACTCCAAACCTATATGGCTATATATATATATATATATATATATATATATATATATATATATATATATATATATATATATATATATATATATATATATATATATATATATATATATATATGAATAAAGCACCAAGATGATGGAGGTTGGCATGTTTAAATCTGTAAATTAGAACATAGAATTGCTAAATATCTGTAAAGAAAGTAAGTAATCTATTTGCCACATTGATTTAGTGAACATTCAAAACTTTATTTTCCTCCACAATATGATATGTTCATAACCTTACAGAGCAAAGTGAGTTGATGAAATCACATCTATGTTTTTGTGGCCATCTCAGCCTTAAACTGTGACCTTTGATTGAGAGAAATCGGTCTAACTTGGTTTAGTTCTAGCATATTAGTGATAAATTTTGAGGGGACAAATAAGCTCTTTTTATTTTGGACAAGATAAATTGGTTACCTTTCACTGACTAGTAAGTAGGGAAAACATAATCGAAAGGGTATAGAATAAAGTTTAGTAAGGGTATTGATGATATTTTTAAAATAGATTTAAAAGAGTGGTATAATAGTCATTTGATTATATTTTGTAATTATAATTCTTTTAAAATGATTTAAAATTAATAAAAATAGAGATTTGGGCAAATAAGATATTTAAGTGTTTAAGAAGGGTATATAAGATATTTTAAATTTAAGGTGGGTAAATATGATATTTAAGTATTTAATAAGGGTATACAAGAAATTATCCCTTAAAAGAAAAAGCTATCATGATATTATTCTTTCTTTTTAAATTTTATTCCACCAATCATAACCCTTTATTTTCTCAAATAACTTTCGAATAAGCTTATCACAAGGCTTATAAATTCCATAGAAACTATCTTTGGATGCAGATTCTTAGTACAAATAGGTTACCCAACTTCAATTTATTACCACCCGATCTTCAACCTATGCCTTCTCACATATCCTTTCCAACTAAACCCTAAAACTTATTCCCTTCTCACAACTCGTGTTTCCAAAATCCTGTTGAAATCCATCGAACCCAAATCCATAAGCAGTAGCCCTGATTGTACTCAGATTCTTACATGTTCAATCTCATCATCGTTGATTTCTTCATTTCTAAACCAAATCCATGAGCATGGGTCAATTGATTATACTCACATAAATCCTATGGGCTTCACAAAGTTTTTACTATAATCTTTAAATTTGACATTCATTTACCTTTTCTTTCATTCTTACTTAATAGTTATATTTCAGATTGCTTAAGCTTCAAATATGAGCATTCTGACAGATGCAAAGATAAGACTAGATATAAGAACAATTGTCTACTAGATTTGACTAACAGGCTAACAGCTAGCCCTGGCTTACGGGATACAACTTTGCTTAGAGCATTAAATTAAATTAAATTAAAACTACTAATATTTATCAAATAAATGTTACTATTCCTAAGCACTATTCATCAATAGTCTTTTTTTTACTCTTACGATATTATTTATCTAAACTAAAGACTTTTTCATCTATGATAAATGTAGTTTTCTCATAAGGATTATTTTATTTAGAAAAAAGTTATATCTCAAAGTCTAATTTATTAATCTTAATATTTGAAAAAAAAATTACAAAAAAGTTCTATCTCAAAATCTAATTTATTAAACTTAATATTTGAAAAACTAATTAACAAAGTCTACCTTAAAGTCTAATATAGTTAAAGTTAACATCTGAAAATAATCTTATGTCCACCACTAGCTTCTAGGGTTGTATGACATATGGTTGATTTGTGTGACGATTAGTAGTGGATGAGACTCAGTTTTGCATATTTTCTTGGGGTTTTTAAGTTTGATTTTTTAATAGATGTGTATTTTAAAGTTTGTTTATGTAAGTATATCTGTTTGATACAGAGATAGATGAACAAATCTTCCACCTTATATATACAAACAACATAATCAAATCAATCTCGCGGATAATTTAGTCAGGGTTCTTGGTTGCTAAATGGTATAAAGTTAAAATATTATATGTGTTTTTGTTCAAATGTTTTTTACATATTCCTATAATTTGAGATGCTATGTTATTAACAAATGTGTCTCAATTATGTTACTATCAATATAATCTTCATGTATACTTCTCGAACTTGCCATATATGTTATAAATGGTAGACAATTCATACTTCTAAAATTTGTTAATTTATCATTAATGTTGAATCTTGCAGGTTGCTAGGTAATCCACACTTTTTGCGTGAATGATGATTGTTTATATGAGGAAGGAGAATATAAAGTGTCAAATTCATAACCTAGAATAACGTTTATGCTAACTCGGGATTCTTCTTCAATTAACGACGTAATGCGCAAGTAAAAAAGGTGTTGGTTTCTATATATTATAAAATGTATTCGTTAAAACCCCGCGCGCCACGACGCGCGGGCACCAAACCTTGTTTCAAGCAATTATCAAACTTTGAATGTTAAATATATATGGGATTAACATGTAATTTGTTGTTCTACCAATTATATGCTATATATGTTTTTACTCTAATTAATTCTAGATACACCCAGAGTTACAAAAGAGGATAGGCTGAGGTTTTAATTGGGGAATGATGGTGATGCAATGGAGATTCATGCATATGGAGATATTTTAGTTTTAAGGACAAGAAGTTAATATTCAAAATGGTGATATACAGGAATGTTTACTTCTATTTTGAAGTTCTAATTCAATTCATTTTATGCACCTTTAAGTATGATTCATAAATTAATCAATTGTTTACTAAATATAATTAATAAGATACTTTCATAACTCTTTCTCATCAAGTTCAATATATTAATATGTAATATATCAAAATATCAATGTCATACCAATAATATACATATTTACATCTTGTATATCATGCAAATTAGATTTTTTTTTCTTAAACAATATTACACTTATGTTCATATAATGAATTCCACATGTATATTATATATACTCAATTTATATAAATTTTGATATATACTCATTCATTCTTATGTTCAAATTTACCTTTTTAACAGGTGGCTATTAACTTTATTTTATATTTATAAGTATTACAAATAATATACAGAAGTATTTATCTCTATGAACATAAGTTTCTTATATATGTTTATGAAAAAAATAATTAGATAATGTGAAATACGAAATAATACATAATTAAGTGTAATACAAAATATCAATTATAATAGTTTCTTAGTTTGTTTTTAGTTTGTTTTGCGATGACGATAAACAAAGTTCAAGATCAATCATTACCTAATGTTAGATTGTTTTTTCAATACCAGTGGGTTACGGTCCGAACTAGGACTGGCGGAGTGGATCAGGAGCGGACTTGTTTTCGCTCTTTTTCTTGGACCGGTTTGAATGTTCGTGTCTAATAAACAGGCCCAGCCCCAAGAGCTAGGCAAACTGGGTTACGGTCCCTAGGGGTGGGGGTTTGACCAATTTGTTAGTATTACACTCTCATATTCTTACGTTATATATGCTAGGCCATTTGAGGATGAATTAGATGGAAACATTTTGTAGGGGCCCTGGGGAGCAACAATTTTATATGGGTAGCGATCCGTATACAACAAAATTAGTTATATACAATAACTTTATGCATTTCAACTTGTATCATATGTTATTAACCACTTGTATCTGTTATGTGTGAAGAAATATTGTTGTGTACAAATTAGCTCCTATGTTATATCACCTGTATTTAATATGTAATTTAGGTGTCAAATTAATTAAAGTTCTGTTACTGAAAAACCGTAAAGTGTGTTTCTTGTGGTTAATAGTTTTTATATGGAATAAGTTCTCAAATCTTAAATATTACAAATGTATTCACTGCTTACCCGAACTTATTTAATTCAATATTCTCGACTTAAAATGTCTATATTACCTTTTTTCCTATTATTTATACATTTTGTAATTACTCTAAATATTGACATTGATATTTCTTTAATATTTTACTCTTTAAACAACTTAAACACCCTCTTATTAATTCATAATTCCTATACAACTCCCCCCCCCCCCCCTCTCTCATGGATCTCTCTCCCCTCCCACACTCCGGCGAGTTTTTTCTTGCTACTGCGGCCTTAGCTTCGCGACTCTCTCTTTCTCTCTCATATTTTATGTTTTCCAACGAGTCTTGGCTCCATTTATGTTTACCGACTACCAACTCTACATACTCCATGACCAACCACCTCTAACTAGCTCCATTACTTTGGTGACAAAAACCCTAGCACCACCATCTCCTCTTTCAAAGAAAACCCTTAGGTCCAATTTGTTTCTCCGTAATGTAAAGGAATGTAATGGAATTGAAATCAAATTCCGTTGTATATTGCGTTTGGTAACATTATTTGGAAAGGAATTAAATTCTTTGAAGTATTAATATTTTTTTAGGTAATGTCATTCCATAACTAACATGAATGTAATTAAAATCATTTTCATTCCATTACATTACGGTGAAACAAACGGGACCTTAGACAAATAACCCTAGCACCACCTTCTCCTCTTTCATTAAGAACCCTAGAAGAAAACTTGGCACCACCATCGCCTCTTCTTTCATCTTCAACATTTTAAAACTTTCTGATTTTCGATTTCTTTTGTGGGTTTTAGTACGAATCTGATGGTGTTATGATTGTGATTTATGTTAGTGCGATTATGCTTTTTGATTGACGTTGATGGTTGTAGCCGGAGTTGCAGCGCTGGTGGTGGTGAACGAAATGGTGGAGAAGAGAGTATGAAAGAAATAAAGATATAAAAGAGTCTTTTGCCAAAATAAGCAATAATGTATTTAGTAAAGCTAAAATAGACATGAAAAACATATACTTACCAATTTAAGCACCCATTCCGTCGATCCATTTCGCCGAAAGAGGTCACCTCGCCGACCAATAATTTTTTGACACGTGTCAGGTAGTTTCAATAAAAAAAACCCATCTCGCCGATTGAACTCGCCGTTGGAGGCCATCTGGCCGACGGCATATGTTCCCGAGGTACTTTTTCTCTTACAAAATCTTCATCTCCCAGATTTCATATGTTCCCTAGGCACTTTTTCTCTTTTATCGGCGAGATGAAATATATCTATCAGTGAGAACGTTTTTTTTAATTTGCCACGTGTCGACGAGATAGTTGTCGGCGAGATAAGGGATAAGGTCTTTAAGCGAAATGGATGCTTAAAATCGTAAAAATGTATTATTATTATTTTATTTTATTTTTGCTTTTTTGGTTTGACCACTTGTATCTGTGCTTATCTAGGTAATTGATTTATATATAAACATATATATATATATATATATATATATATATATATATATATATATATATATATATATATATATATATATATATAGAGAGAGAGAGAGAGAGAGAGAGTGTGTGATCGAGAAATGGTTTGGCAGGAGAGAGAGAATGAGGGATTCTTGTATAAAGAACTGAAAGTAGGAGTGAGTTTTTACTTATTTTATAAAATGATTATAAAATATAAAATCAATTTAAATTTAAAGAAAACGAACAAAATAATGGGATAAGGGAAATTTGGTCCTTCTAAGTTTGGATGAGACTAATAATGAAATAAGTTTTGAGTCGTAATATAGTGAACTCGTAACTTTTCAGATCCAAAAACACACTTCATACATCTTTAGAATTGTGCAGATAAATGTAATCTTAGAGTTGTGCATGGAGAAGTTTTTGCATAAATCTAATCTTTAGAGTTGTGCAGATAAATGTAGTAAGATGATTTAATATAGCTATTTTTACAGTTTCTTAACTTCTAAGAGGCATACCTATTGTAATTAATGGAGAATTTTTCAAAATATGTCAGTTTGGCTACACTACAAGAAATGATGGTAATAATGGCGACATCAATTGTGGTGACATGGCCTTTAGCAGTGACTTGGAGATAAATAGCGTCAAAGGAATACTGGTGACATGTGGGAGGTTTTAACGGCGACATATGTCGCCGCTATTGCCCTCTTTTCTTTCTTATAATGTGGGTGTCAAATAACTAAGTATCCGTCCTAGTGATAAGAATGCATGTGTAACGATATCTTAATAGCATTTTTTTTACTTTTATAGAACGGAGATTGTTACAATAGAATTGAAAAGGGGAGTGCTCATTGTTCAAGCATGTAAAAAAGTAGGTAGGAATGAGCTCGGTTCTTAAACCGATTCGAACGAGATCGAATCTGGAAAAAAAAAACCAAAATCGAAATTGTCCCAATGTAAAAACCGATATGCCATGTTTTAAATTACATACGACACTAGATGCTCTAATTTTTCTATTCTTTTTAATAGAAATTTTAAATGAAATATTGTTGTCATGTATGTTCTTTTTTCCTCCAATTGGGCGAACAATATAAGGAACAAAATCTAAGACCGATTGTCCAAAAAGAATATATAATAATTGTAATATCGTATTAAAATTAATGAAATGTTATTGCATTTATCATATTTAATTAAAAATAAGAATATTATTTCAAACTTATTGTTTATCCATCAGAATCTTTTTTCACGTCTACGGTCAACATCGAGGTTGTGTTGTTAGAAACTTAGAAACAAGCACATGGAGAGAGCACGATAACAAAGAGAAAAAAAGAGAGGTGTGACGGAGGGGTCAAAAAGAAAGAAAGAGACTATATATCTATAAAAGCTAAATGTAAATAAATATGATATAGTTTCTATATAGAGTTAATTACAAAGATGGTCCCTGTGGTTTGATGAAAATTTCACATTTAGTCCTTTAAACTCGAAAATTATACTGGTAGTCCTTATGGTTGACATGTTGTTTCACTTTTGGTCATTTAGACTAACTCCAGTTAAATTTGACCGTTAGTCAAAGGGTATACTAGTCATTTTGCATCTTATCCTTATTACCAAACAACACTTATCTCTTATATTTGTTTCCAAACAATTTATTTTTAGTGATATTTTCTTTATCCTTTTTCCAAACATACTCTTCCTATCTATTTTAAACAAACACTCAAACACCCTCTCACTCTCTCTACAAAGTTACAAAGACTGATACCCCTCTCTCTCTCTACAAATCTGAAACACATACACCCCACTCTCTCTCTCTCTCTCTACGTCTCTCCTCTCCCTCTCTCCTTTCTCCAGCCGCCGCCGGAAAAGCAAAAACCACCGCCGCCGCCGCCTTGATCTGCTAACATCAACACCACCATCGTTGCCACATCCATCGAGCCTACCAGCACCGCCGCCACATCATCACCATCACCACAGCCATCTGACCATCGACCGCCGTCGCCATCTAACAACAGCCATCTAACCATCGACCACCTCCGCCTCAGATCCGAAGAAATAAACCACCGCCGTCGCAGATCTGAAGAAACCACCACCATCACCTGCGCATATCTAAACAAAATGTCACCACCACCGTAGATTTGAACAAACCACCATCATCACATCGAAGGACTATTTGATTAGGGTTTTTATCTGATTAGAGCTTTCTCTAGATCTGTTTTATTCTATCTCCAGATATGTGATTTTCATACTATTTGATTGGTTGTGGTTGAACCATCATGATTGAAGTGAATTCTTTAGCCATGGAAGTGATTGGATTTAGTGATATTCTACTGGATTTTGGGTTCCTAAAAGATATCATGATTTTGGGTTCCTACTGGATTTAGTGAATTTCTTTAGCCATGGAGGTGCAACTGATAGAGATAGAAAAGAGGCCTAATTCAATTGTATTTTTTTGTTAATTTTTAATTAATGAATAAGATAGTGTATGTATTTTTTTATAATTTTTTATTAATGAATAATGTTAATGGTGTTTGGTAACAAGGATAAGATGCAAAATGACTAGAATACCCCTTTGACTAACGGTCAACTTTAACTGGAGTTAGTTTAAAGGACCAAAAGTGAAACAACATGACAACCATAAGGACTATCAGTGTAATTTTCAAGTTTAAAGGACTAAATGTGAAATTCTCATCAAACCACAGGGACCATCTTTGTAATTAACTCTTCTATATATTCATTCATATTATTAGCATCGTATCTGCGTAATATTGTCACAGTAAAGAGTTTTTATTTTATAATATATTTCTTTTAATATGTAATTATATGTTATTCGCGCAATTCAATATCACGAAAAAGTTTTCTACATTAATATGCTTGTTTTTTAAAATTTTCTTTTATTTGCATCAACTATTTTATTTCAAAAATGAATTCTAAAAGACATTAAAATAAGAAAATATATTTATATTCATAAAATAAGGAGAAATAAGTTAACATAATTATAAAAATTATATTGATGTGATTGGTTAATTATGTTCTATGAGAGAGTGTCTTAGTATGCGAAGTATATTTTAAATGAATAAAAATTTATATACTAGAAATTAGAGTATGAAAATTCAAAAATAAATATACAAAACCACATCTTCTTTCAAAGTGTATGCTTTTTACTTAGGGTGTGTTTGGTACAGAGAATGGAATTGTAGAGAAATAATTGCAGAGAATGAAATTACAGAGAAAGAGAATTAGTCTGGAGAATTAGAATTGAATATTTTGTTTGGTAGCATAGAGATTTCACCAGAGAATTATAACAGAGAATTATTTCTCTTGTTTGTTTGGTAGCACAAAGATTTCAACCAAAATCTATACCTTGTAATGAGTTTAAGATACATATTAGTTAAATTTTATTTTATTTTTAATGCTATATATATCTTATTTATAAACAAGTTTTTTTATTTTCATCATACCCATTTACAGATAAACACTTTTAAATAAAGATATTTTATTATTAAATAAAAGAGTATGGCAATCCAATTCAACCTTGTTCACTGCGCCATTCTTGTTCACTGTGCTCTTTTCACTTTGCCATCCTTGTTTAATGTGACATTCTTGTGCTTTTTACCTACAGCCTATAAACCTACTTACCCAGCCTGCAAATCTATTTGCTTTTTTGTCAAAATCTTATCATATATTTACCAACAGGTTCCCACAATTTAAAGAATCTGATGAGAGAGACATAGAGGGAGAGAGAGAGATACACTTCGTTGACGCTGATAAGGTTAAAATGAAGTCGTTGACTCGTCATCTCCGACCGCCCGGGAAGAAGCCGTCGCGGGTGAAGGAATTGCCGCCGCCGGAGAGAGCTATTGTCGCCGCCGCCGGAGAGAGCTATTGTTGCCGTCGCCGAAGATAGACAGAGCCACCTCCGAGAGATAGACATGCAGCCGGAGAGAGACAGTTGCGTTTGCAGGGGCGGAGAAGTACCTCTGCGAAGAAGTTTCGGTGGGGAGAGTGGTTTTATAATGATGGAACTCTCCGTATTTTTGTCAGTTAACCCCCGAGAGTTGAAAATTTAATTCTCTCCTTTTCTCTTCCTGTTGCGGAGAAATCAAAATAAAGAGTTGGAAATGATTTATTTCTCGTTTTTTGATTCTCGCCTCTAAACAAACAAAGGAATTCAGTGTTATTTCCTTTTCTCTGTCTCATTTCTCTCTACCAAACACATCCTTACGGTTTTCAAAGGTTATCAGTAGTTATTTTTTGTAAAAATACTATAAAATTCGTTATCCTTAATTTATTTGTACATTATCCTGAATACCAAAACTTCTTTCTTTCCGTTTAGGATCTATATTATTTAGGTCAATATTTGTACATTATCCACTCTATAAACTAATATTATTTAGGTCATATATTTGTCTATAAACTAATATTATTTAGGTTATATATTTGTAATTATGATTAAATTGAGTCTAAGTATAATCCAACCAGCTTTAACTTGCATATGTGCATATCATTAATCTGCATATATGCCAAGACAAATTCTTGTACACATGTGCACCAGTTGTAGTGTATATGTGCACATATCTGTATCCGCGCTTAATCCCAATAATATGATGCATATATCTAATGCTGTCCGGGAAAAAAACCAGTAAAAACGAATTTTTTTTCTTTGAGAAAGTATAACAATATAGAGGTCATATTAAAGAGCATAAACGTTTTTTGGTATAATTTCCATATTTTATAACCAGTAGATTTTTTTGTTTTAAGAAAATGAGGGTAAATGCCAAAAGTCCACATTACTCCTATTAATGGCTTTGATTCTCACATGTACTCGCTATAAAAATGGTTCTCCAATGAACTTTCTCATATATATATATATATATATATATATATATATATGTATATATATATATATATACATATGTGTGTGTGTTGTTTGTAGAGGAGGCTTTATGCGAAAATTGTCTTATTTACGAAAGTGTGAGAAACAGTTTCTGCCATTAATTTGTTTTTGATCATGTGGTTCACATTAATGATAAGTAATATTTTTATTTAATTTAAAAGGGTAAATTAGTAAACAATAATATTTTCTCTCCTTTTTTTAATTAATTTTTCTCTCTCTAATTAACTTTTATCTAGATTTTGCTTATCTTTTTGTTTTTATTATTTTCAAAATAAATTTGTTTTTCAGAAATTTTTTCGTATATTCAACTATTCATTAATAAATCATAATATTTTGGTACGATTTTGTTATCTGTTATTACTAAAAATTGTAATTAATATTTGTGTTCAACCATGAACTTATTTTATTATTTTACAATGAACAACCTAAAAATAAATAAAAAGAGCCTAAAAATCTGAATTTTTAAACCAACAATTAAAAAGCCCAAAAAAAAACTAAATTCGCTATAAAACCTATATAAAGAAAACCCTTTTCATTTATTAATAAACAAAAATCTGGTTTCCTATTCTAATTTTATTTTTGTTCATTAATAGACATAGAACAAAAAAATAAAATAAATCTACACGTCATTAACAAACCCAGATATATACTTCATCAATCTAGGACAAATGTTCATTAATGATCTCATAATACACTAACAATGAAAAAAGAAATTAATTACGGATAAGAAATATTCATTCTTGAACAACCGAAAACCTTACTCATTAGTAAGCAAAAGCAAAAATGCATTAATAAACCCCAAATCAAATTAGCAGGAAGGTGTTGCAAAATAATAATAAATCTAAAGTGTAAAATGAGGTGCCACATATAAAACAGCATTAAACTAAAAATTGAAACACAATAGCCTAAACATTGATCCATTTAAGAACTTTAATCTGAGGAACAATAAGATGATAAACAGGAAAATAAAAAATCCTCAACTTTTGTGTGTTCTTTCTATGAACATAAAAGAAACAGACATATTATTCTTAGAGAAGGGACGGATGTGGTGGTGCAATTCATCAATAAAAGAGACGCCTAGCAATAGTGCGACAACAGCGGTGGTGTTTGGTGGTTGATCGATTTTTGTAGAGAGAGTAGCCTTCAGATCCGATCGACAGTGATCTTTGAGGTTAAGCGGTAGTGGCGGTTGTAATCTTAGGTTGTTATATAGAGAGAGAAGAAATGGGATGGCGTTGGTGCTCGGTGGCGGATTGATTGGGATGTTGGCGATGGTCTTAGGTCGTAACAAATAGTCGGAGGAAAGGGAACATCGGTGTTGCACGATGACTAAAGATGGTGGTGCTCATCAGCGGCCTTAAGAGTGGTGTTAGGTGGCGGCAATTTGCAACATGCTATGGCATGTCTCTCGTAACAAAGGGACGGAGGAAAGGGGACGGCGGTGGTGCACGATGGTTAAGGATGGTGGTGCTCTCATCGGCGACTTTAAAAGAGGTGTTAGGTGGCGACGATTTGCGGATCCGATGGTGGTGTCTCCGTTGGCCGGCGATGCAGTGAGGGTTAAGAGATTTTTGTACTGTCGGGGGAAATTTTTGGGTTTGGGAAAATGAGATTTGGCTGGGTAACTAATTTATTTAGGGTTGTGTTAATGTCCCCAAATTTTATAGTAATTACTAAACAACCATACCTAGTTTAACCATGGATTGACTAATCTAATGGTTCTAATTGTCTCTCGCGTTTTTCGCAAATAAAATACTTTTCGCATGAGAATATATATTTATATATATAGTGGGAGGTTCAAATGAGAATATATATTTATGTGAGAATAAGAGACTTAAAACCATTAGATCTAAATAGATTAATATTTAATTAATGACAAGATTTTGTTATCTCATTCTTATCTAAATATCTATTCTTACAATAACCCTCCACTAGATATACATATACCAAATCTCTTGTATATAATATATTTGTATCAAAATTAAAGTACGGTATGGATTCAGGTCAGGGTATATAGATTCAAGATCGGATACGGGTTCAAGGACCCGAAGGATATCCCTTATCCCCATTCCCAATTTCCGACTTCGAATAATCCCATCTCCGTCACCATCATCGGTCAAGTTCAGATATAGGGTTCCATATTAGGTATGGATTCTTTTCATCATCCCTACTTAATATCAAGGAACCATGACCCATCCATCCAACCAAAGACCTTTAATGCAAGATACCTGCCAAAATGCACAGTGCTTGTTCATCTTTTAAAATGGAAATGTAATGTCACACTAGTGCAATATGAGCTATAATAAGCAAGGACCAAGGACTTTGTGAGAAAAGCACAATGATCATTTATAGTTCAAATATGTACTACTGCATATAAAAGACCAAGTTTTCCTACTACATGCATCTATTACTGCTTGCAAAGCTTGTTTTTGGCCACTTTTGACTCAAAAACATCAACTGTAGTTGACCCACAGAAAGATGCTTCATGCTTGAAACATTTAACTCTGAAAGAACTATGCTTTGCATAAATATTGAACAAAGATGATGATACTAAATGTCAATCTTTAGAACAGGATTTTACATGGCACGTGAAGCTCTCTAGAACCCGAATTACACCAGCTTTTAACTAAGATATGATGCATATAGATCAAGAGAAAAATCTTGACTTCATGAACTCTTGACTGAGAGAGAGAAAGAGAGATTACAGGCTCAAAAGATGATGATAATCAATATTAACAGGCGAGTTTCTATTCGGCTTTTAAAGTCAAAACTATCCCTATTAGTATCTGAATTCTTGAATTCCCGAATCTCTTGCCACCAATTTTTTTCAATAATCCCTCCTTAACCCGACATTATGATTACCTGTTCCATCGCGTGATCTTTCTAACGCCACAACTTTAGCCCGGTAAGCTGCAGCAGCCATGGCAGCAGTTTTAACCCGATCTTCTTGAGGGTTAAACTCACACGCTTCACTCACATTCCCAAACCTCAACTCAGCAGGCGGAATAAAACAGTCTATTGACAATCCTGGGACATTAAACGCCACTTCTTCAATGGTCCAAGCCTCTTCCATCCTGGTCTTGGTGTGGCTCATAGCCGTCTCACCAAATCTGAAAAGGGTTACAACCGATCTTCCTGAGTGAGCAATCATGATCCCTTCAACAGGCCGGTAATCATCAAGAAATGAGTTGATTGTGGTCTCCCAGTAGACTGCATCTCCACCATTGGTTTGGATTCGGGTCAGATGAGAGTCTTCAAGGTGGACAAGAAGCCCGGTTTTCTGGCTGAAGTAACCGAATAAAACGTGTCTAATGATCTCTGCAGGGCCCTCGCTTCTTGCTTTCAAAGTGTGGGGGTCCGCACAGAGTTTGAGGATGAAACAATCCTCATCGTTGATCTTTTTCTCTCCTGTGCATCTTGCGTTTGTGAACATGCTTGCGGTTGTTCGTGGGTCGAGTCCCTGATAAATGCACCAATCATTCATGTACTAGTAAGTTAATATGTTCTATTTAAGGTTTCAAGATTTATCCATTTATAATTATTTATCGCAAAATGAGAATCCTCCTACTGTTTCCAACTGCTAAACCACAAGATGACATGTGGAATCGACTAATTCTCTTTTCTCACTGCGTACAGTGATCTTGACACTTAGAATGATAACTAGCAGGAAACAGTATGAGGATATATCACATCTCTGATTTATCTGCTTTATTTCATCTTTTTTTGTAAATCTTGTGAAACTTCAATGATGCTCTATCATAAGATAGAGATTTTCACTAAAACCGAAGCGAGTGAAATGGGTAAAGATTCTTAACCTGAAGAGCGCGACGCAATGGTCTAACGGGTCCTTTGGCGGCATGAGCACCAAGCCAGGGTGTGTGCCGCCACACTAGCCGCCCATTGCAACCAGCATGAACCTTGCTTGCACCAAGTGCAAGCTCAACATACCACATATCCGGGTTCATCTGCCATAACACAAAACCACCAGACTCCGCGGTTTTTGATGAGTTTCTGTTCTTTATAACCTTAGTAGCCGTTTCTATATCAAATGCTAACATCTTCACTTTCCCCATGGCATAAGCATTGTGGATCGAGTTCTGAAGCTTCTGACCGCCAGATGCCGCCATGTACTGCTGCAGTATATACTGTGCTGATGAAGTTTCCTGCAACCACAGCCACCAAACAGATCATGGTAATGATCATTGATAACAAACACACAACAACTTCCACCAGAAAATCCCATTTTCCTAATTTTTTAATACTCCTTCAATTTCCTTTTCTTTGCATTTACTCACTAACCAACTAAAATGTGGTCAAATATCTTGAATAGGCCTACCCAAAAGAAAGAAAAAAATCATTCTTTTTTCCAAAAATATTAAAGAAAACAAATTCCCACCTCAAAAAATGAAAAAGAAACATAACAATCATAGCTTTTTTGAATTTACTCAAACATGCGTATCGAGAATTTGAATCATTGTTCCGAAAAACATGTTTTTACCTTCGTAAAGATAGCTATAAGATGTACCATATGAGAAAATATAATAATTTTTGAATGGAAATATCTATCTCCCTTAAAAAAAAGATAGGAAAGGAGAAAAAAACAAAACTAAAAGCTGGAATTTCACTTAAAATGAGTATACCAATATAGAAATTTAGAAAATCAACAATAATTTCAAACCATCCCATCCACATAGTATACTTCCATTTTATAGGATAGAATGCTAAATTACATAATAGACCCTGCATAAGTATATGCTACATATGAACACAACAAGAATCTTGCTGACATTGCTATGAATTTAAGTTTGATCAACCCAAAATGCACAAATTATCATAAATTCTCAAGAAAACAGAGTTGACCTTTGACTTATAAAGTCAAAACAATCTAATTCATTAGTGAGGTTTATGCAGATTAAATCACAAGAATGTAATTGAAGATGAAGAACAGAAGTGGGAACTAACAATGGGGGTGTCTTTGATGCTGAGGTGAGGAAAAGGTTCAGCGTTGCTAACGTGCACTGGTGCAAGCGGCGCACCCAAGACACCGAGCAGCAATCTCAGATCCGAGCGTTGATACGATGCAGAACCGGAACCCGAACCCGAACCCGAACCCGTAGCATTTGATGGAGCCCGGCATAACTGACCCTTCATCCAGTGTCCCCATCTCTCTACCTTCGACGAATCTCCGGCGGCGTCAACCGTCGTCTCATTCGGATCCGGACCTTCCCGGAGCGGCGATAGAGCTTCCAATGGTCTCAAGCTTCCGGATCTTGACATAATGGGTTCGGGTTGAGCCACATAGTGACCTTTCCTTCGCCGGAGTAGACCCGAATTCGGAGACCCACTTCGGCTTCGACCCGGTTTGGGAGTTCTATGTCTCGACCTTCCCGGAGATAAACCTCTCACTACTTCTTCTTTCAATGTAGAAAAAAACCCCTGTTTTTTCTCCATAATTATGATGAATCCAGATGAGATTTAAGCTATAATCACTTAGTGCTCACTGAAAAAAAGCACTAAACAGAGAGAGAGAAAGGGAAAGAGAGAAGGGTATGACGTTTAATTGAAGCAAAACATGTTGATTGCTTTAAGAATTACAACACACCGAGAAAAGGAAACAGAGATGATTGATTATAATAATAATAATGGGTTTTTTGGTATATAATCGATTAGCAAAAACACGAGACAAACGACACTGTTTGTGCTGCCATTGCTCTGAACTTTGTGTCCAATTGTTTTAGAGAGAGAGAGAGAGAGAGATTGAAAGGTGTATGTATAGGTGATGTGTATCGTATCCGGACCCCTACATCTTACCTAATTTCATAAAGACCCCTCGAATTATGAATAATAATATATGTACCCCTTTAATATCATCTACATATTATGATCTTTTATCCTAATTCATATTTTAATGTTCTTGGTAAATTGAAGTTGAAGTTGATTTATCATAATAAAAGTGTACACAATAATTAAGAGCAAAAGGTAATGCAGAATGACATGATGTTCATGATATTTGTTCTTGAATTGATGTTTAAAATCCATTAACAAACCCAAAGTTAGGTTTTGAAATTGATTGGGTTCTAAATTTTGTTTTCATTTATATATTTAATAGTTAAAAATTAATTAGTCACTACTTTTGGTTTCTTTTAATAAAAAAACATTAGTTAAGTGTCATCTAGTTTTAGTCTTATGTTAGGTCAATAAATATGAAAGTATAGGTCTATGCTTGTCGAGTTAAAACTTCTTGTTAATTATAGAATTTTGTTACTATACGTGTTCTCTGAAATTAATAATGTTAAACAACACTTACTACGTTTTAAATGTTTTCTATGCATGAGATATAGAAAACATTGGTTATAAAAGAAAGGGAAAATTACATTAAAACCGAATGAACTTTGTTTTTATACAATTATATGCATTCAACTTTATTTTCTTAAAAGTAATACAACCAACTTTCATAATCCTAACATTGTATACAACTTGTTATATACTATAAAAGTTATGTCAAAGTTGATTGTATACAATGGTATCTAAACAATAGACATAAAAAAGTTGTTTGCATACAATTTTCTGATGAAAGTTAATTGTATTATTTTTTTTTAATTTTCAAAGTTGATTATATACAATAATAACTATAACAAAGTTCATTGGACTCTCATATAATTTACCCAAAAAGAAAACTATTTAATAGCTTAATTTGAGGAATAAAACAACTCTATAGAATAATTACAAAAGAGTAATTACTATTGTAAAGCAAATATTATTGGTAATAAACACGTGACACGCCAAATTACTACAAGCCACGGACATTAGAGGTCAGTACACCTAGAGTTTGTGTCTCGAACAATCAATGAGGCTATGCGTTGTACATTACCTGCAATTTCTCCTTACCCATTGTTACATCAGTGACACATCATACTTCTCATCTCTATCCAAATTAAGTGTTATACCTCTCATTCAAACTATCTCTATTTTGTTAAATTTTTATATTAATAAAAAATATGTGAGTGTGTAATTGGTTGAGAGGGGGTGGGGGGGTTGTGCAAGTTTCCATCGAGTCCTGATACCCGCTTCTCCTACTCGAAGAGCTTACCCAAAATCACTTTTTGGTGTTCCTTGAGGTACCTGATGGCACCGAAGCTATCGGGTTACCCATAACGTGTAGTCTGAATAATACTAGTAAATTCGAAAAACAAATTTTGTTTTTATGTATTTTTATTATCTATTTATTTATATATTATTATTATATTATTGTTGTTATTATTATTATTAAAATTATTATTTCATATGTATTACAATAAGAATATTCATGTCTGCAAAAATGCACATAATATTTAGTTTTTTTTAATATATAGTTCTTGACTTCTATTGTAATTTTATTTTTTTAGTTTTATTAATGTTTCAATATATCAGTTATAAAAAGATGTAAGATATACAATATAGGTCCTATGTTCAAAGTCAAAGCCCTCGTTGATTTCATTTTATATAGATATGTGATTTTATGTCAAAGATTAGGTTATGTAGAGATAGTGAAACAACATTAACCCAATATTTTTATTATATATTTTAAATTTGGTTCAATCATTGCAACATTGCATGTATTTGTGTCTTTGTGCACTAAATGTGAATGTCACATATGCGTTTATTCCATCTTAATTATACCATATACATCAACTATACATATATTACTCATTAATGCAATAGACAAATCAATACATTTGACTTTCTTGTGAGAACATGCTTGCATAGAATGTTAACATCATAGAAGTTTTGAGCGCTCATTGTAACTATATAAATGTGTAGGGTTCATAATGAAAATTTGCTGGTGAGAAGGGCTGAATGTGATTAACATGCATATTTTATATTTATCCGCGTATTTCGGCTTTCTGCTGTCGTTTTATTGCTTTTCTTTATCTACTTTTTTTTTTCTTTTCTTTTTTAAGATTTCATTTCGAACCCTAAACTATGACATTTTCCGAGTAGATCCCTCGTATTTTGGATTCTTTAAAGATAGTCATCGAGTTTCTAGAAAAGATCGAAATAGATATAAAAACTTAAAATTCAATGTATATACATATTCTAGCAGTCATTTTAATTACATGACTTTAAAGTATAGCTATTTATGTAACATAAATTATCAATAGAATTTGAGATGTCATTACTTTTAAGGAAGATTTTTTTTAATTTTGTCCTTAATTTAACAAAAACACTATTTAAAAGTTGTTGAAAAAGTATTTAAAAATACTTTCTCACAATAACAGTTAGCATTGTGTACCAATAACGTTATTTGGAGGTGGTAGGCAATAATGGTGAGTGATGGTAGACTAGAGTGATGGGTGACGGTGGGGAGCCAACACCAAACGACAGAGGTGTTGGCAAGTCGATGTTAAGCAGAGAACAACAAGGGGGATGACGATGAACGACAGAGGTCGACGACAACGTTGGCTGAATGAGACGCACAAAGATTGTAATCACTATAAAGGTAGTGATTGTGCTCAAAGAAAGTGAAAACAATGATGGTTGACGAGGGTAGGTGGCAATGAAAGATGGTGAATGTAAGAACCTAATCACACACCATGACATCAAAAACCATATATACACTGTCTCCATGTTTTCTCATGACACACAAGCACCCGCGTTTCCCCCTTAGTTGGAGAGGGATTTCTACCATGACGAAAAGAAAGGAACTAGGGTTTTTTTTGTTGGAGAAGAACAAAAAACGATATCCTTAAAAATCACGTTATATGTAGCTGTGTAATAATGAGAATTTATTGTTTCTACTCTTTTAAAGTTAGGAAAAATATTGTAATAGATAAATCATTATCATAATAAAATTATATGATTAGAGTAATAAATAAATGAAAGTATACGAGGGTTTTCTATTATTAACCTTAAATTAAAATAAACGTGTCATGAACATGAGTTCATAAATAAGTATAAAAGTTAACAATTTTTTTAATACAAACGTATACTTAGCTAACAAAATAATGACAGATAATTATATCACTTAACAACAAACGACGATATTTAAATGATGGCCTTCATACCCCTATATATTTTACTGATTAAAAGGCAAAAGTCAAAACTAAATACGACTTATATCTTCTAGTTATATATATTGAACAAAAAGAGCTATTAAAATGGTATTTAGCTTTAGTTTGTTTCGTTGCTTCCAATAAATAGCGATCATAAAACTTATTTTATATTTGTAAACTTGATTAAATGATACATTTGTTGGTTTAATTGTTTAAAAATAATAAATATTAGATATTAATATAAATATTATATAATTATAAAATATGAATGAAATTAGAATTTAAAAATAATGATAGACTGTATTAACAATAGAAGTAGGAAACCCAAAATCACAAGCATGAATAACTTAAAAGTAAAACGGTGAAAATGAAGAACCAAGAGTCTAGTCAAAACGATGAATGTGTATAACCCAGAATCGAGAAAAAATTGACTCTTTTGTTTTACAAAGCTTCTCGAATCGATTCTTGGTCAAAAGAGGAAGATGAAGAATCCTACCATGAATCTAAACAAACAAGCAGGAAAAATGAATTTAAATTTCGAACAAAATCGAAATCAAACCGCGGCCCATCTAGTTCGTCATCTTCGGTCGTTTCAAGCGCAAGTAATATCCATTGTGTCCATGGAATCTTAACGTCATAGATCGGTTTAACAAGATAGAAACATGTCTTGAACAGGAACAAAATCCGTATGGTCTTCCATTTTAGCTCAGTTTTGCGTCTCGGGGTACATGCCCAAAAATCCGGGTGATGCTATCCTGACTTGGAGCGGATAAAGGGTGAGGACATGGGACCCAGAAATATGGAAGTTGATATGTTATGGGGCCTTATGGACCCTATGGATGGAAAGGAATAATAAAGTGTTCAACAACCAGGAGTTAGGCGTAGAGGCAGTAATCGACCTTATCTAGGTTCGGTTAAGCAGATGGGTCCATGCAAAGTGGCCTGAAAGATTCAGGTCATCGCTAGAATTCTTTGTATGCCCGAGTAGGTTGTTGTCTTTGAAGCCAGAGGATTTACTGTTGATGAATCTAATCAAGAGCTATCTGAAGGCACATTCGCGTGTAATGTAGATGGGGCGGTTTGCCTTCGGGAAGGCCTAGGAGGCATTGGTGAGGTATGGAGGGACCATGAAAGGAATATTGTTGGTGTTTTCCCAAAACCATTAAGGATTTCTAGGGTCTTAGACTGTGAGCTAGAGACAATTTATTTTGCCCTTTTAGCTATAATTGGGTGAGGCAAAATATATGTTTCTAAGGTGGTTGTGGAGCCAGATTCATCACAAGCGATTAAGATTTTACGGTGTGAGCAGGATGCACCGAGTGAGTGCGAAGAGATAGTCATTAGAATTGATACTAAAAAAAACGGTTTGAAAGGGTAGAGTTTAGACATTTGGGTCGCCAGTTTAATGAGGTGGCGGATCACCTCGCTAAGAATGGCTTAACCAGATTGTCCTTGTGGCTTGTATGGGGCTAAGAGTGACATAAGTAGTGTTGACTATTTATATGTGGGGAGGATGTGGCTGTGGGTTAAGATTGTTTGGTATTAAGATGGTGTTGATCTCTTTAGGGAAGGGGGGGTTGTTGTATTTTAACACTTTTGATTGCTTTGTGCAGGTTTTATTTTGGTATAAGAGTGGTGCAGGTGTTACAGCTCGATTTTGACGAAACTTTCAAGGTGGGCCTGGATGGTCGAGTGCGAGACACTATTTGGATACATATTGTTTATGTTCCTTCTAACCCCAGTAGCGGTACTATACACTATATTCTCGTGGGTGTGGGTTTAGAAGGTGGTATAAGGGTGGTGATGGTAGGAATAGTGGCTGTGGCTATATTTCTTTGTAGGTGTTTTATGGTGGCACAGTATCATTGCACACACTTCACATCGTTATCCAATGTCCAGTAGCCATGGTCATAGGCTAGTCTGTGGGGGTATGATATGGTGCAGGAGGTTGCACTATGCTTTGAAACCACGGTGTGATAAGGGAGGCACCTTAATCTTTGCTTGATTTGCTAGGCCATCGTTTGTTTAGCCGATGCAAATCCTTTTTTCAATCCCCAGAGATTGCGATTTTCATTTTTCTGGGTGGGGGTGGGCTGGTGTAGGGGAAATGGTGTCGTAGGGGGGCATTTTAGGTCGTGAAGGCATAAGGGGGTGGTAGGGGTGCATATATGGTGTCTGGAGGTTTGGCGGTTGGTTGGTTTGTTGGGCGCTCCTTCCCTGTTTTTAAACCTTTGAGCCACGGAGTCTTTGTTGCTATCGTTTGAGACGGCATGATTAGAAAATGCTTGTGAGAGGGGGGAGAGGTAGTTTAGTGTTCCCTTTGTAGGTAGTGTCAACCCTGTTGAGCCCCGGAGTCTTTTGGGTCAGGTGTTGCTTATTCCCTAATTATGAGTGTGCTCCAATAAGTAACTCTGACTGTGTTCTAGTAATCCCTAGATATGCTGACGGAGATAGCCAGTATGGATCATGATATTTATGAGTATGTTATACTCTGTCACTATGTGGATAACATTCATGATGATGCTCAGTGTGATTGTATGATGTCTTTATGAGCTATGTTGCCTGTATTACGAATTTGGTTATGTTGGTGGCTTCCATGGCGACACTGGTATGGTATTACTTTGCTTATAGTTGGTGCTGATATGCTGTCATCTTGGGCTGATCGTTGCTACCTGCTCGAGTGTTGAGGTCTGATGACGTCATGTGTTGTTGCTTATGTGGTGGATCGCTGCTACCCTAACTGATGATGAAGTGTGCGACCGTGCAGGTGGTGGATTGAGTTTTCATGGAGTTGCTTGTATTATGATCTTCGTTCCCTTCTATGTTCCTCCTAGATGTTGTCACTCTAGTGTGTGTTGTTGGCCGCGATGTATGATGTGTACTTCTGTGTGTACTGAACGTTAAGATTTGATGAATGAAAGATATAATTTGGTTGTTCAAAAAAAAAAGAACAAAATCCGTAAGAAATCTCGAACCAGATTTGCAGCTTAATTTCAAAAAAGAGACTTGGAAGACGTTCCTCTACAAAAACGAACCTTTTGATGCAAATTTGAAACACAAACATAAGGTTTCGATCGGTCGCCTAATCTCATTGTTGGCCCAATCCCTCATAGATGAAGCCGATTAATTGCAACCCTAAAGTTGATTAATCTTAATAATAACATATTTGAGAGTTGAACACTCGAATATTTAAATAAAGCAATTATAGATGAAGTAAAATAAAATGGAGACCTTTAGAAAAAAAATAAAAAGCTATAAAGTATAAACAAAATAAAATCGCTGGAAGCCGTAAACCAGAAAAATTCGCCCGAGATAAGAAAAATGGAACCCGGTTATATTTTGTTCTAAAGAACTTGTATTGTGTTTACATGATTTGGCTAAAATTCACATGTATTCAAATTTGATTTTATATATAATATTTGACATTATTAATTCTTACAAACCATGAATAACTAAAGAAACCTTCGTAGAACCATTCTATTTGTTTTATCGAAAAACATAAGACAATAAACTTTAAAAGAAGACATATGTAAAATCTAGTTTATTACATAAAAAATAACTTAAAATTTAACCTTTGTAGATAAAAGTAATTTAACCTTTACGAAACGAAAAGAATGGAGAGATTAATATTTTTAATAAACTATTTTTAAATGGCTTATAGCTTAGCGGTATCTGGTATTTATGTGTCCCACAAGGTTATGGGTTCAATTCCTGTTATGGACAAAATGATATAGATTTAGGATTAGGTTAGAGGGTGTATGTGTTTAACCGTTAAAAAAAATATTTAATGTTTTTTCTCTTATATATTTAACATGTATTGTTCGACGTGAGTCTAAATATATAACTACATATTATAATCAACCCACTTTGTCTACAATTCAATATAAATAATATCATAATACAATGGTTATCATATAAAATGTGTTTTCGTACTCGTACATCTTGAAATATATATTTTATAAGAACATTGTATTATGTTAAAGTTTATATAAAAATTTATATAGTATATCATTAAATATAATTACGAAGGCGGCCCAAAATACTAAACTAGCACATACCAAGTAATTATATGTCAAAGTATCAAAACTATTTAGTCAAAATAAAAAATACCAAAATGATGTATTGTTCTAACTTTATATGTTTGATGGGTTTTATTGTCTAATATATCACTCCCTCATTTGAATTTAGAATCTCTTTTTTAAAATTTATTTTAAGTATTAATGTAATTTTAATAATTCTTTAGTTTTACTCTTAAACAAGTCATACAAATCACTTTCGGGTTATCCGGTCGACCCTAACCCAACCCGTTTATTTTCGTGTCAACTTTCATACCGAACTACTTTTAATCCATTTTAGATTCGTCTCACTTTTTCATGTCAGATCAGATCCTATTTCCTATCAGATCAAAAATTATTAAAAATTTAAACCCTTAATCCTATGCTTTGCATTCTTCCCCTACTTAGACCATCATCATCCAACCATGCATTACCCTACCACATTCACTACCACATCATCATCGACATCATTCTCCACCTCTAACCCTCTCTTACCTTACAATCCCCACATCCAACCCTTCTCAACGCCACTTAAATATTAATAAAAAAATATAAATTGATAAGAGAGACATAGAGAGAGTAAATATAAAAGAAAAGAAAAGAAAAGAAAAAGAGAAAACCCTGCACGGGTTAGGGAGCTAGTGGGGTAGAAAACCCTCTCTTACCATAACTACCGTTATGGTGTTCTTGGATGGTTAGGGGCCCAAACCCGTAGGCTTGAACCCCCAATGCTGATGGTCTTACCACCTCATCCATTTAATTAGGTTAACAAATTGCAGCTTTAACAAATGTAACAATTAACATTTATTTCTCTAATGTTATAATATAAGTAAAATCTCTAATGTTAAATTTACTTAAAAAAATGTTTATTTATAGTGAGTATTACTTTTTATTAATTAAAAATTAATTTATAGATATCATTTAAGAAAAAATACAACTCAGAGTATGAATAGAATTGATATTTTTTCTGTAATGTTTATCTATACTACTATATAAACTATTTAACATTCTCTCTCATCTTTAATTTTAAGAGTTCTTTAAATTCAATCAAGATAAAATATTGACCATTCATTATATCTAAATCAATCACATCCACTAAATTTTTAACCATTCCATTATATTTCCTAATTTACCTTAAATTTTTATTTATTTAAACTATACACTCTCACACTAACACACTCTATCTCCCATACAAACACAGATATCCACCAACATTAACATAATTTTCAAAATCTTATTAACTTATCTCTTTATTTCATCAATATGAATCTTTTTCTTATTTTAATGTATTTTAGAATTTATTTATAAAATTAATAAAATAATTAGATGCAAATAAAAGAAATTAAAAAAAAACGGATGTGTGGTTGCAAAAACTTTTTCGTGACACTGAATCGCGCTAATAACATATCATTATATTCTTTAAGGCGACATGTTGTAAAATAAAAACTATTTAATGTCGCAGCATTGCGCTGGTACGATACTAGTATGACATTAAGTATCGAACAAAACATCACCTTGGCCTTTAAGCATACCGAAAATTTAGTGTTTTTTGGTATTTTCCTACCAAAAGAGAGACATAGGAGGGAAAAAGAGAAGAGAGCAAAGTTTTTTATTAATTTTTTTGAAGTATACGAAACGTGATTATTCTATGTGTTTAAACATAAAGAAGTAAAGAGGGGTGATTATGATAGAACGCTAATGTAACAATAAAGTAGTATAAAATATTAAAAAATTACCAGTCCTCATACTCTTATTGGTACAATACTTATTTTCAGTTTCATGGTTGTTATCGAAAAGACAACTTATGTTCCTTGCTTTCTATATCTCACAAGTATCCAGATTACTTCTCGTTTCAAAGCGTTCATTTAAGGTTGTTGATTAAACAAGTCCTTAGTCACTATATAAAATACAATTAACAACATATATCAGTGTGAGTGAATTGATACCTAACCATTCACCTTCTTTATTTTTACTATGTCTCTCAATCCTTTTTTTAAGAAAAAAAAATAAAAAGAAAAAGAAAAAGAAAAAACAAAATTTATATTACCAATAGTCTTTGTTAACACAAACCCAAGCAAACAATCAAAACACAAACAGAAAAAGAAGTAAGAGTAACTGAGTGAGAAGGTGAGAAGGTGAGAGGATAATAAGTAAATAGTGGTTGCAAGTTTCACAAATTTCAATATCTTAATAGATTTAACATTTCATGCTTTATTGTGAATTGATGAAAACAACCCTGATAATCTTATGAATATTGACTATTCACTTTACAAATTGATATATTAGGTAATTTCACTCAGATAATGATGCGATAGATGTTTTAGCTTATGTTGGAGTTGATTAATCAAATCTATTAATTAGTTAATAGCTTGTAAGAGTGGATTTATCAAAATTCTTCTGTTTAGCTATAGATGAGTCACATCAAAACTCCACTTGAATAGATTTTTTTTCTCTATCTCCACTTTTCTACAACATGATTACTTGAAATGTAATTGTTATGTGCACCCAACTTCTCCAAACTATTATCTAAAACAACAAGATTAAAACAAATATTAAACAATAAGAATATAGAATCAATGGAATCTAATTTTTTTTTAAAGGCATCTAATATTATTATTTTGTCACTAGCTAGGACGATGAGATATATGAGAACTAATGAATCAAGATACATACATACACACACACATATATACACAATATTAATTATGGATACATGTGTGTATATATGTACGAGTCTAATTTTCTTTGTCCAACTCAAAGTATGGGATCATACTTTCGTTGAATCTCTAACACTGGTTTTAAACATTGACAAGGTTCCCCTAAGTGTGAGAGGTAAAGCGCATCTAGATGTTTAACACATCTTCCAAAAGCAAGCCCAGTAAATATTTCTCAAGTAGTACCATCATTAAACTTTATTAAAATAAAATACTTTAAAGAAAAGATTGAGTACATGAACGACCCAGTTTGGAAAAAGATAAAATAATATAAGAGTTTTCAAACCTAAAATGAGAGATATAAGAGGAACGTCGCATGACTAGGAACATACATACAACCTATTTTGTTTTGTCGTAAAGTATTTGACCCTATATCATTCATCTTTCATGTTTCATCATTCAATTGTTATGTGTGTCGATGCATGTGATTAAAGAGAGAACTAATGCATGTGAAAACCATATTGATAAGTACCATACATGGTGTATGTGCAATTAGATGACATTGACATTTCTAGTATTATATTTATGGGTAATGTTTAATATAAAACTACAAGACTGTATTTAGATTTGATAATTAATGATTGAGATTATGACTAAATATGTATCTTATATAAATCTAAAATGCATTTTCCGATGGAATATGCAGATTACGTAAGTCGAATATGCAATCGTAATCTGAACCATTGATCATTCAAATTTCAAGTTGAAATTGATTTTGTAAGTTCTATATATATATAAGACTGGTTTTGTATTAATGTTTAATACACACATATATAAAGAGCTAGCATTTAAAGAACATCTCTCTCTCTCTCTATATATATATATATATTCCATATTTTGATGACTTGATCTCGAGTTTAATAAGAAAAGGAAGAAAATAAAATGAGAGGGGATTCTTTTATTTAAAATTTTCTTATTATTTTGAAGGATGGATTTATATTAAAATTAGTCTGAACAACCCTGAATCCTTCTATTTCCTCCTTTTTCCTTTGTTAAACGAAACTTGAGAGCACAACTTTTCATTTCCTTTGGAAGCTTAAGGGATGTTTGGTTGGTGTCATTTGTTGAGATTTCATGGGATTTGTCACAAAATGATATGTTTGGTTAGACACTAGGGATGACGGTATTTGCATTTACAATCTCGTGAACGAGGGATATGTAAATCCTCCCTACCTCGAGGATTTTAGATCCCATAAACTTGGGATTTCCAATGCCCACCTGTGACCAGCTTCACCTTCGCTGCTCCAGCCATAACCATCATGACCATTTTCGGCGGCCTTCCCCATCGCCGCTCCACCTTCGTCGTCCTTCCTCATCGCTGGTCTCTATCATCACCACCCCCACCATTGTCTCCCCAACCTTTTCCGGCCTCCACCATCACTGTTCCACCTTTGTTAGCCTTCTCCAGATTTAGCCTCCACAATCATCTCCTCCGTCAACGCCTTTGTTGGTTTAAGATGTTTTGGATTGTATGTTAATACTGTTTGTTAGGAGTTAATACTCTTAGAACAAGAGTTACTATTGTTGAACAAACTTAATACTTTTAGTTCAACTTGTTAATGCTCGTGAATGAAGTTAATACCAGTAGTGTTAAAGTAAATAATACTAGGTCAAAGTTAGTACTACTTCAACAAATTTAGTACTGCTTGAAGAAAGTTAATGCTGCTCATCAAGTAAATAGAATTAGTGTTGCTATTCGTGATAAGGATGAATTTCTTGATTTTATGGATGATGATTATGAATGAGATATTTGCTTATCTATCTGATATATGCGTTTTTATACATGTTTTACATGTTAGAATACCCCGTACTTAGCCCAAATACAAGGTGAATACTTCTAAAATGGATCTAATATGTTTAACATTCACCATGCAGGTTACAAGGAGCTTTAAGCAAGATAAATGGGCAAAACAAGGAAAGAATTGAAGAAAATAGAAGAATAGTGAAAAATGCTCTCTACGGCCGTAGGGATTATATCCTACGGCCGTAGGAAGCCCTCTTCTAGAATCCATCATTGCCTGCCAGATCTTGCGTGTCCCGGACAAATGGTTTAACGTGGCGTGTGTAGAAAATTCAGTCATGATTTCCTACGGCCGTAGTAGCTTATTCCTACGGCCGTAGGAAGCTCACTTACAGCAGATTAAATTCAGAATTCTGCCATTTTGCAAGGGGTTACCATTTTCACCTCCACTCCGGAAAAACACTTCCATAAACCCTCTCTAAATATCCTAACACTCCAGGGGACTTCTCTTGGTGATTCTAAGGAGGAGAGCTTGGATCTTGAAGGCTTGGAACAACATTTGGAGCTTGGATTCATTAGTTATATCATTGCTAGCTTGGGTATACTCTTTCCATTTATTATATCAATCATGTACCCATGTGTTCCAGATGTTGTAATGTTACTATTATTGTATATGGATAACTAAACTCATTTCACTTGGGCCAAGATGATTCTTGGCTAAGTTATGGCAATATATTTGACTTTTATGATGACTTGATTCATATATGCATGTTAAATCTTGAATACAAATGTGTTTTATCAACTTAGTATGTTTAATCTAACCATGTTCATGTGTGACAATGTGTATATGATAACTCATTCATGTTTTAACATATGAATATTCAAGAATGATGGTTGATTTTATTAATTCCATGTTGAGTTTGTTATTAGAAATGATACATCTTGCATGGTTGTCATTAGATGTCATTTTTGGAATATGATTTGAATCATTTCAGGTTCATCCATTATTGGTTATGTTAATCATATGTTGGTTTTATGCATGCCTTATGATTATAGATGAAAATCTTGTTATTTGGTGTATTTATGGGTTAAACATGCTACTAATGATTAAAGGATTCACAAAGATGTTTGTTGGTATGTTTAGATGGTGAAATGAACTCACATGTATGCCTTTGTTATGCTTGTCTTAGTGTTCAATGTGCATATCACATGATTCATGTTTTAAGAAGTGTTGGCTATACTAGAAATGGTAGGTTTAACATGTTCATATCTTTAGAAATCATGTGACTAAACATTAAGAATCCCTTAATTGTGAGGTTTGAGTTTAGATGAGTTTATGACCCCATTGTACCAGTTTACATGTGTTTATGATCTGAGATTAAAGTCTAGATTGTAATTTGTTGTTGAATGCCTTTATGTTAGATTTGAATGTTCTGTCGGATGGGTCCCTACGGCCGTAGGAAGAAATCCCTACAACCGTAGGACTATCCAGACTGCTACGACCGTAGTAAATAATTACTACGGCCGTAGGAGCCATTTTCACCACCAGTGTGCTGTTTTTGCTTGTTTTAACTAATTTAACCACTTTAACACCTTTTTGGGTTCTGAGGACTACTGGATATGTCATTTGAAAAGATGTATGTCTTTGTAGTGTGATTTGGACGTGATCTGGTGGATCTGTAGTTAAATCCTTATATGCCGTTGCTTGCCTGATTATGTTTAATTGCTAAGTCTGAGTCTTGATAACTCGAGTGAAGATTTGTGCATGATAATATGGTTTTGTCAAGTATTAGAACAGCTTGCTATGCACTTAAACTATTCAAGTCCCCATATTATGTTTTGTATTGTGTCATTGCCATGACTAGTCTCGATGATTCGAAAGCCTGAGTGAATCTGTTATCCTGTCTGTTTGCCTTCAGTGTTAATCTGTTTTAGTTGTTGTATTTCCTGTTTAATTTAGTTCATTCTGTCACTTGCTTATTAATCCTGCTGATCAAACAACAATGAGACTTAAGTATTGGTAGCTTCCTGTCCTGGTGGAACGACATCCGGTCTTACCGAGTCTATACTACTATTGACCAGGTTATACTTGCCTGAGTCGTGTGTAGTATCTGCTCAGTAACATCGTTTTTATAAATTTAAAACGAGGTTGTGTCCCAAGATTTAATAACCAGAAAAACAAGCAGTCCTAGTACACACCAAGTTTTTGGCGCCGCTGCCGGGGACAGGAAATTCTAAGAAATAGTTTAATTGTTGATTTGATCTTGTCACTTGTTACTTAAATTAGGTGTGCCTGATTAGGTAGTCAATTGTTTTTTCTACCTCTTTCTCGCACCCTCTGTCAGTTTGTTCTATTCTGAACAAATTGAGCCTTTTCAAGAACCGGAGCGTGAGTTTCGACGACGCCGACGCCTTCAACGCCAACGTCAAAGAGAACGTTTACTAAACATGGCGGAAGAACAACCACCACCACCTAGAACGCTTAATGATTATGTTCGTCCGGATATTAACAATATCCAGAACACCATCATTCAACCTAGGGTGGCAGCGAACAATTTTGAAATCAAACCAAATGTAATTCAAATGGTTCAAAATTCTGTTCAATTTCATGGATTACTCGACGAGGATGCTAACGCTCACATCCGCAGTTTTCTCGAAATCTGCGATACGTTTAAAATCAATGGTGTTACTGATGACGCCATTCGTTTGCGTTTATTCCCGTTTTCCTTAAAAGACAAAGCCAAGCTGTGGCTTAATTCTCTCCAGGTAAATTCCATCACTACATGGAATGATCTTGTTGCCAAATTCTTAGCTAAATACTACCCGCCGGCCAAAACGGCCAAACTGCGTAATGATATCTCATCGTTTCAGCAGACTGACGGGGAAGGTCTTTATGATGCCTGGGAGAGATACAAGGATCTCATGAGGAGATGTCCTTCACACGGATATGAGCTATGGAATCAAATTTTCATATTTTATAATGGCTTATCCGTTGTCACTCGGCAGATGATAGATGCTGCCGCAGGAGGTGCATTGGGTAGCAAGAACCCACAAGCGTGCTATGATCTTATCGAAGATATGGCAACCAACAGCTACCAATGGAACCCCTCCACGAGACTGAAACCGCCAAAGAACGGTGGAGTGTTCAATGTAGACGCTTTATCTGATCTTTCTGCTCAGGTAGAGAAGTTGACAAAGAAAATGGATCAGATGTGTGCTCCTAAACAGGCTACTTGTAATTTCTGCTCAGGACCACATCCTAGTGATCAATGCCAGGAGGAAACTCCTGCTCACGAGGAGGTTGATTTCGTCTCTAATCAACCAAGGTCTCAGTATAATCCCAATGCATCTAGCTACAATCATGCATGGAGGGATCACCCGAACTTCAGTTATCATAACCAAAACACTAAACCCCCTCCAGGGATTCCATACCCACAGAGACCACGTCAGCCTCAACAGTTTAATCGACAACCGCCACCATATGAGCAACCACGTCAGTATAACACTCAACCACCGCCTCCAAATCAATCTTCATCATCATCTTCAGTATCTTCCAATCTGGAGGATCTTGTGAAACAATATCTGTCACAATCCGAGTTGCGATTCAACCAAACAGATGTTAGACTCAATCAAACGGAAGCAACTCTGAGAAATCAACAAGCTTCATTGCAAAATCTAGAAAATCAAGTTGGCCAGATATCTAAGCTCTTGTCAGAGCGACCACCGGGAGGTCTCCCGAGCAATACGGATGCAAATCCGAGAGCACACGTAAAGGCAATCACTTTGCGTAGTGGGACGACCACGGTACCACCACCGTTTCCCTCTCAATCCAAAGAAACCGAAAAACAGGTCCAATCGAAGGATTCTGACGAGGCGCATAACAGGCTAGACCCAGCAAGTACCGCGCAAGTCGAACCTCCGGTCAAAATATTTCAGCCTACCATTCCTTTCCCCCAGAGATTAAGGAAAGAGAAAAAGGAGGAACAATATGGTAAGTTCCTAGAGCTATTCAAACAGCTCCATGTGAACATTCCATTTGTTGAGGCACTCGCACAGATGCCTAAATATGCCAAATTTCTTAAGGATTTGCTCAGCAACAAGAAGAAATTGGAGGACCTGTCGTTGGTGACTTTAAACGAGGAGTGCTCAGCCATTCTTCAAAATAAGTTGCCAGCAAAGAAAACCGATCCTGGGAGCTTTACAATCCCATGTCTGATTGGTAATCTCACTGTAAACAACGCTCTAGCTGATCTAGGTGCCAGCATCAACTTGATGCCATACTCTGTATTTTCTAGACTGGGCCTAGGAGAACCAAAACCGACTCGTATGTCACTTCAGCTAGCCGATCGTTCAGTCAAATATCCACGAGGGATAGTCGAAAACATCTTGGTCAAGGTTGACAAATTTGTGTTTCCTGCAGATTTTGTCATCCTAGACATGGACGAGGACAAAAACGTCCCACTCATTCTTGGTCGTCCATTCCTAGCCACTGCTCGAGCATTAATTGACGTTTGCAACGGAAAGCTTACGCTTCGAGTAGATAAGGATGAAGTGACTTTTGACATCCAAAAGTCAATGAAACACCCAATGAGCCAAGATGACACTCTTTATTTCGTTGATATCTTTCATCGTCATCCCGTGGACCGCATTATTCCAACTCTAGAGAAGGATGCGTTTGACACGCAAATCCTAGATGAGGATGTCTTGGATGTAGAGCAGGTAAAGCTTGTCTCCGATGAGCTAACCAGCACTATTCCACCTGACGAGACACCTATCTCAGATGTTTTCGAGGTCCTTGAAAAATCCGAGAGCTCAGCTTCTCAACCATCTATTGTGGACCCGCCTTCTCTTGAACTCAAAGAACTTCCTTCTCATCTTGAATATGCATTCTTGGAGGAAGATTCGAAGCTGCCTGTGATAATAGCTTCTAACCTTACTGCTGATGAGAAAAGTAAGCTATTACAGGTTTTGAAAAATCACAAATCCGCCCTTGCATGGAAAATTTCTGATATAAAGGGGATTAGTCCATCCTTCTGCACACATAAGATTCTCATGGAGGATAATTATAAGCCGTGTGTACAGCATCAGAGACGCTTAAATCCCAAGATGCAAGAGGTAGTTAAGAAAGAGGTTATAAAGCTGCTGGATGCTGGTTTGATCTACCCTATCTCCGATAGTCCGTGGGTCAGTCCCGTCCAAGTTGTTCCTAAAAAGGGAGGAATGACTGTCATTATGAATGATAAAAACGAGTTAATCCCAACTCGTACGGTCACGGGGTGGCGTGTGTGCATTGATTATCGCAAACTCAATGATGCCACACGTAAGGATCACTTCCCCCTTCCTTTCATCGACCAAATGTTGGAGCGTTTGGCTGGAAACGCCTTTTATTGCTTCCTTGATGGATTCTCCGGATACTTTCAGATTCCTATCCAACCGGAGGACCAAGAGAAGACAACTTTTACATGCCCTTATGGTACTTTTGCTTACCGGCGTATGCCTTTCGGGTTATGTAACGCTCCTGCAACATTTCAGCGATGCATGACGGCTATATTTCATGACATGATTGAGGATTGTGTCGAGGTATTCATGGACGACTTTTCAGTCTTCGGTAACTCCTTTGATACATGTCTTCATAATTTAGACAAGATGCTGTCTCGCTGTGAAGAAACTAACCTTGTGCTTAACTGGGAAAAATGCCATTTTATGGTACGCGAAGGTATAGTTTTGGGTCACAAAATCTCAAATGAGGGAATCGAGGTTGACAAAGCTAAAATAGATGTTATTGCAAAGCTTCCTCCACCCTCCAATGTTAAAGGCATTAGGAGTTTTCTCGGACACGCAGGATTTTACCGGCGCTTCATAAAAGATTTTTCGAAAATCACTCGGCCGTTAACCCATCTCCTTGAGAAAGACACTCCTTTCATCTTTTCTCCTGAGTGCGATCACGCATTTAACTTCTTGAAGGAGAAATTGACAAATGCTCCCATCCTGACGAGCCCAGAATGGTCGCAACCATTTGAGCTTATGTGCGATGCCAGTGATTTCGCTGTTGGCGCTGTCTTGGGCCAACGGATAAATAATCACTTTCAGCCGATCTACTACGCCAGCAAGACACTGACTGACGCTCAAGAAAACTATACAGTTACTGAGAAGGAGTTGTTAGCAATAGTCTTTGCGTTCGACAAATTCAGATCTTATCTGGTGTTATCAAAAACAGTGGTCTACACTGACCACTCTGCTCTCCGTTATCTCTTCGCAAAGCAAGATGCGAAGCCCCGTCTTATTCGGTGGATTTTGCTCTTGCAAGAATTTGACATCGAGATCAAAGACAAAAGAGGAGCAGAAAATCTGGCTGCAGACCATCTCTCTCGCCTAGAAAATCCAAATCTCGAGGTGCTAACTGAGTCCGGCATAAAAGATAACTTTCCGGATGAATTTTTATTCGCCGTGACTAGCACTGAGGAGATCCCCTGGTACGCTGACATAGCAAATTATCTAGCAGCAGGGGTGATGATAAAAGGTCTCACACACCAACAGAGGAGAAAGTTTATCTCCGAGCTGAAACACTATTTCTGGGAGGATCCTTATCTTTTTCGGGTAGGAGCCGACCAAATAATCCGTAGATGTGTGAGTACTTCTGAAGCTGTTGACATCCTTCAGCACTGCCATTCAGGCCCAACAGGAGGCCATCACGGACCTAGCTACACCGCTAGAAAGGTTCTGGATGCAGGTTTTTTCTGGCCTACCCTGTTCAAGGATGCTCATTTGTTCGTAAAATCATGCGACTCATGCCAGAAATCTGGAAATATCTCATCTCGAAATGAGATGCCCCAAAATCCAATCCAAGTCTGTGAAATATTTGACATTTGGGGAATAGATTTCATGGGTCCTTTTCCTGGTTCACACGGAAACAAATATATCCTTGTGGCGGTCGATTATCTGTCAAAATGGGCTGAGGCGCAAGCCTTGCCTACAAACGACGCAAGGGTGGTTTGTAAATTTTTGAAAAAGTTATTTTCACGATTCGGTACCCCCAGAGCACTCATAAGCGATAGGGGTACTCATTTCTGCAATGCACAATTAGAGAAAGTACTTAAACGTTATGGTGTTACTCATCGATTCTCTACTGCATATCATCCGCAAACCAGCGGACAAGTCGAAGTTACCAACCGCGGTCTTAAACGAATTCTGGAAAGAACCGTTGGTAACAGCCCAAAAGATTGGGCTGAGAAATTAGACGACGCACTCTGGGCGTTCCGCACTGCTTACAAGACACCTATCGGTACTACACCGTATAGGTTGGTTTATGGGAAAGCCTGTCGTCTTCCTGTTGAACTTGAGCACAAAGCTTACTGGGCTTTGAAAGCCGCAAATTTTGACTCAAAGAGTTCAGCAGAAAATAGGTTGTTCCAGCTAAGTGAGCTTGATGAACTACGGTTCCAAGCTTACGATAATTCCAGAATGTACAAAGAAAGGACGAAAGCTTTCCATGACTCCCGCCTGAAGGACAAACAATTCCAGGCGGGAGATCGTGTGCTTCTTTATAATTCTCGCCTTCGTCTTTTCCCTGGCAAATTGAAGTCCAGATGGACAGGCCCCTATGTTGTCCATACTGTTTACCCGCACGGGGCTGTTGACATCACAAACTCCGAGGGAGTAACTTTTAAGGTCAACGGCCACCGACTCAAGAATTACATTGGTATCCCGCATTCTCCAGAGGAACCCAGAGAGGTTCTGAGGCTTCACCCCGCCGCACCTTAGCGGGGTGAGTTGGGTCTTTTACCGGCAGACCTTAAAGAACTGGATATGCTTTCCTCCGCTTCTCTTTCCCTCCTTTCTTGCCTTTTTCTGCGTTCTTCACTGCCCTCTGATATTCTGCGCGATATTGTCATGAGACATGAGAAACACGTGAGGAGAGACCAAAACTTTGCCAAATTTCATCGAGGCACTTCCATCTATGCGGCAAAAAGGCGTGCCAAATATGTAGGGAAATGTTGGAAATGCGGTGCTCTATTGCATGAGGGCGCTTGTAGGAATTTGCCGACGATATCTCAGTCAGAGTGTGCCAGTGCTCTTCGAGAAGACCCCGTTAAGCTAAAAGCCGAGGGGGTCTTACGTCCTAATAGTAATGCTGGTGCAATGATTGATGAGTTGGTGAGTCTCCGACTAAGCAAACTCGAGCCTAAGCCCCATTATAAAACCTAGGTCATGCCTATGTTCGTGCCATATAGCTCCTCATGTTTTCTCATTTCAATTCTCATTCAGTCTGGAGAGACAGGAAAACACTCCGCATTTCAACGCGTTAAAGTGTTCGCTTACACACCGTACTAATAGTGTGTTACTTGTACATATTGTCTTTTTGTCGGATGCCCACTTTCCGGGTTTCCTTTTCCATTTCCGTTAATAATTTCGCTAATAGTGTGTTAATAATTTCTACTAGCACGTTCCCCTTACATTCTCCAGAGGCCTATAGAGAGTAGCGTTTACCAAAAAGTTGTTTAAACTGAAAATCTGATGCAAAATGGGTTTTTGTCAAAATTCATCCCTACGGCCGTAGTGAAACATTCCTACGGTCGTAGGACCATTCTGAGCCCTCTGCGGTCGTAGTGCATACCTCCTACGGTTTCATTCGCACTTTCTCTCTCTCTCCTACGCTCTCTCTCTCAAAAACGCACCCGACGACCACCGAGGATCTCCGTCTATATCTCACTCATTTCCCGGCCATTTTTCGAAAACAAGGTATTAAAATGCTCCCCTCACTCTTGCGTTCAATATGTAGTACATTGATTCCATTATAGTTGCCCATATGTCGATCGAGAGAACAAAACCCTAGCCGCCCGTTTTCTGATGTTCGTAACGTTCCTACGGCCGTAGTAGTTAAACCCTACGGCCGTAGTACTTCTAATTAGGGTTTTGCTTTAAACTGCTTGCTACGGCCGTAGGACAGTTTGTCTACGGCCGTACCATGTATCTTTTAGGGTTTTGTTTAGTTTGCTTGCTACGGCCGTAGTAATATCATGGTACGGCCGTAGGACCCCATTTTCAACCATTTTCCAAAATTGTTCATCCTTTGGACAATTTCAATACTCGGGGATCCACAGCATACCAAAGCAAACATGTATCGATCGACAGGATGTCTAGCCGTCGTGCGCACGTCTTACTTTGATTTCTGTTCATTTCAGCTATGCCTCCGCGACGTGTCCGCAGACAGGCTTCACCAGAGCCGCGGATAGACCCTCGCCAGTTCCCACGGTTAGTCGACCCTGACAGAGTTCCGGTCGAGCGGCCAGCTGATGCCGCGCTTCCTCCTTTTCTCCGCTTCGACCGTGAGGAGGATCGTACTGACAGAGATGTCCTGATGGGGCGCGCTGATAGTCACGGATATGAGCCCATCAGGTATCTGGTTTGGGATGATTTGGCCACTCTTCATATCAGGGGCCGTGCTCAGACCACATGTGGCCCTCATTGGCAGAGGCTTTTCAGTCTTCAGGGGGCGGTATACCATGAGCTTGCATTGGAGTTTTTCTCCACCATTCACTTGGTTACCCCGCTGCTGGATTATGAGCGGGAGGACGCCCTGACATTCCGCCTACTAGGGGCGGAGAGGCGGCTTTCATTGCGGCAGTTTGCCGTTTATATGGGTTTGTTTACGCACGAGGAGTTGGACACTCCTGCGTTTACCGAGGGCATCACTGATTGGCCCGAGGGTGTGAGCGGGATTTCCTTTTGGGACGAGGTTGGCACTGGCGCCTACAACACCGCCATCGTGCCGAAGAGCACGAAGCTCCGGGATCCTCTGCACCGCATTCTGCATCGGGCGATCGTCCACAGTATGACCGCTCGCAGCGCGTCCTCTGGTTCTGTTACTTTCACTGACTTGTTTTATCTATATACGATGGTTCACCAGAGGCCCTGCCAGCTCGCTCTGTGCCTGGCCCGTTTTCTATTCCAGGTACGTACCACCCGTGTATCGCAGGCTATCTATGGGGGTGGGTACGTTACTATCTTAGCCGAGGCTATGGGCCTCCTGACTGCCGAGATTACTGATGATCTCGTTCGCTCTGCTCGAGCCGCTCCGATAGATTTAGGGGTCCTGCAGCGTATGAAAGTCGCTGCTAGGATCCAGAACCGTATGAGATTGATCAACCCTGATGGGTCAATTTGGGAGCCTCCTAGAGTGGTCGAGGAGGAGGCAGCAGGTGGTGGAGAGCCAGCAGGAGTAGGAGCAGAGGGAGTAGCTGCTGGAGGTGCCCCAGAGAGCGGACACCATGAGTTTACTATTGAGGATCTCTTTGGGTCGACACCACCTCTCCGGCAGCCAGCCCAGGTTTACACGAGAGATTATAGGGCTCGGATTGGGAGGTTGGAGAGGTCAGTTTCTGAGCTGGTTGAGATGCAGCGGGAATCCAGGGAGATCCAGAGAGTTGAGTATGCACATGCCGAGGCTCATCGACAGTATATGATCAGCATGGTGCAGCTCATTGCGGCAGACACTATGACATCTTCACAGCAGTTGCCACAGCCGCCAGCTTATCCGCAGAGGCTCCGGGACTTCACTGATGGAGCCGGGCCTTCGCAGCCGCCTCCGCGATAGTTATTTTTGTGGGGATAGTGTGTGTAGTAGTTTTCTTTGTATGTATTTCTAGATTAGTTTGGCTGTACGCTTTTGGTTGTTTGTAGTACATGCCACTTTTTGATGTGTTTGATGTTCTGTACTTACTTTTGCATATCTATATGACATCAAAGCACTTGTACATTATTTCGGCTATGTATTTATTGTAGTTCGTTTCCTTTTTGCTTGCCATAGCTTGTGATGCTTTTGTCCCTCTCTTTGTTTCACTTTTGGTTGAGTTGTTGTTTTGCAAGAATATTCGTGATATCTTGGCAGCTCAGCTTAAGTGTGGGGAGGAAGCCAACGCCTTCGGAGTTTAATAAATGCAGACGCACAATTGCTGTTCAGGGAGTTCTTAAAGCTCTTTTCTCGCACTTTATTGTTTATTATTAGTACATTGGGGACAATGTACACTTTTAAGTGTGGGGAGGGATTTATATAACATGCCTGCTTTTCTGTGTCCTGTTGAAAACTCTTGCATGCTAACTATGCTTTAAACCGTAGAATTGATTTAGGCGTAAATTTTTCGCAAAATTATATCATTTTGGACATGTTTAGATCTTCTCGCATGATAAACTTTAAACAAGTAACATTTCAGCTTTTATGAAAACGATTTTGCACGAATTCTTGAGTTTTAACAAGTGTTTGACTTAAATTGCACAAGCCACACCTGATATGCATTCCTGAGCATTTGAGCCACTACACTTCATTTCTTACATGATTAGCTCATGGAATTGCCCACTTATATGCTGATTGTTGCTTTGATTGTAGAACTTGCTTACTAGTATGCATGTCGAGATCATGAACTAAACTGTTGCAGTTAAGTGATAGAAGCACTAGGAAACCCCATTTCAGCCTATATACTTTTATTTTTAGCCAATTTCTATATTTTTTACCCCTAGTTATCCACTTTGAGCCTAAGCCTTTCATTTCATTAACCATGTTTATCCTGTTTTAGTCTATTTTATTTTTATGTTTCCAGAGTCAGTTGACCCGTTTTCTCGCTGCTTAGTTCCGTTGTATTTGGTTCGTCAGTTGTTCATACATCGATTAGTGGGATATGAAAAATACATATATCCCTTGGTTTATTCCGTTTCATGCTGTATACAGCTGAGTTTTCTGAGAAAATAAAAAAAAAAAATTAGAAAAAGAGAAAATTGAGAAATTCAGTTACTTGACATGCTTTCCTTGGCTATTTTTGAGCCTGTCATACATTGAGTAGTAATTCTTTGTCGGTATTACCTGGTTGTTAGCCATCATTCAGAGAATTCTGATTCCATTTCTACTTGATGAACTGTACTCTCGCCAAAAATAGTGTGATATTCTGTATTCCTTCAATAATAGCAGCTTTGACGATTTTGAACTTGATTTATGGATTCTATTTTAGCCACTTTTATATTTTCCCATTCCTACCCTTAGCCCTAGCCACGTTACAACCCGACAAAGTCTTCTTGATAATTGCATATGATTATGTTGATTGGTGGAGATGTGATACGTGATCAAGCTTATACGAGTCTTTGCTTCAATCTAGCACACGAGCACTTATATACTTAACCCAAATACACATTGAGTGCTAGAGTGATCTCCGGTGAGGTATAAAGTCAGATACTTGTCACAACTCATTGTATGCGTGTTGAATCTGCCTTTCTTTATCTCAATACATGAAAGCAACCCTTAACTCTACGTTTAAAATGTTTGTCATGCTTTTAGATCTCTTCTATGTCGGAATGATACATGTTTGCACTAATGTGCTGCCTTTAGAAATTCTTTGGTTTTAGCTATTGCATTAGAGTTTGCTTGAGGACAAGCAAAGCTTAAGTGTGGGGACTTTGATATATGCGTTTTTATACATGTTTTACATGTTAGAATACCCCGTACTTAGCCCAAATACAAGGTGAATACTTCTAAAATGGATCTAATATGTTTAACATTCACCATGCAGGTTACAAGGAGCTTTAAGCAAGATAAATGGGCAAAACAAGGAAAGAATTGAAGAAAATAGAAGAATAGTGAAAAATGCTCTCTACGGCCGTAGGGATTATATCCTACGGCCGTAGGAAGCCCTCTTCTAGAATCCATCATTGCCTGCCAGATCTTGCGTGTCCCGGACAAATGGTTTAACGTGGCGTGTGTAGAAAATTCAGTCATGATTTCCTACGGCCGTAGTAGCTTATTCCTACGGCCGTAGGAAGCTCACTTACAGCAGATTAAATTCAGAATTCTGCCATTTTGCAAGGGGTTACCATTTTCACCTCCACTCCGGAAAAACACTTCCATAAACCCTCTCTAAATATCCTAACACTCCAGGGGACTTCTCTTGGTGATTCTAAGGAGGAGAGCTTGGATCTTGAAGGCTTGGAACAACATTTGGAGCTTGGATTCATTAGTTATATCATTGCTAGCTTGGGTATACTCTTTCCATTTATTATATCAATCATGTACCCATGTGTTCCAGATGTTGTAATGTTACTATTATTGTATATGGATAACTAAACTCATTTCACTTGGGCCAAGATGATTCTTGGCTAAGTTATGGCAATATATTTGACTTTTATGATGACTTGATTCATATATGCATGTTAAATCTTGAATACAAATGTGTTTTATCAACTTAGTATGTTTAATCTAACCATGTTCATGTGTGACAATGTGTATATGATAACTCATTCATGTTTTAACATATGAATATTCAAGAATGATGGTTGATTTTATTAATTCCATGTTGAGTTTGTTATTAGAAATGATACATCTTGCATGGTTGTCATTAGATGTCATTTTTGGAATATGATTTGAATCATTTCAGGTTCATCCATTATTGGTTATGTTAATCATATGTTGGTTTTATGCATGCCTTATGATTATAGATGAAAATCTTGTTATTTGGTGTATTTATGGGTTAAACATGCTACTAATGATTAAAGGATTCACAAAGATGTTTGTTGGTATGTTTAGATGGTGAAATGAACTCACATGTATGCCTTTGTTATGCTTGTCTTAGTGTTCAATGTGCATATCACATGATTCATGTTTTAAGAAGTGTTGGCTATACTAGAAATGGTAGGTTTAACATGTTCATATCTTTAGAAATCATGTGACTAAACATTAAGAATCCCTTAATTGTGAGGTTTGAGTTTAGATGAGTTTATGACCCCATTGTACCAGTTTACATGTGTTTATGATCTGAGATTAAAGTCTAGATTGTAATTTGTTGTTGAATGCCTTTATGTTAGATTTGAATGTTCTGTCGGATGGGTCCCTACGGCCGTAGGAAGAAATCCCTACAACCGTAGGACTATCCAGACTGCTACGACCGTAGTAAATAATTACTACGGCCGTAGGAGCCATTTTCACCACCAGTGTGTTGTTTTTGCTTGTTTTAACTAATTTAACCACTTTAACACCTTTTTGGGTTCTGAGGACTACTGGATATGTCATTTGAAAAGATGTATGTCTTTGTAGTGTGATTTGGACGTGATCTGGTGGATCTGTAGTTAAATCCTTATATGCCGTTGCTTGCCTGATTATGTTTAATTGCTAAGTCTGAGTCTTGATAACTCGAGTGAAGATTTGTGCATGATAATATGGTTTTGTCAAGTATTAGAACAGCTTGCTATGCACTTAAACTATTCAAGTCCCCATATTATGTTTTGTATTGTGTCATTGCCATGACTAGTCTCGATGATTCGAAAGCCTGAGTGAATCTGTTATCCTGTCTGTTTGCCTTCAGTGTTAATCTGTTTTAGTTGTTGTATTTCCTGTTTAATTTAGTTCATTCTGTCACTTGCTTATTAATCCTGCTGATCAAACAACAATGAGACTTAAGTATTGGTAGCTTCCTGTCCTGGTGGAACGACATCCGGTCTTACCGAGTCTATACTACTATTGACCAGGTTATACTTGCCTGAGTCGTGTGTAGTATCTGCTCAGTAACATCGTTTTTATAAATTTAAAACGAGGTTGTGTCCCAAGATTTAATAACCAGAAAAACAAGCAGTCCTAGTACACACCACTATCCGTAGTTAAATGACTCTGTTAGCGTTAATACTGATTCTATTTTTGTAACTAAATGTATTATAAATACTGATATTGACGTAAGTATCTTATGCATATATGTGTGATTAGAGTTTTAGCCCCAATATTATTCTTGATCCTTACAATAGAAAAGTGTTGTACATCTGTTGACTTGTTCTTAATCAACATCTTGGGGTTTTGATGGTTATTACTGTGTAATCATATGAATCAAATGATCTATATAAAATTCCTTGTTTACTCAAATTGTTATTCCGAAAACTACTTTGTTTTATACTTCGATTGTTAGTTTGTTCTTGTGTGTGTTTGATTTATTAAATCTGATCCTGACAGTCTTTACATCCGACAACTGCTTCAATCATAAATATCACCGTTGCCCTAATCTTTAAATCCCAATTTTGGTTTATGTGCACCAAACACGACATATGGGATTGAATTTGACATCCTGTGGGATTTAAAGTTTCAAAGGATTTAGAATCTTTACATTATTTAAAGAATGAACCAAACTGCCCCTTTACTTTTCAAATCAAATTAAGAACACGGCATGACACCATGAAGGATCTAAAGCGTCAAGTCTTGCAACATTTTTTTTTGAACGTTCTTCTTCAACAAATTTAGGCGAAAAGTTGACAAAGTGTTGTAAGCTTCGTTTTTAGCGCTAATCCAAACAATGTCATTTCCTCTCGTGAATCTACCTTTAACCTACAAGTTTCTTTTTTCAAATAGAAGCCTCTTACGCACTGTTCTCAAATTTAATGAGGGGAAAAAAGGAAAGATTAGGGGTAAAATCATTTCCTATTAAGGGGGTGTTTGTTTTAGCTTATTGGCTTATTTTTTATATGCTAGTTTTTTTCAGCTTATTTTAAGACTTTTGAGCTTATTATAAGTTACTAAAAAAGAAAATAAGCCGCACTCTTAAAAATAAGACAAAAAGATGGGCTTATAAAAAATAAGCTGGAAAAATAAGCCTTCATAAGCTAAAACAAACACCCCCTAAATCATTACAATTTTTGGAAGACAAATTTGGTGTCAAAATAAGCCTAGACTCCCCTTCCAAACCCTCCATTTTTTTCCTTGTCTTCTTTAAATAAAACTCAAGAATACCTTCTTTGGGGTTTCCTTCCAAATAATTTTCCTTTCGTTTATTAAAATATACTTAGAGAACACGGTGTTAAAGTTTGTCAATAAAATGTTTGCAACTTGTCACTATAATTGGTATAATGCCTGATCTAATAAGGCAAAATGGAAAAAAAAATTCCAGAACTTCAGAAGGAACATACTAGATGACCAACTTATTTCAAATGAAATTGTAATTGCACGTTAAATAAAATAAGATTTCTTTTAAGGTCGATTTTAAAAAAAGCATTTGACTATATCTCTTCAATTCTCTTTTTAATTATGAATGAATCTCTTCAATTTCTTCAACGATCTTTCTTTTTAAGATACCGGTAAAAATTCCCTCGTACAACATGTGAATGATGTTCTTATCTTTGAGATATTGTTTAAGAGGAAATTTTTGAATTTGTTGGATATCCTAAAATGTGTCGAAAGCATCTTGATTAAGAATAAATATGTAAGGGTAAAGTTTTCTAAACTATGTCTAACTTTACACCTTTTGTTTTTGTGCGTATCAAACTTTAAAATTTATCAATCTTTTAATTTATTGCTACTGTGTGTATTAAACTTCCTATTTTATACTTTTTTTTCCCTTTTTATGTAACCAAAATACATACGATAGCAAAAAGCTAAAACTTTTATACACAAAATAGAATCTTTTGAAATTCCATACACACAACAAATAAGTAAAATTTAGCAAACTCGATAAATTTCTTGTCTCAGAATTTTTATATACTTGTTGAGAATCCTTGGAAGTGGCCGCTCTTGACCGGAAATGGTCTAATCATTGCCCTAAACTTCTAAGGGACAAACATTTAAGTATTAACATTTTGCAAGGCAGAATGTCCTGTGGATGAGCAGTAGTTTTGTGATAAATCCATTCAGTTTGAAATTTTACTTTGTAGAGTTCTTTGGTCTGCTGGTAAAGACAACTGCATTACATTTTTACAAACCATTGGAGTAGTGTTCGAATCTTGCAATATAAATTTAGTTTTTAACTCACTTTTTACTTACCTGCTCCATCAAATCAGTTTAATATTTTTCACACGTTACCTTTCCATCAAATCACCTTCTACACGCTACCGACCCATACTTTTCTACATTCTCCTATCCCTATTCCCCCTTTAACCTGCCACATCCATGGCGATCTAAAACCACAGTATCTTATTTCTTCTACATTCTCAACCCAAAGCTAAAACCATTCGATCTCTTATGCGTTCCTGAGACCACTTTTTGGTAGCTTCATCGCTATTTTCGGACGGCATGGAGGAAACTTCATACCCAGGTGGCAGGTTCAATCCACCCTTTGCTTTTTTTGTTTCTTGGTTCCTTTAGCATTTTCGAAACAGTTTGATTTCCTTTTCGTTTGGGACATCACAAGGTTTATACCACTCTTTCCTCTAATTCTTGAGATCTCCCTACCGTCAATTGAGCAACCCCTGGGGCGATTTTGTTTTTCCATTTTAATTGATCGCGTATATTACGTGTGAGGTATGTTATCTCTTTCCAAATTGTTAGTATTACCATGTTCAGTTTGCACAGTACCCATTTTCATGGAGGTATGGCTTTTATGAAAACTTTTCAATTTCTTTTATGAATGTTGTTTACCTTTGTACAACTAAGATGCTACAAATATATATATGGTCCGAACTTGCATCATAATAGAAACACAGTTATTTATTATCACCTGGGTTTTGTAGTTTAGCAATGTTCTTATTAGTAGTTGTTTACATGGGTTTACCACAACTTTCATTCCTGCACGCCATCTGTTTGTTAAAAAGTCTCAATGAATTTTAATGCTTTTTCCAAGGAAGACTTTTGCATTATAAAATCTATATATGATTTTGGTTTATGGGTTGTAGATGTGCTTTTCTTTGGAAGGTTTATGCTTTAATTAGACAGTTTTTACTTTTAAGGCTCTTCACTTTATGGTTCATCTTTTGACTGCTTCACTTTTGGGTGTAATGTCTAAGAATATACTACGACTTAGTATGAGAAATTGGTTAGATATGTAGTCTTAAAAAAAAATTCCTCCTTTGTATGAGATGTATCTCTTTCAACTGCTACTACATTTGTTAAAGATCAAATTGGGTTAATAGGCTAGGAAGTCAAATCCATGTTGTTCTCTCTCTCTGTTTTTTAAGTATCACCTGGGATTTTTTGTTTACCATATTCTTATTAGTAGTTGTTTACATGGGTTCATTGTAAGTTTCAATCCTGCACGGCACGTGTTTGCTAGAATGCCACAGTGAATTTTAATACCTTCTCTTTTAAAGAAATCCTTATGTCTTATGAAACCTACCTATGATTTTGGTTTATGGGTTGTATGTGTACCTATGTTTTTCTTTGACAATTTTATGCTTTAATTAGGCATCTCTTAGTTTTAGTTTTAAGGTTCTACACTTTATGAATTATGATTCATTGTATGCAGTAAAAAAAATCGTTGATGTAAACAGGTCATGGGTTATGAATTTGGAATGAGTGGTTTATTAAGATTATCAGTTTATCAGCTACTATAAGTAAAACTTAAGCATTCATGTATACGAATTTGGAATTAAACCGCTTATATTTGATTATTATTAACCGAGGTGTTGTATTTTTTCCATTTTGATGTGTAGGGAATGATTTTGTTATAAATATGAGAAAAGAAGACATGCTTGCATGAGATTATTCGATTGAACCAAGTCTTGAGAATTGATACAGGTAGGTATCTCCAATTTATATATATATATATATATATATATATATATATATATATATATATATATATATATATATATATATATATATTCATTTAAGTTGATATCAAGTAAAATAGACAAAAACGAGTCCTCCGATTTGAAAGTTTCCTAGAGTAAATTCAAATAATTACAAAACTCCTTATTCTTTAAGTTTGATAATAAGTTGAAACTTTGAGTGGCTTACACAACAAATTAGAAACACATATCATACCACTGCACCCTATATCACTACACAAATTCGTATGTGAGAGTTTGATTGTTATAGATATGTAGATTTATTATTTATGTTGTTCAATTGTAGTTCATAATGATGGTATGGGACTTGAAAAAGTGAAGTTAGCTGAAGAATTGTAGTTTATAGTGATGGTGTAACTATTATAGGTCGGGTGATTAGTATAGAGTAGCGGTCGTACTTAATAGTCCTTTTCACCAACCTATGATGAGCTATTTAGAATAGTTACCATTCACTATGAGTTTTTTTGTCTAATGAATTATAATTACACTATAAAAAACAAAAATACATTTAAGCAATTATAAAAGTGAATTTCCGCACACTCTAACTGCTATAAATGCACCCAAAACTTCAAAAATAGAGGTAGTAGGTCGACTTGGTTTGGCTCGGTTTATGTATTCTTCATTTATATTTTCTTTCTTTTATATATTACCATTGGTGTAGATTTAGATCTAGAATAGGTTTTATAGTTTTTGATGGCAGCCTTAAACTCTAAATTGTAACCAAAATTGGCTTTCAAGAGTTTATTAATGATGTTGGCTTGAAACAGGTCAAACATGTTCATAATTTATCCATATGTTTTCCCTAAAAGCACCAATGTATTAAATATAAGACATGAATTATAACTGTTTTCCCTTCTGTTGACATTTGTGTTAGAGTATTTGGGCTTGGGTTTTGTGGTTATGCTCTATATGACTTGAACCTATTTAGGTTAATTTTTTTTCGGTATTACTAATTGGCTTCTTAGTCACATCTTGAATAGAAGATACAACCTGCTTTACATTAATCTGCCGTAAATTGGTTCATGTGTCCTCTATTAATGGGTTCATGGGTCTGTTTTTGCATCAATATGATATAAATTGGTTCATGTTTTCTTAACTTGATTAGCTTTCTCCAGTAATCGAAGTTTCCAATTCAAAACCTTGAATCAACTCATTGATTGAAGGATTAACTCAAAAGGTTCTTGAATTGATTAACAGTTTTTTGTTTCGTGTTGCTCTTAGTTCAAGATTGCTCTGGAATCGAGTTCTTTTTGTACTTTTCAAGGTTTTCCCTGAACTCTTATGAACATCGTCTCTGCGAAGGTCACTGTCCAACGTCTCTGCTGAACTGTCGCCGCCATCATCACTGTCAAGGTTGCTCTCAACTCAACCAGTTGTTTATTTGAATTGTTTTTTTAAGATTTTCTTCGAATTAACTTATTACTGTTCTAATTAAATTGCACCAGTTGATGAATAAGCATTTTAGATTAAGTCTTTTGTTCCACAATAGAGTTGAACTGATATAAAAATCATTAAGATATGGTCTCGAACAGTGAATCTATTGTTGCCTTTTAGTTTTCAAATTAAAAAGAATTTATAGAATGAAATCTGCATAAAACTACTTTGTTTACAAATAAGGCGATAATTGACTTTAGATTGGAACCTAAAAAAACGACATCAATCATCTCAGAAGAATAGTGTTGTTAATTCATGGTGTAGACTGAAATCCAACATTACAAAATTAAGTATTTGCTTCTTTAAATTCAACATAATAGGTGATCATTGTCATTTATAATTAGTTGTGGGTTGTTGAAAACTTGAAATATTTGTTCATATAGGTACTTGGTTCATTTGGGAGTGGAAGTCACATCACATACTTCTCACAACTTGGTTTTGTAACTGTGGTTGTTAAGAGTTAAACATCAATTTGGCCGTTCAAAGAAAAGATTGGAAATTTTACGGTTTTCTTATTCATTATGCAATATGTTGTGATTCACTTCCCTTACCATCTTGAGTATCATTCATTTTCGAATTGGGGAGGCTGGTCGAATTCGGGTCTAGCTTTTGTCATTTATTTAAAAAAAAACTTCATAGTCCCGCCGCAACGCGCGGGCACCCACACCTTGTTTTTACTTTGACCCAGAACCATTTAGGAGCCTTTATTTTTGGCTCGAAGATGAAGTGTGAAGTTATTGTCAAATAAGCTTGGGCAGTTGTTATAAATTCCTCCTGTTTAGACCACATTTTCTTAGATAAAGAAAGATTGATGTTTCGAAAGTGTCGAAATCTGATGGTAATCGTTTAATTCTTAAAGCTGATTTTAAAAAAGCATTTTAGTCGAAAATTCGAATTAGGGATCCAAGATGGTTTTGATTAATGGGAAAGAATTCAGGAATTTCTAGCGGTCAAAGGTATCGATGTCCTTTTGTCCTTTGTCCGAACCATGAGTCACATATTTAAATGACCGAATACGCCATGTAGAGCTGTTATTTGTACAAAGAGTTTTCGAGGAAGGTCTTTAATCGATGGAGCGTATGCTTAGGCAATTCTAGCAATTGTTACGATGTTTTATCTTCAAAAAGTTCCAGGGCTCTCTAAAGATCAAAACGATTCATTAGAAGCAGTCATTTGAATTGTATTACATTCACCGTGGAAAAGAAAAAATCTGTTAGTTTTTAAAGGTCAAAAGTAGGTAGTGTATTTTTTAAAACAAGTCTTTCACTTATTAAATTGATTTATTCAAGTAATGTACATAATCTCTTAAACTTTTGTTACACGTTAATAAAGTATATATTTATCTTAGATTAATCAATTTCATAATAAGAAAAATCATCATTCTTTTTAAAGTTGGGAGTCTTATAAGATCGGAGGTAATTCAAATGGCTAAGATTAGCAAAATGTCAACATGGATGTTGCCATTTCACTTATTTGTGTTCCTATAGACATATGCATGAGAAAATATATCTTCACCAAACTTAAGTAATAAATTTAACAAATAATAATACCTTAAAAACAATTTAAATCTAATAACTAACTTATTTTTTGGATAAAGATATAACATTTTCATATTACACGTATAAAACCATGCATATCGGAGCATGATGAAAGATGTGTGATGGCATCGGTTGGCAGGGTAGAGACTAGAGAGCCAACACCATCTCCCCCTCTATGGGTTGGAGGAGCTTTTGCTCGTTCTCCATCACGCGAACTCTCTTTCTCTCTCTCTCCAAATTTATTTCCTAACTATCTCTCTTCTCTCTTCTCTCTTCTCTCACTTCTTTGTTATCTATATCTATCTATTTATCTATCTATATATCTATCTATATATCTATATACAAGAGGCATGCAAATTTTCTAAATTAACCATAAATTAAATCTTAATTAACCAGTCACAACTTTCAATTTCAAAATTATTCAATTCTCAAAACAATTTTGGAAAGATTAAAAATCGTGGATAGAAGAAATTTGAATTCAATTTTAAATCTATTGGGAGGGGTTGGATGAAAATTGTGAGGAGGTTTTAAGAAAATGTGAGGGGGGTTTTATAAAAATTGTATACTAATGTAATTAATTATAAGTTGTTTATAAATTATGTTTAGTAACTTGTGATATATTTTGTTTAGAGAAAAAATAATTATATATTTACGACCGTCTCATTTTTATCTACGTTTTGGTATAACTTTTATTGTAATATTACATTTTTTTTAAATTAGTATATTCTCATCACAAAGGTGATATTTCATTTACTGTATTATTTTTATTTGAAAATTCTTATATCTCAAATATACTTTCGAAATACCCGTACGTGTACGGATCAATAAACTAGTTTACTTTTAAATAGAAAAAATGATGTACGATGGATGTGAAATTCGTAGGGTAGAATAGGATGATATAAAAAATTATATGACGTTGATTTGGTAATAAAACAATATTAAGGTAGTATGGGATGGAAACTAATGATCTAAACTGGATTAGACAGAGTTAGTTATTGTTGTTTAGTCTTTGATCTTTTCTCCAAATAAATAATTACATTAAAAACAAATCTTCTTTTCATTAATTCATTCTTTATTCATCTAACGAAATCACCCAAATTTAATTTTAAAATTACTTGGAAGCCATAGGAAAATTATTGGTGGGTATCTCCAAAAAAGGATCAAAATCAAAATGTATGGATTAAATGGAAAATTAAAACTTGTTGGAGAGCTGGGATTAGATATTTTAAAAGCAAAATTTTCAAAAGTAACTGCTCATTTACATCGCTTTGAGGGTGGTGTGGTAGCTTGAATACATCGCTTTATTGGGTTAATAATGTAGGGAATTTTCATATTTTACTATTATATAAAACATTCATGTTTATCTCTCCTAAGATTTTTAAGACTTCTTAAATTTAAGTAGTACAATTTTCATAACCAAATGTATAACCACTTAAAGCAAGGAACAAAATATTGATAAATGAAAACTCAAAATATTAACTCAATAATTTTAATGCTATTGATTCCATAACTTTTTGTTTATTTAATACTCTCACACTAACACAATTATTCACCATATAAAACAACTTTCAAAATTTTATTTATTTCTCTCTCCTTATTTCATAAATATAAATATTTTTTTAAAAGCATTTCGTAAATATAAATTTTTTTTTCTAATTTTAATTTCTTTTATAATTTGTTTTTAAAAACTAATAGATAGTTGATGCAAATAAATAAAATTGAAAAATTGGGCATCTTCCTAAAGAAAACTTTTTGTGACGTTGAATCACGCGAATAACATATTATTACATTACTGAAAGCAACATATTGCAAAACAAAAACTATTCGTCGCCGCAGCATTGCGCGGGTCGGATGCTAGTATATATATATATATAGGGTAGAGTTATTGTAAGATGGGATAAATGGTAAGATGTGTAAGAGGGATTCTTAGCCACAAGATTTCATCAAAAGTCAACAAAAAATAGTCAAAATTATTTAAATGTAACTACCAATTTAAAGGAGGTTTAAGGGCAAATTAGGCAATCTAAAATCAGAAACCACATAAAAAATATATCAACTTCTAAAAATAAGATTCACGTATGATGAAAAGCCCATTTTTAATGGATGCAGAGCACAATGAAACCCAAGAACTTATATTCAAATGATACACAACTAATAGTTAGCATACATCAAAAATAGTTGATGAATTACCCATCAAAAAGGCTAAATCTCAATGGACATACAGAAAATATATAAACACACAACATCGTTTTCATTTGTATCATCACTTTAATGTGATTTAAAAACTGATGACACATGATGGATTCAGTAAATCTTGTCTACCTTACCAACATAAAGTTGCTATATACACATTAATTGATGAAATAAAAATTTGATAAAAGTAAACTATGAACCCAAATGAGATTTGTTTTGTCTTCTACATCACCTCTGACCAAAACAAAGTTCAAATTAAACTTGATGAAAAAAAAGGAATTGATGAAAAATCGGAGTTCACCACAAAGCAAAACCCGATCACTCCTTAATTCTGATGCGTAGGTGGTTGATGCATGCAGCGGTTGCCGTTGTGCCAACATCTGTGTAACGGTGGTTTCAATAGGAGCGACGGTGATGAACACACGGAAGCGCCGTTTACTCGGGAATCGTTACAGGGGCCGACCTCTACGCTCGTTTAAGAAGTAACTGTTGTCGTAATGTTTCCGACAACGGCCTCACCCTTCTCGAACCACCACGCTGGAAAATTAAAGCATCACCAATTGTATACAGCGGCGGTTTATGAAGGTGAACCATGGAACCTATGGAGAATCTGCGTAGCCGATGACTCATATTGCCGCTGGTCGTTTCCAGAATAAGAGAGAAATTGATTTTAATGTGGGAGGAGTAATGATAGAGAGAGAAAATCATGGACGACATGCTAATCGGTTCCATAATTAGTGGCACATTTAATTGAGTTAAGGTTTAATTATAATTTAAATTACCTTAATACCCTTTTCTCATGTATGCCACGTGTTATTATTACAATCCATCTTACCCCTCTTACTTTATTTTGCATCTTATTTGATCTCAACTATATATATATATATATATATATATATATATATATATATATATATATATATATATACAGAAAAAGGTTCATGTGAAAAGTGTCTTATTTGCGAAAAATGCGAGAAGAGATCTTGACCGTTAGATTGTTTAAAATGGTTGAAAATAGTTGTGGCATTTTTGTAATTAATTAGATTTTAAATGGTATTTAGTTATTTACTAGTATTAGAAAGGGTATTATAGTAAATAAACAATACTCTCTCCTCTCTCTCTCCCTCTCTGACACCGTATAAACACCCCACATTCACATCTTTTTCAAAACAAAAAAAAGTAACCCTAAACTCTCTCTATCTCCGGTGCCTACAGCCGTCACCCTCAAAAGAACAGCCATCGCCGACTGGACGGCTTCCCGAGAAGAAACTGTTTTCGACCATCACCTTCCCCACCGGACGCCGTTCAACTGACCACCTTCACCGTCAACACCTATGTCGCTGGCCACCGTGCGCGTAACACCATCGGAGTAAACACCACCACCTCTGTCACCATCAACACCTCTGTTGCCGGCGGCCATTCGTAGTCGTCGGTCGTCATTGTAGTTGCCCAGTTGCCGGTCGTCAACACAATCTCTTCAGATCTGAAGCAAGAACACCACCGTAGTCCGTAGTCGTCTATCATCGACACCAAATCAAGCCCTATGAAGAACACGAGATTGGGGTTGAAAGCTTCTTAAAAACCAGTTGTCGGAAATATGTCGCCGTCGACTATTGGTTTTGAACAAAAGGTAAAAATAAACCACCACTCTTGTCTAGAAATTATAAAAAACATACTTGATTTGAATTTTTTGGACGAGATCTAGTACTGTTTTATTTAATTTTTCTTTTTATTTCTTTTACTGGGTCTTTGTTTAATTTGAATGTATTTGTTTTTGTATTGTTTTGTTCATTGGTTTTACAAACAATATATTGCATCTTTTAGGAAATTTGTTCTTTTGTTTTTTCAAGAAATGAATCACAGATGGCGTAGGTTTACATTGTTTATTAGTAAACAACTAAGATATATTGGGTATTTATGATTTTGTTTGTAGTTATACATGTACGTACATTATTCATTGGTCACCAAGCTTGGAATAATTGTTGTTTGTGGGAGAACAAACTTAAATTTACTGAAAATAAGAACTACATATATTTTTCTTGTATTTAGTATTGAATAGTGTAAATTGTATCTTTGAACTCGCATATATTTGTCTGTGTTCATTGTTGGATACAGTAATGAACATAAACTCAATAGAAAACTCGTAAATATTTTGGTTGTGTTCACCATTTAGTTTTGTTAGACATATAGGTTTTTGAATCTAAGTCTGGTGAGTAACCGGAGGAAATTAGTCGCGTGCAGTATTGAATGTTGTTCATTATGAAACAAGTATATTATTCGATCTATTCAATATTGAATGTTGTAAATTTATCTTAAAACCGGTATAATTTTGACTGTGTTCATTATCGAACACATAATTTAAACAAGAAGTACTAAAAATTTGCAATAGCGAAAATTTATAAATCGTTGTATTCATTAATAAACACAATAAATCTAATGAAAATTTGTACATTGTGTTCAGCAATGTACACCGTATTTAATAATAAAATAGAAGTAGATTCTATAAACTTGGAAGAAAATTAATTAAAAAGAGAAAATATTAATAAGGAGAGATAATGATGAGTATTTTAAAAAAATCCTGGAGAAAATAAAAAAGAGAAAAAATAGGGGTTAGTTAATTAAATTAAATTAAAAAACTAAAGAAATTGCTAAAAGACCTTATTACCCTTTTGAATTAAAAAATAAATAACAGAAAACTAGTGGCCCATAACGCTTCTCGCACTTTTCGCAAATAAAACCTTTTTCGCAAGAACCCTCCCCTATATAGGCAAAAGTTCAAACGAGAACTTTTTTTCGTACGAGAACTGCGAGAAACAATCTGAGTCGTCCAATTCCCCTTCATTTAATGTCATTGCTCACCTATGAATTCCTCACATGCACCATGCCACACTTGATTCCCTCCACGCTCTCCATCTTTGAACTTCCCATATCCAAGGAACGGCTGAGATTGGTTCTCGCAGTTCTCGTACAAAAAACAGTTCTCGTTTTGAACCCTTTCCTATATATATATATATATATATATATATATATATGCTAAGAGGGATATCAAAGTAAGAGGGGTAAGAGGGAACCACAGCCGTTAGATCAGGTCCTCAGTCAACTAAAATTGGTCAAAAATTCACTACAGCTGACAATTAGAAAAACGGGACTGAAGGGTATTTTTGGTATCACAGTCAATCGAAAAATGATGAACATCCTTATTTTACAGTATGAATACGAGCATTCATAAGCAAGAATAAATCGTCACTAAACAAAAAATTGATGATTCTAAAACAAGAAATTTACTAAATTACATACTTCCTTTAAATTTAATAAACAAGAATAGATGATCAGAGCTCATCAAAAATTACAAAATCATCATTTTACGAAATTCATCAGATTTGCTGGGCGGAACTCGTAAAAAAATACAGAACTCATCAAACTATACAGAACTCATCAAAATTTGATACACAAGTCATCAAAATTGGATTTGATGAACACAAACAATTAAATTGAAAAACAAAACAAATACACATATGGATGAATAGCAAACAGTGAATTGATGAATGTAAAAAAATGAAATTGATGAAGGAGAAGAAATGATGAATCTTTAGGTTGTGTGAACCGTGAACTTACCCGCCCCTACCCCAACATCTACCACCTCACCTTACCATACCCCCACCTCTACCACCTTACTCGACCCCTATCCTAATCTCACTTTACTCTACCTTATTCACCCAATCCTACCCCGCCACCATCGTCATTGTCGCCACCGTCATCGCCACAGCCGCCGACCACCAACCACTACCACCGTCATCGACTCATCGCAGCCCCACCCATTACCGCTCCCACCACCGGCCATTGCCACCACCACCGTCACTGCGGCAACCATCGTCATCACCACCATCGACCACCACCCACTTCCACCATCGCCACCTCCGTCACGTCCGTCATCGCCACCATCGCCATTGCCGACCACCACTCACTGGTGTGCGTGAGGAGGCACGCCACCATTCCCCTAATACCGATCGCCACCACCTACGGTTGGGTGGGGTGGTGTGGGGTGGGGGTAGGGTAAGGGGTTAGGGTAGGGGTAAGGGTGGGGGTAGGCGTGAGGGTGGGGTAGGATATGATAGGCGTCAGCCGTCAGGGGCGGACCCATGATTTTTATTGAGTGGGTGCACCATACAATGACGAAAATAAAATTAACTAAATTGAGGGTGTTGTTCGGATTTTTTCTCGGGTTTTCAGAAAATCTGGTCGGATTAACAAGGTTTCAGCTGTTGTATTTCAGGGCCAAAATTTAAAATAAAACACAATTGATATGAAGCCATGTTAACTAAAATACTATTTTTAAGGTAAACTAAAGTATTTTAAAGGTATAGATTGAAGATTGAACTATATATTATAATTTTTTTTTACAATTAATTTTTCCAATGATTTTGGTGGCATTACTAGTAGCATCCAGAAAATTGACACATAGCACTGTCTAAAAAAATTCGAAATTAACACTACGCACGATAATTTGACCGCTGTCTTGTGAACCCCCGAGCATAATGGGGGTCCGCCCCTGGTAGGCGTAGGGTGTGTGTAGGATAGGGAGTGTGTGGGTTAGGAAGCAATGTTGAAGAACAATTACAAGTTTATATTCAAATTTATAAATAAGGATTGGATTCAAGGAAGTATATAGTACGTATATGGAAAGAGAATGTAAATGAATAAGTATTATATTGCAATTGTGCTAACCGAATAAGTATGTTTGTAAATATAATAATTGTATGTGAGTATATATCAAGCTTAGATATAGTATTAAAGGAAAATAATCATGATTCTAATGGTGAAAGTATCATGTCTAGTTAGTGATGGTTATGTAACCTTACTTATATTATGAGTGGTAAGTTATTCATACATATACAACTATACAAGTATGTGGATGTCAATGTGATATTTGTATGAATAAGTATTATCTATGAAGTTATGATAATAATTCAGAAATAAGTATATAGGTTTACAGATGTGGAGTTATGACTTTAAGTTAAAGTTATACGTTAATATTATAAGCCTATATGTGCAGTTATAAAATGAGTACCAAGACACTAGAGTTCGTAATCAGAATTAAATATATAGGTTTATAGATGTGGAGTTATGACTTTAAGTTAAAGTTATACGATAATATTATAAGCCTATATGTGCAGTTATGCAGTGAGTACCAAGACACTAGAGTTCGTAAGAGTAATAATAATGAATGATACGGTTAACATACAGTCGAATTCTATATGTGAATGGCAAGTTATAAGAACATTATCGAGTAAGTACTAGTAATGATATGATGGGTGATGATTGGTTATTAAGCAAGTTAGGAATTGAATATGAGATGATAATCAAAACAAGGCTTATTAATCATATAGAGAGTTATGTTTATATGAAATAAATTCATTATTAATGAGTATGAGTTGAGTATGAATTAGTGGATGATCTCGTGAGGTGTAATCATATTTTAAATTTCAGTTATGTCAGTTGTCGTCAGAGTATTAAGTGAATATATTTTAAAAGTAAATGATTTGTTTGTTAATGTTTTCAAGTACATAACGTTTGTTTATTTCATTACATAAAATATAAGTTTTTATTATTGCTTCCACTATATAACTTTATAAAAGGTTTGGTTGAACAATATTTTGATTAAATATCCGTATTTTTCATAAAATCTCTTTTCTGAAATCGGGGAGTTACATCTGAGATTTCTTATGAATATGAAGAATTTCATCCATTTGGTGAAGGAATTCCCAATTTCTTGATTTAAGGAATTTATTGGAATGGTCAAATTACATTTCATCAATTCCGTAAAACAAACACGTCTTATGATTTAGAAATTTTCAATTTCAATTCCTCTAATTCTTGCGAACCAAACGCACCCTTAAGGTTCTGCTAGGAATTTTGAAAAACTTACAGATTATGTTTTTCAATTTTAAATGATTTAATTACTATTATATCAAGTATAAGGACATATTTGAGAGTTTAGAAGATTTAAAATGATATATACGTAATATTAATTCTTGTAAGAATATATAAGGTCCAGTTTGGTTCACCGTAATATGAAGGAATGTAATAAAACTGAAATTAAATTCTTTTTATATTGTGTTTGGTAACATTATTTGGAAATGAATTAAATTCTTTGAAGTGTTTATATTCCTTTATGTAGAGGGAATGTCATTCCATAATTAACATGAATGGAATTAAAATCATTTTTATTCATTCGCATTACAGTGAAACAAACGGGACCAAAGTAATAAACGAGAAATTCTCTCATTAAAGTATCGGCGACACTTGCACTCTCTTCACTTTCATCACTCTAAACACTACTTCGGTAAGTAAAGAGTAAACCACTTGATGATAGAGTTGCAATTCACATCCACCACTGAATTGCGGGTTTACCATGCCAATATCTACATTGTATGCTTAGTTTCTGTTTCATCTCAACATTGTGTAGAGGATGTTTCCTCCTAGCTCAGATTGTGTATGGAGGCTAATTTAGACTAAATGGGTTTCTTTAAAGGTTAAACAAAGTTAGGGGACTAAACTTGCATACTACAATATCTTCAGGACTTTATTAAGCAATTGCCTTCTTCCCACATGATCCAATGGATGAATAGATGGGAATGGGAGGTCAATTTTAAGATGAGATACACACAAATATTTATTCGGTAAACTCCAAATAATTATAAATACAACTCATTTCATGTTCTAACTATAAATATAAAATATTCCTCTCCATATGCTCTCATACTTCTTTTTCCTTTTCACATAATTTTCAGTACCTTTTGAAAATAGAAAAAATAATAAATAATAAAAATTCTATTGTTAGTTGGTTTGATTTGATGATTAATATACCAAGCAAATAGACATAAACGAGGTGTGATGATCCGCACTCTGCTGCGAGAAATAAAAAAATATTTTTACATAAATATCATATTATCATAAAACATATATTAAAACATATATAAAAATTTGACGGAAATAAATATATCATATTTAGACCATATGAAATGAACCTTTTTATTGTTATAACTTTAAATTTATATAGAGTTTTTAGATAAATATCGTATTACGATAAAATTTTAAATATATATATATATATATATATATATATATAGGGGAGAGTTCATGCGAGAACCGTTGTTAGTGCGAGAACCGCGAGAATCAATCTCAGCCGTTCCTTGTATATGGGAATTATCATGGATGGAGAGCGTGGAGCGATAGGGTGTGACAGGGTGCATATGAGGAATTCATGGGTGGGCAATGACATTGAAGGAGGGAGAATTGGACGGCTTAAATTGGTTATCGCGGTTCTCGCGCTAACAACGGTTCTCGCATGAACTTTTGTCTATATATATATATATATATAGGGTAGAGATCTAGTAAAAAAAATGTTATGGTACTAAATGTAAGGTGAAATCTCAGTCATTCAATTTTTTAAATCTGATCCTAAAAAATAGGCTTTTTACTTTTTCTTTTAAATATAAAAAAAAGTAGTTAGGGGTATAATCGTCCATTAAAGTTTTGAAATTTCATCATTATTTCTAATTTATTTACGTTATACTGATTTCACGATTTTCCAGAATTAGATTGATGCACATTTAGATTGATGCACATTTTTCTTCACCTAATGCACAAATAAAAATTAAAAAATTCAACTTTAAAATTTAATTTCTTACCATCTCTGGAAACACTTGATCATCAATCAGAAGCCAAAAAATAACAGATTCATAACTAATCAACAAAAACGAAATATGATGCACAAACCAGATTTGAAACACCTCCAGATTTGATGCACATCAAAAAGTACATCAAAAAAAATTGATACATATCAACAACAGCTACATACAGAAACTGTTTTCAAATAGAAATCAAAACTGAATTACATTTGTGTGCATCAGAATCAAAAATCACAAAACTGAAAAAACATAATCAACAAAAGAAATCAAAAGCAAAACCTTAGAGATGGAAGGAAGGTGTTGAAACCTTAATCTGTGCATCAGGCCTGATAGATGGAGGGATGATGGTGAAACCCTAATCTGTGGCAAAGACGGCGAAGGCTTCAGTTCTTGCATCACCAGCGTAGTGCATCGCGACGGGAATGGCGGATCTGAAGCCGACGGGACTGTTGAATACGTCTACAAAACCCTTGAGTCGGGGAGGTCAGCAATGGCAGATCTGAAGCCACGGGAACAAACGTCTAAAGACCTGTGCGTCGTTTGCTTGTATCAGAAGAGGCTCTGCACTGTTGAATTGATAGTGCATCGACGAAATAAAACCGACGGTGCTAAAGCAAGCGGAGGCGGCGGCGACGGGGCTAAGAAGCGAGGCGGCGGTAGATAATAAAACCATCGCTTCTCACGAATGGCATCGACGATGACGGGGATTCCCTGCATGCCTCAAGGCGGCGACAGTGAGGCTTCAAGTCGGCGACGGTGAGGCGCGATTTAGGGTTCTCGATCGATTTGGGGAGACGTACTGGGGAGGGAGACGGAAGAAGAAAGAGAAAGGGTTTAAACGTGGGGTAGGGAGGAGAGATAAAAAATACAACTACCTATTATACCCTTTTTTATTTTTTTAATAAATACGCCACGTGTCAGGCACAGAATTCTCCTTACTCTTTGTACCTTAATTCTCTTTTTACTTGAACCTGATTATATATATATATATATATATATATATATATATATATATATATATATATATATATATATAATATTCATATTTGTAACGAACATTATATTTTAAAAGTTATATGATGAAATAAATAAGATATAAATATAATTGCTTTAATAATAATAAATAATAATAAAAAAGTTAAAAAGGAAAAAAAGAAAAAAATGCTACGAAAGATATTTGAACACGGGACCTTTTGGTTAAAGGAAATAGACATTGCCAACTCACCTACAACATAGTTCTGGTAATGTTTCCATTCTTCCAATATTTAATATATAAAGGCGCAGGATAGCATCTTTTACCACTGTTCATTGTGCATGTTAGCTTCCTGATAATTGTATGTATTTATAATTTCTAAGGAAAAATAATTTGTGTATAAAGACGGCGTAAACTAAATGATATAAAATTAAAAATGTTGTTAAACCCCTTGTAGTGGTTAGTTTTGGGTGTTAATGATGAGCCGGTTTTGGCAGTCATGAGGTTGTCATTGCTCTTCTCGACATTCGGATGACGAGGTCTTAAACCTCGTTATCAATTTTTGTTAAAGTTTTCTAACCAATCACTTTATTATAAATTAATATTAGTCCAGTAATAAGAGTGACGATAATATAGTCATTATTAGGGTTGTTAGTTCTTAGATAATCATATATTAAAAAACCAGATATGATAGAATTCATGTTAGTCTAAAGGATATATTTTATCAGTCATTATAAAAACAAACAAAACATTATAAAGTTAGATCAAGGGGGTGATTGTTTTAGTTTATTATGGGCTTAACTTTAATAAGCCTATTTTTTCCTTTTATTTTTGGCTTATATTTTTTTATATCAAATCATAGTACACCCACAAGTTACAAAATAAGCTGAAACAAATGAGTTCATTAATAATAAGCTCATAATAACACCCCCTAAAACCTCATTTGTTTTCCTCTTTAGTATATTAAGTATTGTTTAAATTTTAAAGCATATATTATTGTCCACCCCATCGCAAGTTACGAGAAAGATCAGAGGAATTGACATCATAATGTTGTTTGTTTTGTTGATATAGTTTGTTATACATAAATTGCTAGTTGACTTGTAATAATGACTTGTGGAGCTAGACGCAAAACTAAACATTGTCGACCTCAACCATCGCTGACCTATAACATTGTCCTTGATGCCATTGTTTGTTGTATCTTGTTCACTAAGGTTCGATGGTATACTATATGATAAATGGAGGTTTCTGGTTTTGATTCAATGGTTTTCGGTTTTCGTTTCTTGTTCATCGAAGTATGATGGTTTATGTAAACACTGATTCAATGATTTTTGGTTTTTGATCACTCATCTACACGTTGTTTCATCGGTTTCTAGCCAATTGACACTATTTATTCAGATTGTTATTCTTTGATTTGTATATATCTGTTCGTGATCGTGATTCGGGTGGTTGTTATGTTTGATTTGCACTACCAGTTAAGGTTTGTGATTCAGGATTTGTCAATGTGTGTGTTTTGTGTTTATTCTGTGTAAAGTTGAATCTATATCGTGGTTAAATGACAATGAATTTAAACAAAGTCTTACACATATTTGTCAATATTCCTGAATTTGAATAGAAGGCCATTGTTGTCATTCTATTATCAATACAAACAAGTTCCTTTGATATAATTACCAAACAAAGGGAAGAAAATTTCTAAACAATCTAATTCTTTTTTAAAGAAAAACTCTATTTCTTTTTACGGCATCCTTTTACTTATTACAAGATAATATATAAAATTTACTAATTTTTTTCTCACACTTTTAACTAATTTTAATATATCTATTAATCTAATAAATACATGAGTAAAAGAATTATTAAAACCTTTCTTCTTAAAATTGCAGTTCTTTTGAAATATATTTACATGACCTATGATAAAACTGGTGTCCACCACAAAGTTCTATAATCGGGAAATTTTTAATTTAAATTTATCACAATTCACAAACAACTTAGGCTTGATCACAGAAACAGAAAATTATATTTTTCTGGTACTGAAACTTCTTATTTCATTCTTCAGTATATGTGTAATTTATTAATTCTTTTTACTTATTATTTCTCTTGATTTTTACACAATATTGCTTTTACTAGTAAAAGGATAAGTAGATAGAAACAAATAAAAAAAACGGGTGGTTTTATTTAAACTCTCTTGATAGAAAACTAAAAGTAGGTAGTAAATAAAGTGAACGAGAAATTGTACAACTGGAAATCGAGACTTCTTTCAAGTGGCGGGAGATTGACTTTGGTGAAAGCAGTATTAAGTAGTATTCCCCTGTATTCGTTATCATTATTTCGTGCTCCGAAAGGTGTTTTAAAAGTTCTCGAGAGAGCTAGGAGAGAGTTTTTTTTTTGGGAGGGGTGGGGGGACTAAACGAGTGTTTAATTGGGTGGGTTGGGACAAAACTTTAAATTCTTTTGGGAAGGGGGGATTACAAATCGGTTCTTTCGCAGGTTCAAACCTCAGTCTATTATGCAAATGGTGGTGGCGGTTCGCTAAAGAGAACAAAGCTTTATGGGCAAGAGTCATCAAAAGTATCTATGGGAGGGATGGATGATCGAAGTCAGACGGTAAGAATGGATCACTCTTGGGGCAACATCGTAAAAGCAAGAAAGATGGTGGATGAACTGGGCATAAACTTCAGCTCCTCGATCGGAATGAAGCTAGGAAATGGAAGATCAACAAACTTTTGCTGGGATAGATGGATCGGTCCGGTACGTCTAAGCGATGAATTCCAACGTCTTTATAAACTGGATACACACAAAGAGGCTGCAGTAAGAGAGAAAGGTAATTTTGTAGGGGACCAATGGGTTTGGGAATGGAGTTGGAGACGAGAATTAAGAGGAAGGGAGGTGGGTGAACTCGAAAGATTGCTAGCAAAACTAGACAAAAGAGGTATTGACTTACATTCTCTTCTTTGTCCAAGATGTGAGGAAGAGGTGGAATCAATAAATCATGCCTTGATCACGTGTTCAGAAGTAAAAGAGTTGTGGAAAGAAGTTCTCTGGTGGTGGGGATATGGAGATTCGATCGTTAATATAGTGGAGGATCTTTTGAGCTTAGGTGAAGCGAAATGAAATGACAAAAAAACACAAGAAAAATGGAAGTCGATGACATGGTCCTTATTATACTTGCTTAGGAGGAATCGAAATAAAATTGTATTCGAAAATGGGAAAGAAAGCGTCTTCAGCCTTCGGCGATTTCCAACATCAAACATACATATGGATACGCAATCGGCTGAATCAACAATTCGACGAGCAGAATGATTGGCTGAACTTTCCTTTTTGTAACAAATTTAGATGTTAAAATTGTTGTAGTTTCGTAGATTAGATTCGAGTCTTGTCTCTCGCAAGGCTAATGTTCGATAACTTTTGATTTTGTATTTTTGGTTGGTAATGGTATGCTGCCTTTCTATAAAAATTAAAAATTTAAAGTGACCCCTGTGATATGATATATATAAAAGTATATAACTTGTATTGAAAATTATAATTGATTAATGTCACAAGTCTCATATGTAAGAGGGTGGGAGTCTAAATAGTAGCAAACTAAAAAGATTTCATTGATGAACAAAATTGACAAGTTAGTAATATGGAGAAGGGCAAATTGTATAGAAATGCAGTGAACTTTGTCTTAGTTATCATTGTATACAACAAACTTTAAATTTTTTAAAAATAATACAATTAACTTTCATAATCCTCTCATTATATGCAAACAACTTTTTTATGTGTCTGTTGTTTAGTTACCATTGTATATAATGAACTTTGTCATAACTTTCATAGTATACAACAAGTTGCATACAATGTAAGGATTATAAAAGTTGGTTGTATTTACTTAGTATATATTGGCAAAAAAAAAATTTGATTGTATATATTGGCAACTAAGATTGTATATATTGACAACTAAGATTATTTACTTAGTATATATTGACAACTAAGTAAATACAATGAGAGGATTATTTTTATATTGGCAACTAAGATTATTTACAAAAAAATTAAGTTGATTGTATATATTGGCAACTAAGATTATTTACTTAGTATTATTTTTATAATATTACTGCTTAGTATTTTGTCACATTTTTATACTTCAGCTCGCACCATTATATTTGTTTTGTTTTTTATATTTTTCTATAACGAGATTAAAAATTGTTTTGTAAATAACTCTTTTTACATGACTTTTCTATATTATTGCTAGTTCTGTAGATTATAAAATATGTATTATAAACTATAAGTCAATGACTTCTAATATATATGTATTTATCAAAACTTAAAAGGATAAAATTAGAATGTCTTTATAATATATTTTTTTTCTAAATTTCTTTTAATATAGAGCATATAGTTGTACATATAATATAAAATCAAATGACAAAATTTATATAATTACGCAAACCAACTACATTAGATATATCTTACGTTTTTATTTTTTTTATCAACTAAATTGATATACGAAAAAAATTATTAATAATGGGATTTCTTTCTTTTATTAGTTTACCTATTTAAAAAAAAATATTAAAAAAACAATAATGGGATTTCTTTCTTTTATTAGTTTACCTATTTAAAAAAAAATATTAAAAAAACATATTTTTAAATATATGTTCTTAAATATATGTTTTTAAACTCTACTGTGAAGTGTAGAAGAAAACACCTTGTTTGGATATATAAGAGAAGAAAAAGATAGCAATGTTCATGGTCTTAATTATGACATATATAATCAACTCAATAAATTGTAGAAGTGAGTAGAAGAAACATTACAACAACAAGACAAATCTATACAAGTATAAATTAAGGTAGAGACAAGTAATATAAAACATTTTAGACACGTGGTTCTCTTGTCAAGTGCAAATCGGAGGACCTAATTAATACCCTTTGTATTTATTTTGTTCGAAAACTACATACAACCGTAACCACCATGGACTTGAATATCACCATCAATTTCATTATATTTTATCCAATGAATTATAAAGTTTTACACAAATTTTAATCTATCTAATTCCCATTTTAAGAAAATAATTAAGTAGGTTATGAATCTAGCTCGTAGACGAATACAAGTCTCGATCAAGAGAGTAAGATTGTTGTGTGTATGTGTATGTGTGTAGTGGACGTGGTTGGTGGGGGGGGGGGGGGTGGAGGAGAGGCAACCTCATCGAAGGAGCCGCACCATCACGGCTTGGTGGTTGTCACACGTGGAAGTCAAAGTGATGGTAGATGTGATTTTCTTTTCTTTTTCTTTCTTTACTTTTCGATTAATAAATTGAGTAATAGATGGATCTCGGAATTTGATATAAAAACAAATAATCACATTATAGTAAGTTAAGTGACGAGCTTCCAAAATTTTAACAAAATAATTGAATAGAATGATTATAATGATATGGTTTGCTTTGTACACCTCTTTATAGAACCAATAATGATAAAATGGTATAAATTATTATTGATGAAAATGAAGCTCCATGATCACTCGTGCAAATTATTTTCGACTTCTTCCATTATATATGTTGGGTCCAATTCCAAATCACTTTTTTTGTTATTGTTCAAATTCCTCTTAAAATAACAAAAGCCAGAGCACGTACTTGAGTAGAATTTTATACGCTAAGTTAGTTTTTATTCGATGTGGGACATTACTCAAAACATATAATTATTTAAGAATACTAGCATGATACATGAGCAATGCCGCGGCAATGAACAGTTTATACTTTATAACATATCCGTTTTTAAGATGTAGAAACATGATATTCATATAATACGGTGACAACGAATACTTTTCATTTGGTAATATGTCTATTTTCATTATTTTTTTTCTGTTTCATTTATTTATCCATAATATAGTAAAATAATAGATAATTGTTCTATTTTATTTTGATTATTTGAACTACGTATACGTTATTAAGATTTATGAGTTCTACTTTTACTTGTTTTCTAATAATAATTTAAAATTTTATTACATGATAGTATATTTTATTAATAAACATCTATGGAATCGTACATATTTTTAAGACTGAAGATATAAAAAAAAGTTGTTAACTGAATCTAGAAATCACAACAAAATAACTTGGATTTAACATAAAATTGTAACACAAGAAAGAACCATTATGAAATTTGTACAATTAACTATTGTACATATGCAACCCTACAATGCGATCACCCATTAGAAACTACACGTGTGAACCAATAAAAACTAATAACACATACTACACATATGCAACAAAAAACACGACCATGCTTTTGAGTACGTCGCATTTATGAGTTTTTAGAGAAAAAGGTGCACATGTACAATATGTTACTAATCATCGACTAATGTGTCGGCGACGACTGGCAACGATGCGGTCATGATATTCAGGGACAGTAGTGATGTTGAATAGAGATAGAAAATCAATTTAGAGGTTACAATACTGTTTTACCATTTTCATTGAAAACAAAAACAAAACGCTTAAAAACGTATGGATGACTTAGTTTGGTTTTCGCGGTTTACTTAATAATTTTGATTCTTAATTGAACTACCCCTATATTATATATATATATATATATGTGTGTGTGTGTGTGTGTGTGTGTGTGTGTGTGTATTCAAAAACCAAAATTATTACGAGAACCACGACACACATACACGTATACACATAAAAAGAGTAAAATGGTTAAATATGTTTTACATCGATTTTTTCTCATAATCTTACATCACCGATTACCACCGTCACTGATATTCAACACCGTTGTTGATGTTATTTCTGCTAAAAACACATTTGAACCGCCCATAAGCGACCATTCGATAAAACCCCTGAAAAAACAACCACAATCGTACATAATTTTATGGTCACGATGTTGAGTTACACACGTGTTATTGATGTACTATTGTTAGATACTCATCTGTAAATATTTGATGAATAATCATATTAAATTGGTTTAACCTTTTACTTCAAAAGAATACTTTTTCTAACAAAAGTAAAATAATATGAGTGTTAAATTGAATGGAACAAAATACTCGTTGATTTTATATAACTTTTATAACTTAAAACTAATTTAAGTTTTAAAAACATTTAGAGTAAATGTTTGACTTTAATTTTGATATGGTCAACATTTTATGAAAAAACTTAACAATACGTGTGTCAAATTGAAGAGAATAATATACTAAAAAATTTGATTAAATTTTATAATTTATAATTTTACAATGTTAAAGATATTTTCATTTAAAATATGATTGTAATTTAATCTTATAGTTAGTTAATATTTGAATTACATCATATTTTCATTTGAATAAAATACGTGTCAAGCAACATGTCATATTTTCACATTATAAATGATGTCTTCAATTTTTGCATTTTCAACATTTTCTCTCTGTTTAGTCGGTAATATATATATATATATATATATATATATATATATTGTGTGTGTGTATGTGTGTGTATGTATGTATGTATGTATGTATGATAACAAGAGTGTAGAAGATTGAAATATAGAAATGTAAAATAGCCGAGTTATCCGAGCTCGTATCATTTAGTAAACGAGTCTAAGCTCGGGCTTTATAAAATGCGCTCGTTAATATTCACTAGCCTAAGTCTTTGATCCTAAGCAAACCCATCTTTTAAGTATTATGTTCGGGCTAGATTCGACTCGTATACATCTCTACTAAAAGGGCTCTCACCACTTTGCCATTTTTGGTGGAGATTTGGCTTGGGAGTAGGTGCTCCAAACCTCTTCATTTTCTTTCCTTTCACTCTGTAAGTAAAACTCAAAAACACTTTTATAAAGGTTTTTTTTGTAAATCATTTCCTTTCTTTTTTTTAAAAAAACTCAATTTTGTTAAATCTGAATCATTTATTTCGGTAAAAGTTAAATATAATTTTGACTCTCCTTTATTAAAAATCGATTAAATTATGACTTCAAATAATAATTTAAGTGTGTATATATTAGCAAGTTGTTTGTTGCGTTTGTGGCGCAACTAACGGGAGGTAGATCAGATCCTTCCCTACCCACCCCCCTTGAGGTGACGCTACTATTATTTTGACTCATGCTACCTTCTCTAAATATTATACTTCATCTAATCTTAATTTATTGAATTTAATAAAGTATTTTATTTCATTATTTTAATTATTAAATTAAGATTCTTTTTGAATTTTTTCTAAGCAAAATCTTTTATTTTATTTCATTCTTTTTAATATATTAAATTAAGATTCTTATTGAACTTTTTCTAGATAAAAATCTTTTAACAATTTAAATAAAATTCATAAGATGTTTACTCTATCATCTTATATAGAAAATGATAAGAAATCTACACATCCAATGACTAGAAATATTTCTCTTACATTTAATGAAAGAAAGATGATTTCACAACAAAATTTTGTCAGTCACAAAAAAATATGAATTTAGATAGTAATACCCATAAATATGTGAATGAAAAAAATACATCATATGTTTACAAGGATAAAAATATTATTACTGTTTTGCATAACTAATTCTTGTTATGTGCAAATAATAACTAATTCTTGTTATGTGCAAATAATAGGTGAAGTAAGTTACATTGTGTACCAAAATAAATTTTTAACAGAATTTTAGTCCTCATATCATATGTCACCAACATAAGCCACTTCCCCACTTTGGTACACAATGCCGTACCCTACCTAACCTCCACTCTTGTCCAAAGAAAATGGAAAGAACGAGCCACACGATAGCAACAATCATGCAAAAATTAGTCTAAGTGGTAACATTTTTTCTTTTTATGTTTTACTTTTAACTTACCTTTCTATTGATGTATCGTGTGATAGACAGGTTTTTAAAATTTAATATAATATTGAGTGATCACACCATGTGTATTGTACCTTGCTAGATTTTTTAAGTATCATGAGGACTTAACAGTTTTAACTTTGATTATCAATAAACACTACAAATTAGCAGAAGATAATTTAAATGGTTTAAGTATTGTCTACTAAGTTCACATGACCATGTGAATCTCTTTTTACAGGAACAAGAATATAACTATAAAAAAAAAGTACATAACAATATTATTCTAACATGAGTTTATATATCATGTTCTGAAAGGTGTGTTTCTTGACTTTAGATTTTAGCATTTAAACAATATGTCCTTGGATGCTATTTGAAGAGATTCTATTTGAAGATTCTTCATTAAATATTTATTTATAGCATTAAATATAAATGTAATAGGGCCTCATAGTCCTTTGTTAGGTTGTTAAAATATCAATTTATTGTTCATTAACATTCCTAGTAGAAGTCCTAGCCTAGTTGTTGAAGACATAAAATATATATTAGAGGTAATTCTAAGATCCAATCTTCACGTATGTCTCTTCGCTCTGAGCTATACGATTTCTCTAAATTCATCTTGATTGTAGACCAGCCAGTAATTACTCTTTTATTTTACAACAAAACATACCAAAGTAACGGTTTCGTGAATAAGTATCAAATGTCTTATAACATGTAAGTTTGACGTTTGCTATTTAGTTATTGTTACTTCTTTTTAACATTAAAAAACTACATTGATCCGAATATACAACATCAAAGTAGAGATATTATCGGGTATACATATTGGGATAAGATATATGCTTCTAGCATCTCATATCTTAGTTGTTCTTACACTTAACAGACACGTTAAACGAGTGGTATATTAGTTATTTTATTATTTACTTATTTAAGTGTTAATAAATGTAGAAACAGATATCATATGTGTTTCTAGTTGCACATGTTCATTTCCCATATATATATTTTATACTTAATTATTTCTTTATACTTCAACATAGAAAATACTCATGTTTCTATGCTTTAGTTATTTTAAATTGTAATTATATAGTGTATTCTCTCTCCCATCTCTACAATATCTCTTTCTTTCTCCTCTCGTCCCAACGTCTCTTTCTGTATCTCTCTCCTCTAGTAATCCAATGCCGATATTACTTTAAAATTTTGGTATACAACCACCATTTTCTACCACTTTGTACAGTGTGCATATTTTCCTTCCAGTTTCTCAGATCATGATTTTATTACATTCTTTAGTTTGGAATAGATGAGAGAGTAAAGTAGAGTTTTGAATACATAAGGAAGTAAGTCATCTAATAAATACGAAAAAGCCATGTTTAACAATCACATATAAATTAGCGTGTATTTGGAGCATGGAGGTCTAGAGGTTTGGTTGGTGATGGTTAAGGAATTCTCCATAAGACTCTTTTTAACCCTTTGAGCTTCAGAGTTACTTTATTGTGGTTGTGTCTTGATGGTGGTACCACATGTAGGTCATTAACAGAGTGCTAGGAAGAGTATATTTTATTTTATATCTTTGTTTTTATTAGTTAGGGTACCTTATTGAGCCTCGGGTCATTGGGTCAACTTGTTCTTATAACCTTGCATATGTACTGAGTGACATAATGATCACCTCAGACTGTTTTATGGGTTATGTTGAGTAATATCTCATAACGGATGGACAATGACTTTGTAATCTGCTTAATAAGGATTATGGCTTACTCCTCTTGCAGCCAATTTGTTTTAAGTTGAAATCTCACAAACTTATAGGCTAATTTTTGGGGATTGGGTGGGTCAGGTTGACGTAAGTGTACGTGTTAAAATTGTACATGGTATCAAAGTCTCGGTTTAATCCCCCGGCCTATATGAGAATGTGATCATATCAGATGGAAAGAAGTTTCATCAAGAATGGTAATTGTGACTAGTATGCAAAAGGCTAAAAATGAGGATTATATGGAGCTTTTAAGGAAAATAGCAGGTTAACAAATTTGCTGGTCAATTTTGAGCATATGAAGGGTAAATATAGGTATGATTGTGATGGTTAGTAGCGATGGGTTGTATGTGGTGCACAATGTATGTAACCATGCTATAGAGTTTCAAAACACTTACACGACGTTAAATAACCATATTATAAAATCATGCAAGGCACTTCGTTCAAGATCAGATCCAAGTCAAATGAATATTATTCCGCAAGGTGGTGTTTTTGTTTATAACAACGGAAAACTATGAAAAGCGTTTACAAAGTTAGTGATTAGAATAGCATGCCGTTCAATCACTTTGATGACGAAGATTTCACGGCAACACTTCAAGAACTTATGCAACGGCATTATATCGCGAGGGAAAGAATGATTTTAAGATTACAAGAACACCATTATAGTGTGTCGCTTACATGTGACGTTTGAAGTCCCCCTGGTAATATCGGAAATTCTATTTTAGTAATTACGGCACATTTGTTAGATAAAAAAACTGGCAAATGATGAAAAAAACTATCGTGTTTGAATTATTCGGTGAACCACATGTGTCAATTTATTTACCATTTTAAAAAGGGAAATTTGTGTTTATAAATTAGAAAATAAAATTTATTTTATATCCTTTGATAATGCATTCAATGATACAAATACGGTTCCAAGATTAAAATTATTACTTTCACTAATTTTGGATAATAATTTTTTTCAATATCAGTTACATTGCACACATAATTAACCTAACAGTAAGCCACAATTATGTTTGGGCGAAGTTTCTTCACTATATGATGGGCTTTACTTATAAACTTTATGCTTTGGGCTTTCGGTAGAATATATATTGTTATTATGTAAGTAACACTATATGTCTATATCCTTAATCCTTTAATCATCTTTTATGATGATGGGCTTTGGTTAGCTCTTTTAATTAAGTTATATATGATATTATTTATTAAAACAAGATGAGATTTAGCACTGTTTTTAGGAAGATATTTGAAAGTCGATAATATTTTTAAAAACATCAAGGCTTTTTTACTTTTTTGGCCCACGAATTTTAAAGTTGTCAAACAAGATATTTTTAATTTTAAATAAATAAAAAATATTTACACAGATTAACATTGATGTATTTACAAAGTTTCTCTCTTATGTTTAAAGATGCTATCATAAATATGTATATGATTATATGAAGCATCTCTCAATGATACAAACATTAGCTTTGAAACAGAAAATATTACATTTAACATTTAATGTTAAAAAATAGTGGTATATATAATTTAGGATGAATAATGGATTAATTATTAAAGTTTTCGTTTAATTTCGTTTTAACAATCAAAGTTTTTTTAAACAATTTTACCATAAAGTTTTGAATTGGTTTAAGCTTCAAAGTTTTTTTCAAATGGTTTAAACTATGAAGTTTTGTTAAGGAAACTGATTAATCACTTAAGTTCTGCATGGTTTTCTAATTTACTCTCTCTAATAGATATGCATTTTAGTTTTATTAAAAGGTTAACAAAACTTAGATGGCTAAACCATTTTTAAACATAAATTTAAGAGTTAGATCGTTTGAAAAAAACTTTAATTTTTAAACAAATTCAAAGTCTATAGTAAAAACCGTTGGAAAAAAAAATGTGATCATTTAATCAAACCTGAACTACTTTAATAACTTTGTGTCAAATTATCAATCTAAAAAAAAGCAAAATGGTATAATAAAATATAAATAATGATTACATTCGGTTCTTAGGACCTATACAACTAATAAAACCTATTTGATAACCAGTTCAGATTTTAAACCAATATTAAACTGATTTCAACACATTGAATGATAATACAAAATGATAAATTACATTCATAACTTCTAACTTGTAAGCCTATTTTCAATCAAAAATATTCAAATCATTAATATTCTATAAGTTTTTTATCATAAGTTTAAAAAATATAAATCTTTGAATTTAAATAAAGGACTAACATTAACAAAATCTATAAGACAATTTTAATCATTAATTATGATAAAAAAAATTTTTATCAAATTTGAACTACTCATTTTGTTAAAGATTGAAATTAAAATTTGACTTTTCTTAATCAAAATTGAATTCAGTTTTGATTTTAATTAAAACTAATATTATTAGAGGAACTTTATATATGTCTTTTTTTAAACTTTATATCGTATTTGCACATTTTAATTTATAGATATTATATTTACACTTTATAGTCATAATTTAACTATATCTGTTTACCCTAAAAAAAAAGAAAAAAAGAAGAAGAAAGAGGCGTATAGTGGCTGGCAAATCCTGACACGACCCGAAACCCAATCCGAATCGAACACGATTTTGGTCGACACGAACCCGACAGCGGGTCAGAAATGGGTCGATCCGAAAATAACACGAAACTTTTCCACACGAACACGATTACCTGAAAGTAACCTGTTTAACACGATTTTTATATAATAATAAAAAAACAAAAAATATTTAACTTAAAATATTTAGAAATTAAAAATTATATATAATGTTAGGATATAAAAATGGCGGTAAAAACTTTTGATGTTTTTCATTTTACCTCCATGTCATTTTGAAGTTTTCATTTGAAAAATTAAATAATATTAAATAATGAAACAATAAGTAAAGTGAAACAAAGAAATTGGGTAAAAAAGAGACGTGAAATGAAGGGGGGAAATAACCCTAGCCTCCATGCTCGAGGCCTCCAGGCTCCAGCCTTCCTCCCTGCTTGTGGCTTGCGATAGTCGACACCCACCGGCCACCTCCACGTCCACGACTCGACAACCGGCATCTCCTGCTCACTAACCTCCCTTGCGAGTTGCGACAGCCAACAACCCACCTTCTTGTGACAGCCGGCATCCACGGACTCCTCCACCCTCCGATTGTTCGACACCACCGACCACCTCCCTCGCGAGTTGCAAGTTGCGACAGCCGACATTCCACCCTCAGTCGACAGCCCATCTTCAACAGATCAACGTTCAACCTAGCTCTTGAAAAGGTAATTACTCTCCCCTTCAATGTTCTGCCTTACATCGATTTTATATGTGTAATTATGTATAAATATATGTAGTTTTCAAAAAGAATCAGTGTATGTATGTTGTATATGTTGATGCTTGCTGTCGAGGTTAGTTTTTAAAATACGCGGTGCAGCAGGGAAGTTTCAAGTTATGCAGGTTTCATGAATGCAGATTGCATATAAATGATTAATAAACTCATATGGTTATAAATAAAACACATCATCGAAACTTAATTATGTGGTCATAAAACACACAGGTTATAAAACACACACCTTAACATGAATAGTGAGACACCCATTGTCCATTGATGAATAAACTTCAATTAAAACATTAATTATGTGGCTACTTTGAAAATGAAGGATAAACATTACATAACTAATTAAACTTCCAACATTAAAGCTAGTATTGAACTATCTGAAATAGTCGAGCAAACAACCAAGAGTGTAGAACTACATTCAATGATTTCAATCATTTAGAGATTGTGTTATGTATATGCAGTATATGTTTGTGTATGCTGTAAAATATATATGCTGTGAACATTATTTGTATTTCTGTTTTACAAGTTAGAACTGTTATATTTGTTTTATAATTTTGATTTTGATGCTTGCGAAATTTAACAATTAAAGAATTAAAATGCGTAATAAAAACATAGTAAAGTTGATATAAGAAAGTTATACATGTAACATTTTTCTAAAAAACAATTCAATATGAAAACCCGACACGAAAGTCAAGTTATTTGACTGAAAAAATAATTTGTTTTTTTTTTCTTCCAAAAAGTGGGTCGGCACGAAGACACGACCCGATCCGAACACGAATTAGGTGACACGAACCGAACACGACATGAAACTAAACCGGGTCAAAAATGGGTCGACACGAAAATGACACGAAAATGGTTGACACAAACACGACCCGAACATTTAACTCGAACACGACCCGAATTGTCAGGCCTACGTATAGCGATCAAACTTTATACTATCTTTCGGCCTAATTAAGAGGTTTTGAAACACGAAATTTAAACCCACCAACCAAAAAATAACTTCGCGTAACCGCGTATCAAAATCTTAACAACCTAAGCGTTATTATTGGTACCTGAAGGACAAAATCAGCGAATCATCATTCGACGCGTGTACTTTCTCTTTATGATGTTTGGACACATGATTGGTCCTTCGTATGCAACCTTACCTATAAGCTGTCACCCATCATAACGTACAACTGTGTTATGCACAAATCTCTTGTTTTTTACTTTCAAAGTACAAGTCACCTTGCACTCTACGATAATACGTGTCTATACCGGTAAAAATTAACTATTTAAAATAAATAAATATTATGGACAAATAAAGAATGGCAAACTTAAATATTTTATTCGTAAACATTAAAAAAACAAAAATTAATTATCTTTCTACTTTTTTCTCCTACTTCATCCTCCTACTCACTGCAATATGACATGTGTACTCCACTAATTCTCTTTCTTCATCTTATCCATTGATTTTGACATTTGTGATAATCTTGTGAGTAGGAGGATAAGTAAGAAGATAAATTAGGAGGATATATCAACTCTCTTAAAAAAAACCTACTAATACCTTTTTTATTTTACCTACGATATTTAAAGAGATCTTTTTATATATATCAAAGAAATTCATTATTTCAATTATAACCAGTAATACATGTTCTGTACAGATTTATAAACTTATCACACCAAACCTGAATTAAAAAAAACAAAGAATAAAGACTGGACTGTCCAATCTTGGTCTAGGTTAATCTGATCTAGATTAGTTTAGTTTGTCGGTTTTTAGTCTATTTGCCTGCTGCATGTACACCATTAGTTGTGATTCTTTGTTTATTTCTAATAACTACATATAGTAACATACTATTCTTGTCCAAGATTTATTTCATTTTATTCACATTAATATATAGTTAATTACAAATCAACTCTCAGCCTAGTGGTTAAGAGTGAGGGGGAGACAAAGCCTTCTAGGAGGTCCAGGGTTCAAACCTTGGCATTGAAGTTTAATTCTAACTTGGGTTTACTAACTTACTAACAACTAACTTTGCCGTTCAAAAAAAAAATTACAAATCAAATAATTTGTCATCAGTATTTTATATTAAATGATGTATTTATTTTATGAGATGTGAATATATAAAATTAAATTGGATTGAAGCACAATATCCAGCTATCTTTTAAATGTTTTACCAACCTTTTTGGCACTATAAGTATTGGCTCTTTCTCCACCAATCACATATACAAACACACAAGTTCACCCAAAATCTCTACAACTTAAGCTATTTTCCTTTCTTTACATTTAAAGAAGAAGAAAAAGGATGAAGCCATTTGTTGCCACATTTGTGCTTATGGCACTTGTACTCTTGAGCTCTTCTCTCCTTCAAATCACCATGGCTGGTTCAAGTAAGATCCAATATTTTTACCAACCCTTTGCAACTTTTCAATGTTTTTATGTATATGATTGTAATTTACGCGGTTTGTTTAATTAAACGAGGCGTGTGGTTGCAGGTTTTTGTGACTCCAAATGCGCGGTAAGATGCTCGAAAGCTAGCTTACATGATAGATGTTTAAAGTATTGTGGGATATGTTGTGAAGAGTGTCATTGCGTCCCTTCTGGGACGTTTGGACATAAGGACGAGTGCCCTTGTTATCGAGACAAGAAGAATTCAAAAGGCGAGCCTAAATGCCCATAGGGTATTCGCAACCATAGACAAATTCAAAAATATTTAAACTAAGTTTGTTATTCATGGTAATATCGTATCTACGAGTGTTTATAATTTAAAGTTTCAATAAGAAAAGAAGAATTCATATTTTTTTTATATAAGTTGATGTCACATATATATTGCATATATAAAATGATGAAATGGACAATGGAGCAAGAGTCTTGTTCTATCAAGAGGCGGAGCTAAGTGTACGCGAGAGGGTTTGGTAGAACTAACCAAGAAAAAGAATATTTATATGATTTTATAGCTTACTTTACTATAATTTAGATAAAGTTTTAGTTAAGAACTCATCGATTATGTTTATAAAGGCTGTCAAATTTTAAATATTAACCTGTTGAAGAAAGTTTCTAGCGATCCACTAGACTTTAATGCAATGATTTTATTTTTGAGGGTGGCACAACCCTTATTAGTTTGTCCCGATGAGGTTACGTCCTACTCTATGATAATGTGGAAGCACTACGGATTTTGCGGCGTCATATTTCGCCGCTAAAGGTGAAAATGTCGCCGCGAAAGACCTTTTGCGACGACATATCGCCGCAAAAAGGTCGCCGCAAATTTTTCGTACCCAAAAGTTTTTTGCGACGACACTTTTGACTTTTTGCAACGTAACTCAACGGAACCGTCTTGTGCCACGTGGATAACTTTTTGCTGCGACACGTATGAAGTAAAATAAAATAAAATTAATTACTTTTTGCGGCGACGGTGAGAGAGGGAGCGACGGGAGAGAGAGTGGTGGCCGTTGTTTGCTTCGTAAATGGCAGAAATACTGAAGACAAAACCCTATATCTCGTAAAGCTTTTGCGGCGACGGATTTTGCGGCGACAACGAGGATTTAGCGGCGAAACTTTATTTAATTAAATAAATAAAACAAAACAAAAATAAAGAAAATAAGAAAACCCTTTTGCGGCGACGTCAACGCTTTTGCGGCGACACCAATATTTTTTAGGGGGAAATAATCCCGCCATGGTTTTTGGTGGGAAAATGAGGTGGGAAATACCTTTAGCGGCGACATATGTCGCCGCAAAAACCCTTTAGCGGCGACACGTTGTAAGATGAAAGTGGACTGCCTTTTTGTCGTTTAGCGTGTCGCCGCAAAAAGTTATCGCCGAAAAAACCTTTATTTTCTTGTAGTGAAGGTGATATTCAAAGTGAGTGAGTGACATGTGTCGTCGCAAAAAGTTATCGCCACAAAAACCTTTATTTCTTGTAGTGAAGGTGATATTCAAAGTGAGTGAGTGGCATGCTAAATCTAAACAGATTATCTTTTTATTTGGAAAGTGTAAGTTTATTTATAAAGTGATGGCTATGTAATGAAGGAAGAAATTGATATTAGAAAATCTCAAGTACTCCTAGGGGTGAATATTATACTTCATGAACTCCCGCATGCTGAAACTTGGACCAAACTATTAGCATTTCATGAGTTTGGAAATTTTTAGGTGGGGTTATGCTAGAGAGTAAAATTATCGTGATTTGAGCTCAATACCTCTTGTAAAAAACATTGGATTCCGTCAACCATACATTCTATCATTTGTAATAAGACATAAGTTAGGGGTGTTTGTTTTAGTTTATTTTTTTTGGACTTATCGTCTTTTTAGCTTATTTTGTGGGCTTATTATATTTTATGTGTTTGGATAGGTTTATTAGCTTATTTTTGTGAAAATAATTTCATAAACCATCTTGACTTAACTTATTCTCTAGGATGAGGGCTTATTTTAACATATTTAGCCTTCTACCCCTCCTTGACACCCTATTTACCATACAAATAATGTGAGGATGTCATTTTTTGTCATTTTCATTAATAAGCCAAGTCAAACCCCTTTAAACCTAATCCAAACACTTTTTCCTTTCAAAAGCTTATAAGCTCATAAGCTAATAAGCTAAGCTTAAACTCTAAAATAAAAGCTTAAACAAACACCCCCTTAGTCATTTTACATGTAAAACCGCTAAATAAGCATATTAACCATTCTAAGTTTTACAATATAAGTTAATACAAATAATTTTTCTGAACCTTGTATTCCTTATAGTTACCTATCATTGCATTATCTCACAAGTTATAATGTAAAAATAAACAACCCAAAATACCCCCCCCCCCCCCCCCCTCCCCCCCCCCCCCCCCCCCCCCCCCCCCCCCTCAATATGTCTCAAGTTAAAGAATTTCTCCATAAGATAAAAATTGAAAAACAGAGGAAACAAATAAATATTGCAACAAAAGGAAAGAAAAAAGAAAGAAATATTGAAGGCCATATATACTTTCACCCTTCATGATATAAGCCAATGCAGGAATCTACAGAGTTAAATACAGTGCAAAATTATTCACTAATTTCTCAAATTTATAAAACAACTTCATAACATATTGGTCAAAGGTCAAAAGTCAAAAGTCAAAGTCAAAACCTCGTAGATCCAGTGAAGGGAACAAAGATTAATTCAAGAAACAACATACGACAAATATATTAATGACTACAATTTGTGAAGTAACAACAGCTATTCACCAACTATACTAGCAAGTCACCCCCTGAAGTCTCTATCTTTATGCAAAGTTGACCCTCTTCTTCTCAAATCTTTCAAGTATCTTTTTACCATAAAGATTCGTTCGCATTGACGACACGTTCTTCGAAATTAAACCGCGCAGACACTCATGTGCGAAACCCTGCTCTCAAAATAACATAAACATTATCAGAAGTCAAATATCACAGCTTTGATAAGTAATTCATTATCTGTTTTTCTTATTGACAAAGACATAATTTCATTATACATTTATATGTTTGGTTAACCCCATATAAAAAGGTATGAAATTTAACCAACTTCAGTGTTCAATTTGAAGTTTCAAAACTATAATTTAATTAGCACAAGCTCGCGAATTATAATAAATGCGAAAGAAGTATTTGGAAAGATGTTTTGAAAAAATTATATTATGATTCAGTAACCATAATCAGTAATCAAACAGGCTGTAGAAGATAGTGTTAGATGTGTTATTGCTGTTTGAAATTATGATAAACAAAGATGTTTCGATTTAAGTAAGGGGGTGTTTTCCATAGCTTATTTATTTGGCTTATTAGCTTATTAGCTTATTTAAACTAATAAGCCTTAAATAGTGTTTCCCATAGCTTATTAAGGATGTGCTTATTAGCTTATTTATGGGTTTTAAATAAGCCAAGATTTTGAGGCTTATTAGAGCTTATTTATCCAAATTACATCCTTTACCCTTTATTTTGTATGCTTCATCTTCTTCCTTGCTTCTTCTTCTCCGATTTTTAGGATTAATAAGCCATGGTAAACACTTGAGCTTATTAGACATGCCATTTTTTGTCATTTTAAAACATAAATAAGTCTTCTTTAAATAAGTCATGGGAAACACTTTTATTTGTTTTAGGTTATTTAATTAAATAAGCTAATAAGCTAATAAGCTTAAATAAGCTATGGAAAACACCCCCTTAAGATGTAGACAATTATATCTCTACCCAAAAGTAAAGAGACTGGAAATTTAGTAAATTAATAGATATAATTATTCAAAAGGAGATTATTGTGTAAAAAAGAAAACATTTTGTTAAATAGAAGTAAAAAAGTGTAAGGATTTAAGATAAAAAATTGGGTATATAGGTAATTCATTTTGGGAGGTGATTCGTTTACACAACATAAACTGTCCATACACAACAGGTACAAGCATATTATAGCACATGATGCAAGTAGATAATGCAGAAATTGTTGTGTATGGACAATTTCTGTTGTGTACGAATCACTACCCATTCATTTTACCCCAAGATAATTGATCTTGTTGTAGGTGGTTTGAAACTTGGGTGACCCCTAAATAATCTAATAAAAACACTCATTCATTCAAGAAAGTGGAAATATGAACTAACCTTGGAAACTTTATACGCGGACTGGATAACGAAATTCGCATAAGGGTCTACGAGAAGCAAAGATGCATTCGGGCTTCTGACTAATTCCAAAATAATCCGAGTTGAAATCTCATCTCCAGATTCATTCAGACATTTCTCTACAACATTACTCGCATACTTATTGCAGGATAAAGATGCAAAGCTCCCTTGAAGTTGCCTTACAAGCAGTGTAGTGAACTCTGGTATATTCAGCCCCACCATGTGTTGCAAAACATAATTTCTAAACACAACAATATGAATAATAATAGTTAATTTCAATTCACAACTCATAAATTTTTAAATTTTAATTTTTTTAGTAAACTAGGATGTAGAGACACAAACCCGAAAGGATCTTCGGCTAGGTGTACCGAGTTGGCCATAATTTCAGAGACGATACGCGTTCTAACTTCCCCACGCGAGTGTTCGACACATGCCTGCAGCACACAGCAACCACTTCTATCTGTTGCAATTTTGTAGCACTCATTTGCTATTTCATTAAGAATAGGCTGCCAAAGGTAACATTATTGATAGATATTAGTTGGTAAAAAATATAAAAATATATTTTTAATTTAACATAATAGAAGAGCATAGAAGAGCAAAAAGGGGTTTCTTGAAAAATATTTTTGCATGAAAGATTTCTTCCTTTTTCATTACTGATATTTATTCATGGGATTTGCTTAAAATAAAACATTCCTACTCCCTTGTAAAAAGTTCTAACACAATTTAATGATAATGTATAAATAATGGTCAGATTTTTTAAATGTACTTTTAACAAGGGAGTACACATAAAAGAAACTTTTGGGTTGTTGGGCAAAGCAAAAACAACAAAACTGCATCTTTTTGGACAAAGCTTGTTAAACTGTATCAACCATTTGGTAAAACAAAATGATTAAACACTAAATAATTGAACGACCAAGATAATTCAAAGGCTTTATATGAATTAGTTATAAATGTAACAAGCAGTTTGGTAAAAATTTTAAATAAACAATCTGAATGATAAAAATAATAGCATTTGAAACTTCTTAATGATTTTTTACAATAAAATACTTATTGTTTAATGATTCAGGAGGCGCTTTAAAACGGAATGATTCTTTTCTAATTCAGTACAGTCTTCAATTAGAGTTATCTTTAAGGATTTTTTCACTTGAATCAAGCTATTTAGTAAATATTTTAAATAAACAATTTAAATGATAAAAAAAAATACCATTTGAAACTTCTTAATGATTTATTGAAGAATAAGATATGATTTAATACTATAAAATACCTAATGTTTAATGATTCATGAGACGTTTTAAAGTGGAATGATACTTTCTCATTCAATACAGTCTTCGGTTACCGTTATTTTTAAGAAACTTTTAACTTGAATCAAGAAAGTCTCATACTAAACAAGTCTACAATTAACAAATAAGTCCTAGAAGAGCATGAAGTAACACATAAAAAGGTGTTTCAGTATGTCAAGTGAATACTAGCAGCAATTAACATTTAACACATCTAAACATTGTATCTACTAGATTATTATATAAAGATCACATATACTAGCAAGTAACATTTAAAAAAACATAAAAAGAGAGATGATCATTCATGAATATTGAACAAAATTGATACCTTGTTAATATCACTATGGAAATTAACCAGACAATACTGAATGACATGATGACCATTCGGGTCATTGGCCAATGTGGCAGCACCACGTTGTAGAGCCTTCATTACTAACTTAACCTGATTCGGGTCTTTCAGATTCTCCAATAACTTCTGCACTGCTCTGGTTCTGTATATAACATTACCAACAACATATATATAAATGATTATATGGATTAAGCAAGAAAACAATTGAATAAAGCTCAAAAAAATTTCCAATAATTTCACATACCCATGTGGATTCATACACACAAGGATGATATTTGTAGGGACTTTAGTCAGGGAAAGAAGTATCTGCATCTTCTGATCATCATTGCACAGAGGAACAAGCTTTTGAACTAAATAATTCCCAAATTGATCTTTCATCAAATCAGAGACAAAATCCACCACCTCAGATAGAACAATTTCAATTTCCTCCATTGTTGGTCTGTCAAACATAGTTTGAAGGATTCTACAACCACTCTGATCTTTAGCCATTGTATAAATTCTTCCCCTCAAATCTTTCAAACACAAAGACGAAGAACTCATGAACTGATGAGTTTGATTTTGACTCTGATTCTGGTTCTGAAATTTACTTAATCCAATCCCACAATGGCGATTGCTGTTACAACAACGATTCACTTGATAATATTCATCTAATATATGGAATTTTGATATGTTATCGGCAATGGAGGAAGCAAGGTTTGATGAAGAACACCTGGGAATGGACTCCTTGGAGCCCAAGCGAGACTTCTGGTCAAAGTCAAACCCATAGCAAACGTAATGCCGCTGGAAGGAATCCATATTATCGGACCACAATGGACGATTAGGGAAACCATAAACCCCCAAATCAGAATGCGTCGGTCGAACAAAACCCTCGTCGGCGGCGGCAAAGGAAGAGCCGATTTGGCCGTCGGCAAGAGTCCTGGGAAGAAACGGCAGTGGGTCGGCGTAGGTTGGCGGCGGCGAGATATTAAGCACCGAAAAGACATTTGATAAGCTTTGATCGACGTCAACCGGAGGTGATAAATTACTAAAACCCAACTCTTCACTTACAGACGCCGATAAAAAGGAGCCGGTAAACGACGGCGACAACGATTGAAACGTAACCCCATTAGAGACATACTGGTGGCGCGTTGGGATTTGCATCATCTGGGTGTTTCTTCGATGATCCATTGGGCAAGAAATCGACGAGAAAACAAGGGTTTTAGAGACGAAAAGCGCGACTGAAAAAGGGTACACACGAGGGTTTAAATAGGGTTTTGAGATTACTTTTCTTTTCTGTTGGGTATAAATCAAGATTTTATTTTATCTTTTCATATGGTGTATATCTGATTGATTGATGAATTGGGGAGACGAAGGACTCGGTATGTATATGATAGGATGATTGATTGGGTATGAATTTAGAGAGAGAAAGGAAGGAGGTTTTAGAGAGAGAAAGGGAATGCATGCAGTATATGGAAAGATTTGTTGATGCGTGAAGGAGAAGCATAACCAATGAGAGTCCGTCTGTCACCTAAAAACTGCAACCTGCCGTTAAGTTGGTGGTGCCGTTAGTGTTTCTGTCTACATCGGCCATCCCTCTCGTGTGGGTCCCCCGAAATTCTATGAAAATTAAATGTTCATAATTAGTTAATTACTAGTTTTATATTTTTTATTTGTGAATTAAAAGATCAACTTAGAGGTTAAAGAGTACATGCTTGAAGCATTACATGTTTAAAGCATTACATGCTCAACGCTACATCGGTATAACTTCCTTCAAGTTTCAGGATTGCTTAAATCCCAGTACTAATCATGCTTTGCACACTTCAAACTTTTTTATATTTATTTTTTTTAAATTATTCAATAAACATTAACTAATTTAATAAAACATTGAAAATAAAAAATAAACTAAATTTTTATTTATTAAATTAAACATTACATAAAAAAATCAAGATTACATGAGACTAATAAATATAAAAAAAACACGTAGTTTATTCATCGTTCTCGTTGTCGGATACTATAGTGCTTATAAGCTCAACTAAATCGGAACGTAGATTATTATGCGTTTCACGACAATGTATGTCACGAAGAGTCGGGTTTGAAATTCCGGCCATATTTGGATAGTGATCCGGGGACGATGGTAGATCAGATTCATCAAACGTACAAATCGCTTGATTCTCGTCTTGTAATATCATGTTGTGTAATATCGCGCATGCGAACATGATATTGTGTATCTTTTTCGTTAACCACGGTCGTGCAGGATTTTGCAATATTTGCCAACGCGCTTTAAGAACACTGAATGCTCTTTCAACGTCCTTCATTGCCGACTCTTGAGCTTTTTTGAATTTTTTTATGCTTTTGGTCTTGTGGATATTGAAATGATTTGAAAATTTGCAAGTCATCCACGATGCGTAAAAATTATTCTTTGGACATCCAAAATCGTCTCCTAAACGAACCTACGTCGTAAACACAATCCTCGTTAAAGTAATCATTAATGAGCCGGGTATGTGCCTCGTCACGTTGCTTATTCACCACTTTTCTTGTTTTTCTTGGACCACTTAGTGTTCCCTCTTCATCAATCTGATTTTTGATGTATAGAGCCGTTCGCGCGAATGTATCATATATTAATTTATATCGCATGTTTGGTTCCTCGTCGGTAGCAGATGAAGAAGATGAAGTGGAAGAAATAGAACGTGAAGACATTTTTTGGTGTTTGGTAAAAAAAAAAGGAAGGTTTTATAGAGAAAAAGAAGATAAAAGAGGAAAGGGAGTTTGGTGAGTTTTCAAGTTAAAATGGTCTCTATATATATATATAGTCAAAAAAGTTAATTCCAAGGTCATATGACCGTTGCCCTCTACCTCTCTCCTCTCGGTATACTCAGCATCCACCCACCGAGGGTGCATTGATTTTCTTGGTACCAAGTTAGGTGGGGTGGTGCTCCATGTGGGTACCGAATGCCACATCACCCTTGCCGAGGGCATGCTTCTCCCACTCCCCATGCTCTTATATTCATACTTACATGATCAATACAAATATTAAAATTAATGGAGGGGTGAGAAAAGAGAATTAGTGGAATCCACATGTTATCTTGTGATGAGTCGGAGGATAAAGTAAGAATAAAAAATAGGAGGATATTTTTTTTCAAAAGGAATATATGAAACTAGTATACTGATGCAATTGGCTAACTTGGTATGTTATTTCTTAACCGATTCCGTAGAGTTCTGTAATAAATAACAAACAAAATACAGCAAACAACGATCTTAAGATTGTAGGGAGTGGGAGGAGGTATAGACTTGGTGGGGTAAACCATGGAGAAATATTAGATGAAAAAATGACTTGTGTAGTATATTTAATAAGAATTATCTGGTACTTCACTTATAGTTTTTTAGTTTTGGGTTGAAACCCCAGAAACTTAGATGATCATAAGAGGCTACCACATATCACTTTATGTGGTGGTTGTGCATAAAAAGCATGCGAGATGGGCCAATGGTAGTTTCTTTCTTCTTTTTTCCCTTATTAGATTTTTCATTTTTGATTGGTTAGTTGAGTGATTTATATGTCATAGATATTAGTGTGTGGGAAATGACCTAAAATTGTAGGGAGTGGGAGGAGGTATAGACTTGGTGGGGTAAACCATGGAGAAATATTAGATGAAAAAATGACTTTTGTAGTATATTTAATAAGAATTATCTGGTACTTCACTTATAGTTTTTTAGTTTTGGGTTGAAACCCCAGAAACTTAGATGATCATAGGAGGCTACCACATATCACTTTAGGTGGTGGTTGTGCATAAAAAGCACGCGAGATGGGCCAATGGTAGTTTCTTTCTTCTTTTTTCCCTTATTAGATTTTTCATTTTTGATTGGTTAGTTGAGTGATTTATATGTCATAGATCTTAGTGTGTGGGAAATGACCACACCATCATAGAGTAGTGGGTTAAGTAGTGAGTGTAAGTAACTAATGTGGTGTTGTGAAAGGGAGAAAATCATGGAGTAGACTACCCACTATCACTTGACGGTGGTTGCTTAGCGTGGATAATGTCACACAAAAAGTCTGACGTGGGGGATTGAGTGTAGGCTTGTTGCTGCTTGCTTCATTTTTGTTTTGTTTTGTTTTCTGATTAGTTAGTTATGTAGTTGGCAGGTACTAGAATTTGATGTTGTTAGGAGTGACCACACCATAATTAAGTAATGTGAGTGCGAAGCTAACGTGGTGACATAATAGAAGGTGGTCAACAAGTTCCTCTTCCAACTACTCACTCTCGAGCACGAATAAATATTTATGATAGCGCACGGTTATATGACTGTTTGAAGTAAAAAAATCGTTTTTACCCAATATATATAACAATACCATTTCTTATTCAAAACATTAACACACATTATTTCTCTTTATAAACCATTCTAGAACACACAAAAAAGTTATCAAACTCTATTTCTTCAACTTTATCTTCTTCGTCATCTACCAACGGAAAACCAACTGCAATATAAAATTGTTTATGGAACGTTTGCATGAGCGGATTTACGCATAAACAATCAAAAGGATGAAGCGAAAACATCAAATGGTCCACGAAAAACAAGCAACGTGACGAGGAACATCGGTTCGAGAAGTACAACTTTGCCGAAGACCGCCTTTTTTATGAAGCTTCTTAGAAGATAATTTCGGATGTTCTAATTGTTTTTGCAGATCGTTGATAACTTACAAATTGCAACCCCGTATTTTACAAAAAAATGGGATGCAATACGTCAATTAATCGCACCCGGCGGACTTGACAAGTTATACACAAATATCAGTCTTAACTTTTAGCACTAATCTAACCTAATTTGACTAACACACTTATGGGAAAACGCACCTGATTGTATAGCTGGAAACAGGGCAAGACGAGGATCATATCCTCATGGATCAGGAATTGAAAGCACTATTAAGAAATAAACTAGTTAAACTAAATTACTGAAAATTAAATATGGGGTTTTTAAAAATAACAGCTAACCACTGTTAAGGTATTAAAAGATATGATTAAAGTAGTAAACATGAAAACAATTTTTCAGAAATAGAAATCAGAAGACAAAGTTGTATTTACTAATGAATCACTCCTCCTTGGTTCAATTTGTATTAAACACAGTTAATATGATAAGTTTCTAAGGGTGTTCAAACCAACAACCTTCAGTCCTGTTAATCCGATTATGACTTAATCTTTCCAAAACACACTCGACTCTCGTTGTATGGTGAATCAGACTCAAACTTTTATCTATGATATTATTAAGTAATCTTTACCCCTCAGAAAAGTTATATATCCTAGTGCATGCAAACGTCATTATACCAGATCAAGCAAACAATAATCAAGAAGAAAATACACATGCAAGTCAACAGAGCGTGCACAAACTGTATCTTACAGATTAGCCAATAAAGATTGAGATAAAAAACTCAAGGATTGTGATTAAGCATAAACAAAACAAATCATAAAATAATAAGATCTAAAGATTACATATCAAACCTAGGAATATAAATACATTAGATGATTTAGCCCATAATCATATTAAAAATCAAACATGAATAAATAATATGTAAACATTGTTAAAGGCTTACAAATCATAACTCAATAATAAATGAAGAAATCAAACTTGATCTGGTACTCCTCTCTGCCGTCGACTTGCTGCTAACCCGATAAGGAAATTTTGCCCCGTCCCCGCCCCGTTCCCCGTCGGGGAGCTTATCGGGGTGCCCCATTGGATCTAAAGCTTGCCCCGATCCCCGCTCCGTTCCCCGTTTTTGCCCCGAATTTATAAAAAAATACATATTAAATAATATAAATATAAATATAAATATAAATACAAAATGCTTACATGCCAAAGATAAAGAACTAAATAGATTTATAAAAACCCTAATTTTCACCCTCTACATACACTAATATATATTAAATAATATATATTAAATAATATAAATATATATCTAAATATAAATATAATATATAATCGGGGCGGGGCGGGGCGAGGCAAGACATCCCCAGTCACTGCCCCAGTACCCGAAAAAATCCCCGTTAATGCCCCGATCCCCGATAATGTCTTCCCCACCTCGCCCCGTTTAGTTCAGGTTTCGGATTTCCCCATCAGGTTCGGGTGTTTTTACCAACCCTATTGCTGCCCTCTCGAAAAAGAATTGTTCTATGTAGGGACGTAAATGAGCCGAGCTACTCGCGAGCTATTCGAGCTCGGATCGTTAAAAGCTCGAGACGAGCCGAGCCTAAACGAGCTCGAGCCTAGACTAAAGCTCTTTTAATAAACGAGCCGAGCTCGAGCTCCACAGAGTGGGTTCGCGAGCTTAAACGAGCCTAAACGAGCTCCATGTATAATATATTTTTATATTTTATATGTTTAATTTTTAATAATTATATATATAATTTTAATAAAAATATCAAAATAATACCCGAGCCTAAACGAGCCTAGCTTAAACGAGCCTAAACGAGCAGAGCCCGAGCTTCACAAATATTAAACGAGCCGAGCTCGAGCTCAACATCATAAGCTCTAAACAAGCCGAGCTCGAGCTTAAAAAATCCTAAACGAACCCGGCTCGATAAGGGTCTGGCTCGACTCGGCTCGACTCGTTTACATACCTAGACTTCTCTGGGTTGTCGAAAAGAATTGTCTGACCTAGGCTCCAATTAAATACATATCTAATTGGGCTGGGTTTTTATTCGAATTAATTCGTGCTCCATTTAAATACATATCTAATTGGGCTGGGTTTTTATTCGAATTAATTCGTGCTCCATTTAAATACATATCTAATCGGGCTGGGTTTTTATTCGAATTAATTCGTGGCTGGCCGAATTAAAAAGAATTGTGATCTGAGAGTTTCGCATGAATAGTAAATATTTTCCTTCCTGCCGTCTTCTCTTCTTAATTATGATAATTTTTTTTGAAATTCAAATAAATGTGATCCCTTCTTATCCCATGATCAAGCCACATAATACACATGCATTATTGGGCCTGGGCTTATAAGCCCACGTTGCTTCCTTTTTCCTTTATTAGCTGCAAGCCTGCAACCTGCTCTCGGCCCATATGCACAAAATCACGGCCCAATCGATTAATATAAACATAATATCATTGTAGGCTGTAGCCCATTTTCTCTAGTTTTCGTAACCTTTTGAATCACATCGTTTCGAGTTCGTATGAATGAGATACGACCAAAACACTGAAGAGATACCAAATTAGTCAGCTTCTCTCTCTTTCTCTCTTCTTCATAATTTCTCATCAAATTCTTTATTTCTTCTCCTAAGAGCCCTGAAACATATAATACACCAATTAAGTCACAAATATCACAAATCATTATAAATATTCATGAAAGAAACGGGATATCGGATATAAATAATATGCGTATTTTAGACGATATCAACGAGTACCTACATATGTCCGAACGAACCTTACGTAAAATGTTACAAAATAGATAAAGAAAAGAGTTGATGAAAAGAAAAGAAAGAAATAAAGTAACATGTTACCGGGTAGAAATTATTCGCCGAATATAATACCTATATATTATATAAAATAACATATTATTAGGTAGAAACTATTCAAAACTATGACATTTGACATGTACCATGCTAGTTATTTGATTTAGAAACAATGATAACTTTATAGATTGGTTACGCCAACCGCATTTGACGTGTTACTTAACCTACATATATAATCATCTTTATTCTATGATTTATTTGTTAAATTTTTTTTTAGTTCTTCACTTCTTCTATTCTATATAATTTGAAATTTAAACCTTAATTTCCCTAATCCTTAATGATCTTATTTTCTTTCGAATCTCTCATAATCAATTCCAAATCCACCTCTATTCCTCAACTTCCGCTCCTGACTCTTATCATATCTTGCAAAGATATCGGTTATTTTGAAAAATGGGTTCATTGTTTTAAGTTTTTATAGAAGAGATAGGATTATTATTTTTAAAAATTAAAATAATATTTCTTTTAATCTTTATTGTAATTTTGGTCAATATACTTTGTTACTTTTCTTTATTAATTACTAGCAAAGACTCATTTGAATAACTAGTGGGTATAAACATCCTAAATAATGTTTTTATCTTGAGGTATAAAAGATAGAATTTATGATAAAGTAACATAAACACAGTCAAAGTACCGGAATCATCGTAAACTAGGGGTGATAGTCTTAACAGAAAAACCGAATCGTAAACGATAAAACCGTTAAAAAACGAACTATGAATATCTAATCAAATGAAAACCGCCGGTTTAGTTTTTAAAATTTCATTAACCAATAGTTAGTGGCTCGGTTTTGGTTTTGTACCTCTAACCGAACTGATATCAAACCGAACCATTAAGGATTTATTAATTATTATTTTATATATTTTAATTATTATTCAAAATATTAATAATAAAGAAAGTAGAAAAATTTTAAGTTGGATTTTAGCCAAAACCCAAATATTTCCTAGACCATTCACTTTTACAATTTATTTTGTCATTCTCATTCTTGAACCGGTTATCGCCTCTATGCCTCTCGCCTTCTCGCTATCGCTATTTCTTGTTGAGTATGTATTTTGTGCTCTTCTTTCACTTCTAGTGATGTGTCCTTATCGTCTCCTTTTCGTACAGGTGTCAAAGAGATTGAGATGCCCATCCCTATCTCCATCGTGGCAGTCTCTTGTTCTGCTTCTGCTGGTGGGACAACCCTTCCCGGGAATGTTCCCATAGACTTGGATGAGGCTAAAGACGACAACGTCGCTGACCTGGACCAAGCTAACTTATTTTGTAACATTAGCGTAGCAGGTGTTAAAGTTGTGGGCAACCTAGCTAACGGTAGTTCTCTGTCGCAGGTCCAGGCGATGGTGGTGATGGTGGCATTATTGGAGGCCACACCTTTGTTTTTTCTGGTCCCTCTTCCTCTCGAGGCCTGAAGAGGTAGGAGCGGGGGAGTGGCGAGAGGAGAGGGCCCCAAAAGAATCCCTCCCAGATTCCTAGTCCCACGGATGGCGCCATTTGTTTGTTCGTAAGATTATGAGATGTGGTGATAGTGTGAGGTTCTTGAGGGAGAATGTGTTTGAGGAGGAATGACCCTGCAAAACAAATGAAGACCCTACGTTAGAAGACTCATGGGGACGAGGCCCCATAAGCCACTCCGACACTCAAGTTAGCCATTGATGAATTGTTAAGAACTTAAAGGAGGTTAAGGCTGTGAAATGTGCATACCTTCGTAAAAGATGATGATCTCTTATTTATAGTTGAGGAGGTCCTCAAAGAGACTGTTCAGATGAGGGACACGTGGTGTCATCTCCTGTAGGGGCTCTAAATGGGATTTGGCCCCCATTACCGATGTCAGCCAATCATGAGGAGTTGGTGGTACCTTTTTACTGTTGGGAATTTTCTCCCTATTATCGGTGTCAGCCAATCGTGAAGGGCTTACGTGTGTCAGGGTTCAGACGTGGCATGCATATCTCAACCACTAGCGTTAGGACACGTGTCCTGGTTGTTCCAGGCTTGATGTTGTTTTGGCAGCACTGCTCCTTAATGAGTCAGGCCTGTGATGGCCAAAGGTCAAATGACAGACATCGTAGATGAGTCAGGCCTGGAAGTATGCCTGACGTGGGCTATACTTGATTCTTCGTTCTATGAACGAGTGTCTTCCAAGTATTATAGGATCAGGTTTACGAGCGTACCCTGATGTCTGACCTGATCCAGGTTAGGGGTATGTCATCAGAAAACGATAACCTGACGTTTGAAAAATCACATAACCGATATTATCGGTTTCGGTTCAGTTTGGGGTCAAAACCGACCCAAAACGACCCATGCTCACCATTATCGTAAACCTATGTAGTTAAATAAATACCTAAAATTAGACTAAAATAGCTAAAATACCACAAGTTTCTAATGATTGAAAATCGAGAGCAAAAAAAAATGCTAATATAACTCATAATTATGACATATATGATTGTTCATACATCAGTTTTTATAGCTTATTACTACACATAACTAAAAAGTTCCAGTGCAACTATTTATTTTAAACATCAATGACTATAAATAAAGAGAAGGATTTTCTTAGGGCATTTTGTTTTAAAATCTATAATATATCATATATATAAAGGCTCTACATTACAAAATATTATTGAATTAATTAATATAATTAATTATGGACCATTTATTTATTAAATGGTTATTAGACTATGTGCATTGGTAGAGGACCAGCGTTGGTTGACCCCACTACCTGAGCTGCTTCACCATCGCCCCCATGCTGCTTCACAAGCTTTGTAACCCTGGCTGGTTTGGGACTAGCTACGGGTACCCATTTTTCTTTTTTCTTTTTCTTCCTTTATTTCCTTCTCTCTCTCTTCATACATATTATTTTATTATTAAATAATAGGTGTAAGTTGAAAATGGTTAGATGTGGAGGTTTGTGGGTTAGAGAGTGCTGAGGGTGCGAAATAATGTGGATGCTGATATGGCAGTGGTTTTAAAAAGATAAGTATGGATTGGATTATTTTATATTAAATGGTCCGAGTTTATATAGGCTCTCCAAATGGTTATTGAAAATTCAACTTTGAAATCCAATAATAACGATTCAAAGTTCAAACATATACAATTATCTTAAACCTAATTTTCTAGTTTTTTTATTATCATTATAAATGATTGACCATAAATTAAATTTTATTATTTGATTAAACGAATGTTTGTAATTTAATTTTAAAATAAATGAATGACTAATATTATCTAATACATCTATTTTATTATTTAATTAAAATAATTAAATAACTAAGATAATCTAATTAAATTGATTAAGGTTATTGTGTTATATATTATTAAAAAAATTTGAAAATATTTCATTATATGATGATGATATATCATATAAGTGTCAGATATAAAGTAGCAATGCAAATTCCTTTATAATAACAGGACATGCCGAATACTCTAGAATCTAGAATGATTTGAACATTGGAGGTCACTCCTAAAGTCCTCGCGCGATGTTTTTATGAAGTAGTTACTTTAGATATCCTTTTTGTCAAAGTATTAAGCTAGGCTATGTACTGCAGGTTGATAAACTTATAGTGCACTGTACATTCTTTTTGGGTTATCTTTATACCTTATAGAGATATTCCTTTCATCTAATATATGTGTTGCCTTTAAAAAAAAAAATACATAAAGTTTGAGGGAATAATTATGAATAATATATTTAGGTTGTCAAATCTTAAGTCTATAAAATCTTTAATGTAGAAAATAATAGGTATGTTAGATGGAACTCTTACTTGTAACTGTGTCTGTTATGTGTTCAATTTCACAAAAATACAAGATTAAAAGACGGATGAGATAAAAAAAAAGGTCATTATTAATGTACATAGAGCAATGGCTTGATATAATATGTGGTGACCTGCGGACACGTACGTAGGGAGTGTGGCTAACTAATTTCACTCCATGCTTAAACTCACACAGATATCAACGTTTCACATACTTTAACGAGTTCTTTTTAAAGGGTTTAGTTTAAAAAAGTATACTAAACTTTGTCACTTTTTGCTATAGTGTATACCCAATTTTCAAAACTACCATTAAGTGTACCGAACTTTCCTAAAACTACCATTTTGTGTATAACCAGTCATACTTTTGTTTTTCTTTTTAATATTGCATGCCATATTTGACATTACTAATTTGGTTGCCACATCAGCAAGAATTTAAGCCCTCCCGAGCTCAAGTTCTTCTGTTTGTGATTACAGATTAATTACAGTCACTGGGTTCATTTTAAATCTAAGTGAACATGTTGTGGTACTAAGTTAAAACCCCTCTATGAAGAAGGTACAAAATCTATAAATTAGTTTCTAAAAATGGAAGACTTAAAACCACCCATCTTCAAATCTTCACCATTATCTTTCTGTTATGCTTCATTTACATGATCTGCATTGAGAACAAAAGCCACAAATAACAATAAAAGCTAGTCATTTTCGACAATCATAGGCTTAAAAAACTTATTAATATCAAGAATCAAGATTAAGATCGTTAATTACCATGTGAAATCAGATACCAAACGAATGCAACGTAAGCAATATTCATAACGGAAACCATAAATCCAATCATCAATCCTTTAACTTCAGAGATCAGAAACTCCAATAAAACACACCCATTGATTGCAATCACTAGACTGGCCACAAACCATGAAATCAACTGCAAATAACAATTAACAAATAATCAAACTTAGTTCGTGTTCATCTGCTAAAGCCACAACAGTTGTTTGCTTCATATAACTATGAGTTACAAGTATACCTTCATAGTCTGTTTGATCATGAATGCACCCATAAGTCGTTCACTTGACACCAGTTTAAGAAGCGGGATAAGAGCGAAAGGAATCTGCATACCTTGAAGAACATTAAGCCACTGATTTAAAACATCTAACGAGTCTTCTGATTCGTTAAAATAAAAAGCAACGATTACAGTTGGCAAAATCGCACAACTTCTTGTAATCAATGTTCTTAGCCATTTTCTCATTTGAAGATCAAGAAACCCGCCCATGATAAACTGACCCGCATAAGTACCAGTTAATGTACTACTTTGACCCGCTGCAAGTAACCCGACTCCCCAAATGTAAAGAATAGGGAAAAGCCCGTCACCATATCTTTCTTGCAGATAATATCCTGCATTTAATAGGCCTATCGAATCGGCCTGTTTTGTGTTGTAAAATCCCTTGGCAAATATTGTAGTAACAAATACATTGATTGTGAAAGTTACAAAAACAGCAACCGATGATTCAATCGTGTAGTAATATAAAGCTTCTTGGACTTGAGTTTTCTTTTTCGGGTCGATTTTTCTTGATTGTACTACTGCAGAATATAAGAAGATGTTGTGAGGTGTTATTATACCTCCTAGCAATCCCACTGCCTTTTGTACTGTTTTTGAGCCAACTTTTGGTATCAAAAGACCTGCAAAGATTATCAAGATCCAGCCTTTTTAGATCATATTAACCTAAATTAGGGCTGCCAACAAATCGAACAGTATTTAGAGGTTGTTTGGATTTACTTTCGACAATTAAATGTCATTGTTAGAGTTGAAGATCTGAATCTAATTAAAGAGAGTACTATTTAAGTAATTTAGTATATAAAAAACTTTCAGCTAGTTTTATAAGTTGCTTTAACAAACTTCTTGTTTAAAGAAAAGTTTCATCCTTTTCATCTAAACAAGACGTGTAGCTTTTTCTTTCAAAACAAAAAAGCTACTAACTCCAAAAAGCTGTGTACCGAGTACACGTCAAGGGTGGATTAGGAGTCAAGATAGAGGACATTTTATATTGTGTTTCGGGTCTTTTTTATGCAAATTATACTAATCTGGTCGATTCGTTTGCAGCTCATTATAATGATAATTTAAAGAATGGAGGTGATTCGTACACAACAAAAATTGTCAATACTCAACAGGTACAAACATGTGATAACACATGGTATAAGTTGATAATACAGAAATTATTATGTATAAATAATTTCTGTTATGTACGAATTATCACCCTTTCTAGAACAGAATAACAGAAACCTAAAAGTAGTTCTTTTCTACTAGGATTTGTGTCAGCAAACATCCATGCAAAGGAAAGTGCCATTATTGTAATAAAACCAGCAAACACGGTTTCCAATTGTCTCACTCCATAGTTTTCAAGAAACAAGAAGATGAAGCTGTATTCAAAATTTTAAAAAACCAATCAATTCTTGTGTCAAAAATACCATAATTCACAACAAGAAATAGAAATCTAACCAATCAGAAGCTGTTATCAAGACACCAATCCAAAGTGGTACACCCCCATTGGTTAAAATCTTGATAGCAATTGCACTCCCAATTACCTCCTGAATATCAGCTGCAATCAATGCTATCTCCGCCATAAACCATAGCAGCAGAATAGCCCAGTATGGGTATACATCCCTGCAAATCTCCGCCATGTGCCGCCCTGTCACCACCCCAATCCTGCCGGACAACAGCTGGATCAAAAGCCCCATGGCGGTGGACCACAAGAGAAACCATAATAACGAATACCCAGAAACCGCACCAGCTTGTAGATCGCTTTCTAGGTTTCCGGGATCAAGAAAAGCAATGCTCATTAGAAACCCGGGGCCGGTGAATTTCCAAAGCTTCTTCCAGGAGAATGCCGGCAATGTGACGTCACCTGCAGGTGTGATTTCCTCATGGGATGTTTCGATATCGAGGGGTTGATATGAAATCTGATCGAGTTCTTCGTCGGATGATAGAAGACGGTCGATTTCTTCATCTATGTCGGCGTGATGAGTGTGAAGATCATTATCGTCTTGTTTTAATGGTGGATTAGCCATTGATGAAATCTTTAAGAAGTCTGCATCTTGTAAGGGAATTTGCTCTTTCTTCCCTAGAATCCGATGAATGCCAATTTGAATCCATAGAATATTTGCAACAACTTCCAAAGAAGGCGAAATACATAATATTCATGAGGGTTGTTGATACATGTTTGGTCGATAAAATTAGACACTTCAAACTAGGACCCTTGATCTTAACCCAAAAACCGAACTAAATGGAAATTGACGGTTCGATATACACACTACAAAAAAATATCGAATACCCACACTTTTTTTATCAACATTAATACACTTAAAATCGTGGAGAATTACGATCAAGCGTGGAAAAAATTGGTGTTATTAATTTCTACCAAATCTTTACATTTGAAAGTGTGAAAATTGGAATCAAATTTCACATTTATTAGTGTGAACAAATTATATAAATGTTCACACTTTTTAACGTTGAAAATTTAAAAATAATTATAGAGTTACAAAAGTCTACGCTTTCAACTTCTTGAATCATTTATTTATTACTAAATTCACACATTTAAAAGCGTGAAATTTTAAAGCAAATGTACACGCCTATAAATGTTAAATTTTTTCTTTTTGTAACTATCTTTATGTTTAAACTATTTTTCACAATTATAAACGTGACAAAGCTTAAAATTTTACATGTTTTTTATGAAGCGCGGATAAATGACATATTTTTTGTAGTGATAATAATGTTTGATATGTGCTTCATTTTTACAATTAGTACTTAGTGAAGAACATCTGTTTAGACTATCGCCTTGTAATAAACAATTTTTTCTATCGCCTTGTAAACGCGTTTTCATAACCAAGACTGTCGAAAGTTACGAAGCGAATTATGAGGTGTAACCTCTCAATGATGCGAGTGGTTGCTTGGATCATGGGGTCGTTTATTGGGTATACTCATCCCGGTTTATCCCATTGACTATTTACTTAGATGAAATAATATAGAAATAATATCGATCATATTAAATATTGTCAATTTTAATATCACTGATCCGAACAACATCGATCAAGTAAAGGACATTTAAAAGAGATCACAACGGTCCCTCGAATATTCACGCTGTGTGACATGTTTCGGTTTGTAATATGTGACGATTTATTTGCAAATGTGTGTATACAAGCATCTGACTTCTTATTCTTATTTGTCATATATAATAACATAATAATGATGATGGGATGAGATGATATATTATTTCTCATGTAAGAACCACAAACTTCAACCTTTTTTCACAGAACAGTGGTACAATACCATTACAGTCTCCCAGTTCAATTGTACTAGCTTATTAGTATTATTGAACTCGAATAAGTTAGCTAAGTTGATAATGATTATTTAAATCGTTATAATCTTATGGTATTTATAAAATATAAATGCACTTTTTAAATATAACCGAACAGTGTTGCCATATTTGTGCTGACATAATGTACCATGCATGGATACTACATCGATCCGCCGGGTTGGTTTAGATGATCGTTTGGGCCGTTCTTCATCTTCCCGAGCATGGACCATATACTGCAAACATGAAACAAACTCGTTAGAAGGGACCCGAGGCCGAAGCCCCGGATCTACCCTCCAACGCTCAAGTCAGAACTCGTATATGTATGCCTCACTACTAAAATGTATATATATCAGGATATATAAGAAGACTATATATATACACATAGGGAGAGAGTATCTATAGAGAGTAAGATCAGAAAGAGATAGAGGAGACGAAGGGTTCCCATATTTATAGAGGGGGGATCTAGGGTAAAGCTCAAAACTTCGGACTGGGCCGTAAAATGTACACAACCCAAGTCCTGAAAGGATGATACTTCAATTCGTTTCATTACTCCTTTGTTTCAATTTGTAATTCTAGAACCTGGATAATTCAAAAGTTTTATAAAAAATTAGTTCTGAATGTGATATACTGTTTGATAATAGTTCTAAATAACAATCCATTATTACAATTTTAACCTTAATTATTATTTATTATATTAAAAGATATGATTGTTTAGCAAGACAAAATATGAAAGAAGTGGTAATTAGGGTAAAATAATTAATGCTTATAATTTAGGATACGTTTTAAGGTAATTCAGTATATCTTTTGTTTCACGTCACCACGATCAAAGACGATAATTAAATACGCTAAATTCAACATTAAACAAAAAAATCCCTAAATAAATGTAAAAACCTAATTAAATAATACAAAGAACATTTAAAAAAACACCATTGAGGCATTGACCATCCTACTATCCAATTTGCCCTCGGTATTGTTGGTTGCAATATTAATATCTTTGCTAAGTTTTTTTGCCGTAGGATTAACCAATCAGTTAATCAAGTTTTCTTCACCTAAGAAACGACGACAATAATAGTCAACGGTGGAAATTGTGGTAAAATTTCCATTCACCCATTTTTAACCGTTTCAGGGTTTCTTCTAAACGTACGTCCCTATTGTCACCTAGCAAAACATGCATGCATGCTGCACATATATATGAAAATATATACGTACGTACCACAACCCCATTCTTTAATATTTTAATTTTATCTCTAAACAATACTAATGGCAACAAGGCTCCATTTTTTCACCCTTGTTCTTATATTCCTCACCACCTTAAGTTTCAATGGTGTAGCTCCCCAAACCGATGCCGCTAGGCTTCCTAGGTTTGCAACTGAAGAGTTTAAAAATAGACATGATCAAGTCTCCAATGGTGCGACTCATGGGTCGACGAAGAGGTCTGGTTTCAGCGCACGAATGCTGGAACAAAAGGATAACAAGAACCCTGGTTCACGTCCTGAACCAGGGCCAAATACACCACAAACCAAAGACGGTGAAGACATGAGAGCGAACCCAAAGCCAAGGGTAATGGGACATGGTCATTACAGGATTTGGAGGTCCCAACCAAGTGGTTTGGAGGAGGAAGAAAATATGGAGGGTCGGGAAGTCATATTTTCAAAGAAACCGAAACCCCGTCATTTGTAGGCGTCGAGCCCGAAAACATGACGGAGAAGGAGATTAAGGCATATATGATCGATGTGGTTAGCGTTTTGTAGAATTTTTATCAGAGTTTTTAGTTTATTCGCATGAATATGCAAGCATTTAATAGCTAGCTTGTTCTAATAATCATACATTGTTTAGGTTGCGTATATATTGGGAGTGAATTGGCATGTTCAATTAGCGGGATTGTTGTACAATATGTATAATTTTTTGTAAAAAGCCTGTATATATATAAAGAGTACAATCAGATTATATGCATAGACAAATCCAACATTCAAGAAATTTACAGCTTTAATAAAGTACGTGTTATATATATGAGCTTATATAAATTTTGAAGAGGCTTTATATGAAAAATAAATATATAAACATTGCCAATCTCTAGACATTCATCGACCTAAATTCTGTAAGTGCACTATATATAATTATAATATTAAATTCACAATTATGAATTTGTTAAAAAAAAATCATATCCTTACTACAACAAAATCACGCGACGGACGTAATCCGTAGTAAAAAATAGAAATTAAAGTTGCGACGACGTTTGCGATAAACTTCAAGGCATAAAATCATCACACTCAAGTGGTCACACTTAGTGATGGAATAGCGGCGGACTAGCCACGGTGGATTGCGACGAAAATTAGCGACGGACTAGCGACGAAAGGGTTTGCAGCAGAGAAAATGGACGAAAATCAGACGCAAAAATATATAAATTATAATAAAAAGTATATAAATAAACAGCCTGTCGCAAATCCGTTGCAAACTTCACAATTTTGGGACGGATTAGCGATGGACTTTAAATTCATATTTTTGCATTTTTTTTAGATAAATAGTCATAAAAAAACAACAACCACTAGTCATATCATTTATTATACTTTTTGACGGTTTAGTCAAGTAATAGGTTTTATATGTTTTTCTATAGAAAAGCTCGTGTACATTTTCATATATTTATATAAGATTTACTAATATTGAAATATCGTTTTTCATACAACGACACGTCCGACTCGAGAAAATATTTTAAAATTTTTTTTTATGTGTTTGAAAAGTCATATAATAGTGTATTATAGGATATACGAGTTTGTTATATGAAAAAACAATTAAAAATAAAAAAAAACAAGTTAATTGTCCGTCACAAATCTGTCGCAAATTTCACACTTTTGTGAAGGACTTTGAATTCGTATTTTTGGAAATAAAAAGTCATAAAAAAAGGCACCAGCATACACGATTCATATCATTTATTATACTTGTTGACGGTTTGCTCAAGTAAGAGGTTTTATATATTTTTGTATAGACACACTCGTATGCATTTTCATATATTTGTATACAGATTTACAAATGTTGAAATATCGTTTTGCATACAACGGCACGTCCAACTCGGGCAAATAATTGTTTTTAATTTTTTATGTGTATGTAAAGTCATATAATAGTGTATTAGAGGATATACGAGTTTATTATACGGAAAAAACAATAAAAAATAAAAAAAATTCAAGTTAATGTCCGTCGCAAACTTTCACACTTTTGTGACGGATTTGTGACGGACATTGAATTTGTATTTTTGAATTCTTGGATAAAAAATCGTAAAAAAGTCATCAACAAACACAAGTCATATAATTTATTATACTTGTTGATGATTTGGTCAAGTAAGAGGTTTCATGTATTTTTCTAAAGACATGCTTGTGTGCATTTTCATATTATATACATATTTACTAATGTTGAAATATCGTTTTTTCATACAACGACACGTCCAACTTGGAAAAATAATTTTTTTAAATTTTTTATTTGTTTGTAAAGTCATATAATAGTGTATTAGAGAATATATAAGTTTGTTACACGGAAGAAACAATTAAAAATAAAAAACAAGTTAATGTTCGTTACTAATCCGTCGCAAATTTTACACTTTTGTGACGAATTTGCGACGGACTTTGAATTCGTATTCTTGCATTTTTAGATAAAAAGTTGCAAAAAAGGCACCAACAAACATGAGTCATGTCATTTATTATACTTGCTGACGGTATGGTTAAGTAAGAGAATTTATATGTTTTTGTATAGACACACTCGTGTGCATTTTCATATATTTATATAAAATTTACTAATGTTGTAATATCATTTTTCATATAACATGTCCAACTTGGGCAAATAATTTTTTTTTAATTTTTTATGTTTTTGTAAAGTTATATAATAGCATATTAGAGGATATCAGAGTTTGTTATACTGAAAACTACTTTAATTATTATACATAAAGAATAAACTTATAAAATTATAATATTGAAAAATACATTTTTGAATAATGCAAGTACCGTAATAAAAAAAAAGGTCCGAACGTTAGAGGACGAACAATAAAATGTTTCGTGGATGAATGTTATATTTTAAAAGTTATAAAAGATAAACAAATTCTATATAAAATTAATAATTTAATATATAAAAGATTAATTCGAAAAAAATTATTAGATGATCAAGACTTTTCATTTAGTAAAGGAATTAATCTTATCCGTTCATTTCTTTAATTCTAAAATTTTGATTTTGACTTTTTAAAGTCAAATTAATGTGACTAACCAATGTGAACTGAGATAAAGATAAGTCTTAATCAAATCAATGATAAAATTAAAGAACTTAGTAAAATAATAAGAAATACCCATCGGGATGAAAAACACATCCAAACTTTGTAATTTGAAAGTTGGCAAAATAAATTTAAAAATTGTAATATATTTATTTATGTTATACCGATCTTTATTTATTTGTATGTTATAATTATTTTATATTTTTCTAATTAATTTTAATATTTTTTTAAATAACTCGCGTATCACACGAGAATTTAATCTAGGTTTTAATATAATAATAATAATAATAATAATAATAATAATAATAATAATAATAATAATAATAATAATAATAATAATAATAATAATAATAGTCAAATTTAAATTTGAAATCAAAATATATATAAGATTGCCAGCTGAACAAACTCAGATGCAAATAAGGAAAATATCACTCACCTAAGGTTTGAACCCATGACTTTGGTTTAACAGAAAAAAAAGCCTACCATCAAACCAACAACTCATTTAATACCCTTTTTACAATAAATATTTGTAACCAAAATTGTATGTGACTGTTGTTATGTTAGGGTTTTCACTTATTTGAAAAAGTTTTTCTTTTTACCCTTAGAGTATCAGGTGTACGCTCGGTATCCCTTCGGTATGGTGATGTGGAGTCTCGGTACCATCAAGAACACCACCCCTTTTGGCTTCGGTACCGAGAATTTCGAATAGGTATCAGTATTCAAATGCCGATGGTACCGAGGGTTTTAAGCAATAAATATATATATTTAATACCCTCTTCAACTGTTAAATGACCGTTTAAAATAGAAAAAAAAATTTACTCACTATTTATACCTCCTCAATCTCTCTACAACATTTAAAAATTTTCTACTTTTTGGATATTTTCACTTTAAATGGAGTCATCTTCAAACACCCCAAGGAGTTAACCAATTACTCAAGGATTTCGGCGGCTTACGAGATTCAATTGAAGAGTTAGAATTTTATATTGGTGTTCTTGAGTATAAAGAACGGAAACTACGTTTAGAAGAACGGAAACTGCGTTTAGAAGAAGGAAAAGAATTCCGAGAAGCGTTAGAATTTTCAAAACAATCCGATGAAGGTTTGAAAGGCGAGGATCTCGAGATTGAAAGGCGATGAAGATTTGAAACTGCGTTTATAGACATACACATTTCATTTATTTTATAATGCTTTTATATTGATGTATGTTAATCCCATGTTTGTTTAATTGTTACTTATCTAAAAGTTGTTAGTTACAGAGGACTCATTCTTTCTTGTAGATATCATGGCGGGACAAAGTTCTGCTTGTAGGGGTCTACCTGAATGAAACATATAGCAAGTTGGCCGAGAGAAAAAAGGAGATTGAGAAAGAAGAAAGAGAGCGACAAAGAGCTGCTTATGAACAAGAAACGGAAAGAGCCTATTATGAAGTCCATTTTTTTCTTAACAATGGTGTAAAACCCAACCTAATCCAAAACATTAAAATTTGCCCAGTTTTTTAAAAGATGTAACACCGAACCTAATCTCTTAAAGATTTGCATCATATTATCATTCAATCCCTAGTGTGCAATGTTTCATTGTTAAAGAGAACCAACTTCATGTATTGAGAATTTATCATTGATTTCATTTCTACACTGAATGACATGTTTTTCCTTATTCTTCTCACTCTCTTTTTCATTAGCTAATTTCCTTCTTACCTATTGGAATGATGGTTTTGAAATAAAAGGTAATGTGTGCTTTCATATTTGTAGGCTTAAGATGTAGATTGGGTGAATGTTGTGAAACATCCCAAATTGTATGAAAATTTAGGTTTTGCTATGATCAAGTCGTGATGTGAGGAGAATGACCACTTCCCAGATAGTTTAAATATACCACAATACTTGAAGGGATAAGTATCAAATTTTAAGTTTAAATACGATCGCGCCTCAATGGTCTATCCATGACCGTCACATGATAGTGTATTTTTGTAACGTCCGATATTTGTACAATGTGATAAAAAGATAATTTTTATGAAAATTTAAATAAACATAACATTATTTGGAAAACACTTAAAATCTGATCATGAGGTACAACAGGTACAAACATATAACAGCACTTGGTACAAATTGATAATGCAGAATTGTTGTGTATGGACAATATCTTTTATGTACGAATCATCACCCTAATGCAAAACACTCAAGTCAACTACGAACACATGTGTCTGAAGCTTGACCTTTTATCCACTAATCAAATACACCTAAAAAGTACGAAAACCTATCGGGAAGAGAAAATAGTTAGCTAACATCTAACTCGATATTATAAATTAATTTTTTTAGTTATTCAATGGGTTTACCCAATAGATCAAAAAAACTAATTTCACACTATCACATAATTACATAATTACATACTTCATTCACTAAATCAATTTATATTAGGAAATAGAATGATAATTAACTCTCCATGGAGTTACAACCCCATAACCAGTAATTCTGACTAGTGGCGGATCCAAGGAGGCAAGACGACTTAGGTAAGGAGTCAAAATATTTCGGGTCAAAACAAGTCGGGTCAAATTGCAAATTTGACTTTTGTTTTAGAACTTTTGAAGGTTTCTAGTTTGTTTCTCAAATTATAACATAATGTCACATAATTGACAATTTTCAAAGTTCATATTAAATTATTAGTGATCTAGAAAAGTGTCTAAGATCTAAAAGTGACTAAAAATAAACATCAACACCACTTCTAAATCTTAACATAGAAGTTCTTAATCTTCCACCGGACACCTTAATTAAGTCTCGCAAGGCTTTATTAATCTAATATCATTGGTGGGGTAAGGAAGAATGGGGGACTAGGGGCCAAGTTCTACATTGGAGGGGACCTATACAAAATCACATATAAATTATTATAATGAGAAGTAATGTCCACTCTCTGCTGCGAAAAAAATAATTTTTTTTAAGATATCAATAAATTTACTTTATTTTATTTTATTTTGAACGGTTTCTAAATATCTATCTTAAATTCGTCTACAACGGAACTTAAGTAACACTAAACTTAAATTACTCCAATACCACTAAAGTAAATACCTTGATGATAAACCTAACATATCTTATAAACATGATGAACAGGGAAAAAAATTACCGTGCTAATATTACATCAATTCAATTATTGAAGTAAAAATGAGTTAATAAATGTCAATTATGTTAAGACTTCTAAATTGAGTTCACTAATTATACATTAGCTATAACTTTTTATTATTTATTTGCAGCTATACAAATAGTAACCTAATAAAATGGTTTTTATGTAATACATCAAATGTATAGTTAAAAGTATGTAAATGTAACAAAATTTTAAAAGGACTAATATGAAAAAAATAAAAGCTATATTTTCACTAATTATACATTAGCTATAACTTTTTATTATTTATTTGCAGCTATACAAATAGTAACCTATAATTAAATGGTTTTTATGTAATACATCAAATGTATAGCTAAAAGTATGTAAATGTAACAAAATTTTAAAAGAACTAATATGAAAAAATAAAAGCTATATTTTGTAGGTACATTTTCCTAACAAATCTCAATCTATTAATAGATCTGTTAATTTTATAAAAAACAATATTTCAATTTAATGAGATCCTCTAAAATTATAATTACAAAAACAAGTCCCTGAATTAGTAAATGAAATAACTAAGGGCTTGTAACATAACGGTATAAGATGTTAAAATGTGTTTTCTTAGACTTATAGTCAGGGGTTCAAGTCACGCTGTGAATAAAAGGTGTAGATTTAAGAGTAGATTAACGTATGTGTAGTGCTGTTAAAAAAGTAAACAAAACAGATTTAAGGCTTAATAATTTTTTTTTAATTTTGAATATATTAACTAAAACAATAAATATAATATAGTTGAAGTAATGAAATATTTTATTACAAACATAATAATAACAAATGGCAAAGTACGTCTTCACGAAGATTGAACTTTGGACCTTTGAATTGGAGGAACCCCTCTAAACCACTGGACCGCAATACTACTTTGTTTAAATCAGTTAAGCTCCATTTTAATAAACACCAAACTTGCGCATTTTATAAAAACCCCATAGTAAACAGTAGACGGTGCACGTTAAGATTTTGCCAAATTCCCATAGTAAACAGTAGACAGTGCACGTTAAGATTTTGCCAAATTATATATATATATATATATGTATGAAAAACAAAACCAAATAAACAAGAAAGCATATTGCTTATTACAAACCTACGGCAGCATTTTTTTCTAATAGAAACCTATGGCAACAATTATTTTAGTTCCTAATTTCTCATTCAGTTTCAAACATCAAATACCTATTCTTTGTAGGAGAAAACGAAGTATATGACTTACATGTTATAATCGGGATTCAATCAAGGAGACGAGGACCAACTACCGTTTGCTTAAGTGCTTCAATCGAGATTCGAGCTGTGTAGGAGAGGACGGAGGACCGAGCCACCGAGGAGCGACTACCATCTTCAAGAGCTATGGTGGAGGACGGAGGATCGATCAATTAGTGTAACTCCGATTCATGTAGCCGCTTGTTTAAATCTCATAGGTTTTCTTCTAAATTAGTTAGGAGCTTGGGCCTTGGGGATTCGCGTTTAATTGTTAGGCCACCTGTAGCGCCTTCGGGTTGGCTGTGGGTTGAAGAGGAACACTGGTACTCGTGGTTTGGGTTCATTCGGCTTCGGGTTCAATTGAGTTGGCCAAACCGAGCCTCCCACCTGACACAAGACACCTTTTACTTTTCTTTTTTTTTGTGAGTGGGAAAGTAGACAAAATATTTTGGGTTGATTTGGGTTGAAGGTTGAGTGCTACTAGTGTTTCGGGTTAAGTTTGAGTTGGGAAGAAAAAAGTAAGAAGAGCTAATGTGATAATTAAGATGTCATTCGAGTAGGTTGAATTGGTAAAGCTATACTCATGGCCTTAGGCCTTAGGGGGTCTAAAGTATTAAATCCATATAAAAATTGTGTGCTATTGGGGCCTCCCCCCTTTTTTTGTAGATCCGCCGGTGTATATATTACTATTTTAAGTAACATATGCTAATAAAATAATAAGTCTTTAATAACCTATAATGATAAATGATACTTAAAGCAATGTGGGATATATGATGCATTATTGACTTAGGAAAGCTCTACTTAAAGCCGTAAAATGATAGCAATATCTCATGCTAGAAAAACAAATATGGAATTAGTAAACATCCTACATATGAATGGTGGTTATGAAGATTCAAGCTATGCCAGCAACTCCTTTGTTCATGTCGGTCTCTCTTCATCTCTATATATGTCAATATTATACAAAAACAAAATCCCTCCCATATGAATATGTGTTTCAAGTAATGTTACAAACTGTCATAAATTTTGCATTTGGGCATGGTTTCTCATGTGCTTTCTTTATAATTACTTTCTTTATATCGAGGAAAATGTTATACGGAAAGCCAGTGGCGAATCTAGGATTCAAACATACTGGGGTCCAACGTTGTTAACGTGACAAATAAGTTGGCCGGAAAGATTGAGCAATCGGTCAAGTAGTCATTATAGTTACGGGTCGGATTGTTATTAATACCATATGTTAGAAGAGTATCAAAAATACTAGATTATATATATATATACACACACACATATAAAATACTAAAATTTATATAACTTATATATATATAAGGGGAGGGTTAATTCGAGAACAGTTGTTAGCACAAGAACCGCGAGAACCGATCTCAGCCTTTCCTTGTATATGGAAAGTTCATGGATGGAAAGCGTGGAGGGATAGAGTGTGGCATGGTGCACGTGAGGAATTCATGGGTAGAGAATGGGATTGAAGTAGCATGAATTGTACGGCTCGATTAGATATTGAAACATTAAAACTACATCTTAAAGGAGTAGGATATTGAAATAAAAATGTGTCAGCATTGTAGAAAAACTCAAATTCACAAAGATTAAACAGAACAACAAAGAAATTACAATGTGTAATTCTCAAACAACAGTGTGGAACAAGAAACAAACAGTGCTAAAAGCAGATCTGGAAATTACACTAAAAAAACCTCTCATGAATCTAAAACTGTAACTGTATATCTCGATTATTGCACTGTACGAACAAAACTTGAAGAAGAAGAAGTCAGTCTCTAAAACTGTTGTTATTACTTCAGGGCTCCAGGCGTATATCTTCATTCACAAAAACAAGCCTGTTGGCTATTGCACAATAAAGCCCAGTAGAGCAAATAAGGCCCAGCAACAAATTAATTAAAAAGAACTAACCAATGCAAGGCCCATTTGAACCAAACAATGCAAGGCCCATTTTGTATTTCACGAGTTATGTAATACACCTAAATAAAAGGCAGCTAAGGGGAGAATCCGAGCCACATCCGCATTAGGTGCGCACCTGACCCGTGTCTCAACCTGGTCTCAAGCTAGCCCCTTCAAGCACAAAAAACAACTCCCAATCTTTATGAGACTAGCATTCACTATTCAGCTCACTTCTAACCTTCACAAGCTCAGCACAAACAACCTACAAAACACCAAAAGTAACTCAGAAATAAAACACTACAAAATAAATAAATATACTCAATGTTGGTCTTGGACATCATCATAATTCCAACAAGCATACTACAAGAGTTATAAATCCATTTGTCCATCTCAAAAAATGTGTCAGCATACTTTAGGGGTCCATTTTAGTGTTTTAGAGGTGTCCATAAAAAATCATACATATATTTCTTAAAAAAATTAAAAAGTAAGGGGGGTCATAACACCCCATTGAATTACAAATACATTCGCCCCTGCGGAAAGCAGTTTCATTATTAAAATATACAATCAAGGATATGGTTGATTATAATATCTTCTTCTCGTTTTGTGATCGCGGACCTAGGATGCTCCTCTGGCATGAACACACTATTCGTTGCATCTACCATTATCAATACGGTCCACGATTTATGCCAAGAAAATAATCGTAAAGGACCACAATTTCAAGTGTGCTTAAATGACCTATTCGGAAATGATTTTAATACTATCTTTAAATTATTACCCGATTTTTATGAGAATCTTAAAAGGGACAAGGGAGAAAATTTTGGTCCTTGTTATGTGTAACACCGTGTTTCACGAGCTTAAAATTAATGCCAATTAAAACTTTCCACAACTTATTTATCACAAGATTGCAGCGGAGTTAATCACCATTACAAGAAAATCATATTGTTATCTGACTATTTGACATTTCAAATAACAGGTGTTACCACGACTAACAACCGACCATCGGATGACACGCATATATTTAACAACTAGTGTTCCACAAATATAAATACTACAATTACCCACGAGTAACCCAAGCTCGCCAGACCATCAGTTACTATCTTGCGAAAAAGGAAATCTTGCACCGTTAGCTACAACTAGCTAGTGAGCACCAATTTACACATAAGCATCAATAAGCATGCTATCACATCACAGTATGGCACACAGAGCTAAGCTATCACAAAACGGTGTGCCGACATGTCAGCGGGATCATATCTTGCGAGGTAGCTAGCCTGGCTCAACGATCCGAGCTGGGGAATCAGTCACAACCAACCGCATCGGTGGGGGAGCGAAGAGTAGCCCACCATCACGTTTACCAGTTCCGGTTTGCACCGAGAACCCCATTTCACAACCAGTTTCCGGCTTCCGCCAAGAACCCCATTACATAACCAGTTCCGGCTTACGCCGAGAACCCCATCTTCGTCAAGGAACGGTGACCTGCAGAGCCGTTATCAAGCGTATACACTCGGTTGCCGTTAATACCCCACTTCCAGACCCTATTGTGCCCCCAGGGACCAGCCTACACGGCTGACCTTAACCAATCTCAGGAACTGTGGTACAGTCCCCCAATTGTCCGGACATAACATAATAACACATAACCGATCCAATAAGGATCCAATTGCATGCACAATATAACACTCTAACACAGCTGATCCAATCAGGATCCAATTACATGCGCAATACAATAATCTAACATGGTTGATCCAATCAGGATCCAATTACATGCGCAATACAATAATCTAATATGGCTGATACAATCAGGATCCAATTACATGCGCACATACATTATCACATTAGCGTCTGCTCATACTTGATGAGCAGAATACCAAATTACACTTTAAACAAAAGCATACAGTTGTCTCATAAGTCATAACCCTACATGGGTCTATCTCGTATCACTTCACTTATTTATCGTCACTACTATAACCACATAACTCACGTCATAGCACAAAATGACACTCCACCACTTACCTCGCACGTGCACACGTCACTATCTTAATAGCACGTTTCAATACACAACAGTTAGCCCTACTTAATGAGTCTCATGGGAAAACCGGTACTCACCTCGATATCACAGGAGGCAGATATGGATCCGGGAATCTCAAGAACACACCGAGTCGTCCGAATCACCTAACACATTAGGTTCAGGTTTGGTTATCACTTACACATAGCACACATAGGCTAAAACACAAGTTATACAACCTGTCCGCATTGGACATCAACTACGGCCGTAGAGGACATGTCCTACGGCTGTAGGACACTTCTCAAACCCTTACTAAGGCAGTAGGGCCAAGTCCCTACGCCCGCAGAGGTTCTCTCCAAAGAATCATGCACTGCGGTCGCAGGAACCTATTCCTACACCCGTAGTAGCTATTCCTTGGTGACCTACGACCGTAGGTTACGTACCTACGCCCGTAGACCTTGATCCATCGTCCATAGACGGTATTCCACACAAAACACATCCTACGGCAGCAGAAACCCATTCCTACGGCCGTACTAACACAACAGGCCTCCTACGGCCGTAGGACTTATCTCCTACGCCCGTAGGAAGGTCACGAACAGCAGACTTCGTCCCTGTTTCACGACAGCCCTGTTCTTCGCGTTTTTATCACCAAAATCGATTCCAAACTGACCTTTAATCACTTATACACTTTATTTGACATCTATGAGCACTTACAAACACATTTAACACCAAAACCCATCACAAAAACACCACTTACACCATCAAAATGGTGTAATTCTTTCCAATAATAAAACTAAGTTCCACCAAGAAGAATACTTACAAAGATGATGAAGACGTGTCTCAAGAACAGATTATCCACTTGAATGATTATTAAAAACCACAAACAATCCTCCTTTCTTGATTTTCCTTTGAAAACCCACAAGGGTAATGTGTGTGTATGTATTGCCGTATGTACGTATGTGTGGTAATATGTGTTTTGCAAAGTGAGGAGATAAGGAAAAGGGTATAGCCGACCTAGAGGTATAATAAAAAATTCGGGTATTTTGTTCCCCTTTCCAACTTACAACATAACACACATTAACCCGTTTTAACTAGCGGAGACATCTATGTAATCATTACGCGAAACCGTTTAATATTTTATCACCTTTAAACGCGTTTGACACTTTTCACATAATCACTCTAATTAACGCATAACACGCGTTAGTAACTTAAAACACACTAATTTAAGTCACTTATAACCACTGTACAACTATTCAAGCACGAGGTACAACTAGGTACTACTAGGCCCATGTTCAGGATGTTACAAATCTACCCCTCTTAAAGAGGATTCCGTCCTCGGAATCTAATCACGATCACTTACACGATCACACAATCATCCTGCATTAGGCCACAACCACAATTTAACACGAAAAGCAACTAACACAAAGCTTTATTTATTTCTACTAACTGCAACGCTACACTTCACACGAAAAGTACACACTACATGTACACACACTTCACTTAACCACATTAGACTACTCTACTATATCTCAAAGTTTACACAACACTTTTAACTAGTTAGGGCACTCCGAGGAGTCATGCCCATACTGCCTACACGCATAGCTGTATTTACCTAAACACTCCTTAGCATAATGCCCAGGGAGTCCACAAGAGTAACAAACCTTTTCTTTATGACGACATTCCCTAGCATGACCTTTACCACATGTCTCGCACGCAACTCTATGTCGAGATCCTCCGGTTTCAGTTCGGGTTTTCTTCTTCTTGTCTCCCTCATTTGGTTCTTCTCCTAACACGTCAAACTCTGCTTGGATAGTGTCTCTTATTTCTTTCTTAATTTCTTCCTTCATTTCATTCTTTATATCTTTCTTCATTTCATTCTTTACATCTTTCTTCATTTCATTCTTTATATCTGTCAAAATTTGCGGCATGTTTTTCTTGAAACACTTGTCAAATTTCTCCGACATCACCTCTCGAAGATGACGTGTAGAATCTCCGTAGACAGAAATACGATCTTGCAGTTCTCCAATAGCAGTTAAATCTAGAGTCTCCTCACTTTCCTCTTCGTTTCTAGCTTGTTGGCTTAAATTTTCATCCATATCTCTGCAATCAAAGAACTCTTAGTTAGTACAAACACAAAACATCATTAAAACCTCTCTACTATACACCAATTCAATCTAATCACACTTGGACATTCTCGACTGTCCACATTAACACACACATCTTTTCTTAACACTTTAACTAAGTCTCATTTCATTACCACTAATACTATTCTTTCACATTATTATTGACATCACTTTATTTCTCTTATCGCATTCACGTTTATTTGACACAATTGTCATTAATCCTTAACTAACTCTTTTAAATCAAATTCTTACACTCAAACACAATTATCACACTTATCCGTTGTTTACATAGAGCTAAAACACTTATCTCGAGAAAGAATGGAATCTCAATCACATCACTGAATTGGATTTCCTCGACAATACCATTGCCGAATTAACCCACTCCAGTTCCAACACTGAAACCTCATAAGAAACACAATTACAATAAAAGTAAGAAACAATCTCACTATAACTAACAACAACTCACAAAACACTAATCGCAATTACAATTACTTGAACATCAAGAACTTACACTCTTAAACGAGTTTAGTCAACACCAGTACAAACACTTACAGTTCACCAAAATCTACAAAACACAAAATAACCAAAACTATACATCTGGTCTCTTTAACTTCACTTGTCATTATCTCCAACGCTCACCTCTTCTTACACGGGAGGAGCCCTGACACAAATCCTCCAGTTTCTGCATTCTATCCCATCGGGCAATCACTAATTCGGTGCCCCAACTTGTGGCACCTATAACACACATTTCCTTTGAACTCACATTCTGCAGTTGTGTAACCAATATGTCTGCACCTCAAACACCTGGTAGTAACTTTGGAGCAAGAACCGGTGTGATAGGCACGACACTGAGAACACCAAGAACCATCAAATTTGGGCTTCTTACACGATCTCGACTTTTCACCTACATAAGGTTGTTCTTTCACAGGACCAAATTTAGAGGATTTCCGCACCTTTTTATTCTGACCCTTAACTGCCTTATCTCCCTTACACTGGAGGCGATCCCCCTCAATTTGTCGAGCTATTTCAAAAGCTCGATCCAAACTAGACACAACTCTAACATGCGCTCTATATTCCATTGGCAGCATTCCCACAAACTTGTGAATCTTCGCACTTTCATCTACTACTAGGTAAGGGATAAACCTCACTTTATCAGTAAAAGCACGGATCAAATCTTCCGCTGGCTTATCTCCTTTCTGGAGATCATTGAACTCCCGTTCCATCTTTTCTAAATCATAATCAGTGCAGTATTTCTTTGTCACACGTTCGAAAAACTGCTCCCACGTCATTGCAACAGTCTCTTCTCTGTTCACTGAATCTTTCACTGAGTCCCACCAAAACAAGGCATCACCCTTCAATAAGCGTACCGCATACTTGACACGGTACTCTGGTTCACAATCACAATACTCGAAAGCTTGATCCGTCTCTCGAAGCCATCGTATAGTATTCGAAGGATTATCACTACCCTCGAATTCCTTGGGTCCACAAGAAATGAACTTATTGTAGGAACATCGCTCTGGACTCTTACTTTTGACGGATTCTAACAATATCTCCCTCGTCACTCGGAGTTCTTCTTCAAGGTGCAGAACATACGCCTGCCACTCTGGAGTCGGCCCCGGGCCTTGAATATCACGTAGAGAAGATTCCTTCTCAGTTTCAACATGAGTACGAGATGACTCGTCCTCCACTTGCTTACGAGCATTCTCACTATCAGCTCGCTGCTCAGATATTCTCACTAACTCACTATACACACAAAAACCACACTTAACACATCACTTATCCGACATCGACTAACACAGAGTGTTAGTCTAAAACATATCACAATCACATAACACTCACACTCAGCCCCAATTACCCCAATAGGAACACTTAACGATGGTCGGGCTCGAGTTTGAGATCGAATACTCTTCCGAGTATCCAATTCCCTCAAACTTAGGCTCTGATACCTAATTGTAACACTGTATTTCACGAGCTTAAAATTAACGCCAATTTCACAACTTATTTATCACAAGATTGCAGCGGAGTTAATCACCATTACAAGAAAATCAGATTGTTATCTGACTATTTGACATTTCAAATAACAGGTGTTACCACGACTAACAACCGACCATCGGATCACACGCATATAAATAATAACTAGTGTTCCACAAATATAAATACTATAATTACCCACGAGTAACCCAAGCTCGCCAGGCCATCAGTCACTATCCTGCGAAAAAGGGAAATCTTGCACCGTTAGCTACAACTAGCTAGTGAGCACCAATTTACACATAAGCATCAATAAGCATGCTATCACATCACAGTATGGCACACAGAGCTAAGATATCACATAGCGGTGTGCCGACATGTCAGCGGGATCATATCTTGCGAGGTAGCTAGCTTGGCTCAACGATCCGAGCTGGGGAATCAGTCACAACCAACCGCATCGGTGGGGGAGCGAAGAGCATCCCACCATCACGTTTACCAGTTCCGGTTTGCACCGAGAACCCCATTTCACAACCAGTTTCCGGCTTCCGCCGAGAACCCCATTACATAACCAGTTCCGGCTTACGCCGAGAACCCCATCTTCGTCAAGGAACGGTGGCCTGCAGAGCCGTTACCAAGCGTATACACTCGATTGCCGTTAATCCCCCACTTCCAGACCCTTTTAGGCCCCCAGGGACCAGCCTACACGGCTGACCTTAACCAATCTCAGGAACTGTGGTAAAGTCCCCCAATTGTCCGGACATAACACAATAACACATAACCGATCCAATAAAGATCCAATTGCATGCACAATATAACACTCTAACACAGCTGATCCAATCAGGATCCAATTACATGCACAATACAATAATCTAACATAGTTGATCCAATCAGGATCTAATTACATGCGCAATACAATAATCTAGCATGGCTGATCCAATCAGGATCCAATTACATGCGCACATACATTATCACATTAGCTTCTGCTCATACTTGATGAGCAGAATACCAAATTATACTTTAAACAAAAGCATACAGTTGTCTCATAAGTCATAACCCTACATAGGTCTATCTCGTATCACTTCACTTATCTATCGTCACTACTATAACCACATTACTCACGTCATAGCACAACACGACACTCCACCACTTACCTCGCACGTGCACACGTCACTATCATAATAGCACGTTTCAATACACAACAGTTAGCCCTACTTAATGAGTCTCATGGGAAAACCGGTACTCACCTCGATATCACAGGAGGCAGATATGGATCCGGGAATCCCAAGAACACACCGAGTAGTCCGAATCACCTAACACATTAGGTTCAGGCTTGGTTATCACTTACACATAGCACACATAGGCTAAAACACAAGTTACACAACTTGTCCGCACTGGACATCAACTACGGCCGTAGAGGATATGTCCTACGGCCGTAGGACACTTCTCAAACCCTTACTACGGCCGTAGGGCCAAGTCCCTACGCCCTCAGAGGTTCTGTCCAACGAATCATGCACTACGGTCGCAGGAACCTATTCCTACACCCGTAGTAGCTATTCCTTGGTGACCTACGACCGTAGGTTACGTACCTTCGTCCGTAGACCTTGATCCATCGTCCATAGACGGTATTCCATACAAAACACATCCTACGGCCGCAGAAACCCATTCCTACGGCCGTACTAACACAACAGGCCTCCTACGGCCGTAGGACTTATCTCCTATGCCCGTAGGAAGGTCACGAACAGCAGACTTCGTCCCTGTTTCACGACAGCCCTGTTCTTCGCGTTTTTATCACCAAAATCGATTCCAAACTGACCTTTAATCACTTATACACTTTATTTGACATCTATGAACACTTACAAACACATTTAACACCAAAACCCATCACAAAAGCACCACTTACACCATCAAAATGGTGTAATTCTTTCCAATAATAAAACTAAGTTCCACCAAGAAGAATACTTACAATGATGATGAAGACGTGTCTCAAGAACAGATTATCCACTTGAATGATTATTAAAAACCACAAACAGTCCTCCTTTCTTGATTTTCCTTTGAAAACCCACAAGAGTAATGTGTGTGTATGTATTGTCGTATGTACGTATGTGTGGTAATATGTGTTTTGCAAAGTCAGGAGATAAGGAAAAGGGTATAGCCGACCTAGAGGTATAATAAATAAATCTTGGGTATTTTGTTCCCCTTTCCAACTTACAACATAACACACATTAACCCGTTTTAACTAACGGAGACATCTACGGAATCATTACGCGAAACCGTTTAATATTTTATCACCTTTAAACGCGTTTGACACTTTTCACATAATCACTCTAATTAATGCATAACACGCGTTAGTAACTTAAAACACACTAATTTAAGTCACTTATAACCACTGTACAACTATTCAAGCACGAGGTACAACTAGGTACTACTAGGCCCATTTTCAGGATTTTACATTTTGTTTCGGCTGCTCCAGGTTCTTTCTATGATAGACTCTATCCCGACGAAAGTTTACACTTTATCCATTCCTCGTATAGTGTTCATTGGCTTTCTCAGGTTTGCATAATATACAACTCTCGATCTATAAACTTGTATAAAAAAGGTTATTATATATAATAACAATTTAGAGGAAGAATGAACTGTAACTTTTTATTAACTATTATATATATTACAGTTGCTATATGAACAAATTAATCCATTATGGCTCAGCTGCAAGAACGTATGAGATTGTTGTAATAGGCCTGCGTTCAAGGCTTACTAACAACCATTTTTGCCATTATTTTCCTTTTCAAGAAATTTCTACTTTTTAGCCCTTTTCTTTGATGGGCTAAATATTTTTGCCGTTAGAATTGTAATTGTTATATTTAAGCTATTTATTTCCGCTTATAACTTTTAATATATAATGTTTGAGATAAATATGATAACTAATTTATTTTTAATTTGAAATTATCACAATACGATATTTATTCAAAATTATCTTTTCCGTAATCTAATACTAAAAAATGCATATCATTTGACAACTATCATATTACGTTATTATTTATAATGATATATAGATAGAGTCCTTTACAAATATATAAATTTTGATTTACAGTAATTTTCAATGTAAATGCGAATACATATTTTCGATGTAAATATGAATACATATTTGCGACTGGTTTATCTTTATTTATATTTTTGTATAAATTTTATCGTAATACAACATGTATTTTAAGTTATGTTTTCGAAAATCTAAGACTAAAAATACGTTTCATTTGACAACTACGTAATACTTTCTTATTTATATCCAATTATAGATAGAGTCAGCTATAAATATATATATTTAGATTGAAGAAAACGTTAGTCTTTAAAATTTATAGGAAAAGTTACATTAAACATAATATGAAAAATAAAATCTGAATCGATTTGAGTATGAAAATCCGAATATCAGTATAAAAATCCGAATATCATCTCGCCGCAATAAGCGGGTAAGAAATAACTAGTATATAACATTAGTCAAGACAAATGGATATTAAGTCTTCTGTCCTTTTATGTATTTGATTAGATATATAAATATAAAAAGCATCAACTTCAAGACAAATGGACATTTAAGTCTTTTGTCCTTTTGTGTATTTGATTAGATATAAATATAAAAAGCAGCAACTAATACCAAAAACTTCTCTAGCATAGTGGCTGCTTGCAGTCATTTATCACAAGGTCTATCAATACAGTAAATAGAGTTTATTGTCTCAATTTTATCTATATTTTAATATAAATTAGAGTTAATTACAAAGATGGTCCCTGTGGTTTGCGGTGAATTTCACATTTAGTCCTTTAAAATCGAAAATTACACTGGTAGTCCTTATAATTAACGTTTTGTTTCACGTTTAGTCCTTTAGACTAACTGGTGTTAAAGTTGACCGTTAGTCAAAGGATATTTTGGTCTTTTTCCACCTTATTCTTGTTACCAAACAGTCCATTGCTTCTTTCATACCATTCTTTCTAATAAGTTTTTTAATTACATTTATATACATTAAATATATTATATAGTGAAATAAAATATACAATTAAGATTTTAATTATTCTTTACATCAAATTAAAATGTAAACTCAAATGAAGAACAAGACAGATGTATCTCTTGAAGAACAACACAGATGTAAACTCATGAATAACAAAACAGATGTAATCCATGTTTAGTATGCATCTCATGAAGAACAACACAGATGTAAACTCAAAAATCGAAAATAAAGAACAGAGACATTAGTAGATGTAAGCCCTAAACAAAACTCAAATCACAAGTAAATCAAGATATAAACTCAAAATCAGATGTGGGATAAACTTCAAATCATATGTACACTCCAATCGAAGCATTTGCAGATCTGGATGAAGAAACCCTTTGCAGATCTACCATCAGCGATGGTAAACACCCCAAACAGCTTCAAAGGTAACGACACTGGAAAACTTTCACCGATCATCTCCAAACATCTTTGTTACAGTTAGGGTTTCGCATCTTAAAAAACACACCGAGATTCTGAAGCAATGTGTTGAAATTAGGGAAGAATCTGATGGGAGAAGGGAATCCTGGAGATCCGCTCTTGAAGAAGTTTCGAAAATGGCGTCCGAGTTCGGCTGTTGTATGCGGTCCTAGGGCGGCGGAGTACGGCTGTTATATGGAGGCGACGACGGTGGTCTGGCGGTGGTGGTAAGATGGCGATGGTGGTCTGGCGGCGGTGGTCTGGCTGTTGTATGGTGGCGGTGCTTGATTTTCAGAGAAAAAAGGGGCGTCGGTGGTCGCATGGTGGTGGTGGTGGTGGTGGTCGGAAATTGAAGGGAGTTATGGTGGTGGAGGCATCAGATGAAGGAGAGAGGAGAGGGTGGTGATGGATGATAGGATCTGAACTTGTGAGAGAGAATCTTGAAAATGAGATATAAGAGAAAATAATGTTTGGAAAGGAGGTTAGTATATAAAGTTATTTGGAAACAAGAATTATAGGTAATGTATGTTTGGTAATAGGATTAAAAAGAAAAATGACCAAAATATCCATTAACTAACGTTGGGATTTAACTTCTGTTAGGCTAAAGGACTGAATGTGAAACAAGTCATTGACCATAAGGACTGTTAGTGTAATTTTCGAGTTTAAAGGACTGAATGTGAAATTTACCACAAACCACAAGGACTATCTTTGTAATTAACTCTATAAATTATTTGGTCATATCATATATATCTATATTTTGATATAAAATTCTCATAGTACTATAAGAAAATAAAACGTCATATTCATCTGTATTTTTACCAAATTAATATATGACGATTTTGAATTGAAAGGATGCAATCGTGTGTCATAGTTGACAAAAAGGGTGGTGACTTTAGAATTTGATTGGCGATCTTGAGATGTCTATAGCGAGGTTTGGTGATTTCCACCCAGTTAGTTAGTGATCCATCTCCCACTAGTTTTGGTGGTTTTTAGAAGTTCAATCATGGTAAATCCATGTATCATAATTATCCTTTAATTGGCGTAGACAAAAATCATGAATGCATGCCAAAAGGATGATGATTTGTACATAACTTTTTGCCATACACAACAATTAGGACATTTTTCTCTTAAGAACTCACTAACTATTAATCTCATCAAGAAAAATTCATAGGTATAATGATCAAAGGAAAAAAATTTAATTGTATATATAGCAGAAAGTTATAATACATAAATCATCACGTATGCCAAAAAACTAACTGACCCTTGCGATTTTTGGGGTCATGTTGACACTTTTTATTGGTCAAAAGTGTACTATAATTGATAAATTTCCAAAAAAATTCTCAAAATGGCGAATAACCTTTAAAAAGACCATATACTATTTATTTCCAACATGGAAATTCATTGACACTTTAACAAACATTTCAAGATCATGTTTAAGTTAGTTAATGGTCCTATAAATATCAAGTAACTAACTCTTTTTGATAATAAATTATACTACCTTATATATAGGTACATGAAGGCATTGAAAACAACAAACTAAATATATACATAGCTAAAACAAGTCCTATGGATGTATTGCAAGCATATGCAAAGCAATTTTATACAGACTTCACAAAATTCTTACAATTGCGCTCTAAGGAATTAGTACGGGGTGGATACATGTTTTTAACACTACCTCGTCGAAGTTTGGTTGATCCAACTAGCTTTTATTGTTGTGATCTTTGGGAGTTACTCGCGATATCACTTCTTGACATGGTTAAAGAGGTATGTTTGAGGTTCTTGCATGAGTATCCATATTCTTAACTCAAATTAAGGAAGATTGAGCGTATATATTATCCAAATCTAACCATTTACATGTATTTTAACAAATATTACAGGGGTTGGTTCAGGAACGGGACATAAACTCATTCAATATGCCATTTTATATTCCATGTTTGGATGAACTTAGGTATATTATTAAAGACGAAGGATCATTTTCTCTTAATAAGATGAATGTGTTTGAAGTCAATTGGGATCCACATGATGCTGAATACATGAATATGAATTATTATAACGAGATTAGTGTCAGCCACAACCACGAGAAAAATATCGTAAAAGCGATACGAGCTATTGCGGAACCATTGTTGGCCTCACATTTCGGAGATTCTATAATGGACATGTTATTTAACAACTATCAAAAGCATGTGACATGACATATAGCAGAAAGCAAGAGAATTTTGTGTAATCATTTCATTGACAAGAAAATGAACGTATACATTAATAATAATAATAATGAAATGATGTTGTTGGTTTACATGTGTAACTATATATTATACATACACAAAGTTATAATGCATAGAGAACCCCAAATACATATTTAAATTCATGGGACATGGGATGACTAATTTGAGTGATTTTTATTGAGGATTGCCCATATTGGTAGGTTGTCTAATTACATCAAAGGGTATGTTGAAACGAGACGTACTAATATCCGATTATTCGATTTTTCTTGTTTTAACTTGTTCAAGTTACAATCTTTTCTACATTATTATAAATTTTGTTTATTTATCAACACATAACATCATGTTTTGATAGTCATTAACATCACCATGCTTTACCATCATCTCCGGCATTGTCCATCACCGTTTCTTCTCCATTATTTGCATTGGAACACAAACATACCACATGGAACATGAACCAACACATAAACTGCACACAGGTCGTCGGTATATGATGGAGCCTATCATAGGAGCCCTTGGATCAAATCTGAAAGGAGAGATAAGAAGAAGAAATATAGAGATCAAGGCACAAACATACCATATGGAACATGAACAAAACATAAACATGTTGCCGATCGGTCTATACGATGATGTAGACTTATATGTTGCACCCAGTGGCAAATCTAGGATCTAAATGTAATGGGGTCCAATATAGTTTACGTTTCAAGATTAGTAGGTCAGAGAGATTAGATAATGGGTTAAAAATACGGGTCAGAGCGTTCATAATATGTTATGAATAAAGTATTATGAATAACTACACAAAACTGAAAAAGTAAACATATATTCAAAGCAAATAGCATAAAGTTCTTACAGTTGTAGGAGTTTTTAGTCATTGTCTTTAACTGAAAATTAATAGGAAAGTTAATTAAACATAATCTAATAGAATGATAAAAAAATATAACAAAACAAAATTTAAGAAAAATATCTTAACTAGTTGTCTAGCAAACTTAATTATAGAACTGTAGTTTGTATAACAATTCAAACATAAAAGCAAATAGAGTAGGATTTTGAATTAAAATGTAAAAATAAAAAATCAATATCATTACCTACTCAATATACTCTATGACCTCCTCTTGATATATGGGTATTGATAGAAGTGTTTGACCCCTGAAGATTGAAACACATACTCACTCACTTTCTCTCTCTCTCTCTCTCTCTCTCTCTCTCTCTCTCTCTCTCTCTCTATATATATATATATATATATATATATATATATATATATATATATATATATCTTTCATTTACTTGCCCAAAAATTGTTGTGGTACATTTTATATTTTAGGGTGGTCTTATTAAAATTTATATATATAGTAAAAAAAAAATTCTAAGTGGGGTCAACACGCATAACATCGCTTATGCATCTGCCTATGGTAGATACCGTTCGCTGCACTGAATCGATTTGAAATTGGTGTAGACATTGTTGAGTATAATCTCAAATATTTCATAAGTTTAGAAAAACATTAGTTTATATATTTATTATTATTATTATTTTAGTTGTAATGTAACACCCCGAGGTTAGAAATAGATATTTTTAATTATTTATAATTTTATAGAAATTTTATTTAAACTCTATAAAAGAAATTTTATGTTCATCTCAAGTTGAAGGACTATAATTGTCAAATTAAGAAAGAAGATTAAGTGCAGGGGCTGTTATGTCAAATGCAGAAAGTTATACTAATATATGTCATCAAATTAGAAATTTACTCATTTTGCATATACACACAATTGAAGGAGAAGGGCTAGAGAACTAGATCATCATCTTTCAAGTTAATTTCTGCTTGCATGTAGCAGATTAGTGAGGATTGAAGTTGCATTTGAGGTATATTAGTACAATAACTTGTAATTAACCCTTGATTAGTTCAATTTTGTAGCTAAAAGTGTGTTTATGGTATGTTTAGTATGAAAATTGTTGAATTGATGCATAAAAACAACCACGTAGGTTGTTACTAGTGTTGGGATACACTATTTGGTGCATCAATGTCGAAATTGAAGAGATATTTCATTAAGACCGTGTTGTTTGTGGTTATACACTAGTTGTGTAAGTGAGCTACACGGCCCGTGTAGATTTTGGAGCCCGTGTAGGTCGGATGATGTAGGCCATACACGACCGTTGTATAGGTACATGGCCCGTGTAGAGCCCTAACCTACACAGACCATGTATTTGGCCATGTGATTGTGTTGTATTGTTGTACACGGCCCATGTAGGGTCCCATCTAACACATGTCATGTATCTATCTTAGGTCGTGCTGTGTAGTAATACACGGCCCGTGCAGGGACTACACGCCGTGTATGCCTTCTGTGAGTTCCAGTTTTGTGCATAATCTGATTTCTGTGCCTATTATGTGTTTAGGAGTTTTCTATTGACAATTTTCATACTTGAACATATCATCTGATAATTAGCTGATAAGGGGAGTGTACTTACCTTCTAATTGTAGATGTATATATGTATGTGCAATGATTTTTGTTATGCGTTGATCCAAACCCGTTAGCACTCGTTGAGAAATGTAGCGGATGTCTTGGCTCCAAACTTGTAGCAGGGATCACGTATTCGTTATTGGATCCAATCGTATGTAGTAGTTGGATCAAGATATTTACTTGTACAATTAATAGTTAAATATGCCCACTAAGCTTTTGCTTAATAGTTATTTATTCAATATTTTCATGTCTTTCCGGTAAAGATAAAAGCAAGGCTCTAGTGGTTTAGAGATCATGATGATGGCTCCGTTATTTTGTTAATACAAAGATGACATTTTGGAAGAAATCAATTTATTTAATTTGTTTGGTCACATGTTGCTTTAGTTTGAAACCTCAGTTGATTTCATCTTTGTAATTAAAGTTTAATCCTCATTTTGGAAATGTTAATGGTCGGGTATTCCATGTTTATGCTAATTTAAGAAATGTTTTTTTTAATCTGGGTCTTTACATGTAACATAGCCACGCCCCCCCCCCCCCCCCCCACACGGCCAGTCGCCGCAGTTTGTAACCGCCAACCAGCTAGTAACCACCATCTTTGGCATATATATATATATATATATATATATATATATATATATATATATATATATATGAAAAAGTTCATGCGAGGATCGTTGTTAGTGCGAGAACTGCGAGAACCAATCTGAGCCGTCCAATTTCCCCTTCTTCAATGTCATTGCCCACCCATGAATTCCTTATATTCACCATGTCACACTCTATCACTCCACGGTCTCCATCCATGAACTTCCCATATCCAAGGAACGGCTGAGATTGGTTCTTGCGGTTCTCGCACTAACAACGGTTCTCGCATGAACCCTCCTATATATATATATATATATATATATATGTACACAAACGAGAGTGATTCATTGTAATCATAGATGTGATTTAAGAAGAAATAAAAGAACTTTGGTGTATTTTGCGTTTGTTATATTCGATCCAACAACTGGTATAAGAGCCGAGATTATTACTAAGGTTCTCATCATATACCATATACCATATACCAAGAACACAAGAAACCCACAAAAGAAACCAAGACTGCCAATTGTCAAAAAAAAAACCACCATCAAGAACATAATTTGGGGTTCAATTGTTAATCAAACGAGCATACTCAGGGTAGTTGTCAGAAGTAAGTCTACCACCATCTCGCACCCACCATAAGAAAAGGAAGACTTACCTTTGAACGGAAACCGGAGAAGACAATTGGAACATCGAAGCCAGCCACAGCAACCAACCATCGAAAACCGCCACATAAATCATCGATCGAGGAAAGAAAAGCAGAAGGTTTCAGTGTCGAGAGAAGCAAACGGCGAGGAGGGTTTCCTCGATTAAGGCAAACAACACAAAGAAGAAAGAAAGAAATTGAGGAGGATTTTCTCGATAGTAGCATTCAATAAAGGACGAACGGCGGGTTTGGATCAACAAAACTTCAAGGTTTAAACAATTTGAAAAAAAATGAGGTATAAATTATAACAAATTCAAAACTTTATGATAAATCGTTTGGAAAAATTGATGATTAAACCGAAATTAAACAAAAACTTTAATGATTAAAACATTATTCACTAAATTATTAATTTGCAAAGTGGAGAAGGTTTTTATTGTGAGATTTTCAATAGTTATTGTAGTCTTTTTTTGCTCAATATGTCATTTATTTTTTTGATTATCTTACGATACATGGACAAAACGAGATTTTGGCAAGATATTCCTTATGTTTGACGACGCGCTTATAGGGGATTATAGGAGCTTAGGATTTTAGTTTTTGTATCCCCAGCCCTCTAGCCTCATTTGGGTGAGGGGATTATTAAAAACATAATCCCCCATAAACCCCTAAAATAAAAGCCTTTTTAAGTAGCTTATGACTTAGGCTTGGGATTATCAATTAATCAGCCCCAGCCCTAACCCCAACCCCAACCCTAACCCTAGCCCCAGTCCTAACCAGTTTCACTAAGAATACCTATTATGCTCGGTGAACACTTTTATCCTGGCCCGTGTATCCGAAAGCAGGGCGTGTAGGCCAGGTCGTGTAGGTCTACACGGCCCGTGTAGAGGTACACGGCCCGTGTAGGTACCTGAGGCGGTCATAGGCCATGTAGGTATACATGGTCGTGTGGTTCATAAGGTACACGGCCCGTGTAGTCTACACGGCTCGTGTAAAGTGTTGACCAAAAACAAACCATGTAGCATGTTATGGGATCGTGTAGTGTATAGGGTACACAACCCGTGTAGCCTTACACAGCCCGTGTAGGCCCTAGTTCAGGTCTATTTTGAGTGCAGTTTATGCGATATCATGTTTAATTGATGTATATAAGAAGGTGATTGATTTTAGTCTGAATCACATACGTGGATAATCATATAACTGCTATTGAGGTGAGTGTACTTACTTATAGCATGCTTGTTACATGTTTTATGTCACGTACACAGTGTGAGAAATATGTGAAACGATATGTTATGACTATTCATGTTGAGACTATTGTTTAAAGGTACAATAGCATTATGTTAAGACTATTGTTTAAAGGTACGATAGCAACAAGTCACAGTATCCAGGGAAGCGAATGGGGTATATTGAGCTCCTTATAACCAAGGACAGGTCTCAGGGACTTGGTTACGTACAAGGTGCTGCCAAATCCTGGGACGAGCTAATAGTTGCATGGTTTTGTAGGTTTACAGCGAGGATGTGAGACATCCTGAGAAGAGCTACTCATGCTTTATGTTATGTTTTATATGCTCAATAGTATGCTTACTAAGCGTTAGCTTATGTTCAATGTTTTATGCATGCAGGCGGACCTAGTTCCAGCAAGAGGAAGGCCCTAACACCCCGAGCGGCTTGATATCTACAAGGGTTTTTGTCAAAAACATTATAACACTACTTTTGTTGAAACATTAGCACGAATGTTAATAGTAACAATACTTTTGTAAACTCTTATCTTTTGGTGCTAACCGGTAGTAATTATGTAATTAAGTCTTTTAGAAAAAGTGGTGTTACATATTAGACATCAAATAATGTAAATTTGTTAAAATGATGCAAAAATACATGAAATCCAGTATAATATATGTATAATTTAGCTAATATCATGGTGGTTACTTGTTGAAACATGATAGTCTCTAGAAAAATAAAACATATTTATTTGGAGGTTGAAGAGGGGAAGATTACCGGTTCGAACTGTAACATCCCGAAATGGGCCTACTTGTACCATATGTTTATAAGGTTGTATCCTTGTGAATTAAATAAGAATTTATAGTAAAAGAGAGATAAAGATATGTTATTACTATTAAGTGAGGTGTTGAATGAAAGTTGATAAAAATGAATAATTGTTATTAATTAGTAAACGGTTTTAAATAAGGATTCCGGAAATATCCCCGTTAGATGAAACGGGTAACGGATATTAAGTTGTAAGTTGAAAAGGGAAACAATTAAAATACTCTTTGTGGATTATATTAGAACAAAGGTCGATTCTATCTTCTTCAAACACCTAGACGTATATACGCATACACACTAACACAATCCGTACTCTTGTGTTCTTGAACTTTTGAAAGGAAAGATCAAAAGAGGATTAAACAAACTTTATTCCAGCAGCAATTTAAGCTCCCAATCTAATCTTGTTTCACCATCATCATCATCTCATGTCTTTTGTAAGGTCCTGACATCTTGTTCTTGAGTTTTGAAGTTCTAGGTCAAAATGGTCAAACCCGAATTAGCTATCAAGAATTGAATTTCGATGCTTAAATATGTTCCTACATCATTGCTAAGTGGTTAGAAATCAATTTCATGGATTAAAGTGTTGATTTTAAATGAGTTTAATGATTTTCTTCAAATGGGTCAAAAATAGTGATTTTGATCTTTAATCTTGATTTAGTTGTTAAAGTAAGTAAGAATTGATGTTTCTAGCTTAGTTGATCTTATGCAATATGTACAAGTACTGGAAGTTGATTTTGAGAATGGATTGGATGAGTTTTTGGCACAAAACAGTTGTTGGAATTCGACACTGGTCCTAATAAATTGCTTGCGGGCACAAGGATAGTCCTTGCGACTGCAAGGAATATGTACAAGAGGCTTAAGGGCGCATGTAGTAAACTCTCCTTACGGGCACAAGGAGGTGCTTTCCGGTGACAACAAGTTGTTGTTGTTCTCTTTGTACTGATGCGTCAAGGAAGTTCGTTTAGGTTAATAAATGGATTGAAGACATATTAATAATCTAGTTGTTGTACTCGTGTGTTATGTTTAAAATAAGTATTGTGTTATAGGTGAATCAGACGACCGAGAAGAGCCGGAGCATTATATTGGTTTGTTGTAGCCATACACGTGAGTGTCAGATAACGTAAAAACTAATATAAATATATTACATATTATTAGTATAAATAATTAATTCAACGAAAGGCAATTAATTATATTGAATGCATGAAATGTCTACGGAATGATCTGTTATGCAATTGATTAATGTAAGATTTGAATCATGATTATGATATGAATGTGTATGCACGTTATGAGGCCCTGAACGGGTCAACTATGTGTTTGTGATTGGATTCGGATATGATGGCTATTTATAGTCCATGATCGAGGCCAGCAAGAGGTCTGGTATTACTTGAGCCCTGAGGGCCAATGATGGAATCAACGGTACCTGGTTGGTATTTAGTGTTTTGCAAGCCCAATGTTCTTCGTATGATGACGGGGATCGACTTCCCACTGTACCCAATGGAGTCTTTGGCTTCATAACGCAACGGTGGACCGTTGTATGCTCACCCACCCTCGTGGTTGATGTGTCTGGTACCCCAGTTAGGAGTGGTGAGCCGGGTTAGCTATCTTGCAAGAGTATGTTGCCTTCTATCTGATGATTATTGTGGATGTGATATGCTTATGTTGATTTTTATGCTATCTTATACTAACTACCTTTTAAAGCTAACCCCTTTATAGTTTATATGCTTTTGCAGATGTTTATGTCTGGCTATGCTAGGGGTTGCTTTTGTGTTACCAGGACATGTGTGGTTCGTTGACAGGTATGATGGTTGGTCGGTATTGATGTTGGTAAAACCCGTTTGTAAAATGAAAACCCTGTTCGGTTGTTTTAAATAAAGTAAATAATCTGATAAGACTTCCGTTGTCCGTTTATCAAACTGAAATATGTTTGAATTTAAGTTTTAAAAAGTGAAATTTTGACCTTGAAATCACTGGTGTTACACGAGCAATCTTGGACGATTTTGGCATAGATCAAGTCCAAGATCAAAACATAGTTCTTTATCCTAGATGCGAACTTGAGGAAAAATCAAACGTAGAAATAATGTTAATACCGTCGAAAAGAGAGGAACCGTTGCTATTTTAATCTCTAAAAGTTTAACCACGAGGTGTCTGCACCAAGAATGTCAACTTATCAACTTTCCCTAATAAATAAAATGTGTAGATCTATAGTTTATGAGTATGTTTTACTGTCTAATTAAATAAAGGACAATAATAACCATAGTTCTAATAGTTATGATAACACTATAAAAAGTAATTTTAATTTCTAAACCCATAATCATAATTCATGTTACACACTGACCTTCCAAGTTTGTAAAAGTTCACATTAAGCACTTTTAGAATAACATTCATAATTTTCATTTATGACACACAATTGTCATTTTTATTATTTACTAGTATGTTACCCACGCTATACGGCGGCGGCTAAATAAGAGATGCACGTATGTATTGACAGTGATTTCCTTTCAGCAACATGTCCTATTAAAAAGAATACGCATATGACAATGATGTTGGGCAACTTGTCATCTTCGTACGAATGTAATTTTATTACAACACATCGTTTTTTACTACACCAAAGAGTGAGACAACGATTGAGATTTGTGACGGTATTTAAAAGTACGTAAGAAGTGATTTGATGATATTAGTTGGTGGTAAAACATATATTTTACAAAACAAATTTTAATTATTATATTAAGAAATTTTGGATATATATTATGTTGGTTACCTTCCCATTAGTTTCTAATTACCTTAAGGAACTTTTATTTACAATAGGTTACATATTATAACCTTTTGAAATATATAGATGTTTAGACGTGAATTTTATATTTTATAGATAAAAGCAGTAGAGTAAAAGGAAAGATTATTTTACGGATAAAATAATATGCCAATTCAAAATGATATCAAGACTTTTGTAAAAATGGACTAATGTTGGTTTTATGTTTCTTATGTTAAACTCTTACAAAGCAGAATCTGTTTAAACAATTGTGACTGGTTAGTGCTGTTGGAAATACATGATTTGAGTTTTCTTATAATATGTTGTGAAATCATTTACTATCACGAACTCCAAATACTTGTTTGATAACCTCTTCATGTTCATCCTCTAGTATTTTCATCTTTCTTAACGGGATTGAAGCCTACACAAACAACTATGTCAAGATACTATTTTTCGATAATATAAGCTAGCCTATTAATGTGCAAAACATTTAAATACTTTTGGGAGTATCTACCTTATATTGGAAAATTATCACCGGCCCCTCGTCGAAGAATAAGTGTACAATTAACATAACCAAAATAACCATTTACACACTATTACACAACCCCAACCAAAACAAATAATAGCGCAAATGATCATATTGTAATGCCCATTATTTGCCTAGCTAAGATATAAAGTCGAGTAAGTGAAGTTAAAACCATAATGTGCACAACTATAATTTAATATGGGACCTTATTATAAAAAGAGAAATATTAATTGGGTTAAAATTAAAGGACATAAAAATTCAACCATATTAACTCTTAAATCATGACGATCACAAGTTGTCGTGAATTATAACTTGAAACTAAAATATTTTTTATTAACAACTACGGATCGCATAAGCTCCATTTTCTACGTACTTTTAAAACTACCATAGAACCAACATAAAAATAGCTTCTCACGTTGAGAAACCTTGCATGAAAAATAAAAGAAGTAAAAGACCCAACATGTTATATAGTAAACAAAAGGCCATTCTTAAATAAGTAATATGATGAAATTTTTACCAACGTGTAGTAATAGTGGTGTATTTATTTGCCAATGTATCTGCGTATTATTGAACATATTATATTAAAGAAATAACACGTTCGACAAATCCACACGTAATATAGTAAAGAAAAGAAAGAAATTAAAAACAATCATCATGCATGAGATCAACAATAATCGAGGTGAGGCATATGAACAACGAAGCCGAAGGTTTTGCATGGGAGCCATCTAATTATTTTCCTTAGCGATGGTTAGAATGTTCTATACTTCCACTTACTCCTTGCATACGTTAAAAATATTTTGCAAATGATATGCTCTCTACAAACGAAAATTATTTAGTATGGTCATGTGTTTATATACTAAAATTTATTATAGAATAAATTTACATAATGCAATCAATATAGTCATTCTTGATAATCAATTTACGGAATTCAGTTATGTTGATTATACTTCGTATTGGTTGAATTTTTTTAGTCAAATTTAATTCCTAAATTGGAATTCAATTAACTAATGTAATTAAATTGTTTATTATTTTATAGTCTAATTCATATTAAGAATGAATCTACTGCAAATATTCAATAAAAATTAAAATATGAATCATCCTCAAAACAAATCAATTTACCATAACTATATAATGGAAAGGTTGACCTCAGTGTAATATATTCGTGTAAAAAGACTTTTAATGTGATCTTAATTCATTTAATTTTAGTTCTCATTTCATCGATATATATTGGAGAACTAATTTCCATGAAATGGCATTCCACTTAATTTTACACCTTCTTTAATGAAATATGAAGGGTATTGAATTCATTTCAATTTACTTAAATTTTAAGAGATTAAGCATTTGATGTAAATACTTTATAATGTAGTATAGATAATCTTATTTTTTTTATTCTTATCCACAGCCCTACCGCTGTGGTTATCATTTTTCAAAAAAAAAAAAATTTATTTAAATTAAATATGGAAATTAATAATTATCAAAATATAGGTAGCAATCATGAAATTCATGGTATGAAATTCATGGTATGAAAATCAAAGTTAGAGTTAGAGGTCACTGATTCTTATTACCTAACTAAATAAACGGTAACACCTCGTATTGACCTACTCAAACTCCATTTACGTTGTATGCGCGCATTCATGTATATATAAAAATTACACCACAAATTCATTGCTTTTTTACTTTTCATTTCGAACATCTTTATACATACATAACCCACATATCGTAATGCCCCAAAAGCTCAATTTTCTCACCCCTGTTCTTCTACTACTTTTGACTTCATTATGTTTTGTTGCTCTAGAAATCAAGGCTCATGTTTTCAAGAAAAGCCCGATTATTAGCCGGAAAGTGGTAGGAATTGAGGATGAAGACGTGTTTGGACCAAGTCCCGAAGGGGATGAACATAAAGACCCTGACAAAGGCAAAGGACATAGGGAATATGACGATAACAAAATGGAGGGACCAAGCGCTAAAGGGCCAGGACACAGGGATTTTGACGATAACAAGATGGAGGGACCAAGTTCTAAAGGGCCAGGACATAGGGAATTTGACAATAAGAAGATGGAGGGACCAAGCGCTAAAGGGCCAGGGCATAAGGAATTTGACGATAACAAGATGGAAGGACCAAGCGCTAAAGGGCCAGGACACAGGGATTTTGACGATAACAAGATGGAGGGACCAAGTGCTAAAGGGCCAGGGCATATGGAATTTGACAATAACAAGATGAAGGGACCAAGCGCTAAAGGGTCAGCGCATAAGGAATGTGACGATAACAAGATGGAGGGACCAAGCGCTAAAGGGCCAAGACACAGGGATTTTGGCGATAACAAGATGGAAGGTCCAGGACATAGGGAATTTGACAATAACAAGATGGAGGGACCAAGCGCCAAAGGGCCAGGACATAGGAATTTTGACGATAACAAGATGGAGGGACCAAGCGCCAAAGGACCAGGGCATAGGGAATTCGACGATAACAAGATGGAGGGACCAAGCGCCAAAGGAGCAGGGCATAGGAAATTCGACGATAACAAGATGGAGGGACCAAGTTATAAAGGGACGGAACGTAAGCACTCCGACGAGAACATATGTAGTGATGAAGGCAAGGAACTATGACAAGAACGAGATGGAAGGGGCAAGTGCAAAAGGGCCTAAGGATAAGGATACATAATGTTTATATGTAGAATGAACATTTTAAGGATAGGGAGAACTCACCTTAGAAACAAAAAACAAAAGATTAAAAATTTGAAAAACAAACACCATAACTATAGGTGACTGAATAGGTTCGTTCAAATACAATATTTGTAAATACTTCTCACTTTGATGTTCAAATAGGGAAAAAAAAACATCCGTTTTGGGAAGGTGAACTTTAACATACATTTCATGGTTGTAAGCATCATTCATTGATTGCAAGCACTAGGATCAGGTTTATATAATTATTGGTGAATCTTGTATACATCATAGAAAACTATAGGTGTCTAGATAGATATGTTGATAATAGGTCATCATAAGTTTGAATCACAACATATTATTTTTAGTATGGGTCAAGTTGATCCATTAATATTATTTTATTTCTTTTACAAATCTTTAATTACTTTTCTACTATTAAAAAAACTATATTGTTATAATAACAATAACAATAAGCAGCATCACGTGATAACCTACTAGGTAAGACACTGACGATCCGAATCAAAATGCATACATTTGTCTCATACACTATAGATATGGTGAACTCATTTGGTGTGGTAAAAAACATTCATTGTAACGATTATGCCGCGTACATTAGAACAAAGCTTGACCCATCGGGAGGAGCTAACCGAAAAAATCTCCCATAAATATAATTGTTATAATAATAATACAACAATTAATGTCGAATAATACTCTAAATATATAAATAATAAACTAAAATACATTACCATTGACTATTAACATGTTCACCGCCAGGATCAAAATCAACAGCGACTCTGTGTTCACTACAGGGAACAATCAAAGCTAACACTGATACAATCCAAATGAAATTAAGTACTTTTAAAGTCATATACCAAAAGAACCAATGTTCTATGTAAAATGTTCATACTATTTCTATCCTATAGAGTTTCACTTACACGAAAATGCTACTCACGTTGAAGTTGTAACATGGGTTTTCACTATCATACACAAAATCAAATACAAAAATGAAGCTTTCATTGCTCGGTCAAATGGTTAACATATGAACAGTAAATACCGTCTTCATTGCTCTTTGAGTAAACTTGGGTCTCTACTTTCGGTTGATGTAAAAATGAATTTCACAGAGGCAGTGATTAAATATGGATTCAATGGTTTATAAAACGCTATACCAACAGCCAATCTTTGACTTTGTAAGGGCGGGTCAATGGACGGTGATGTTTTATTTTCCAATATACGCGTACCCTTTATTAACTATATGGCTAAACCATGTAGATGGTAACCAATCTCCATGGTTAATGAGATATAATATAAATACCACATAAGCAGCAGTGCATGTTATGGCTAGAGAGCCAAACAAAAATCCCTTGACTTCTGCGACAAAGAAATCAAGCAAAAGGTAACCATTGATCACCATCACTAGCGCAGCCACACTCCATGCAATTTTCTGCAAATAATCAAAAATAAGTAAGCAGGAAGTTAAATGTAGAAGTAGCTAAAAATGAAACATCTTAAACGAGTCGGTGGTCACATGGGTTAAACGGGTCAAAAGTTGTCTAATGTGTATTCAAATGCCTACAAAGTCCTGAATCTAATATATCTAAGAGAAATATTGTAGGTTAATCTAATAAATTAGTATTTTGTATTAGATAGAGGGATAGAGTTATGGGTGGTTTGGTTGTTTGCTTGGGTTGGGGACAGGGAGAGATTTTTATATATATTTGGAGCTAGTACGGTTCTATATATTTCCGTCTTAGCATTAAAAGTGCAAGAATAATACCCTAAATGCAATTTTAAGCCTAAGCTCTAACCCCATGCTTTAAGTAAATAGATAAAATTATAACATAAAAAACTGAAGGTTCGGCAGGTGATGTCTCTGTTATGACCGTCTACATCTTACCTCCCCCATACTGCAACGGGATTGGGTAATGTTGTTGTAGTAAGATAGTTTTAATCATATTTAATGGGCGTTAATTATTTACAAAACCCAGAGGGATAGAGAAAGAGTATTGAAGGGTTAAGTGTATCAAATATGATTACAAATAGAACACTATTTTGACAAAAAATGTAATTTTATAAGAATAGACAAAATGTAGGAGTTTTTATGCATTATATGTACACTTTGATCCAATTTTAACTCGTTTGACCAATTCCCTCTTCAACTAGTTTTTCCGTTGTAACATAGTAAAGATAAAACATAACCCGAACAAAGCATTCATAAGTAAATTGACAGAATCACTACCTCTACAACATACCATTACTACATCTTATCTTTTACTGTCCTCATTTTTAATGATCTTTTCAGTTTTCACCAGGCACAAAAGGGGCATTCCCTACATAACTTTTACATCTAAAAAATTTAAGAGCACTAACATATGGAAAATTCAGACGTCCCACTCAAAGGAAACTTCTTGACGAGACTTATTGAAATGTTTTGGTGTATTAGAAACATGAAAAGAAAACATCCCACCCCACCACATATATAAATCAAAGGACACATGTAATGTCATAATTATTATTGTTCATAAGTTCTATGCAATCAGAATTAAACCATTGAATAGCATCAAAAATATATAAAGGAAAACAACATATGTCTAAAATAAATTATATTACCTCTAGTGTCGGTCCAATCTTGAAGACCCCCATGACTTCCTCTTTAGAGACCAATGTTAAAAGCGGGATAAGTGCAAATGGGATCTGAATAGACTGAAGAACATTAAGCCATTCATTTAATACATCTAGTGAAGCTTCTGATTTATTAAATACAAGAGCAACAATCATTGTTGGTACAATTGCACAACTTCTAGTTATTAATGCCCGCAGCCATTTTTTCAAACGAAGATTAAGGAAACCGCCCATAATAAACTGGCCTGCATAAGTACCCGTGATTGTGCTACTTTGACCCGCTGCCAATAACCCAATACCCCAAATATATAAAACTGGAATTAACCCTCCACCATATTTCTTGTCTAGATACTGCCCTGCATTTACAAGTCCTATACTATCGGCTTGTTTTGTACCATAAAACCCTTTAGCAAAGACGGTAGTCACAAACACATTGATCATAAAAGAAATAAAAAGGGCAATAGAGGACTCGATTGTGTAGTAGTTAATTGCTTCTTGCACTCTCCCCTTCTTGTTTGTGTCAACTTTTCTTGATTGTACCAAAGCAGAATGTAGAAATACGTTGTGAGGCATTATGACACACCCTACTACTCCAACAGCCTGCCTAATTGTTCTTGAACTGAGCTTAGGAACCAAAAGACCTATAGTTTATAAAAGTAAATCAATAAACTATCCAATTTGGTATAAAAGAAAAGGGTACATAATCAAAGAATTATAACCTATTAGAAGTTCTTTTCCACTAGGCTGTGCATCAGCAAACATCCATGCAAATGATAATCCCATAGTTGAGATGAGAACTGCAAAAACAGCTTCCAAATTCCTCACTCCATAGTTCTCAAGAAGTAAAAACATGAAACTGTTCACCAAGGTAATATAAAATAACTATAGTCAACATACACATGATGATTTAAAGAACAAGGAGGTGAATTACAGTGAACAGATTTAAAGAACAGAGTACTGGCAACATACACATGATGATTTGTTGTGTTTTCTTAGTTAAATCCACAGGTGTTTGTCTCCTAAATCGTTTTTGATCTTGTTCACATGTACAATTTTACAGGGTGTTGGTTGCTTTCTTTCCTATTTGATCTTGTCAAAGGATACCTCACTTTAACAACACATATGAAAGAAGCAATAATTACTATGAAAATGCAGTTCTAAAGACCATTATCCGTTAAACGATCTAACAGATTTTCTCAGAAAGAAAACAGCAGTGATTAGCTAAAAGTTGTCAATTTCCAACCGGGTAAAGTTTAGAAAAACTAACCAATCAGAAGCAGTGATCACAACCCCGGCCCAAAGAGGAAGAACACCATTGCTAAGAATCTGAATAGCAATTGCACTACCAATTACTTCCTGAATGTCAGCTCCAATCAACGCTACTTCAGCCATAAACCACAACAGCAATCCAGCCCATTTAGGGTATTCCTCTCTACAAAGCTCCGACAAGTGTTTTCCGGTAGCTACACCGACACGGGCGGATAATAGCTGGATCAGGAGACCCATACCCGTCGCCCACATCAATAACCACAACAGAGAGTAACCAGCAATGGCGCCGGCCTGAAGATCCCCTTCCAAATTCCCCGGATCTAGAAACGCAATACTCATTAGAAACCCTGGACCTGTGAATAGCCATAGCTTCTTCCACGAGAACGGTGGCGTGGAATTGAAATCAGTTGTATCTGAATATGAATCTAATCCGTCGATTATGATCTTCTCTTGAGACTCGTACGCAACCTCTTCGTCATCGCCGGTGTGATTGTTGATCGGATTGTAGTCGATAGATAAGGGGAGATTGGGAGATTGGGAAATTAGAAGAGTGTGATCTTCTTCTTCGCTATCGGACTTCGAATTAGATTCTGTATTGTGTTCGTCTTGAGGTGAATCGGAGATCATCTTAAGACTGGCCGGCGGCGGGAAGAGTTGATGCCCGGCGCCTGAAAGATAAGCAAGCCGTCTACCGTTCTTTTGCTAGCACAAGGAATCTAGTTCGTTATTTTTTAAGCTCCGCTCAGTGCTTTTAAGTATAGCGTACGTATTAAACCATGAGTAGCAAAAGAATATAATTTAATGACAAAATAAAATTACCTACAATTAAGAGTTTTTTTTTTTCGGGTTTTAAATTAATTGAGTCGGATTAATAAGATTTTAGTTGTTGCTCCAACATTTTAAGGCCAAAGTTTTAAAAAATAACACAATTTATATGAAACTATGTTAATTAAATTGTTATTTTTAAGGTAAAATAAATTATTTTAAAGGTATAAATCGAATATTTAACTATATCTTATCAACGCCTAAGATTGGTTCTCGAAGTTTTCGTACGAAAAACATTTCTCCTTTGAACCCTCCCCTTTAAATATATATATATATATATATATATATATATATATATATATATATATATATATATAAAATGAGTATCAAATAAAAAGAGAATTAGGTTAAAAAGTGTAAGGAGAATTTTAGACCTGACACGTGGCATATTTATTAAAAAAATAAAAAAGGATATAATAGAAAGTTTCAAAAAGGAAAATTCTCTCTCCTGGTTCCATGATCCCCACGTCTGTCGTTATCCCCCATACTCTTGTTGGAAACCCTTATCACATCGACAAATCCTCTACTGCCCTAATCACATCGCAAACTTCCGCTTCGCCTGCGCCTCCACCATGCTACGCCGCCGGCGCCACTGCCACGCTATGCCGCCTTCATCTCCACCAAGCCTTCGCGGCCTTTGTCTCCACCAAGCCGAGCCGCCTACGGTGGGATTTCTCCTTACATTTTGTACTTTAAAACTCTTTTTACATTATCCTCTCCCTATATATATATATATATATATATATATATATATATATATATATATATATATATATATATGGATGTTCAAATGAGAATCTTAAATTAAATGAGAATGGGAGACTCAATCCCAGCAGCCCAATTACCCCTCATTTAATGTCATTGTCCACCCATAAATTCATCAAATGCACCCTGCCACACTCTAACCCCTCACGCTCTATATATGAATTCAACTTACAAAATGAACGGTTAAGATTGAGTCCCTACACTCTATGTTTTGCTGGAGTTTGGAAGTCATCATCACTGTCATAACCACTTTTATTCACAACTTTAGAGGCCTTTTTTTTCCTTTTCAACAGTTTTTAGTACATCTGCATTGTTTCATCATTAAAAATTTACAGAGATAGTACACATGTGTGTGTATATGTTGCAATAGAAATCATCTTATTTCTTTGTTAATCTCTTTGTAAAGCTGATTATTAATTTTAAGTAAACAATCATTTTCATCATTAAATATTCAATTATTGTTGTTTTTTTTAAGTGTTTAATATTTAATGAATAACATATTAAGTAGTAATATGATGGAATGGTTCATCAATTTTTAGGATGAAATTAAAATATCAGTTTCACAACACTAGAATTATTATTCTTTCATCACATCTTATTATTTACTACTTTTGTTATTCAATCCATTTTTAATGTACTCTTTTCTGTATTTCTATTCTCCAATATGTAAATAATGTTTATCACATAATAATTTTAACACATAATCTACCCATTTTTCATTCATTAGAATTAATATTTTATCAAAACACAAAACATTAGTTTCCACAGGAAAAAACATCATTGACAAATGTCCACCATATTGAAAACATCAATATTTTACTTAGTTTCCTACTTCTGGTAGTCCCAGCATATTCCTTCCTTCTCCTCAACCCCCTCGTGAAAGTGTCCGCCAATGTTTTTAAAGACTTCAAAAGGTTCCAATCATTGTCGCTGCTGTTTTTCATGAAAATTATCGCGTCCAACACCTCAGTTGTTGGTGGAAAAGTTAGTAACCTCGACAGCATTTTTGTCTTCGTGAAACATACAGTGGCTAACTCCTTGCACTTTTTGATCATCATATATTCCATCTCTATATCGTTCAGTAAATCTTTCCTCAATTCCTCCCGTAAAACTTCAATTTTTGTGATATCCAAAGGTTGTTGAGGCACTCATGTCGGGTTCCCAACGTGCGAAGAAGATGAAGACATGTTTACAGGGTTTTTGAGAAGTTTTTTGCTTTCTTTTGCTTTAGAGATTTTTTTAAGTGTGTGTAATAGATGAACACAGTCTATGTACTTTTATAGAGAATTTTTTCGTATTTTGCATTTAATGGTTCATCAATTTTTTTACCAACCAAATAAAACTTGCATTTATTGTATATTCCCGACTTTTCACTTATATCATCAGATATATTTACTTAATAATTCCTTTTCATATTTCCCAATGATATTTAATTACAAATGATACCTACATTTTTTTAAATTTAAATGTTATTTATTTCGTTTTTTTAAACAAAACAGATGAATAGTCATTTTTTTACGATTAAATGAGTTAAATGGGAAACTATTTTATCAATATTTTTGTAATTTTTAAAAAGATTTTATATGAACATAAAATGGCCTTTTGGTATTCTTCAAAAAATAACAGAGAATCTGTTCCCTTTTTAAAAACTTAATATTAACTTATATTTAATACAAACTATTTAATATATCTTCATTTTATAATTCACATTAATAAATTTATTATTGTTATTAATTTGGATTAATTAAAATCTGTTCATATTTCAATAATATCATCTTTGGAGCGATTGATACTAATTATTAATAATATTTATTACGCGTCGTCATTTGCCTTCCAACACAGATTACCCTAAACATCATTATCACCCACTGTATTTACTCTACTTTTGATGAAATATTATTCAAACTTTCTTTTATCATCTACAGAAGACACTACAACACTACAACCACCAAATGGATGGCGACTACTCATCATCAGCATCCTCCCCACTGTTCAACAAGTTCAACACTCCTAATCTAACCTTTGACGGTTTAACACAACAACTTAAAGATCATACAGGCAAGAGACACCATATCTGGTGATGAAAGAAAGATTCAAGCGATGAAGAACAATCTACCTAACGTTCCCCCTTCTGAAACCAAAGAATGAGTTTCCCTCTACACGACAACTTAACGGAGGCGTCAAGCACTCATCAGAAACCAGATGAATCAACGTGTAGTTTTGTTGAGGGAACATAACAATATCTTTTCTGATTCTCTTTAAATATTTTTTTCATCTATCTTTTTTCATTGTAAGTAACTTGTTGCTACAGGGGTTTAATGGTTTTTTTTGTTAATGATGAACAACATATTTTGGTATGATCTATTTGTTGGTTACGTTACTGCATCTGTTATTTGGTTGATTTAACATTTTTGCACACTACTACAAAATTGACATTCAACCCCTCCTATTCAAACCCGGTTATAATAAAAAGACTAAAAACCCGGGGCTAAAAGGTGTGTTTCCGGGCAAAATATAGTGCAACGAGATTCAACCCCGGTTTTTTATTAAAAAACCGGGTCAGAAAGTTTCAAACCTTTTAACCCCGGTTGCTTAGTAAAAAACCGGGGCTAAAAAGAAGTACCAAAAGTGGGTCTAGAAGTTTCAAAGTTTTAACCCCAGTTCCTTTTGATAAAAAACCGGGACTAATCTTCTTTAAACCTGGTTTCGTTTTTCGTTTCAATCAACCGGGGTTGAAGGTTTTTGTTCTCCCGCCCAAACCCTAGAAAATTCCCAAAATCATTTGATTTACTCCTCAAGCAAAGTTAGTCACGTACGTACATACAGTTTCACAAATTCCCATCCCCACAATCTTCTCCAAAATAATGTCATTTCATTTCGATTCTACGCTTCCTGTTGAGTCTCGATTTCATTTCCACTCCACAAAAGGTTTGAAGGTTAAGTTTTCTGGTTACGATTTCATTCTCTCTTCACCAAAAGTGCTGGTTTCTAAAGCTGAATCTCGAAGGTTTCGAAGGTTTCTGTTTTTGTTTCGGAGTTGCTGAGTCTCGATTGCTAAAGGTTCTGATTTCGAAGGTTCTCGGTTGTTGAAGGTTCTGAATCTCGATTGGGTATGTTTTTTTAAAAACTCTCAGCCCTAAATTCTATTATAAATTTAGCAGAAAGTTAACATACGTGAAAAATCGAGCAACTTTTAAATTGATTTATACATATATACATAAGCTGTTGATGTTGATTTGTTAATAATCCAAGAGTTCTTAATTTGCTGTAGTACTTTGAATTAATTTATACATACATGAAGAAATCGAGCAGAAAGTTAATAAAGTTCTAAATAATTGTAAATAAAGTTCTAAATATTTGTTGTAGTACTTTGTATTTGTTGCTGCAATACATGTATTAGGTCTGACAAAGGTTTATTTCAAATTGTTGAATCTTGAAGGTTTAACAAAGGTTTATGGATTAATTCTATGCAATTAGGAACGATTACTTGTTTAGTCATTATTTGTATATATTAGAACACTTTTGAATTTGAATACTTCAAATAAGCTACTAGTTATATGTCTTTTTGATTTGGTTCATCTGAGTTGTGCACCCCTGCTTGTTTAATTTATGTCAATTAACAGTGTTTTTTTTAATTTGGTTCCATGCTATCTTGAATGATAATAATATCTCTTGTGAGCAAGCCACCATGTGAGTTATTTGTTGTTTTGATTTGGATCATTTGGTTTATAATTAACAAACCATCTGAAAAGGCAATATTGGTTTATAAATGATTTGATTAATTTATTTATGCCATTTATATAGCTGATCGACATAGTTACATAGATGCTAATTAACCATTGATTCTTTATGCCATTTCTTTTTACCTTTTGTTGATTACTTGAGTCCTAGTTTCCTTCTTTTGTGTTTTAACTAAATAAAGGTTTAAAGTTTTCTTGTTTAGTTGTTTTGTGGGTTTGACAACTAATAAGATCAATTATTCGAGTCCGGCTCAAGTGTTTCAATTGGATTTCACAACAAACTTGAAGTTTCAAAATAAAGGCAAATTTGGTTGAGGTATCCAAGTTATTTTTTTATGCCTGGAGTGTTTTGTTTTATCTGAGTTTTTCTTTAGGGTATCTTTTAAGTGAGGTTTTTGCTCTTAATTTCAGTGGGTTTTGTGTACTGTTTTTCTTCTGGGTCGCATGCAGAGTTGCTGTTGTTTGTTTGGGAAGGTGGTTGTGTGTTTTTTTATTAATAGATAGTAGTACTTGCTAGTTTAAGGTTTGATAGGTGTAGGTTTGCTCCTTGCAAATTCAGCCTCATATTCTCTTGTTACTTGATCTTAGTTTTTTGTTTGTTAATAATATTGGTATGCATTTCAGAATCAAACTCTTTGGTAATCCTCTAATTTCTCAATGTTTTAATTACACATGTTTCTTCTTTGTGATGTTTAATTATGATATTACAGTTTACGAATTAGTAGTAACTTTTAGAGACAACCCAAGTATAAATTTGGTTTTGTCAAAAGTTGTTGATTATTGATCATTTACTTCAAAGAATAGACATTGCCATTGTTTTAAGTCATTTGTAAGTTTTTATGTAATAAATTGCACTTTTTTAAGTGAACATCACACATTGGGGCATTTTTAACCCACTTCGCCCAAGGCATCAAAAATTATTGGACCGGCCCTGCATCTGAGTTATTTGTTATTTTGATTTGGTTAATCTGATTTGCTCCATTTGGTATATATTAAGGGTAGTCAAGAGTCCAATTATGCTAATAAGTTCTGCATGTTCAATTATACACACACATGTTTTCTTGTACTATTTTAATTTATTTTATTTCTATTACTAAGGTTAAGGTTGTGCAGATTACAATTCCTCATTTTAATTACATGATATATAGTCCATACATGACAAGTTAATTACTTGATATATAATTCTTTTGCAGAATATTAAGGTTTTGCTAGCTACAATACGAGTTTAACTAATTGTAGTAGATCAACGTGGATGGTATGTTAATTTTTGTTTTAGTAGATCATTCAATAGTTAATTTTATTTAATTAATTATAGGCTTCCTCTGATGGTTCAAGTGGTCAAGAACCAAAGGGTTTGATGCTATTATTGAGCAAACAAACTTCTTTAATTTGGGTATTTCTTCTTTTTAGGGTCGTTAGAACTTTCATGTACGATACCGAGGAGATGCATATTACATGGACATTTGTGGAGGTAAATTATCTTGATTACTACCTTGCCTTTCATATATACTAAACTTATGTGCATGTTTTAGTTTGTCTATTATGTTAAATTGTCATTTGTTAAATAACTATTTTTGTTTAACATATGTATATCTATATATAAATCCCTTGAAAAGATACATCTCTATTTGACCAAAAGATTTTAGACTTTCATTCTTGTTTGGCCTATGGAGCTCATTTTTACTTCTTTCGTTTATATTGATAGTTTGTGAAGCTATTCTAGAAGAATTGAAATGATGGAGCATATTCAAGTCTTCAAACAAACGATTGGGCTACTACTTTGTTTTGATTCTTCCGTTGGCTTGATGGTATCGTATAGGAAGTTAATATTTACTATTATGTCGTTGAACAATCACGGTAGTTTGTTACTAGTTAGAAAGTTAAAGACGGGTTCTTGTAGTTACTATTAAATTCAAAACTTTGGTTTGTAAAGTTTGTCATTATTTTAATTGCAATGGTTTATTTTGTAAAGTGATATTGTTTTGTAGTTAACTGGGTTATATTTTGTCGGTAAATATAAGCAGGGATTATGGAAATTAATTGTTTAAAAATTATTTTTTTTTAATTTTTTAAGTATTCAGACCCGGTTTTTTAGTTATAAAACCGGGGTAGAAAGTGTGATTCAGACCCGGTTAAAGATATTTAGCCCCGGTTTTTTAACCGGGGTTGAAGACAATTTAGCCCCGGTTTTTTAACCGGGGTTCTAGACTATTTAGCCCCGGTTTTTTAACCGGGGTTGAATCCCTACATTTAGTCGCCCCCCCTTTCAGCCCCCCCTCAAAACCGGGGTTAAATGTCCTAAACAACCGGGGCTAAATGTCGTTTTTGTAGTAGTGGCACCAACTACTCACACACTTCAAATACGTTAAGCAGAGGGTTTTTTTAATTTTTCATACCTGTTGCATGCTCGATTGCCATCATTAATTTCTTGTTCATCTTTTGATTCAAGATTTATTTGTACAGGAGGTTCACCTTTTCGTTGATATCTTACTTTCGCCATTAATCTACTGCTCTTCCTTGTTCCTTTAATCACCATTATTTTCATCACATGAACTTGGAAGTGTTTCTTGATGTTCTTACTAATTTGAAACTTTTTAATAGAAAGTAGAAAGCTTTGTTCTTTTGATTCTGGTGAATATTGTACTTCGTTAATTGCATAATCATTATGTATACTATTTTTACCTGGCGACTCTTGATTTCTTGAGGTTTCATATTTGCAACTCAAATTTTGAAAGATGAAATACGAAATCCTTCTATACCGCTAAAAAAAATTAAAATTCAAATGATGATACTGGATGAATATTCTGCTTCTTAATTTTCTCCGTTTATTGTTACTGGATGCTACCCTTTTCAGCCTGTACGATGAAAATATTGGTCAACCAAGATCATCTTGACCATCTACGATTGGGGCACTAATCTAACGGATGAAAATAACTCTTACCCCTCTTACTAATAATCCCCTGTTATTATATCCTAACCCTATATATATATATATATATATATATATATATATATATATATATATATATATATATATATATATATATATATATATATATATAGGGTAGAGATCCGGTAAAAAAATGTTAAGGTATTAAATGTAAGGAGAGATCTCAACCATCAGATCTCTCCCAATTCAACAAAAAAAAGTCTAACAGATCCATTTAAATTCGGATTAAAAAATAAGAAAAATAGCATAAAGGAAAAATCAGATAACAAATAACACGGGAACAGTTAACGCGAAGCCCTAGAACCGCCGGTCTTCTATCACACTCGCCGTCGCCGGCCAAAAGCAAAACACAGTCACCGTCGGTCAACTGTTTCGTCGGCCAGATGCACAAAAACATCACCGTCGCCCAGATGCACATAGTCACAAACCCACGACCACCCCGTCGGTTCTCTGTTTCGCAGGCTAGATGCACAAAAAAACCTTCTATTCACAGCATCGGATAGTCACAAACCCACGACCACCCCGTCGGTTCTCTGTTTCGCAGTCTAGATGCACAAAAAAACCTTCGATTCACAGCATCGGATGCACAGTAGACATGTAATATGTGCGAAAGCAGATGAACGGATTCACAGAATCGGATGCACAGATGAACGGCGGCGACGATGGTAATCTCAGCATGATAGATGGAGAGATGGTGGTGAAACCCTAACCTGTGGCGGCGGCGAACCCTAATATGTGCGGTGTCGGCGTAACCCTAAACTGTGGCGGCGGTGTAACCCCTGTCCGAAGATCGAACGGACTGCAATGGGTTTCACGGTTTGGTCGACGGCGAACGGCATGGGGCAAACGACGGCTGGGCTTCGCGTTTCCGGCAGAGAACGGAAGAGTGAGAAACGGGAGACGGGAAGAGTGAGAGACGGGAGAGGGGTAGAGTGAGAGACGTGTATTGAGATTTGAAAAAATGTGGGGAGATAAATATTAAGTATTCCCATATTACCCTTTTTACAGGTTTGCCACGTGTCAAGCCCTCGTTTCTCCTTACATTAAGTACCTTAATGTTTTTTTTACTTGAACCTGATTCTATATATATATATATATATATATATATATATATATATATATATATATATATATATATATATATATATATATGTAGGATCAAACGAGAACACTAGTTAATGTGAGAATGGTAGGAACAGTTATTGACCTTTAGATTACTCTAATCTAAGGGTGATATCTTTTACTAATTTTTTATTTTTTAAATTACATGTTGAACAATCAAAAGGTTAATTTGGTCTTGTAATATTATTTATCTCTCATCTCCATTTTTGTAACCTCCACCCATATTCATTGAATTTCCATATTTACTCTTGATTTAAAATATAAAACATAATTACAAATAAAGAAACTATAAGACAATTACTAAGAAGATATTATATTAGATAATTTTTTCCTTGTTTTATGGTTCACAATTCCATACCGTGTGATTTTTTTAATAACAATTAGATTTTTCTAAACAAAATATTTGCTACAAATAATATGTCAAGAACGTATATCCATCATGATTACTTTTTCTTTTAAATCAAAATATGTATCTTTTTTTATCAAGTACAATAAATTTGATCTTTCTTTGTATGGATCAATTTAGCTTTTTATTTAATTAGAAGTGTACAAATAATGAGAATAGATTGATTAATTAGATTGAATTGAGTATTTTAACTGAAAAGATGATAATGAATTAGATTGGACATGTTAGTATATCTTTCTTGTTACCAATTTTTTTTAAAAGTGCGATTATATTTGTTTGATTGTATATGCATCTGCATAAAGTTGTTTTAAATCCGAAAGAGGTCGATACTAATTTCATGTGGGTGAAATACAAGATTGCATCTCAATAAAGTAATTTTTATATTTGTGTTGCATATGTTTTGATTAGTATTTGTGTATAAATTTAAGTTGCATACGTGTTGCATCCGTTTTAATTTGTATTTGTGTATATATTCAGATTATCTATGTCTTGCATCAAAGTGTTCTACACTTGTACTTCTCCACGTTTTTTATAACATAGACTTTTTTTGGTTGATTGCATCAAAACGGTCAGGACTACATCTAATGTTGCATCTGATTTGCATATACTAAAATATATCAAAACTTATATCAAATTAAATAGGATTTAAACATGAATTTAAATTTATAATTTATTTAATTTGATAATTATATGTGTAAGATATATAGATTTTAAAATCAATGAGGTAAAAATGTTATTTGCAGAAAGTTTATTAGGAGAGAGAGAGATAGTTTAAATTCCTAATTTACCCTTTTTAATGATTGGTGGAGATGTGTTCTCACCATTCTTCATATAATATATATATATATATATATATATATATATATATATATATATATATATATATATATATATGTATATATATATAGTGGGAGGTTCAAATGAGAACCTTAAATTAATTGAGAATAGGAGACTCAATCCTAGCCGTCCAATTCCCCTCCTTCAATGTCATTGCCCACCCATGAATTCCTCACATACACCTTGCCACACTCGATTCTCCCACGCTCTCCATCTATAAATTTCACTTACAAAATGAACGGCTAAGATTTAGTCTCTCATTCTTAATTAATATCTCATTCTCATTTGAACCTTCCTAAATATATATATATGGGATGCTCCATGCGAGAACCGTTGTTAGTGCGAGACCGCGAGAACCAATCTCAACCGTTCCTTGGATATGGGAAGTATCATGGATGGAGAGCGTGGAGTGATAGGGTGTGGCAGGGTGCATGTGAGGAATTCATGGGTGGGCAATGACATTGAAAGAGGGGGAATTGGACGGCTTAGATTGGTTCTCGCGGTTCTCGCGCTAACAACGGTTATCGCATGAACTTTTGTCTATATATATATATATATATATATATATATATATATATATACATACACAAATATATAGGGTAAGGTTAGACAAAGAACCTAAAGAACCTCCCTGGTGATGACATGTGTCACATAGACTAGGGGCAACAAGGGAAATTTAAAAAAAATAAAAATCGGCGCCTACAGCCCTAAGCAAATCCCCCCAACAAACTTAAAAAAACCACCCAATTACTTTAAATGATCATAACTCGTTCGTTTTTAACAATTTTAACAAAAAAATTATACCATTAGATTCAGTTTTTTGTCCTCTTTCAAACAAGACCGGACTTGCTATATTTCTGAAACTTTTTTTTTTTGAAATGCAAAGTATGCATTTTGAGCTGGGTTCATTCAAACTCAAAATGCAAAATCCGTAGTTTACATTTTGAGCTGGGTTCATTCAAGCCCAAAATGCAAAATTCTTAGATGCTTGATTCATTCAAGCCTAAATGCAAAATGCAAAATCTGTAATTTGCATTTTGAGCTGGGTTCATTCAAACTTAAATGCAAAATGCAAAATCTGTACAGAACATGCAGAATGCAAAAACATGCAGAATGCAAAATGCAAAAAACATGCAGAATGAAGAATGCAGAATGCAAAAAATATACAGAATGAAAGAATGCAAAATGCAAAACACATGCAAAATGTAGAAATGCAAAAAACATGAAGAATGCAAAATGCAAAACACATGCAAAATGTAGAAATGCAAAAAACATGAAGAATGCAAAATGCAAAAAACATGCAGAATGAAGAATGAAGAAAGCAAAAAACATGCAGAATGCAAAAAAAATGCAGAATGCAGAATGCAAAAAACATGTAGAATGCAGAACGTAAATCCGTATAAACATGCAAAATGCAAAAAACGAAAAACGCAAAATTTATGATCTGAGACGAACCATTTGCGACGACTACAATATCATTAGCGACGACTTTGCTTACCTGCGACGACAGATTTAACTTCATCGTCGCTAATTTCTGATCTGAGACGAACCTTTTGCGACGACATTCAGCTCATTTGCCAAAATGTAAAAAAAAGGGGTTTTTTTTCCTGTACAGCTGCCAAAATGCAAAAAAAAAAAAAAATTCATTTTCAAAAAAAATTTAGAAAAGTATAGGAAGAGTAATCTTGTTTGAAAGATGATTAAAAAACTAAAAGAATGGTATAATTTTTTTGATTAAATTCACAAAACTTAAAAAAGTTATGGCAATTTAAAGTTTATGGGGTTTTTTTTTTAAATCGTGGGTGTGGGGGGGGGGGGGATAATTACATTTTTGCCCTATTCTTCCTAAATTAATACATAATAATTACAGTTTTGCCATCGATCAATCTCATCCATTGATTTTGATGATCCAATGGTTCAGATTGGTTCTTTAGGTTCTTTGTTTAAGAAGTGGTTCTTTATTGATCCAATTTATATATATATATATATATATATATATATATATATATATATATATATATATATATATATATATATATATAGGGTGGGGATCCAATAAAAAAAAAGTTATGGTACTAAATGTAAGGAGAAATCTGGACCACAATATCAAGTCAAAATTCAAACAAAAAATACCACCATTTTTACCAAATTTTCGGAATAAAAAAAATACAAAAGGTTAATATGGTAAATTTAACAAACAAAAATTTAGGGAGAGTAAAAGGGTCAGGTAACTCTTCCCGCCGGCCAAAATCTCAGGCCAGGATTTGATACATAAAGTACAACATCCTGATGCACATATTACAAAACTTTGATTCACAAATTACATTTGATGCAAAAGTACAACATCCTGATGCACATAATATAAACCTTTTGATTCACAAATTACATTTGATGTACAAACTACAACCATTTTGATACACAGAATAAAAATATACATACTTTGGCTGAATCTGATGCACAGGAGAAGAAATCACGGATGAACGGTGGCGGTGGTACAACGGCGGTGATGGTCGGCGATGCACAAAACAATTAATGACCATTTTAATAAACGTCGCCGATAAACAACCGTCACATGATCATTGGAAGTGGGTTCCTTGTTGCGGTGGTGAACGGCACGTCACAGATGCGGTGAAGGTTCACATCTAGCGGTGGTGGTCGGCTACGTCTTCACATGGATAGAGGAAAAACAAGAAACGACATCATATAGGGCAGCGGCGCATGATGGGGACGATTAGGGAGGCGCCCAAATCTGACGGTGGCGCAACACAAGATCGGCAGATGTCGCCGGCAAAATTAATTCTAGATGTGTGCGGCGGCGTGGGAGGACGTATATGTCCTGGCAAAATAAATGATATATGTGTGCGGCGGTGGGGGAGGACATATATATCCTTGCAAAATGAATTGGGGAAGACATTAATACATTATAAATCAATTGGGGGAGACGTATATATGTGTGTGGCCATTTGAATTCTGCACATGTCATACTTTGTTTCAAAGATCAATTTTCAATTTTCCACTGTATCGATGGCTACGTATGACTGATAAAGCTGACATATGTGAATAGGGTTTTCTGGATAATGTGAAAGAGACTGATAAACGTGGGAGAGAGAAAGAGGGTGCAGGATTTAAGGGAAGATATATTTACTAAATTATCCTTCTAACTAAAAGGACACGTGTCAGGCTAATATTTCTCCTTACATTTTGTACCATAAACTTTTTTTATTTGAACTCAACTCTATATATATATATATAGGGTAAGGATACACATAGAACCCTTCTTAAACATAGAACCTAAAGAACCACCTTAGAGAATGACACGTGGCATGTTGATTGGAGGGCAAAACTGGAAAACTAAAAAAAAAATCAAACCCACGCGCCTCCTACATTCTCCAGGCAACAAGTTTTTTTTAAAAAAAAAACCCCTCAATCTTTAAATGATCATAACTCGTTCGTTATTTAGAGTTTAAGCAAGAAAATTATATCATTAGATTCAGTTTTTCGTCCTCTTTCAAACTAGACCAGGCTTGATATATTTCTGAAACTTTTTTTTTTGTTGAAAATGCAAAGTTTGCATTTTGAACCGGGTTTCATTCCAAAATGCAAAATGCAAAAAACCAAAAACGCAAAGCAACAAACAACAATCTAAAAATGCAAAACAACAATATTTTCACAGAACTGGAAATGCAAAAAGCAAATCCATCACTGAAAATGCAAAACAAGAACAAACTGGAAAATACACTTAGAAATGCAAAAACCAGAGATGATACATAATTACAGCATATCAAGCACGAAAATGCAAATACGAAAATGCAAAGCCTCAAAAGGAACTCGAACAGAAGTAGCGTTTTTACAACAAAAAACATATTTGCATTTTCAATATTACACATGAACATAACATATCAAGGACAAAAATGCAGATCAAAGTACCAATTAAAATAAACAAAATGCAGAACTGTGTAACTTAAAATGCAAACAAGAAACACAAACAATATTGATAAATGAAAATGCAAATACAATTTATAAACAAAAGGAATTCAAGCAGTAGTTGTATTTTTACATAAGAAAAATATTTGCATTTTTTAAATTATACATAAAATCAGCATATCAAGAACAAAAATGCAGAAACTCAGCAAATAAAGAACGAATATGCGTAAACCCAACATATCAACAAAGAATATGCAAAAACCCAACATATCAAGAACGAAAATGCAGAAACCACAATCGAGATGAAGAACTCAAAATGCAATATAGATGAAGAAGATAACCAAAATACAATCCAAAAATCATATGCATTTTCAAAATCACATACTGAAAATGCAAAAAACAGGATAAAAACCCAGAAATCAGAACTTTTTCTCTGATTCAAGCAACAACATCTTCATATCATATGTATTTTTAAAGTTACATACAAGATATGCATTTTTAAAACATCAAAACCCAAAACATGATATGCATTTTTTTTTAAAGTTACAACAATCTGAAAATGTAAAGCGATTATATTTCACATCGAAAAAGCAAAAAAACAACAAGATCTTAACATGATATGCTTTTCGAAAGTTGCATACTGAAAATGCAAAAACTGAAATGCAAACAAATCTAGACATATTCATTGTAAAAGAGATAATGAAGGAACAGAGGGGTGTATAACTCACTAATCTAAAAAATTTACTAATAAATTTTACTAGTCTAGTTAGCATACTAACATGATATTCAAAACCCAACATGATACTTAAATGCAAATTGTAGTTTGCATTTCACAATATTTTCACATAACATTTTTATTTCATAAATGCAAATTAAGCAATACCATATTCATATCATATGCAAATGCAAATTCTGAAAAATCCAAAGCAACAAACAAACATCTGAAAATGCAAAAGCAACTCTTATCTGCATTTCACAATCTGATTTAATGCAAAATATAGCTCAAAATACAAATTATATATTCAAACCCAAAATGCAATTCCATTCACAACACTTTTCAATATCATCAGAAACAGAGTTGAACACAATAATCTAAATGCACTTTCAATAAAATTTGCATGTTTATTTATCTGTACAATCTGAAATAAAACCCAAATAAAATGCAAACAAACTAAAGAACTAACTGGAAATAAAACCCAAATGAAATGCAAACAAACTACAATTTGAAAATGCAAAGCAACTTAAGTACAATCTGAAAGGAAACCTACATGAAAATGCAAACAAAACTAAAGAACTAACTAGATTTGAAACCCAAATGAAATGTAAACAAACTACAATCTGAAAATGCAAAAACCAATATCCATCAATAACTAACTGAAAAAATACATCTGGGCATAAATTTTACATTTTTATACAAGGATTATGACACTATAACTACATTTTAACATAAAAATTCAAATGCTTTACCAAAACCAAAACAAAGTGTTGTAATTTCAACCATGTCTGCATTTTCAATCTTAACATCATACTACATTATGACTATGTAAAATTAAAAATACAAAAAACTGAAAATGCAAAATACTTCCATCAAAATATGCATATCTATCCATTTGTAAAAATTAGAACGAAGGAACAACAATTTGAAGGAACAAAATATGCAACCCTAATAACATACATTAGTCTAGTTATCATAATAACCCACTAATCTAAAAAATTTACTAACAACACTAGTCTAGTTATCATAATAACATACATGCCTGATGGTGAAGCAGTGCCTCAAAAACAGATGGTGAACACCATCGAAGTCATAGTTGATGGTGGAGGTGGGAATAGCACCATCTTCGTCAATCTGTTGACAAACAAATCAGATCTCGAAATCTTCAAGCAAAACCAATCTCGAATCCTTGAAGCAAAGCAAAGATGAAGAGTAACAACATATCAGATCTCGAAATAGGTAGCCTTCAAACAGTCGCCGGAGAAAGCAGATGCAGCGGTCTTCGAGTTCTACCGGAAAGAAAATCGTCGGAGGGATTTATGGATCAAAGATGGAGAGTGTAGAGAGAAATGGGTAGGTTAGAGAGAGTGGGAATGAACGATCTGTGTAGATATTTAATTTCTTGATTCCTAAAATACCCTTATAGGGTTTAAAATTACCAGCCTTTCATTTTTCATAAATAAAAAATCAGGAATTAATTACAACCCTTGATCAACTTGATCCAAAGGTCTAAAAAGGTTCTTTAGGTTCTATGAATAAGAGGTGGTTCTATGTTGATCCATTCTCTCTCTCTCTCTCTCTCTATATATATATATATATATATATATATATATATTATATATATATATATATTATAAAGCATTTACATATTTTTGCTTAAACTCTTAAATTTTAAGTGTTTTAAAATTACCTATATACCCTTAATAAAAACATCCAACGATTTCCTTATGTTAAATTGCCAAGTTATTTGAATGTCCAGCCATATATTAATTATTTGTTTCCTGACTTAATGACTTTCTATTTTCATTGTTTACGTTTTGTGTTTTCATCCATATAAAGAGACAACAAAAGGAAAGCACATCAATTCAAATAAAAGACAAAAATCTTTAAAAAACTGAAAGTCAATTGCCACATTATCTCAAAGCTCCCTAATTATTTTGATTCAACATAATTAATAGGAATGGGAACTTGTAGTTGGTTTCAGAATAGTACGCGTTCCTCTCTTACAGAGTTGGATGAGAAGATAAATTGTATTTTAGGATCTTGTTTATATTTTTAGTCTTATAAAGTTTATATTTAATTATCATTCCTAACGAACTCTAATTATCTACAATTTAGAATTTGATTTGCGACCCTGTTATTAATATCTAAATGGTCTAGAAATGTATTTTCATTGATAAACTCAATGTACATGTAATTTTAAGTTTAAATGTAAATAAATCATACTTTAATATAATTTAAATATGATGAGTAGTACTAGCTACATTACATCAACATGGTCCTTCATCAAGTAAACAAAAACCATAATTTGTTTAGGTATATAAGCTATAAGATAGTTAACAAAAAAATTGTTTAAATATGTACCACACCATTACGGTGTACTTCATCAAAATCATTTATAGGATTTATATTCATACATTTTTGGAAAAACGGTAAACATTTAGCATGTTATTTCATCATTAGATTCATCCACCTAAGGAAGTACGCATACCTATCACCCCTAACTTGATTCATTAGATTCTTTTGTGACTTTATCGGTTCAATATGCACCATGTGTTTATAATAGCACGTGTCCTATATTATTGCCAACACACTATACTTATATACCCAATACTCAATCACTAAGCATATAGGTTCACAACATAGGTAAGACATTCTACATACGTAGTATCTACCACTTCTAATCACCACCACCATACTTAATCAATAAGCATCTAAGGTAGTAAAATTTCATATTTCATTATAGTCATACTAGAGTATCATATATCATGTATTATTCACATCACGAACTTAATCATCAACATCATCAAATCTGTTCAATATACCTCGAGGCTCTGGTTGACAGTCCTATAACAATCATACACCATGGTTTAAGTCGAGACACCTTACTCGGATGTATTTGATTCTCTAAAACATTGGCTCTGATAACAAGTTGTCACGTCTAATTTTTTTTATAAAAAAACCCAAATATTTAGATTCTATTTTTTTTTCAATTTGGGCACTACCTAAGATGATCTATGGTGGTGGTAGTGGTAGGAGCATGGTCGGTAGTCGTGGTGGTAGCATGGTGGTAGTGGTGGTAGTGGTGGTGGTGGTGGTAGGAACGCGGCGGTGGCGGTAGCATTTATAGTGTAAGGTCGGTGGTCGTTTGGTGGATAGTCTAAGGAGGTGGGGTGAGCCAGATAGAATAAATGGGTGGGCGTGTTTGGGTAATGGGGTGTAAGAGTTAGATGGAAGAGTTATTTGAACAAAGGGTGTGTTTGGCGAAAATAGTTGAAGCTAAAGCTAGGTCTGTGACTGATTAATTGATAATTTCAAGCCAAATACGTAAGCTACTTGAAAAGTCTTTTATTCTTGAGGATTACAATGGACTATGTTTTTAATAATCCCATCAAAATTTTAACACTTGAACAAGGCTAAAGGGCTGGAGATTATGAAAACTAGAATCTTAAACCGTTATAATTCCTAGGGGTGTACGTTCGGATGGATTGGTTTGATCCGATCCGATTCAGTAAATCCAATTGGATTTCGGTTTTAAAAAGTGTGATCCGATCCATCCAAATAATCTTAAGATCCGAACCAGACCATTCAAATTACAATTCGGTTGGATCGGTTTTTACAATTCGGTTTTCATTGTAACACAAATACATGTTTAAAGAGTCGAGATATTTTAAAAACTAGATTCGATACATATACTATTAAAATTAAAATATAGTTGTCTAAGTTACAATAACTAGTGGGAGTAGTGACTTTGTAAATATATAATTAAAAATAATAAGTTGTTAATAAATATAGACATGAAACGTATAGATCACTTTGTTACACTAGCTAGTGATATATATATTCTTATTCGGTTCGTTCGGTTTATTCGGTTTAAATTATAGTAACCAGAACCAAACCAGAATCCATTGTAACTATTCGGTTTTGATCCAATCCGATCCAAAAATCCGAAATATCCGAACCAAATAGTCCGATCCAATATTTTCGATTTGGTAACTCGGTTTTATCCAATGAGTGAACACCCCTAATAATTCCCATAAGCCCGTGGTCGTACACAGCCATAGTATTAAGAGAGATGTGGGGATGTTGTCAAATGACTTTAATAAAGGTAAACTAAACTTTACGGTTATACCATTTAAAAAACTTTGAGGATTAAACCAAAATCGTAGTGAAACTTTAATAATTAAACCATTATTAACCACTTAATAAAAAATTAACATTCATCATTTTAATCGAAAAATAATAACAACACAATTTTTGATAGAACAATCCTAATCATTAAACAAACAAACAGAATTGAGAACTTAAACAAACGATTTCTTCTGACTTCTCTTAATTCTTATCTCTTAATCAGCTTCTAATATATATTTAATATCTAATATATGAAAAAGATTGACTATACAACATTTATCATACAATCTTAGTCCTTTATTTAAAAATTAGTACTAAACGTATAATCTTAATCATGTATTTAATTAAAATTAAAATACTAATTTTAACTTTTGTTAATTTACTCAAAATTAAGTTCTAAATCAAAAGAATATTCAAGGTAAATTTTAATATGAAATTCAAGTTATAAAAGATTGACCATCCATTTTCAATTTTTATTGATATTAAAAGATTGACTCGTTACCTGTCACCAACATTTCTTCAATGTCAAGATACAAGGATGATCATTTTTCCTTAAGCTTTATAAATGACTAACTTATAAAACAATTTAGAAGATTACATTTACGAAGAATGTTCAATTTAGTCTATGTTTAAGTCATAGTTTTAAGGAACTAATTTTAACTTTTAGATTAATGACATCAATGATCTAAATTACAATTTATATCCGTTTGGTTTATTAAGATCTAACAAACTTTAACGTTTCATTTATCGTACTATCGTCTAACGGTCTAACCGAAAGAGTATTCAAACTCATTACACGTCACCTCAGTATAAACTTCAAGAAACCGGATTTGGTCATTTACATAACACAGAAAAAAATTCGAAAAATTATAAAAACGAAAGAATAACTACGTATCGTTGTACACGGAACTAAACCCGGGTTGCTTTTGAACCCCTTGCAACTTCATGTCTTCTCTTAACTTCTCAACTTTTGCCCATTCTCCTTCACCAGCATAAACATTAGACAAAGTAACAAAACCCCCTGGTCTTTTAAGTTCCAATTTCATAACATCTTCAGCCATTTTCTTAGCCAAATCTGGTCTACTGTAAACCACACAACCATTCAAGAAAGCACCCACCATCGATTCAGTCATCTTTGTACCCAACTCGTGTACCAAATCATAAGCTTCTTCAATCTCCCCAGAACGACAAAGAATATCAATAACACAAGCATAATGCTCGTCTCTTATCTCGACCCGTTGACTTTCCCTCATTGACCTATACAAAGTCAACCCTTTATTGACCAACCCCCCATGGCTACACGAAGATAGAACACTAGTCAAAGTGACTTGGTTCGGCTTCATGTCTTCATCTTCCATTTGATCCAAAAGTTCAATAGCCAAATCAACCAACCCGTGTTTCCCATAACATCCGATCATTGCATTCCATGAAGCAATGTTCTTAGATGGTGTGGTGTTGAACACGTTTCTTGCGTGTTTGACATACCCACATTTAGAGTACATGTCAATAAGTGCACTAGCTACAAAAACATTGTTATACATGTTTGTTCTATAGATTAGCCCATGAAGCTCTTTCCCTCTGTTAACTGAGCCTGTGGATCCAAATGCAGGTAGTAACCCAGTGATGGTGATCGGGTTAGGCTTGACCCCGGATACCAGCATGTCCCTGAACAATTCCATGGCTTTAACCGTTTCTTGGCTTTGTACAAAGCCAGAAATCATCGCGTTCCAGGTAACCACATCAGGGACCAAACCAGTTTTACTCATTTTAGAAAATGAAGAAAACGCCCCATCACAATCTCCAATTCTTGCATACCCTGTGATCAATGCATTCCAAGTGAACTCATTAGGTTCCAATCCTGTTAATTTCATTCTCTCAAACAGAAATTGTGATTCTTGAAGCCTTCCAGCGTTAGAATATGCAGAAATCATATTTGTCCAAGAAACAACATCTGGTTTAGACATTTTAGCAAACAGTTGGCGGGCATAAGATAAACAACCACATTTACAATACATATCGATCAGACTGTTAACCACAAACGAATCAAACTGTAACCCGAATTTATTTATCATACAATGAACCTCTTTACCCTTGTTTGAATCCCTCAATCCAACACAACACTTCAAAAGAAAGGAAAAGGTATAACTATTAGGAACAAGATTTCTTGATTCTTGAAGTAAAGAGAAGTAGTTTATAGCTTCTTTGAAATACCCATTAAATGTCAAAGCGGAAATCATCCAATTGTAAGCAAAAACATTCAGGTTATGAGTGATTTGAAACATTGAATGAGCTGAAGTGAAGCAACCACAGCTGGCATAAACACCCACTAATTTTGAATGTAGGGAAAAGGAATTCATGTCAACGCCTGAAGTTAGGATGAGAGCATGAATTTGCTTGCATGATGCTAAAGATTTTGATTTCAAACATGACTGCAACAAGGTGGCAAAATGATGTGAAGAGAAGTTGCAGTTCATGCTATCAAGTGTATTCTATTACTTGACCCAAACAACCGAGGTCTCGTATTAATCTAAGATAGTTATTTAATTGGGCCACGTTTCAAAGCCCATTTACGTTATATATAAAGCTTATTGGGCCTTATCTATTAGTTTGTTACTTTGTTACATAATTTTATGTTGCTTTCAAACTTCTAAAAAATGTTATGAATGTATTTCTTAAAGGAATTATATAATACAAGGCCGGTCTTAGGGGAGTTCTAGTGGTGCTTATGGACACAGATCATTATCTGTTCGGGACCAACAATTTTAACCATATGCACATATACTTATTTATAGCTGAGAATTGCGGTTAATTGCTACTTGATGCTTACAAGAACAAAAGTGCTATTTTGTTTTGTTTAGAATTGTTGGAGTGATAAAAAATTTCGTTTTAGTGCTAAAAATGGTCTTTAGGGTTTGTTTTTACTAAATTGCACAGGGTTTCCTGTCTCCGCAATCTTGAGGCCGGCCCTGATATAATATACCCTCCAATTCACGTAGAGTGTCTCCAGAAAACGTGATGCAATCAAAACGGTATTTGTTGCTATCGTCAGTGAAGCAATAGTGAATTGGATTCTTGTGATCTTAAGCGGGTGAATGAGACATTTCTATTGATCTTTTCTTTTTTTACTACATGATGTTTGTAATACTTTATGTGCAACCTTTATACTGCATATGTGCTACAAATGAATCAAAGAATTAAGAACCCAAAACTGTACTTAGAAGGTCCAATTAGAGATGGATATATATGTGCGTCGGCAGGTTGCCATTAAAAATGGTTATTTTTAATACATGGTCGGACTGGGATGACGTGTAAACACTTTTATGGTCATATTTTTAAGCAACACAACAAGTGTACATAATTCTGTCTAAGGGGAGCAGTAGAGAGTGGTAATGTAGACAATGATATCTTTATCCATAGGTTGAAAGACTATTTCCAGAAAAAACTCCAGCCGAATAATGAACAACATAATAACGCTAATAAAAATAGGATATAAAAACGACATCATTATAATAGTAATTTGAACCTTAAGTAAAACACTAGGGAGTTGTTTGCATTTAAAATTGCACTTTGCTTTCAAACCTTAGACTAATTTGACCAGTACTTCGTTCATGGTCTAACGAGTTTCTTATCTGTCCATTTAAAATTATCAAATTATTCGATGCTTAATCATTTTACTTAATAAAATAGCCCCTAAGCTAACAAGGCTTTCAAACACCACCCAATGCATTGCAACTCCCACCATTTAAACGTTTGAAAAGGGTCCGCTAATTTCAAACGATTATGCAACTTTCTTTTACTATAGAATCGGTGAGCAGGTGTGATCCCTTATCATCACGTTGTGATATTAGCTGAGGATGGTGTGATCTTTAAGCTTTCTATTCTTTTTAAAAGATCAGAGTTTAATATAATATTTAAATGATAACTAGTATGATGTAGAAAAACTCACGTGACACTATGTGGCAGTATGATCAAGTGACGGAGTACAACCCCTCATGATTAAGACAAAGAAAAACATTATTGCTTTTTTTATAATTCGTAACTTATCTAATTGAGTAAAATGTTATATTTATTACATAGTTGTGCTTAATAATTATTTATTAGACCATTGTACCACGTATCATTTAGTAAACTAAGTTGTCAATTTATCATGACATTTTAAGAGATAAATTAGTAACAAAACCAAATTTTCATAGAGGAATAACATATTAACTAAGTTTAAAAAATATTCTATTAAGATGATAATAAATTGTCAACTTGCAAGTGTACTTTAATTATGGTATTATGTTAATATATGTTTAGATATCTGTTATGTCATATTTTTTTTCTTACACGTCAACTTATTATATAATCATAATGATGCAATCGGTGCTTAACATTCGTTTCTAATATAAAAGAGAGCCATCAAGATTTCATGATAAAATTAAAATAAAAAAATGTCTCATAAAAAATCGCTTTTTACTAATTTACCGCTTAAAATATCATGATAAATTGATAATTGATGTTAAGTAATGTCTTACAATCTCGCATGATATGATGAAAATTGACTTCGTAATATGTTTAATAAAAGCCTTTAAAAAAATATGTTTAATAAAAGTGTTGTGTCACTCACTTATAGTCAAGTGGTTTGAGTTGGAACCACACAAACCTTCATGGTTTGTCAAAGGTCACACATATTTCACGTACCTCATAAGTATCTACGTGTTAGGCCCGAAAAAAGGACGTCACACGTGAGATGGTGTGTAGAGTAATCTCCGTCATCAGAAAAAGAAGTGACTTCATAATATGCTTAATAAGGCTCATGAGTTTAGTTTACTTAGTTTACTCATAGCACAATATATTCTTTTTATATAAGAAATCCAATATTGTACGTATAATCTAAATCCGAGTTCTACGACACCAGAATTAGAAACACACCAGATTTTGATGGTGAAGAGCTGGTGATGCAATACAACAAAGGTTTTCAAAAAGAAATAAAAGGGCTACCACTTAGTAACATAAAGGAAAAAAACAAGATTTATGTAAAAAAATAATATGTTCAATTTGTTTTCACTTGTCGCATCACTCTAGCAATCAATATTTCGTTTTTCTTCAATTCTACAACTACACAATCATCAATACGACCACTTATAGTGGTGGGTGTTGAGCTCCTCATGGGAGCCTTCGTCACCGTATAAAATGCTCGTTGTCCACTACGCCTCCTTCATTGTGTAGCTCGTCGTACAGATGACGAGCTAAACAGAGGGAAAGACTTTTTTTGTTTTGTTTTTAATGATATGGAGTTTGCTGACTTGTGATTGATAATAATGTGAAGGTTAGTGATAACGTTCATAATTAAGATTGTTTAGTTATAAACTGAAAAAACTAATATGACAGTCAGTCATAATTGTGAATGTCATAACTAGAAATGATCTAACTCATCAAAAAATGTATCTAAATGATACATCTTTCTCGTTCCCTTATTTCATTTTTTTTAATGTGACAATTTTGAAAGATTACATAAAAGTGATATGATTGTAAGCATGAATATATAATATATCTCATTCCACATAAACTTGATGTAACAACAACATACACAAGTATACAAAATGAGTAACTGCTTTTTTCGCCGGTTGGAATCGAAATTAGAATATATTTTATAAAACTGACTCACAGCCGAGCCAATAGATCCTGCATCTCTAGTCGTGGTTTGCACTTGGCAACCAACGGTTCGGCCTTGGGCATGGTTAGTCCGAGACCTTCAGTCATGTCAACCATCTTTTCACTTAAACGTTCCCAATCAAAGCACTGAATAAGCAACCCTAAAGTGGATCCAAGCACACGGATCGCCAACCCTTCACCTGGACAACTCCTCCTTCCAGACCCAAACGGCATTAGCTTAAACCCATCTCTCGTGCCTTCAACCCCTTCAAACCTTTCAGGGTTGAACCTTTCAGGATCGGTCCATAACTTCGGGTCATGATGTATAGCCCATTGATTAACAAGCAACATGGTCCCACGCGGAACATTATATCCCCCAATAACACAATCTTCTGACGACTCGTGAGGAACAAGTAAAGGGCCCGCGGGGTATAATCTTAATGTCTCGTTTATAATACAACGAAGGTAAGGTAGGTCAACTACATCTGACTCGTCAACAAGACGGTCTTTCCCGACCTTTCCATCAATCTCGTGTTGTGCCTTCTTTAGCACATGTGGGTTGTTTAGCAAAAGAGACAGAGCCCATTCCATGGTTCCAGCCGAGGTATCCGTCCCAGCCGACAACAAAACCTAATCATAACAACAAGTTCTCAAGAATCATATCAAGATCATGTTTTGATGAATAATGATTTATGAATTCTACTCAAATCAACCAAAAAGAATATTAAACAATACTTTCAGAAGTTTCCTGGTACATATAACAAGTCAATGCGAGTATACATCTAAAAGTCAAGATTGGTTGCTCAAAATCAATAAGAAAGATACTTTATTCCATACGGCAAGCAGAATTCACATTTCACAAGTCAAAAGTATCTTGTTTTATATTCAGATTATAGAATATTTTTATTCAAAATCAAAAGATTGACTATAATATCAGATAATCATAATTTAAACCATGTCCCATCCACCCTTTTTTTACGCCAGAACGTTTGCACGTTTCCTGATCTCTAGAATATCAAGGACTTTAGACAATTTGATTGTTGACTAAGATTGAATTACCTGTAGAAAACATTTAACTTATCCCAAAAGATAAGACTTCTGTCAAACATCCATTCACACACTATACTAGTATGCTGGACAATAAGGCATAGAGGTCATACGTTTTTGTTGAACACATTAAACGGGTCAAATGAGTGGGGTTGAAATATTAGCCAAGAGAGTGCTCCTCAATATGGTTATATGGGTCACTTGTTAATAGTTGTCTAAAGTTTTTCTACTTGAAGGTAATAATAATTAAGCCTACGTGCTAATATTGGATAATAGTAAATGGAGGTCCTATGTTTTTATTAAACATGTTAAACGGGTCAAATGAGTCGGGTTGAAAAATTAGCCAAAAGAGAGCTCGTCAATATGTCACTTGTTTATAGGGTCTAATGTTTTTATTAAACATAATAATAAATTGACAGTTTGTTTGTCATAAATTTATGTGCTAGAAGCATAATATTAACTAACACAGAACTTGAATGTTTCATCTTAATAAAACTTTAATGAAATCAAAAAATAATGATAAGCAAATCATATTTCGTGTATTAATTTGTAGTTGGACGTCTCTTTTTTATCGTGAATAGAACTCATATATTATATTGTAGCAATCTCACTCTCAATGTAAAGAATCAAACTATTTTAAAATAATCATCACTATGCTATTACAAAATCTTATTTTCATAATTCTTATTGCTGTGAAACTCTTTCAAAATCGAATTGACACTTTAAGCCTTCTATTCATCATTTCTATTTTGAGCTATATTTGAGCTACTAATTGACTCTAATAAAGAGAGTTTAACAAATATGCTATATTATAAGCTCTAATAAGGAGTCTTCAAAAAATCAAATTGACACTTTCAGCCTCCCAATTGTGTTTACTTTAGACACTCGCACATTTATGCTATATTATAAACTATCTTGTTTATATATTTATCTTTTAAATTTTCAAAAAAATTAAATTACTATTTCATACACAATATAAAATTATATGAAACATATTGGTCAAGGTAAATGGAATACCTAGATTGTTGTATACAATCTTAATAACTCCACCGTTTGAAAAAAAAAAGTCGATGCAAATTAATTTCTAGCTTATAAAATAAAAATTACAAATCAGAATCAAATGAAAATATACTCTATTAAAATATTTATAAATAATTAAATGTTGCATATAATCAAAATAGTAGTGAAACAACTAATAAAAGGATATTGATCACATTTTGACAATTCGTGATGAGCTGAGTATGCAAATTTGTATCTTCTTCACTAAGTTGTGAGTGTACTTACATGGATTAGCTTAAATATTACTTTAATAGTTCGTGGGTAATATGATATTTGATTAGTCTCTTTCTGTAATCTTAGTTACAAAATACCTGCTTTTCGATATAACAAATGCAGTTTCACAACAATTAAGAACTAAGATTCTTTTAAGTTAGATTTATACTGATATTACGGCGCGACATATAAAATCCCAGTTTTTGTTAAAAAACGTTTTATATAATTTTATAAAATATTTCTACTCATTCTTCTACTTATTATATTATAGCGTAATTTTGATTTTTTTGAGGCGGTGCTACCATATTATAATGTAAAATTCGATTTTTTCGAGCTAATCTTACCATCTATTTCACCAATTTTATATGGTGCCGCCATCTATTTCAAATTCTGAATCCGCCCTCTGATATATGTTGCTAAAAGCATGTATACCGGAGCTTTTGAAAAATTGAATTGAAGTGAAGAACTAGAACTGAAACAGAGTGGAGATCTTACCAGCACAAGGCTTCGAATCATTTGATCAGTGTAATATTGGGGATCGGATTCTTGCAGCGATAACAAAACTTCAATCATCGTCTTCTTCTTATTTTCCCCTTTCAATTTTCGAAGCTGTTCAATCAGTCCTTGAAAAAACACATCTCTCTTTTCCTGCAACGCCATTAGCTTCTTCTCCAATCCTCTCACTCCAAACCAGCTCAAAAACGGCAAATAATCGCCAACATTCGCCGCACCGGCGAGCAAAAACGTCTCATCCAGAATCTCCCTAAATCGTTTTCCTTCTTCTTCCACCGCCGGAATATCGCCGCCGAAATACCTCTTTCCGGAGATCATCCGCATCATCACATTCAAAGTTAGCTCATAGAAAACCGATTTCACATTCACCGGTGAAGTATTGGATAGCAATTTACGGATCAGAAGTTTTCCTTCATCAACGCGGACATCGTGAAATTCGTTGAGGCGATGAATTGATAAGATCTCGATAGATGCGATACGGCGGAGGTTGCGCCAGTGGTCGCCGTAGGGAGACCACGCGAGACTAGTGTAGTTGTTACCAATGATTTTGCCGAATAGCATGCGAGGGCGGTTGGCGAGGGCGATGTCGTTTTTGGTGAAGCATTCTTCGGAGGCGGAAGGTGAGGAGACTATGAGAACACGGCGGAAACCTAATCGGAGGTAGAGAACAGGGCCGTATTTGGCGGAGAGTTTGGCCAGAGTTCGGTAGAGAGGGGGTTTTAGAAGGTAGAGATGGCCGATTACGGGGAGCGAGGGGAAGATCGTCGGCGGGAGGTTGGTGGATTTGCGACGGAGATGAGAGGTGATGAGGTAGGAAGCTAAGATGAAGAGGAGGGAGAAGTAGAAATAAGGAACCTCCATTGTTGAAGAGCTTGGTGTATGTGGTGGTGTGTTAAACTTGGTGAATTTTGGTTTTAGTTTTATAGTGCTGTGAAAGGAATCATAATGAACTAGTTGACTTGGAAGTTCTTGGTTTTAGTTTTATAGTGACTTGGAATCATAATCAGTCCTATTATATCTCACAAACTTTCACCTCTATCTCATACAATCTTTTATTTTTTAAAATTTAAAACAATAAATATTTCTTTATTTTCTTATTTGATATGAAATATGCTAATTTTTTTTCTTATTTTTTTTATTTATTTTAACACTTTGTAGTGTGAAACACACTCATCTTGTGATCTGAACAGCTGGTCAAATACATATGATCACCTTATATATTTTATTTTCTTTGTGCAAAGACAAAACAAATTAAAACTCTTTGTTTGAAGTATATTTTTTTTGAACGGCAAAGTTAGTTGTTAGTAAGTTAGTAAAACCAAGTTAGAATTAAACACCATTGCCAATGTTTGAACCCTGGACCTCCTAGAAGACTTTGCCTCCCTCTCACTTTTAACCACTAGGCTAAGAGATCATTTGTTTGAAGTATATAACTTTTTCTTTTGTCTTATAAACGTCAACATATTTTAGCTCTTTCAAATTATTTTAAGTTTACAACATATTTTAGCTCTTTCAAATTATTTTAAGTTTACAAGGCTATGTATAATTCAAACTAACCCAAATTTTTCTAATTTTTTCAATTTATTTTATTATACATTTGATTATCACACAAAACAAATTATTTATAAGTTTTATAAAAATTAATATAATAAATAATAAAAATAAAAATATTATAGCATTAAAACTAATAATAATATTTTTCTTACATTAATATCTATAATCTATAAATATTAAATATTAATAAACATCTAACTTATTGCCACATGTCCATTTTTTAGGCATCCTTTTTCTTATTTTCCCGCTCATTTTCAATACATTGTACATCTGCCACGTGTCCTATTTTTATTACACGCATGTTTTTTAGACCGGTTTTAATAGATAAAAAGACCGGTTTTCCTTTAGAATTATTAAGGGTGGTCTTTTAGACCGGTTTTAATGGATAAAAAGACCGGTTTCCTTTGGTATTAATAAGGGTGATCTTTTAGACCGGTTTTAATAGATAAAAAGACCGGTTTTTCTTTAGTCTTAATAGGGGTGATCTTTTAGACCGGTTTTAATGGATAATAAGACCAGTTTTCCTTTGGTCTTAATAGGGGTGATCTTTTAGACCGGTTTTAATGGATAATAAGACCGGTTTTCCTTTGGTCTTAATATGAGTGATCTTTTAGACCGGTTTTAATGGATAAAGAAAACCGGTTTTCCTTTTGTCTTAATAGGGGTGTTCAAAAGACCGGTTTTTCTTTGGTTTTAATAGGGTGGTCTTTTAGACCGGTTTTAATGGATAAAAAGACTGATTTTTCTTTGGTCTTAATAGGGGTGGTCTTATCTATAACATAAAAACCAGTTATAAACTGGTCTCCAAAATCACATATAGGCCGTTTTTTATCATACGTGACCCTAATCAAATTTTACATAAAGACGGTTTTACCTCACTCTGGAGACCGGTATTCATCCCTCTCTCAATGGAATTATTTATAGATTTGTTGTATTAAAACCGGTCTCTATGTAATTTTTAAAAAAAGTACAATAATATATGGCTACTGTGTATGTAACACCGCAAAATACAAGCCATTTTTTTTTCAATTCACAGCGGAAGTATTGCAATTGAAAATAGTAAAGATAGCAACACCCACAAACTTAAAACCAATACTGTTTAACAACACAGTATATCATTTAGTGTTACAAAAGAGTTCACAAAGATGGCTCATCTTATCTAGAACATAATATCAGAGCGACGGTCAAACTTCCCCTGTACAAACAATCACCTACCGAAGCTCACCAAAACCTGCAACAGAGAGTTAAGGTGGGGAATTAGCACAAAGCTAAGTGAATGGAATTTAAGCCACAGGTAACAATAGCATAATCACAACAATTAACATAGAAACAAGACCCACAAGGACTACTCAAGAGCGGGCACCACGTATCATCAGAGGCACGGCGGCTCTGCAGAGCCTGCAACCCATATGCCGGCCAAGCATAGGTTTACCGAGACTGCCTGGCACAGTTAAACCCCCTCTGCTGCAACAAATGTAACAGGGGTTGAACAACCGCACAACCAGAAGCAAACGAGCCTAGCCCACACAAACCGGCTAACCTCCCTCAAAGACAGCATGCACACAGTAATCTTCACTGCGCACATATCTTGGACTCGATTGCAATCAATTCTAATATCAATTCAAACAAACACAATTTCCAATCACCGCACACTCATAGTGCCAATCCCCACACAATCACAGTTTCAATCTCCGTACCATCATCATACCAATCTCCAAGCAATCATATCAGATTAAACAATCTATTGCATAATTAATCGTATAAAATTCAAGTAACCATAACAGTCATCATACCAATCTCTAAGCAATCATATCAGATTAAACAATCTATCGCATGATTAAATAAACGAATCCATATAATCCTCATAATCATAACTAATACCACCAGTGAGTTAAAGTCCACTCACATGCGTTCTCGACCAATCCAAAATCCACACTCAGTTGTCTTATATCACTGAGTCTTTGAGTCCCCTGAGAATACAATATAAACAAGTCAGTTACTCAAATCATAATTAACTCCAAAAGTCAAATCAATTCGCAAACAGATCAAAGCTTAACCGTATCACCTAACATGCATAAACAACAAGAAATACACTCTAAACCATTTGAAATATCATTATATATGATACCAAACACGTAGCAATCAACAAGGCATTCATAAACTTCATCTATCTCCAATTAATCCGTAAACGGTCAAAAACCCAACCCGTTAGATTTCATAATACCAAACCAGCTTGAAACATATCCAATACCATTTAGGAGTGCTTCATAAATCATATGAGACATATAGAAATCAACGGATCATAAACTCAGGCTATCTAACATCATTTCACTAATTAAGCATGCAATTAGCATACAGAATCCAATCTTGAAGCATCATTAGTAAACCCTCTCATATATTCCATATAATCAGAACTTAACTCATTTAAGTTAATCACACAGATCATAAGCAACATACAATTCTTAACAGAACATGTTTCATCATCTAAATCATTCATATATATATCCTAAATCATGCATGAATATCTCAACATCAAACAACAACAAACTGAATTAACAACCGAGGCACTACGCACGAGGTGGATTCACTGCGCACGTGTTGAACTCACTACGCACGGACTGGATTCACTACGCACGTAGAAAACTCAAATACACTAAACATGTTTCACACACTACGCACGCAAAGGACACTGGTACGCACGAAGTGGACCACACTACGTGCGACCAAAACTCAACGACTTCATCTTCTTCATCATGCACTTCGCACGAAGTGGAGCCACTACGCACGGCTAAAACTCAACTTTTCAAGAACTTCTTAACCAAAACTCGACATACACAACACAGAACTCATCATGCTAAGTAACTCGAAATCAGTATATACTTCAATAGAACATGATATAATAAGAACACAAATCGGATTAAACAAAACCCACATGAATCTTGAACTCTAAAAATAATAAATGGGTTTTTTGCAAGAACACTCCATAAGCTTCAAGAATCAACTCAAATATACATAAACTTACTTGTATAAGGCAGCAAATCAACAACAAACACAATAATCAAGGCTGAAACAAGCTTTCTTTGAAGAGAACACACACACACACAAAACACACTTCACCTTGAAGTAAATAAGAGTATTTGACTTCTAAAGTCAAATATAAAGTCTAGGATTGGCTGGGAATTTAATCAAATAACACACAATATCAATTACAGATATCTAACATACAGGAACCTAATTAAAGCGGTCTTATTCAATTAATAAATACGCAACGAGATATTATTCGGGACCCTCGTGTAAAATCGAATCATATGGTCCACTAACATATAAAAATATTAAAACTAATATTTTCACCTCATACCTTGCGGTCCAATTAAAATCATCATATAATCATAAAAAAAATAACAATTCAATAACAATCAAATAATCAATTACACAAACAATTAAATATAATTAATAAACAAATAGTTTACCATCTCACGTAAACTACCAGGCCCAGTAGGAGGATGTTACAGTGTATGACATTATTTGAATTGAGAATATATAAAAACAACAATATAAGACAAAACTAACTTATTATTTCATGAACAACAAAGATATATCTATAAATAAAGTCTCAAAGATTGAGATACAAAGTTGTTACAAATTATGATCTCTAAATATAAACTAATATAACAACTATCTAAACCTTTTGAGAGTGCATCCTTATGTTACAACTAATAATAATAATGCTGAAGACAAGATTCTAATAATTCTTACTTTTGCTCAAATTTCCAATTTATGATTTATATCTGATTTTGTATTTCATTTCCTTAGTAATTGTTCTATGTATTTTTTTTATTTACAAGTTATCCATAATCAACCCGTGTAATACACGGGTCTCTAAACTAGTTAATAATAATCCATTCATTCACCCCATGCATACAATTTTCTAATTCTCTACTTCCACGACAAATTTGCCTTCGAAACATGTCCCATAAGGCAATGTAAAACTCAAAGTCTTTTTTCGAAACAGACCTCTTGTGGTAGTTTCAATTCATTTTTTTGGAGGGCCAACACTTTTTACCGACGTCAAGTTTCTTCATTTTGTAACTCATGTTACTCTCAGCCCGCTGCTTGAACCTGTTTATTTGACTCAATAAATTATTGATGCTTTCTTCCGGAGTCGGCCCGGTTATATTAGAACTTATTGATGGCCTCTTTCCCTTATTTTTTCTGACGGGACGTTGAGGTTCCTTTATCTCAACCTCGTCTATTTCATCGACATCGTCTTCAACGTTGTTTAAGTTACAACCTGCATCGGAATACCCGGTCATTGGGTATCGGGAATCCGATGTTTTACTATGTTTTGTAAGCCGGGATGTAAGCTTCGCCATTAGTTGTATTGGGTGCCATTTTGGACACTTTTTAGGACATTTCAAGCTTGTTCATTACTGAAAGTAATCCCTTTGTTATCCTCTCGATAATGGTAGTGCGCCGTTTCTCGGCTTCGGTTCCACTTCGTCTTGTATTTATCAAGTTGTTGTAGATGCGGCAAAACATGATATCTTCTTGTTGAGGTTTTTAAATTTAGAGGTGATTTAATGAAATTTTCTATACACTCCACGTCTGATTTATACGTAAAACACGTTCCAGATTCGACCCAAAAAACTTTCTTCATTTATTTGATAAGAATAAAATAGTATTAGTTGTAGTAGTAGTACTAGTTATAATAATAATAATAATAATAATAATAATAATAATAATAATAATAATAATAATAATAATAAAGAATTTTATACCACTGTGTGTTTCCGACAGCGGGGTTCTCCAAAATATTAACCTATACTGAAACTAACTCCACTTCCTCCTATTTAGTCCATGCTATTATTTGCTCTTTTTTTCAAACCTTTTTTTATTTCCCGTTTGTGGTGTCGGGTTTGATTGTTGTGTCGGATTCAAATTGTGGTGTTTTCGGTAGTTGGGTTTCAAGAAGATAGTCGTTATAGTATGTCAGGCTAGGTTAGGATTTAGAATTGGGTGTTGAAATACGAGGGAAGAAACTAGAAATTACCAGGAAGAAAACATTGTTGTAGTACCCCTTGATACGTAAATTGTCGCGAAATATATTACCAGACAAAAGTTCATGCGAGAACCGTTGTTAGCGCGAGAACCGCGAGAACCAATCTAAGCCGTCCAATTCCCCCTCCTTCAATGTCATTGCCCACCCATGAATTCCTCACATGCACCCTGCCACACCCTATCCCTCCACGCTCTCCATCCATGAAACTTCCCATATCCTAGGAACGGCTGAGATTGGTTCTCGCGGTTCTCGCACTAACAACGGTTCTCGCATGAACCCTCCCCTTACTATATTACCATGTTGCGTAAATTGTTTAAAGCTGGAGGACGTTTCTAGATGTAGAATATAACATTGTTGAGAAAATTGGGAAGCGGGGTGACTTGTCTTTGTAACGCCCCATTTTATTTGTGTAATATATAAATTTAAGGGTTTAGTTCATAAATATGTATCCAACTTTACATGTTTTGCTATTGTATGTATCAAACTTACAAACTTATCATTTAATGTACTAGAGTTTTAAAACCTTACCAATTTATGCATCAAACCTGCTATAGCAAGTTGTATGCTGATGTAGCTCCGGTTTTAATTATGTGGCTGATGAAGTGGAGTCTAACTTGGATTTTCCATAGTTTAAAATAAATCATAATAAAATTGTTATTTTATGAATATAGATAAATCATTAATTTTCTGGGTTTCCCAAGACAACATTCAATCTGTTTGTTCCCAAGATGAGTTGCAGGCTTCATCATGCTATTCAAATCTTTGAGATGGTTCGGTTGGTTACCCAAGATAAACCATGCGATGGTTCAGTTGGTTCATTTCAAACATGCGTTCAAAGATCGGTGTTTTTATTATCCGAGACACGCGATGGATATGAATTTCGATCCTCCTCAAAACAACGTTCGATCTGTGGATTTCATATGGTTTTTTATATCTGTGAATTTAGTATGGATTTTAATTATTGTGGATTCCATCGATGCTTTCATTCACCTTCATCTTCAAGTAAGTTTATGGTTTTTTGATTAGATTTCAATTCTTGGCTCGATTTCAGTTTCTTGGTTCGATTTCAAATTGGGTTTCGATTTAGGGTTTTGGTTTTAGATTGGGTTGCGATATATGGTTCGATTTCAGTTCATTGTTCGATTTATGTTTAGGGTTACTATTTAGGGATTTTACAGGTCTTGATTTATTAATAGATCCTAAATTTTGGTTTCAGATTAGGTTTCTTAATAAGTTTTGTTTTCGTTTTCAGTTTTGATGTCGTCGATAAAGATGATGATAATGAATGAATTTTCTGTGCATTTTTGTTTTGATTTCATCTTGATTTAGGCTCCTTGATAAGTTTTGATTTCGGTTACAGATCTTGTTCGTACGATTTTGTTTATTTTGATTTTGGGTTTCCTTGTTCATCTGCTTCTTGAAGATGAGGATGTATTGAATGATACAAAAATTGTTGATGTGACATTAATTAATGATGTGGCAATTCATGGTTATAAAAAATAAATAAAAAATGATAGAATGACCTACTACCTGCTTAAAAGGTTACCTGATATATAAATTGATTAATTTTTAAAAGTTCATTACATGAAATGGTAAGTTTGTAAGTTTGATACATACAATAGCAAAAGGTGTAAAGTTTGATATATATTTATGAACTAAACCCTAAATTTAATTACATCAACAAACTCTTAAGTAAAATCCTTAAGTTTAGCACCGGGTATTATATGAAAATTAATTCACTAGTGTTATAAAGCACAAAAAATTTGCTTGCGGAAGTCTTCAACAATGAGCTATTTTCAAAGCACTAGAGCCTTGCCACGGTCATTTCCCGAAAGTAATATGAATAACAACGATAAACATAAAGCTTAGCGAGCACGATACTTACATATCATATCTATTTATATTACTCATGTCACATACACATAAAACTTTGCATCATTTTTAGCAAACCAGCTACCGTAGTAATCGGTCATTATGTACATATCCATTCTTTGGACAGTCTTGTTGTACCCATCACCGTAGTAACGGTCTAATGTACCCGAAACCGTAGTAACAGTATAACATACCCGATACCGTAGTAATCGGTCTCGTCATATCATTCACGTAATATTAATAATTCACATAAAATCATTATCATGAATTCACATGTGCTCACTTATCACTATCCGTGTAAATCACTTGCATAGAATGTAAGTAAGAATATTCATCCGATTAATAAAAATAAGCAGTGACAAATTCAGTAAGCGTCTAAAGGTGTGCATCTACTGCTGATCACCTACATTAAGGTAAAACCTTCTAATCCTGATTGAATCTTACAATCCTATTTGCACACTAAAAATAATACAACCTTAAAAAAATAGTGTTTTCCATTTGAGGTATCTTACAATCCTATTTGCACACTAAAAATAATACAACCTTAAAAAAATAGTGTTTTCCATTTCAGGTATCTTTGGTTGATTGTTTTAGAACTAAAAATTTGATTATAGTATCTTGCTATTTTATACTATTTCACTCGTAATACACATGAAGAACTCATGCATGTTCCCAAATAAAGCAAATTGGCTAATCTTAGTTCACCAAAACATTTTAAAATGTATACATTTTGTAATTACATGTATCTAATTAAAACCTACGTGTCATATCAACTATCAAGTTACTACCTGTCATCTTAACCTCTCCGACGACTTCATCTGTGCAATGTGACTTTTTCGATGCAGGCTACTATTCTAGGAATCATCTATCATTGATCCTCCACTTTCTTCAACAACTCTTTCATGTAAATCCATCAACAAACGCCTCCATTCTCGTCCCACAGATCAATAGTACTACGAGAACCGACAAACAGTCTTTGGCAAAAGGGTTGTCGAAAAGGTGTTTCCGGCAGAGAATGTGAAGATGAGGAGTTACCTATTCAAAAGGTATTTGAATGCACTAAATGGGAACTTTAAAAAATTCAGTACATTGAAAGATAAGTTTTACTAGTTGAATACATACCACAGTAAAACATGTAAAATTATTTTGATAAACTAACTCAATTGGCTATTCAAGCCAATTATCCAACTTCTGTGAGAATAAGTGGTTGAGCACATTTCCGTCACTAATTTTCATTACACACATCACATTTTGGCCGGTGAATAAAAAGAGACATGTGACATGGTCGATTGAATGTAAGTAGAGAAAAAGGTAAGCTGGTATAAAAAGTGTAGAGTTTTGTTAATATCCTGGTAAAAGTTAATAATATGTTAATATTTTTATAAAGTTTAAATTACATCAGTATTCTTTCAAAATCTCTAAACTCTCATATGTACTCAATTTATATATTTTTTTTCATACTTAAACAAATTAATTATTAAAAAAAGTATCTGTATGTATGAACTTACTAAACAAATTTATATACTTTTTTTATTTACAATTCTTTTCTATTTTAGTTTTTCATTTTACATGTGTTTGAGACTCGTGTCTGTTATTCATTTTAATTTTTATAAGTCACTTTGTGTTTGAGTAATTGATTTGTATTGATTTTGATTACATTTATATTAACCATCGAATGTAATAATGTTTATGTTAAATTAAACTACAATGCTAATGTTTCTAAAAAAAATTGGTGAACCTAGTTCAAGTGATATTCCCAAAACAATAAAAAAACACTTGTTAAATACAATAAGTAAAGAAACTCATAAAAGTATATGAAAGTTGATTTATATTCATTTCTTGAAGATTTGGTGCTATTTCTTTTGAATATATATAATGCTTCGTCGTTATTTATAATAATTTTGATTTATATGTTACCCCACGTCCCGACTCATAACTAAAAAAATATATATTTGTCCAGTTATCTAATTTTTCGACTGACTCATCTTGTCGACCTTGGTATGTTTGAATCCTAGATTCGCCACTCGTTGCCCTCCCCACAACAACATATATCATATATTTCTTCTCGATTGTCTTTTCTTTCTTGACCTCTGATCAATATATTTTCATAGTTCTTCCTCATTGTTTCTCATTACTTTCTTCCCCACTGTAACACCCCGATTTTGAAAACCAGATTTTTCATTTTAATAATAATAAATCAAGAATCCATACTGCGTGGATCCGTCTGCAAACTTTAATTATATCAAACCTGTTTTTCAAAACATAATAATTACAGCGAAAGCTATAAAAGTGGCGATAATACAATCAAAAGAAGCCACGGTATACAAAAGATTTGTTGGTGTTACGGAATTTGTTCACCGACCACTTATACATGTTTATACAACATAAACAGTAACTAAAAGTAATATAGATAAGTGTTCCTCCAAAAGATTAGTAACTACAAGCAGGTACCCAAGCTCACATATCTAAGTGCCACCTGCAGTCATGGGGAGAGTATCTGTTAGCTAATTAAAGCTAGTGAGCATAAGATAGCATATTCAGTAATATAAACATATCACATATCAACAATATATCAAACAGTGCTATCCTAGCATCTCGCGATGAGCTGGCACAGCCAGAAGGAAGCATAATCTTGCAGGGTAGCTAGCCCGGCTCAACACTCCTAACTGGGGAAACCAGACACATCAACCGCGCGGGTGGGTGAGCGGGTAGCGGTCCACCGTTGCGTTTCAGGCCACAGCCTTCATGGAGTACAACAATAAGTCATCCCCATATGACTCGGGAAACGTTGGGTTTGCAACCCCAGGTAGTTGACGCTATCATCGACCCGCAGGTCTCAAAACGCCCCAGCGCACTGGCCCCGTTCGTGGACTATAACCAGCCCCTTATCTCGGATCCGATCACAAATACAAATCTGACCCATACGGGCCTCATAGCGCGCATATCATATACATATAATATCCATGGTTCAATTCATACATGCTTCTTGCATAATCATAATCATATCTCAAATCCTGATTCAATTGTTACATGTGTCATGCATAAACATAGCATACATAAAGGTTAATTACATTTCACGGAATTACTAATACATAACACATATAGATAACATGTAACACGGTTATATTAATTCTTATGTTATCCTATACTCACCTGAGAGGCTAGAGGCTACAGTAAACAAATATCGTGATTGTCTCGTTCTTCAGAGTCGTACGGTTCACCTATAATAGAGTACTTATGTTTAGCCACTACACACAATACCAATAAAGTCAAGTAGTACCTAAAAATACCACCATTCATGTTTAAGCACCATATAATAGCATACACATAAGCTCAATAGGCGAGATATATTGCTAAACATCTCACACACCCCATATGCCATGACTACCCATCACTAAACTAGGTATTTAACCAAAGTCATTTCCGTATCATCCCTTGAAATTATAATATTATGAAAATAGACTCTCTTAGCTTCGAAACGACAGGTCATACGCCTCAAACGGAGTTACGGTTGATTTTATATGATTTTTCAAAGTTTGGGTTGCTGTGCAGAAAAAACCTTCTGCGGCCGTAGGGAAAATCCTCTGCGGCCGTAGGAGAAAATCCCTTCTGCGGCCGTAGGGAAAACCTTCTGCGGCCGTAGGAAAGTCACAAACAGCAGACTTCGTCCCTGTTCGTGTACAGACCTGCAAATACCCATTTTTGACACCCAAATCGACTAAAACTCAACTTTAATCGTTTATATACTTTATTTAACATCTATAGAAGTTGGCTAACATCTTATGTACATAAAACCCACATCAAAACACCATTTAATCCTTCCATTTGAGGTTTAATATTTACAAACTCAAAACTAGATTTGGAGCTCAAGAACACTTACAAATCTGATAATACACAGCAGATCGGAGCTTGATTTGTTGTTGAAATCACTTGACAATCCTTTCCCCTTCTTGATTTCTCTTCAAAATCCAAAGAACCGAGTGTGTATATGCGTACGTATGTGTGTGTTTTGGGGAAAGCAAATAAGTCTTATAAAGACTTAGACCAACTCAAGATCTAATACCCCACACGGGTAATTTGTTCTCCTGTTCAACTTAAAACATAACTTAATGTTACCCATTTCAACTAACGGGGACATCTACGGAATCATTACATGGAACCATTTAACATTTTATTACTTTTACTTATTAACCCTTCTTTTCATATAACCACTCATGTATCCACTTTAACTAACAAAATATTTATTTAATCACTACTACTCATAATTAAAGTCATGGTACAACCCTTTGAGCATGAAGTACAACTAAGTACTACTAGGCCCATTTTCAGGATGTTACACCCACAAACACCTTATTATTTAGCACAAATATTCAACATATACAATTAACAAAGGTTGTTCTCACCCATTTTGCAGCAGCAATGGTAATAGCTTTACTACCATCATATTGTTTCGATTTGGTGTTCGACTAGCCGATTGTTCAATTTGGTGTTTTGATATTGTATTCATTCGAACACTAATTATTTGGCTCGTTAATCTCTTGTGGTTGTGTTTTCTTCTACTTAATTTGAAGCTTGTTAACTTGAATAATTTTTTGCTTTGTGTTCACATTAGAAATTGTGATAATTTTATTGAGATCTCTTCTGTTTTTCGGAGAATCGGAGAGGAAAAAACCTTTTGGGTTTTGATATCAAAGAAAGTGCACGTAATTTTCATAGTAAATGACTAAATGGTCATCTTTTAATGTTTGTATAATGAAGCATGATGGATGTATTTTAGTAGACATAATCGGTTTACCTACTATGGATATTGTATGAGTTCTTCAAATTTGACCATTTACTATATGTATTATCATACAAACACCCATAATTCTATCTCGAAAAGGAACCAGCCGGCCACGAGGAAAATGAACCAAACATAGCTCAAATCCGGGACAATAGATTCTTCATCTCTGACCGCGGTTTACACTTGGCAACCAACGGTATCGCCTTAGGCATAGTGATCCCAGAAGCTTCACTCATGTCAACCATATCTTCACTCATTCGTTCCCAATCGAAGCACTGAATAACCGAACCCAAAGTCATCCCAAGCATTCGAACCGCCAATCCTTCCCCTGGACAACTCCTCCTTCCAGACCCAAACGGCATTAGCTTAAACCCGTCTCGTGTCCCTTCTAATCCTTCAAACCTTTCTGGGCTGAACTTTTCAGGGTCGGTCCATACCTTCGGGTCGTGATGTATGGCCCATTGATTTACAATCAACATCGTCCCCTTTGGAACGTTATAGCCCCCAACAACACAATCTTCTGATGCTTCGTGTGGAACTAGTAACGGGCCTGCGGGGTATAATCTTAGCGTCTCGTTTATTATACAACGAAGGTAAGGTAAATTAGGTATGTCTGATTCGTCAACAAGACGATTGTTGCCAATTACTTTGTCGATTTCATGTTGTGCTTTCTTTAGAACTTGTTGGTGGTTTAGTAAAAGCGCCATAACCCATTCCATGGTTCCTGCTGATGTATCACTCCCTGCTGCTAATAAAGCCTGATCACAATAATCATTTGCTTAAATTTAATATATAAATTACATAATATTGACGGTTACGCTCTAAATAAAAATGTTATAGTCATGTTAATGTTTATTTATTTGTACTAGCACATAAGTTAGACGTTGGTAACGTTACATGTCATTCTTTTATAAATTATAGAGGCGTGAAATATGTTTCTTGCATCATCCATTATTGACGCTACGACATTTACAAACACTTTAACCAACTTCTTTGTTAATCATTTCAATATTTATTTATTTATGCGTTTATGAGTATAAAATACAAGTAAAAAACAACCATGAAGTTAAAAGTCAACAACAACTTTGTTAGGTATTGGTACACTTAAATTATCACTTCAATCATTAAAAGCTAATCGTGGAATCAAAATGAGTGGTTACTCGCAATCTTCTAAAACATAGGTTGACTTGAGAACCTATCAGAAGAGTTGTTTAACAATGACCGGGTTGACTCGGTCCATTCAACTCATTATTGACCCGGTTTTTTGATTTTTTTTTTTTTTTTGAATTTTAAAAACCTCGAATACAAGATATCACTTATAATACACTTTTTTCTTAAGCAAAGGCAATTTATTAGACTAACTCACAAAAACTATAATCTGAAACACGCTTGTGTGTGTATATAATCGGGTTGGTTCAACCGGTTCATGCTCCACTCCCGATCCGGTAAAAACCCGAGTTTTAAAGCAATTGAGTTTTCGAATTTTGTCTAACTAGCTAAGCGACCCGTGTATCAACACGAGATTATATAAGTTAATTTAAAATTTATATAGTTTTAAAGAGTCATAATACGTATAGTAAAAATAATTACAAAATATAGATAGAAAAATAAAATCTCGTAAGAAAATAAAAAATGAATAACCGTTACAGAATTTTGATATCTATACATAAGATTGTCATTGATGTTTCTGTAAAATTTCTTTATGAACAACATTCATGGTTTTATTAGTATGGTTTCCTTCATCATCGCAAATTAAAACTTTTAACCAATCCTTACTCTTCACTCGAGAAACCGTCACATATAACTATCCATGAGTAAAAACGTGTATTTTTAATAATTTTTATAAATACTCTTTATAAGAAATATAAAGTTACATTACACGTGTAAAAGTTTTTAGTATAATATTAATGTGTTTCTCGTGATAGAGCTTTATTCCGATATTGTAAAGACATAACTATAATATTATTGTCGATGTTATAATATCAAGTGCTTTAAATACATTTTTATTAGCCAATTATATATTTGAATATTTGAAATTGTAAACTAACTCTATTAAAAGTTAAATAATGATGACATTCATTTAAGTATACGCAAATTAGATCGCATAAAAATAAGATTCTAACATAGAATATATTATGTCTATACATACGTAAATCACTTAAGTGTAATTTATTGTTCAATTAAATATAATTGAAAACACGAGATCTCACTGAATTCAAATATCCATGTAATAATAACTTTTATTTTATGTATCAAGGTATTAGTTAAAAAATAAGAAAACTTAGACAATTACTATTTTTATATAAAATTTCAAGTTGTATGTGTAGTTACAAAACTCACTATCATGACAGTTGTTTCACTACCCAGTAATTAGGTAGAGTTCTAGTTTCTGAAGGGTTATTTACTCACAACTAACAATTAATTTTAAAAAACTCTAACGGTAGTGGTAGTTTTGTAAACAACTTTATGCCGCTAACCATTAGTTATAGTATACTTTTAATTTTTTTATCGAAATACCAAGAAATCAGTGATTATATCGATTACATTATGTAGAGGGAATAACTATAAAAAAAGAATAAAATGTCCAATAACTACTTAGATGTTGATAAAACAATTAAATTATACTAATTTTTAAAAAACCTCATATTTCGATAAAATTTATATCAAAACGTAGATAAAAATGAGACGATTACAAATATATAATTATTTTTTCTCAAAACAAAATATATTTGAAGTTATTAAACATAATTTTCAAACAACTTATAATTAATTACATTAATATACAATTTTCTTAAAACCCCCTCACATATTTCATACTACCCCCTTAACAATTTACATTCTACCCCTTCCAATTAATGTAATTATCGGAAAGTAATCAATGAAGATTTAGCATTTGAGATGTCATAATTCTTTTATTATCCATTTTTTTAATTTCTTTTTTTAAAATGAAGGGTTGTGATTGGTGGAGAATTTTTAGGGAAGTGGAATGATGATGTAAGCATCATTTTCTTTTAATAAGGATATAAGATTATACTCATTTAGATCCGAATTAAGCATCTTACCAGTACAAAGCTTCTAATCATGGCGTCAGTGTAGTATTCGGGTTCAGATTCTTGTAACGATAACAATAATTCAATCATCGACTTTCGCTTATTTCCAACTTCAGTCCCTTTAGATTTTCGAAGTTGCTCGATTAGCCCTTGAAAGAAAATATTTCTTCTTTCCTGCAAAGCGATTAGCTTCTTCTCCAATCCCTTTACTCCCAACCAACTCAAAAACGGTAAGTAATCGCCGACGTTTTAAGCACCGGCGAGTATAAACGTTTCATCGAGTATCTCCCGGAATCGTTTCCCCTCTTCCTCCATCTCCGGATTATCACCGCCGAAATACCTCTTCCCGGAGATCATCCTCATCATGACATTCAACGTCAGTTCATAGAAAACTAACTTCACGGTCACCTGTGAAGGATAGGACACCAGTTTACGAATCAGAGACCTGTTTTCGTCTACACGTATGTCGTGAGATTCATTCAGACGGTGGATCGACAGGATCTCAATAGATGCGATTCGGCGAAGGTTGCGCCAGTTGTCTCCGTACGGCGCCAAGGCGAGACTGGTATAGTTAACGCCGATGATCTTTCCGAATAGCATTCTGGGGCGGTTGGCGAAGACGATGTCGTTTTTGGTAAAGCATTCTTCGGCGGCGGCAGGGGAGGAGATTAACAGGACACGTCGGAAACCTAACTGGAGGTTAAGGATAGTGCCGTATTTGGCGGAGATTTTGGCTAGGGTTCTGTAGAGTGGTGGTTTCAGGAGGTAGAGATGTCCGATTATTGGGAAGGATGGGAAGATAGTTGGCGGGAGGTTGGCGGATTTGCGACGGAGAGTGTAGAAGTAGGAAACAAGAAGTAGTAAGAGGGAGATGTAAAGATAAGGAAACACCATTGATGAAGAAGAGCTTGGAGTGAATGCTTTAATGGCGGGTTATGAATATGTTTATTAAGATTCAGATTTCGAAAGGGAACAGCAGTATTAATTTAATTATAATACGTTAAGAGTGATTAATTTTATAACATGAATTAATTAACATCCTTTTGTCGAATTATTAAAGACGGAGGGGGTGTTTGGTTGGGGGGATTTGGAGGGATTTCATGGGAATAAGAATTCAAATCCCATCAAATGTTATGTTTGGTACGCAAAAAGGAGGTGGGATTTCAATTCCCAGGATTTTTTTAAATCCCAAGGTTGAGGGATTTCCAAATCCTCCCACCCCCCTAGTATTTTAAATCCACAGGTGAAGCATTTGCTCCGGCGACACCCCGGCAAATATTCCGGCGAACCCAAGTCGACGGAAACCGCCGCCGTCATCAACCCTTCAACGCCGCCATCATCGCTTCGCCGCCTCCGTCAACACACAAAGAAACCCACGAGACCCAGATACCTCCGTCGTTCAAGAAACCCTAGGGTTTGCGTCGACCTCCGACGGCATAAACCTTTATCTTCGCAAACCCTAACCCGTTCGTCGTTCGTCAACCCAGATCTGGTGCGTCGCCGTCTTTGTCTTCGCAAACCCTAATCGACCTTCGTCTTCGTCTTCGCGAACCCTAATCGACGGCAGAAACCCTAATCGACTTTTGTCTTCGTCTTCGCAAACCCTAGCCTTCGTCGATCCAGATCTGGTGCGTCGCCGTCTTCTGGTCGTCTTCGCAAACCCTAGCCTTCGTCGTTCGTCGTCGTTCTGGTCGCCGTCGCCGTCGCCGTCGCCGTCGCCTACTGAAATCCGAATCGCCGGCGACAGAGGTATGTGGGAGGTTGGTGGTGTTGTTGATGGGTTTTGTGGTGAACCATACACAGGTATGGGAATCTAAATCCCACCGAATGAATTCCCCTCAAATGCAATTCTCATCCATAAATCTCATTCCCCTCAAAATCAAAGAATGAACCAAACGCCCCCTGAATGTGAAGAAAAAGAAAGTGAAGAAAAGGGAAAGAATAAAAAAATATAAGGATTAACTAATGTTTTGTAAGTTAGAAGGTACACTTTCAGTTTGAGGAAATATTTTAATGAAAATAATCTCTCTTCCCATTTTTTTTTTCTTTTCCTCTCTCCTTAGACCATTTGTATGACATTCGGGAGTGGGTTTAGGTTAGCTTTGGGTTGGACGGAAACACCTATACTTGTGTGTTGGGTTTATTCGGGTTCAAACCCATTTAGGTGCACCAAACTAAGGAGGGAGAGAGGGTGTTAGCTTTTCTTTATTTATTATTTATTATTTTTTATTTTGTTAGTAGGTAAGGCGAGAGAAAATATTTTGGGTTGATTTGGTTGAAAGTGATGTGCTACTAGTGTTTTGTGTTGGGAAGGAAAAAGCAAAAAAAAACTGATGTGACAGCTGAGATGACATTTGGGTTGGTTTGGGTAGAGTAATGCTATACTCATGGCCTTATAGGTATTCACGTGTTACAATTTTTATTTTTATTTTGAACGGCGAAAGTTACTTGAACCGGAGCTTGGGCATGACCATCACCCCGGGACTCAACCAAAAATTTATTAATAAAGACTAGCAAGGTGCTAGAACAAAGATACAAAGTTTAAACAAGACAAGATACAAGATTTAACACCCAATCACTCCAACTGAGTGTTAGGCTATTTTAACCACCTCTATTTTTAATCCAAAAAAACGATAAAGCTTGTATCTGGCTGCTGATGATAGAGTCTTTTAATCTGCCTGCCGACTGGAATATTTTGCCATTCCTGAATTTCCAAATATTCCACAAGAAAGTGTAACTGCCATGAATGCTTTGAGATATTTTCCTTTTAGTTTTACATTGTGACCCTATTTGAGGAGGCCTTCTACATCCATTTACATTGTGACCCCATTTGTCGCAAAATGGGTTTAATCACAGGGTAACAAATAAACAAGTGGTCCTCTGTTTCTTCAGCCGAGTTGCAGAGGGGACAGTAGTTTGATAGGAGAATTACACCTCTTTTTTGAAGATTAGATTTTGTTGCCATTCTTTTATGAGCAAATCGCCACTCATTGATTTCAACTTTACTGGGTATCATAGACTTAAGGCTAAGATTATCATAGACTTTTCTAAGGGATGAAACAGAGAGAGAACCCGAAGGCTCCAAGTCCCATGTGATCCGTCGAGGTTGAGAGGTTGAATCCCTTTGAATCTGAAACAGGCTGCTTAGAGAAATGTTGACTTTGTCAAATTCCTTTTGAATTTTAAGAATGTTGCTCCAGGTACCTGCAATCTTACCTTTCGGATTAGACTTGTCTAAATCACCTTCAGGGCCATGAATGGATTGAATTACCATTTTCCAGAGAGGGGGAATGTTCAAATGAGAATGAAAAATTAATTGAGAATAAGAGACTAAATCTTAGCCGTTCATTTTGTAAGTGGAATTAATGGATGGAGAGCTTGGGGGAATCGAGTGTGGCAGGGTGCATGTGAGGAATTCATGGGTGGGCAAAGACATTGAAGGAGGGGAATTGGACGGCTGTGACTGAATCTCCCATTCTCAATTAATTTAAGGTTCTCATTTGAACCTCCCACTTCCAGAGAGTATCATTTTCCGATTTAAAACGCCACCACCATTTAGATAGTAAGGCTAAATTAAAAGACTTTAAACTACCTATTCCCAAACCTCCACTTTGCTTGTCATTTAGAATTTGGCTCCATGAAATCCACGATATTTTCTTTGATTCTCCCTTTGCATCCCAAAAGAAATGTGCTCACAAGCTCTCAAGTTTTTTGATAACCTTCTCATGAGCTTTGAAGAGTGAAAAAAAATAGATGCCCTGGCTGCCAAGCACGGATCTTATTAGAGTGGCCCTCCCCCTATGGACAGATTACGGGCGTTCCATTTTGAGAGTTTTAAATCAAACTTCTCGAGGATTGGAGCCCAAGTTTCCATCTTATTAGGAGAAACACCAATTGGCAGTCCAAGGTATGTTAGCGGAAACTCCCCGCCGAACACTTATGCTTGGATGCCACTACTTCTATTTCTTCTTTAGCAACACCAATTCCCAGTAGACTGCTTATTTTAAGATTAAGATTAATTTTCAGGCCTGATGCAAGATGGAAGCATCTTAATAATCGTATAAGATTTAAGATGTTACGATAAGACCATTCCCCCATAAAAATAGCGTCGTCAGCAAACTGTAGGTGCAAAATTAAAGGACCTTCTCTTGGCATCTTGATTCCATTAAAAACTCCTTTCTGAATCGCTTCTTTCATCACGATGTTGAGTGCCTCTGCTGCTATTATAAATAGAAAAGAGGCCATTGGGTCTCCTTGCCTAACACCTTTCCTCATATCGAATTCATGTGATACAGTTAAAGAAGAAAAAAAAGATCTAAGAAGAAAAATAACCTTAGTTGTGTCCCTAAGTTTTTTACAACAGAAAAGAAACAACTTTGAAAGCAAAATTATCCATTATTTTCTTTCTAAATTTTTCTTCAAAGTAGGGAAAATTTAAAAGGAACAAAAAAACAATTTAAATTTCACTTCTATCCTAATTTTCTTTCAAAACTCGGGAATGTCCAATAAAAAAACATTTTCATTTTTTTTCTTATCTTTTCTCCGTTTAATTTTTCTATCCATTCATTTTCTTTTCTCATATAACTCAAAAACACATTGTAAAAAACTCACAAATGAATCAACTTAATTATTTCGTTTGCTTTCCTTCGTTTTTCTTCCAAATATATAACTACGAAACTTGACGTAAAAGTATCAACCAAATATGATTGCAGACTTGTATCTAAAATTTTTATCAAGTGCAAACACAATATCTTGATTTTTCGTAACAACATAATCTGTGAAATACGTTTATGTCGTGGGGTATTTTATACGAGAACTGTGAGAACTGTTTTTAACGCAATTAATGACTCACTAATAGGGTTATTTTGGTAATTTATACCTTTACCCAACCATGAATTGCGTCCGGGTAAGCCGTCATTAATTTGCGAGGCTTGATTTTTCGAAATAACCCTCATTAATGCGTTATTAATGAGCCATTAACAAGTCATTGATAAAACATTAATTAGCCGCCAAAAAATCTAAGCCATTGATTAATTTAATCAAAGGCGAAGATTGATTCTCGCAGTTCACGTATGAAAAAACAATTCTCGTTTGAAACTTTCCATATATATATATATATGTGTGTGTGTGTGTGTGTGTATATATATATATGTGTGTGTGTGTGTGTGTGTGTGTGTGTGTCTAGTTAGACACAAATTACTTATTAACTACACAATTAGAGGACTGTTAGGCTGGAAGCAAGAGATTAACTTGTTCTTAAGCTAAATTCAAAATCGATATGAAGATTTCAAGAGATTAAATACAAGATTAAGGTATGTTTAGCTCAGGTATGTGATTAACTCAAAATTAGTTCTAATTCATGGCTTAAATAAGTGCAATTACTAGAATTAAGATGATAGTTGAAGAATTATGCATACAAACAACTACATAAGTTGTATATAGTGTTAGGATACACTATTATGTGCAAAAATGCCGAATTAATGGCCAAATGGGTACAAGCTGTGTATTTGGGTACACGGCCCTTGAAGATTTAAGGGCCCGTGTAGCTGAGGTCGTGTTGAGGTACACGGCTCGTGTAGGACCTTAAGCCCACACCGTTAGTGTATCTTACGTAGGTCGTGTAGGAAGAGGGCGACACGGCCCGTGTAAAGGACTACACGACCGTGTAAGCCATATTTCAGCAGTTTTAGTAATATTAATATGTATATGTTATGTATTTAGGGACTTTGTGATATTAATTAAAGTACATGACGAACTGTTATTACAACAACATGAATAAGGTGAGTATGCTTAATTCCATTACTATAAATGTAATGTATGTATGCTATGTCTTATACAATGATCCAACATGATTAATATGTGCTTGTAGAGCATGTAGAGATAGCTTGGCGCCACAACATGACTTAGGATCAAGTATTTTTTATTTGGAGCTAATAAAACTAGGTGTTGGGTCATACATGCTTACTTGTACATCATGGTTAATTAACTATGCTCATTAAGCGAAAACTTCCAAGTTTGTTATATGTCATTTTATAGGTACATCTGGCACTGACATAGGAAAAGCTCTAGCTACGCAATTAGAAGATGGCTTCAGCTTTTGAAAAATGTTATTAAAAGTCTTTTGTGAACTAGCAACTTATTACAAATGTCGTTAAAAATTATGTACTTATTATGTGGTTGTTTGACAAATTAAATATGTTTAAAGTTCTTTTAAAAAATGGGTCTTTACAACTATGTATCAGAGCCGAGGTTTAAAGGGTTCAGATGATGCGTGAGGTGTTGTCTGAACTTAAACCAAGGTTTCACAACATAAAGAAGCGATTATATCGGAGCTGGATTATTAATGAGCATTCTAATTATGAACGAATTGTTAGCAGTGCATGATTTGATAGTATGAATAAGTGAATGTGAAGTACTATCTATGTTATAATGTGAAATATTATGCTCGAATTTGAATTATGTGAACTGTATGAATATTTAATTATGTAAGAAGTCTAAAGTTTGTATGTAAATGATTGTTTAAGGTTTTGTTAGCAAGTTGTGTGCCAAATGTAATAGGATGAGCATATCTGCAAATAGAAAAGTATGCTATGCCTAAATTTGTGAATCAGGATGTTATTTGGTTGAGTCAAAAATGGATACGTATAGTGTGTTTAAAATAGTAAAAGGCCCATGCTATAGTAAACACATGGTATATATCTAATCACAACATAATCGAAAAGCATCTTGTGGATCAAATGAAAGGTAATAGGGAAGAGAGACAATGATATGCTATTTATTTAATGCTTTACAAGTATCAATTAAGTAGGAACCCTACATTTATCTTGCTTTATACTAGGCTGTAAATGTTTCAGAATGGTGAACACACGAAGGAGTGGGAATGTATCTAACTGGTAGCTAAGACTAGTAGGCCCAAAGATGGTGATACAACAAGCAATACCAATGTCTTTGTACCCCCTCAAGTAGGGTCTCGACCACGTATACCCCCGGTAACTACGCCAGTACCCACCCCTACATAAAGACCCCAAATAGTTGTAGAAGAGGTTCATAAGGAACAAGCAGAACCTACAGTCAAGGATATAGTATCCACTGAGTTAGGGAAAGCCTTAAAACAAGCCATGCCTTATATCATTAACCACACTTAGGAGAAAATAGTATATAGACTGGATGGAATGGTTCAACACAAGGTAGATACCGATGTTCAAGCTGCAGTAACAAACCTAAAGGGTCACATTTGTAATTAAGCCAGGGTTGAGCCACAACAAGGATGTACGTATAAAGAATTTTTAGCATGTAAACCACTAACCTTTGAAGGTGTCACAGATCCAATTGTCATCAACTGGTGGATAGCAGAAATGGAAGGAGCGTTTTAGACATCGAGATGTAAAGCAAACAAGAAGGTGAGGTATGCCTCTAATGGTGGACCTTGATTGAACTTAGGAAGGGTGAAACATGGATTAATACAATGACTTGGGCTGAATTCAACGAATTTTTATGCAACAATTCGCACCAAGGTATAGAATAGATAAGATAGCTGAAGAATTTCTCTCTATGAAGAAAACTAACGAGTCATTTGATGATATATCAAAGAAGTTTTTGGAAACGTCACGATTCTGTCGTAAATATGTTACAAATAAAAAGATGAAGATGCAACGATACATCTCTATACTCTGGGATGATATTCTTGAAGTAGTGGCAACAGATAAGTACCAAGATTTAGATGATATGATGGAAACTGCTTGGAAAAGACAACAATAGTTATTGAGGAAAGCTTTATCAGGAGGGAAAAGGAAAGAAAAAAACAATTAGTGTCCCTCAAAAGAAATATTAACTTAATGAAAAGAAGTGGGAGTTAATGATTTCTTAGTGTAGTAAGTGTGGGAAGAAGCATGCAGGGGAATGTAGGATGTCCATGCTAAGATGCTACCGATGTGAAAAATAGGGGCACAAAGCCCTACGAGTTTGTTTCTCTTGCTTTTAGCCAGGGCATACTAAAAATTAATAATGCCCAAAAATACTAATAACTGAAAATAAGCCGGAACTGCTTAATCACCACTACGGATTACTGAAGGGAAAAAGAAGAAACCTGGTGTACGTAAAGCTAAAAGGAGAGCATTTCGGTTGACGTTTGATGAAGTTAAGACAGAGCTAGCAGGTACCTTTACTTCAATGATATACCTGCATTGGTATTGTTTGATTATGGTGCTAGTAAATCATTTGTATCTATTTCATTTTGTAAAAGTTTCTTGCATGCTCTTGTTAAATTAGAATCTCATCTAAAAGTACAAATAGCTGATGATATGTATATAAAAGAAATGTAATAGAAATAGATAATATTAAATTCCCCATTGACCTTATCCTGATGATGATGAAATAATTCAAGTGATCATGGGCATGGATTAGCAAGGTCTTCACCAAGACACTATCTTTGCGGACAGTAGATGATACGGGTTCAAACCCCAAGTGAAGAAGAACTTACCATTGAAGGACAAATCAAAAAGAGAAAGATAGTTATTTACTCAGTATCAAAGGTAAGAAAGTATATGCAGCATTGGTGCACAGCTTTTCTAGCATATGTGCTGGATATGCGGGAACCCAAGAAGCAGACATGCATCGCTTAAATGTAGTTGTTCCCGAATTTTTAGATGTTTTTATTGATGATTTGCCAAGAATTCCTCTAAACATGAAAGTAGAGTTGAAGATCGATTTGATACCTGGAGCTGTACCAATAGCGAAGACACCTTATCATTTAGCCTCGCGTGATATGCAATAGTTATTGAGGCAGCTGCAAGAACTTCTAGATAAATGATTCATCGGGCCAAGAAGTTCATCGTAGGGAGCTCCAATTTTTTTTGTTTAGAAGAAAGATGGAACTTTTCGTATGTGCATTGATTACAAAGAGATCAATAAGGTTACAATCAAGAATAGATATCCACTTCAACTTATTCATGATTTGTTTGATCTGCTACAGGGAGCACAGTGGTTCTCAAAGATAGATCTGCGCTCGAGGTATCATCGGTTAAAAATAAAATAAAAAGATATTCCCAAGATAGAATTTCGAACCAAATATGGGCATTTTGAGTTTGTTGTCAAGCTCTTTGGATTAACTAATGCATCAGCTGATTTCATGGATCTTATGAACAAGTTCTGTAGGCCGATGTTGGATAAGTCTGTCATAATGTTTATTGATGATATTCTCATTTATTCCAAAACTATATCATCTCAGGGAAGTATTAGAGACTTCAAGAAGAGAGAAGCTTAATGAGAATTTTGGTTGCAGGAAGTACAGTTCTTGGTCCCTCTCGTCAATAAATATGGTATCAAGGTTGATCGCGCCAAAGTGGAAGCAGTTATGAAATGGGAACCTCCTCAAAACCCTTCAATATGTGAATTTTGGTTGCAGAAAGTATAGTTCTTGGTCCCTCTCGTCAATAAATATGGTATCAAGGTTTATCGCGCCAAAGTGGAAGCAGTTATAAAATGGGAACCTCCTCAAAACCCTACAAAGGTTAGATGTTTCCTTGGTTTAGCCGGATATTACAGAAGGTTTATTCAAGACTTTTCAAAAATAGTTGTACCTTTAACATAATTAACTAAGAAGAATATTAAATTCAAAAGGCGAGATGAACAATAGTTTCACTACTACAAAATGAGCCTAAGGCAACATCGAGAATATGTTACATTAGATACAAAAAATGTGGCATGATGTTTAATGCAACACTTTAACAAGTGTTGTTTTAGGTTGCGTTGCCTTAGGTCTAAAGCAACACTTTTATTAGAATATGCAACACTTTTGCAAGTGTTGCTAATATTTAAGAAATGCAACACTTTTCAAATGCAACACTTCTTTCACACAAGTACAACACTTTTCTATTAACTTTCAGTTAGCTATAGCAACACTTTTGACTATCAAATGAGACACTTTTTGGCAGTTTTTACTATTTGAGTGCAGCACAAGTGCAACGCATTTTATCATGTAATACAACACTTTATTTTTTTAACTACAACACTTTATCTAGTAGATGCAACACTTATAAAAATTTAGTACAAATACATTCAAATTTCATTGATTGGTAGCACTTTTAACACAACACAAATGCAATACAAGTTGATTTTTAATACACAACAAACAATATAATGAGTTACTATTTATTATCATCCAATAAAAATAAAAATATCATAAATAAAATCTAAATGTATTGTCACAATTAATCCATGTTAAGATATAAACCATAAAAATTTACACTCATCACAATATAAGTTGTCTCCCAATATTCCAAATCATAATCATGTCAATTTCAATTTTAAGAAGCTGCAAATGTCAACTCGTCTTTCACAAACTCTAGAACATATATTCCTGCATAAGGAAAAAGTTAAGTAAAACTTTTAGTATATTTTATTAAAAAACACGAGTAGATAAGTGATGAGTGAAGTTCTGAATGTACCATATATCGCGGATAATTCAAGCTAACAATTTTCGGGCAACTTTAGATGGTAGTTTTTGTATAATCTTATTCAATGCATCTTCTACTATTTTGTCTCATCAGTTATCAAGATCTTGTCTCATTGCTTCTAGCTCGATCGTTTTTCTTTTATACTCCTCTTCTAATTCATCCTTCTTCCTTTTTTGTTCCTCTTCAAACTCCCTTCGTAAGTAAATCAGCTATATAAAGCTTTTGAAATTTTGAAGCAGAAATTGTGTAAGGCTCCTATCTTAACACTTTCAGAAGGAATTGAAGATATGGCGATCTACTGTGATGTGTCCTACCATGGATTGGGGTGTTTTATAAAGAAAAGGGGGAGGGTAATTGCTTATGCTTCACAACAACTTAAAACACATGAATATAACTACACTACTCATTGTGATCTTTGCACTCAAGATGTGGAGATACTATTTGTACGGGGTAAACTGTATACTATACACTTGCCATAAAATCTTATTATTTTGCCAACCAGAAAGCTTAAAGTACTTTACCGACCAGAAGAATCTCAGCATGCGCCAAAGGAGATGGTTGGAACTACTCAAGGATTATGATTGTAAGATACTTTACCACCCTGGAAAAGCAAATGTAGTAGCGGATGCTTTGAGTAGGAAGACATCACAGCTAAGAATTCAATCTTTGAGAATGACCATAATGACACCCTTGCTAGATAAAATCCGAGACGCACATTTGGAAGCTATAAAGGCTGAAAACCAGAACAAGGAACGAATTTAAGGTCAGCTTTCCTGGTTTGAAAACGATAGTAGATAATTGTTGTCCCGTTATGGTCGTATCTACATTATGAGTTATGGTAATATTAAACAGATTCTCCTTGATGCAGCTCACAAGTCCAAGTTTTCCATAAATCCGAGTGCTACAAAAATGTACATAGATTTGAAACAAGATTATTGTTGGCAGCATTGAAACAAGACATAACCGGATATGTTGAGAAATGTCTAACTTGTTTGCAAGTGAAAGCTGAGCACGGGCGCCCGCATGAGAAATTATAGCCGTTAGAAATTCGTGTATGGAAGTGGGAACACGTTAGTATGGATTTAATCATGTAGCTTGTGAAGACACCACAGGGATTTGATGCAATATGGTAGTGGTCGACATGTTAACTAAAAGTGCTCACTTTATACCGATTAAAGAGGCTTATACTTATGAAAGAATTGCAAATATATGAGTAAAAGAAATTATAGCAAGACATGGTGTACCAGTTGATGCATATAGCATACCAATTTAAATTTATAAAATCCGAATTATGTTGTATGACTACAACACAAATAGGCAAGAGAACCTAATCGTATAATAGTATAAAATGTAAGTATGGGTATCGAACACAAGGGAAACAAGTATGATTTGATATTAATTATATTAATTAAGTATTAAACTAAATTAACTACTAAAAACAAATAAAAGGCAAACAAAAGCAATTAAAGGGGGATTTTATGAAATATGCACTTTCAATTAATCAATTACCAACCTTTATCACAACTACACCTGAATAACACCTAAAGCAATTTACAGAAAGCAAAAAGCAAGAAACTTGGTTGGATTAAATTATTAATAAAAACTTTCCCTTCCTAGATTTGATTTCATTCTTTTCAAGTTGATTAAAATTTAAACAATATGTGCAATGGATACTAATGATCATATACCGATTTTCTAAAGTGATTAGACTCTTGATCCGATTATCTAACCCTATAAGTATACTAATTAACAACCTTTATGGTCAAAAGAGTAATTAAAAAGTACAATTAGACAATTTGGTTCGATTCAAGAAAAGCTTTAAGCTTTTTAATTTTGTTTGATAAACAAAACATTAAACTAACATATAATGGTCATTATATGTTAAAACACATGTTAAAGTTTCAATCTTTAGTTGTTTAACCCTATAATTAATCAATCACTAGTCTAAATTATCTATTGATCCTAGATAATTAAGATTCAAGTTCCACAAATAGATTGATCATCTACTTTATGAAAACTCAGATTGTAAACAACCCAAAAACAGATTCTAAAACATGTATGATTCCTTGATTAAGCAAAACTTGATAAGTATATGATAAAAAGTACCAAAACTTCATAATTAAATTAATAAACTTTAATAAGGGCTCATTTCCTCTAGGGAGGAAAACACAGAACTTAGCCTAGCATGATCATTCTAAACATATGGAAATCATGAAATAACATAAACATGTTAAGATGGAGTGAATAAATCGTAAAAGCCAAATGATGCTAAGCCTTGATCTTCAAAATAAGCTCAAATCCTCCAAGATTAAGCTCGAAGCTCTCTATATCACCTCTTGTACGTGTTCAAGGTTGGAATGGTGTTTGAAGTTAGTTAGATCTCCCAAAAACCGGATTGGAATGAACCATTTATAGTTGAGGTATATCTGCGGGATCGCGCCGCGATATCGATGCGTTGCGATCCTGTATTTTATCCTGTCTTCCACGCTCAATTCGAAATACAAATTATCTGAACTTATCCACTTGACGCGTTGCGTTGCATACTGCCAGACGCGTCACGATCTCCTGTTTTTTCACCAACTTTGTACTTTTTTCTTGTCTTTTCTCATTTTAAGCTTCAATCATCATATATTGCCTTGTAACTTTTATCCTGAAATAGATAAACAAAGGTAAAAGTACTTTTTTGACGGCTAAAAATCCCCGGATATCGCGTAAAATATATATACAATAGAAGCGATATCAACAGTATCTATAGTATATGACAAAGACACGGTTTAAAGCTATATTTTGGAATAAGTTCCACGCAGCTATGGGAAAGAAACTTCATCTCAGCTTCACCTATCATCCTCAAATTCATGGGCAAAGTGAGAAGTTAGAAGATATGTTACGTGCTTATATCATTAATTTTGGTGGCAGTTAGGATACGTACTTACCTGTGGCAGAGTTTTCATACAACAAAAACTATCACTCTAGCATAGTCATGCCACCATATGACACGTTGTATGATAGAAAGTGAAGAATTCCATTTTGTTGTGTAACATCGCAAATCTCAAGCCATTTTTTCAAACACGGTGGAAGAGTTGCAATAAAATAATAGAAACAACAATACTCACAAAATGAAATACATATTGTACAACAAACACAATATATCGTTTTATGTTACACAAGAGTTACAAAAGATGGCTCATCATTATCAAAAGAATATCAGAGTGATGGTCAAACTTTCTTTAATCACACGAACTCCCAGCTAAATAGCCGCGCTTATCAAAAACTTGTAAAATGGAGTTAGGTTGGGGAATAGCACAAAGATAAGTGAATGGAAGTAAAAATCACAAACAACAATTAGCAGAACCAAAACGATTACAACAGAAAGAGGTAATCACACATATCCAAAGGACTGGCGGTTTGGGGCACAACCTACAACCAATGCGGGCCAAAGCAAAGGTTTATCGATAGGCTTTTGCAACTTGGCACAGTTAAACCCCTTTGTTGCAACAAATACATCAGATGATCTAGAGCTATTCATCCAATAGTAAACAAGCCCAGCCTAATTCCACACGCATAGCTGACCTCTATCATAAACTATGTACACATTATCATGTCATGTGCACATATCTTGGACACGACGATTAATCAACACGTAGCAAGTTAATCATTCAGACTAAACAGTCAATCAAAGCATCAATCACAACGAATCCATGAAATCATAACAGTTACAACGAATACCATTAGTGAGTTAACGTCTACTCACCTCGTTCAGAAACTTCGAACTTAGTTATCTAACTCACCGAGTTTTCGATTCATAAATATAGGTACATATATATTTATCTCTTAAAATAATGAACAACATGTTAGAATCACATAGGAAACACATATATAGAATACAACATAAATGAACAACAAACAATTCCAAAAGTGCAAAACCCCGCGGACGCGTCGCGTCGAAGACTACGACGCGTCACTTCGCGTCACGAATAGCAATCTCAAAGTCGGAAAAAAGTTAAAAGTCGGACAAATAAACATTCAATCGTACGACACATTTGTTAGTAGTACAAGGGCTCAAAAGTCGGACCTATTGAGGTCCTAAGTCACGTGGAACTTAAAAACAATCGTACGGGGCATATTTCGAAGTCGAACAAAGTCGGATAAGGAAATATATACATAAATCAGACCAGGGAGGAAGTCCCAATTCGGATAGCAGCCCTTAAGTCGTACGACTTAAGAAGAAAGTCACACCAACTCCCCCTACCTTCAATCGAGAACTTCATCTTCTTCCTGTACATGAACCAGTCAAAGAACACCCACAAAACTCCAACTAAAAATCTGAAACTCAACTAAAAATGCCTCTAAAACATTTATAAACATGAAATAGCAACTAAACAACATTAAGAACATCATAGAATCAATTAAATCATGGACAAGTAACGAAACCCAAATTCAAGTTCTTCAAGAACCTCCATCAATGGAGTTTTCAAGTTTTCATCATAAAAACCCATCAAAAACAATTAATAACTTCATGAATCAACAAGAAAGACATAAATATACCTTTATCTTGCAAAACCTCAACAAAATCAACAAAGAATCAAGGTTCCTAAGATTCAATATAGCTTCTTTGTTTGATTTCTTCTTCAAGTTTGAACTTACACACATACACATGACATACAAAGACTTCACGGTGAAGTTTTTAGATAAGGCAGAGGTATAAGTCGGATGGGAATTTCTAATAATATACCCACAGTAAAGAACACTGCTTACTGATCCAGAAAATTACGACATTGGGGGCACCAATATACAACCCTTTAGCTAACTGATTAATAGACTTTTATACAAGTCAAAATGAGTCGGGGCATATTGACCTGTAATGAGGTAAATTAGAAGGAGAAGTTATTGCTTGCTCCTTCACTTTTAAAATAGAAAATAACACATTCTAGGTTTTATCTATATATCTTTTTATTCTTGAAACTATTATTTCTTAGCCTTTTTTTCTTTTTTCATCTATAGCTACCAATAAGAAGAGGCCGTCCCATAGAACATATGTTGCACATTTATGCTCATTATTGTTGCATATTATCTTTGACCCACCATGGAGACTCTTTTTTATGGATTTATATTCTTTTGATGATCTTTGCTACCACCAAACACTTAGATTCTTATGAAACAGAAAACAATATATGTTCACAATTCATAATGTATATTCAAGATGACATATCCTTATATTTAATACCCCTAAATAAAAAAAGAGCCCTAAATTTGAAAATAAGAAACTAACAATTGACAATCAACAAATACCTTAACTTGACTAAGTCAAACATCTTCTCTTCCTCAAATGTAAGCATATATTTTTAGTTATTGTACAATAATAAGCGAAGTCAAACACTTTTTAAAAGTAGTTATTTAGTTTATTAGTTATAATTCAAACACTTTTTTCACTAATAAGCTAAAAAACTTTTAAGCTAAAAAGTCAAGCTTAAACTAAAAAAACAAGCTTCCCCATAAACCTCCTAAATAACCTTAAATAGAAGATAACAAATTATGACATGATTCATTCTTTTTTTTCTATGTTGCTCCCAACAGGCTACCAACACAAATCGAGGGAGTTTTTTTTTTAATTCTTGTCTATTGGTTGTGACCACGGCCAATTGGGGGCCTAAAAGTTACCTGGAAAAGACCATACCCTTATATAAGTAACTTCATTGGCCATTGTTGGCCTTTCCCCCCATTCCTATACAAGTGGATCCGCCAGTGCTACTTACTAACATACAGTTAATCGATTAAGCACTCAAATACACTCAATTAACAACAAACGAGGTATTATTCGGGATCCTCGTTTTATAAACGAATTCAACAATATCATAATCATGTGAAATATAAAACTTTTAATTTATCACTTAACACGCAGCTCGATTATTTAAATCTAATAATCATTCAAAACAAATAACACATAAACAGTTCGAAGATGTTACATGTTGGGAAGAGGTTGGTGAGATGGAGTTGGGCAGCAATGATGTAGTACAAAAGCCAACGGAGTATATCCAGTAGATTTGCGAACGTTTGATGGCAGCCCATAGTAGACAAAATTGTTATGCTGATAAGAGAAGATCACCATTAGAGTTTCAAGTTAGGGATAGTGTATTGGTGAAGGTTTCACCATGGAAGGGAGTCATTTGATTCAGAAAAAGAGGAAAATTGAGCTCCGGGTTCATTGGCCCTTTCAAGATAGTCCAGCGTGTTGGAATGGTTGCGTAAAAACTAGAGCTGCCAACATAATTGTCAAGAATTCAAAATACATTCCACATATCTCATCTAAGAAAGTGCTTAGTGTTCAGCTAGAGGATGTCGTTATCGATGAAAAATTGAACTATATTGAACAACCTGTAGCAATATTCGAAATAAGCAGATTGGGTTAGTGAAATTGCAATGGACACATAGAAGGGGATCTGAATTTACGTGGGAATCTGAGGATGAGATGATGAGAGAGTACCCATAGTTTTTGAATATTTAGATTTTGGGGACGAAATATTCATAGTGAGGAAGAGTTGTAACACCCCGAGGTTAGAAATGCTATTTATTTAATTTTTAGTAATTTATTAAAATCTAAAGAATTTTAAATTATATATATATATATATATATATATATATATATATATATTGTATATAAACTTGAGGTACCTAAGTCTTGACAAAAATGAAAGTAGAATACTGCAGGGACTAAAACTGTTAGACACAAATTACATATTAAATACACAATTAGAAGAGTGTTAGGCCGGAAGCAAGAGATTTAACTTGTTCTTGGGCTGAATTCAACATCAATATGAAAATTTCAAGAGATTAAATACAAGATTAATGTATGTTATTAGCTCAAGTTATGTGATTAACTCAAAATCAGTTCAAATTCATGGCTTAATTAAGTGTAATTACTTGAATGAAGATGTTAGTTGATAAATTATGCATACAAATAACTATATAAGTTGTATATAGTGTTGGGATACACTATTATGTGCAAAAATATTGAATTAATGGCCAAATGAATCAAGAACAGCAGTGTTCAGCGAAGAACACATGTTGTGTATTTAGGCTACATGGCCCGTGTAAATTTACGGGGCCCGTGTTGATGAGGTCATGTAGGCCTACATATTTATCTAATTTTAAAACCTACCAGTCATGTTACCACTAGTCATCTTATCCTCTCAGATGACTTCATGTGTGCAATATGACTTCTTCGATGCAGACTACTTCTCTGGAATCATTTATCATTGATTCTCCACTCTCTCTAGCAACTCTTTCATGTAAATCCATCAACAAACGACTCCATTCTCATTCCAAGGATCAAGCGTACTTAGAGAAGACCGACAAATGAGTCTCCGGCAAAAGGGTTGTTGAAAAGGTGTTTCCGGCAGAGATTGTGAAGATGACGAGTTACCTATTCAATAGGTATTTGAATACACTAAACGAGAACTTTCAAAAATTCAGTACATTGAAAGATAAGTTCTAAAAGTATAATACATGCAATAGTAAAACATGTAAAGTTAGATATATTTTGGTAAACTCAACTCAATTGCCTAGGGCTGGCAAATCTTGACACGACCCGAACCTAACCCGATTTGGGTCGACACGAACACTTAGGTGATGTTAGCTTATGTATTTTTTCTGCATCTTGTATTTAACTAGCGAGTTTTTTATAATTGTATTAATGAATTTTTGTATGTTTCAGTTACTTACTGTTTGGCATGTTCCTATTAGGTAGTAACATATTTAAGTTGGTAAGCTAAAATGGATAGGGACAATTTAGACATAAATTTCATGAAACATTACTTATTGTTGTACAAAAGATCCTAAAAAGTTTAAATGGGCAAACCAATCCATGGGTTTACCTACTATGTATACTATGAGTTCTTCAAATTCGACCATGTCAGTTACATACTAACACCCATAATTCTATCTCGATAAGGAACCAAACATAGCTTAAATATGAGACAATAGATTCTTCATCTCTGACCGCGATTTACACTTGGCAACCAACGGTATCGCCTTAGGCATAGTGAGCCCAGAAGCTTCACTCATATCAACCATATCTTCGCTCATTCGTTCCCAATCGAAACACTGAATAACCGAACCCAAAGTCATCCCAAGCATTCGAACAGCCAACCCTTCCCCTGGGCAACTCCTCCTTCCAGACCCAAACGGCATTAGCTTAAACCCGTCTCGTGTCCCTTCTAATCCTTCAAACCTTTCTGGGCTAAACTTTTCAGGGTCGGTCCATACCTTCGGGTCGTGATGTATCGCCCATTGATTTACAATCAACATCGTCCCCTTTGGAACGTTATAGCCCCCAACAACACAATCTTCAGATGCTTCGTGTGGAACTAGTAACGGGCCTGCGGGGTATAATCTTAGCGTCTCGTTTATTATACAACGAAGGTAAGGTAAATTAGGTATGTCTGATTCGTCAACAAGACGATTGTTGCCAATTACTTTGTCGATTTCGTTTTGTGCTTTCTTAAGAACCTGTGGGTGGTTTAGTAAAAGTGCCATAACCCATTCCATGGTTCCAGCTGATGTATCACTCCCTGCTGCCAATAAAACCTGATCACAATAATCATTTGATTAAATTTAATATATAAATTAAAAAGTTCTTATTATGTTAATGTTTATTTATTTGTAGCATCACATAAGTTATATATTCTTAACGATACATATCATTCTTTCATAAATTATAGAGGCGATGTGTTTAGCAGTATTCATTATTGATGCTACCACACTTACAAACACTTTAACCAACTCGTATGGTAGTCATTTCAACACATAAATCATACTGTGAAGTCGGCTCAAATAAAAGCAACCTGGAATGATATACAAGCGATTTGATCAGTTCACGGGTCAATTGTAGTTGTTTTTACTCACGCTAAGCTACAAGAGTTATACACTTACATCATCACTTAAATCATTATAAGTGAAGTCGACTCAAATAAAAGCAACTTGGAATTAAAAATGGTTACTCGCAATGTTTTAAAACACAAGTTGACCAGTGAACCGATCGGGAGAGCTGTTCAACAATGACCGGGTTGATACCCTTTTCTGTCCGTATTGAATCGCCCGGGTTTCCGGTCAAACCGGTTGACTCGGCCCATTTAACTCGTTAGTGACCCGGATTTTGGGTTTATTATTATTTTATTTTAAAATTAGTTTTAAAAAAAATGAATAATGATATAATACAATACTAGATATCAACATAAAATTAACAAAACTCATAAAATGAATGTTTTTCTAAGCAAATAAATTTTATTATAAAAACTCAGAAAAAACTCTAGCATGAAAACACTCGTGAGTGTATATAACTAGGTGGTTCAGCCCCTTGACCCATGATCCACTTGGTTACATCTATTCGACTAAATCGCTTGTAGCTTAGCAGTATCTAGTGTTGTAGAGTGATGTCTCCTCACAAGTGGTTATGAGTTCAAAGTCCCACTGTAAACACTTAAATATTTAAAAGTAAATTTAGTGGTGTGTGTTTAATGTTAAAAAAACATTCTTAGCATTACTCGCCAATTTCTACTTTTGATTTGAAAATTTGTAAGCATATAACCTCAAATTAGTCGAATTTTGTCGAGTTCTACTAATTTAGCCCGTTCAAGTTACCTTATTTGTTTTTATATGAGCCCGTTTTTCACAATATTCGACCCGAATTTACGATTTTCTTGAACAAGAACCATCTTACCAGTACAAAGCTTCTAATCATGGCGTCAGTGTAGTATTCGGGTTCGGATTCTTGTAACGATAACAATAATTCAATCATCGTCTTTCGCTTATTTCCAATTTCACTCCCTTTAGATTTGCGAAGTTGCTCGATTAGCCCTTGAAAGAAAACATCTCTCCTTTCCTGCAAACCGATCAGCTTCTTCTCCAGTCTTTTCACTCCCAACCAACTCAAAATCGGCAAGTAATCGCCGACGTTTGAAGCACCGGCGAGTACAAACGTTTCATCGAGTATCTCCCGGAATCGTTTCCCCTCTTCCTCCATCTCCGGATTGTCGCCGCCGAAATACCTCTTCCCGGAGATCATCCTCATCATGACGTTCAACGTCAGTTCATAGAAAACTAACTTCACGGTCACCGATGAAGGATTGGACACTAGTTTTCTAATCAGAGATCTGTTTTCGTCTACACGTATGTCGTGAAATTCGTTCAGACGGTGGATCGACAGGATCTCAATAGATGCAATACGGCGGAGGTTGCGCCAGTTGTCGCCGTACGGCGCCCACGCGAGGCTGGTGTAGTTAACGCCGATGATCTTCCCGAATAGCATTTTGGGGCGGTTGGCGAAGACGATATCATTTTTGGTAAAGCATTCTTCGGCGGCGGCAGGGGAGGAGATTAACAGGACACGTCGGAAACCTAACTGGAGGTTGAGGATAGGGCCGTATTTGGCGGAGATTTTGGCTAAGGTTCTGTAGAGTGGTGGTTTCAGGAGGTAGAGATGTCCGATTATTGGGAAGGATGGGAAGATAGTCGGCGGGAGGTTGGCGGATTTGCGACGGAGAGTGTAGAGGTAGGAAAGGAGAAGTAGTACGAGGGAGATGTAAAGATAAGGAAGCTCCATTGATGAAGAAGAACTCGGTGTGAATGCTTTAATGGCGGATTACGAATACGTTTTATAGGGATTCGGATTCAGATTTGGAAAGGGAACATCAGTGTGCTGTGAAATTCATTCCACATGATTACGTGTAAGATGAAAGAAGACTCTGTTTCTTCCACTATTTTGATGTTGAAGTCTTGTTCTAGATGACCATTGACGATGACTTTTCTAAATTCCATTCAATACGCTAGTTATTTTCTAACATGAATAAATTAAGTATTAACTTAATGTCTTAGTTTACCAATAAGGCATACACGGAATGTGTCGAGGATGAATAGCTTAATGTCTTGGGGTAGGGATGGTTGTTGAACAATGTTTGAGAAATATTAGGGGTGGTTTGTTTTCAATGTAATACCCATTTTTGAATTTTAATATTAGTATTTAATTTTTTATTAATAAATACCGTGATATTTAATTATTACTGAGTTATTTAAAAGTTGTTATGTATTAGTGGTATGTTATTTTGGACCACGCAAATTAGCTGGTATCTAAATTGTGATTTGGGCTTAGAGAATGTTAGTGATTATAGTATAGGCTAAATATTTTTTTTTTGAACGGCAAGCAAGAGATCAGCTAGGGAATGGAGCTTCGACTCGGCCATCACCCCACCCTAAAGGATATAGGCTAAATAGTTAGTAAATGTTCACATGGGCAATTAAATGATGTGTTATGTAGTGGTGAATAAATTTGGTCCTGGACTTTTTCGGGGTCGGTCCCAAATCACAATTTTATTGTGTTTATCATCACAGAAATCCCAGATTTGTTTGGCATCCTTGACTGAACTCCGGCAAAAATCATAATTTCAAAGTTCTAACTACAAATTCCATCTGGGTGATGAAATCAACATTTAAAGGAATAATAAAATTTTAAGAACAGTTAGATATAAGATGGACACCAATACACTAAAGAATCAAACAAAAACATAATTAAAAGTATGATAAATTTTTAAAAAATTAATCAGTAATTAATGTGTATAAAAGTATTACTTACAATTATTGATAATTAACAAATTATGAGTTAATTTGATAAAATGTTAATAAGTTATTAATTTTGAATAAAAAGGTGGAAAGATGTTAAAAGTTGTTTGATAACAACGATAAAAAGAAAAATGACTAAATTATCATTTGACTAACGGTCAAAAGTAATTGTTGTTAGATTAAAGGACTAAACGTGAAACAAAGTGACAACTATTTTTATAAATTTTAAAGTTAAATTAATAATAATAATAATAATAATAATAATAATAATAATAATAACAACAACAACAACAACAGTAATAATTATAATAATAGTAATAATAATAATAATAGTAATAATAATACTAATACTAATACTAATAGTAATAATAATAAGGGCAAAATATGTGAAAATACAATAAATTATACCAATATCGTCATTGTATGCAACCAACTTTATTTTCTACCTTAAAATATACACAACTTACAAATTTGGTCCATTGTATATAATGGGTAACCTGATTACCATGTTACCGGTCATTGATTGTATACAATGAACAAAATTTGAAAGTTGATTGTATACAATGAATTTTTTTTGAATTTTTTTTGTATTTTTAGATACTAATTTTCTTTTATTTTTGAAGAGCTGACCGGTAAGTTACCTATTATCATAGGTAACTTGTATACAATGAACCAAATTTGTAAGTTATATGTATTTTTAGGTAGAAAATAAAGTTGGTTGCATACAATGACAATATTGACATAGTTTGTTATATATCTCGTTCGAAACCCAAGCTGGATCTCATCACGTCGAAACCATATATACAAGTAGGAAGTATGCATGTCGAAGATATATAGGTCTAAGTCAGATTTTCAAGTCGAACTCTATATATAATATAAGTCGAATTATATATATATATATATATATATATATATATAGGGGAGGGTTCCATCGAGAACAAAAAAAAATGCGAGAACTGCGAGAACCGATTTAAACCGTAAAATATCTATCAAACGACAAGATATTAAATTATGAAAATTATACCAAATATGCTCTTTTAATATGACATCCATATTACTATATTTTTTTCAACAAAAAAAATTCGTTTTTGCTGGGTTTTTTTTCTAGCACTATAAGGTTTGTTACATATATGTAATCAGTACTAACATATATGGATCAGTACTATAAGTTATGTTATATATATGTAAAAAAAAATTTGTTGAAAAAAATATAGCAATATGGATGTCATATTAAAGAACATATTTTTGTCGTTAATTTGGTATTATTTTCATAATTTAATATCTTGTCGTTTGGTAGATATTTTAGTTTTAAAAAGATGGGGATCGGTTCTCGCATTTTTTTTTGTTCTCGATGGAACCCTCCCATATATATATATATATATATATATATATATATATATATATATATATATATATAAGTCAGATTTTCAAGGTCGGATTCTATATATGAGTCGGATTCTCAATATCGAACTCTATGCATATATAAGTCAGATTTTCAAGGTCAAATTATATATATATATATATATATATATATATATATATATATATATATATGAGTTTGATTTTCAAGGGCAAATTCTATTTATATGAGTCGGATTCTCATGTCGAATTCAACATATATATGAGTCAGATTTTCAAGGTCGGATTCTCTCTCTCTCTCTCTATATATATATAATCAGGAACAAATAAAAAGAGTTTTATTGTAAAAAGTGTAAGGAGAAACATGGGTTTAACATGTGGCATTTTAGTAAAAGGGTAATATGGGTATTTTAACCATAGTAATTTAATTAATTCTAATTCCCTAAAATCCCTCCTTAATTCATGTTTCCCCTCTCTCTCCAAAACTGCCGTCGTCATACCCTCATACCCCAGAAGCCCTAGGTCTAATTTGATTCCGCCTCCATACCCTCACAGACGCATCCATTCCTCCCGTCGATCATAGGTCGCTGCTCCTCCGGTCGATCATCGCCATCCACCTTCGCAGTTCGCTGCTGCAAAACCCACATTTATCACAAACCTAAGCCTAATACCGTCTGCATTTGCGCCTCCTTCCCCCACAAAACCCTAATCATCGCCCCTGCCCTGAGCCGCTCCACCTGGTCGTCCGCGGTTACCATGATGCGATACATTCGACTTCTTCTCCGACGTCAGCTTAATCACGAAAACCTAATCGTCACCTCCATTTTCCGCCGCCATCACGCTGCTTTCGCAGATGCACAACACCCGTTCACTGGTCGTCGTTCATCCCTCGTCAATGCACATTCGTTGTTCACACACCGTCGATGAACCATCGCCATCTGTTTTTCACGACCACAACTCCGTCTGATGCACAATCGATGGTTGTTTAGACAAAAGTCTTCATTCCCAGATTTGAAAGCATTGGTGGTAGGCTCGGACGACGATCGCCGTGTTGTCGCAGGGGATTGATCTATTTTGTAAGTATCAGTTTCGTATGTATCAGTTTGATCAATTTTGTAAGTATTAGTTTCAAAATTGTTCTATCAATTTTTATGCATCAGTTATTGAGTTCTTTTGAATTCAACTTTGTATGCATCTTTGTACATTGGGGCATAAAATCGTTCATCAGTTGGTTATTTGGTAGAAGTTGTGCATCAAATTATTATATATTTTTATGCAATATCTTTTGAGATTTGATTGAAGTTGTAAATCATTTTTAGTGGGATTTTGAATTTTTGACATCTGGTTGGTATATTTTTAATATTGAAGTTGGTTGTCAATCATGTTTTGTAGTGTGTTTGTTTTATCATGTGACTTGTGTTAATGCAGACCCTGTTATTCTGGAGAAACGAATTTCAAAAACCTGTCCCTAAATAATAGGGAAATGGATTTTTAAAAGGTCCATTATGCCCTTTTGTGTTTTTTAATAATTAAAAGAAAAACAAAAAATTCATTTTTAGGACCAGATGGATGACTGAGATTTCTCCTTACTTTTTGTACTTTAAAACTCTTTTTACATTATCCTTTCCGTATATATATATATATATAGGCAAAAGTTCAAACGAGAACTGTTTTTCATACGAGAACCGCAAGAACCAATCCGAGCCATCAAATTCCCCCTTCTTTAATGTCATTGCCCACCCATGAATTCATCACATGCACCATGCCGCACTTGATTCCCTCACACTCCACATCCATGAATTCCACTTTATCAAATCAACGTCTAAGATTGGTTCTCGCAGTTCTCGTACGAAAAACAGTTCTCATTTGAACCGTCCCTTATATATATATATATATATATATATATATATATATATATATATATATATATATATATATATATATATATATATATATATATATATATGTGTGTGTGTGTGTGTGTGTGTGTATACATATTTATGAGTTGGATTTTCAAGGTCGAATTATATATATATATATATATATATATATATATATATATATATATATATATATATATATATATATATATATATATATATATATATATATATGGGAGGGTTTAATCGAGAACTGTTTTTCGCACGAGAACTGCGAGAACCAATCTTAGTCGTTGATTTGATTAGTAAAATTCATTGATGTAGAGCGTGGAGGGGATCAAGTATGGCAGGGTGCATGTGAGGATTCATGGGTGGGCAATGACATTGAATGAGGGGGAATTGGACGGCTCAGATTGGTTCTCGCAGTTCTCGTACGAAAAACAGTTCTCGTTTGAACTTTCACCATATATATATATATATATGAGTCGGATTTTGAAGGTCGAATTGACCTTCTTCGCTGGAAAACCGTTTCCGACTCACAGTCGAGGTTTTCTCTTCGAGACGTTACCCATCACCACCTAAAACAGAAATTCGAACTCTAAATTATCGGTAATTATTTGTTCACAACAAAAATTTGTCATGCACAACAATCATGACATTTTCGCCAAAATTTGTCATGCACAACAATCATGACATTTTCGCCCTCATAAAGTTGTGAACTTTTTTATCAACCACATGTTTAAGGGTATTACTGTACAGTCACATATATTTTGTTGTGTATGGCAAATGTTTGTTATATGCAAATCATCACCCCTAAATTATTGCTAAAAACCAGTGCCAAACCTTTCCATTTTATCGAAATAATGCCAAAGATTTAGTGAGTTAACACCTTTAAACTCTCTGTTCGGAACCTTGAGCAAAACATGGTTTTTCAAGTTCTAGAAATTCATTTACTTTAGTGTTTGTCTTGCTTGGAGTTGCTAATTTCAACAGGTTTAGTACTAGGCTCTTCCTCATTTTATAATCCTACTATTGAATGGGATTACACATTTCGAAATTGGTGTGTGTGTGAGCCGTAGCTCACCTCTTAGAACAACAAGAACAAGGTGAGCTCCTTGAGGAAGTTTACTCATTCTAACTCTTATTGCTGAGATTTTCTAAATGGAAAAATTATAGAGGGTTAGTAATTCATACCTTTTTTTTGAAGATTCAAGTCGACCTCTTGATTCCTTCCCTTTCCTTTATCCAGGTACAAGAGCATACACACTCTTCCTCTATTCTTTTGATGATATTTGAAAAATTAGAAGCGATGTAACAGTAGATGTCTTGTCCTAAACCTTCCTTCTTTATAAGTTTCTAGTTTGGGCCCAGCCCACCAGGTGCAAGTTAATTCTAATCATCTAATTAGCCCGGGCCTAACATTCATCCCATTAATTATAAATACCAATTCCATCCAGGGCCGGTCTAAAGTGTTTTGATGCCCTGGGCGAACAACTAAAACAATGCCCCAAGCCCCCGGCCAAATTGTTTTAATATTTTTACATGTTAACTTAACATCTTAACTAATAAGATTATTACAATTCTACAAAGGAATTGGACGACTAAACTAGCGTACAAGCTTGTTTAAAAAAATATTTTTAACAATTCTACAAAGGAATTGAAACGATTAAACTAGCGTACAAGCTTGTTTAAAAAAATATTATAACAATTCCACAAAGGAATTGGAACAAATAAACTAGCGTACAAACTTGTTTAGAAAAATATTCCTGTCAATGCTAACCCAGATAAAGAAACAAAATTACAATTTTTTCTACACCAAAAACTGCACATAGTATTCTTGTGTTTGCACACTTCAAAACTAATCAAGGCATAAACAACTTAAACAAAAACTTAAACTTTTGTGGACCATACAATATATACTTCTCAGTGAAGTCTTCCTTTCATATTTCAAGTAAACAAACTCATCATTTTTATAACCCCTTCATCTTTTAAGGGTTATGAGTACACACAATTTAAAACAACACATTAAATAAAAAAACAAATCATCTAAATAATAGTCTAACACTATAAATTTTCATCATTTTTTATCTTTCCATCCCAATTACTCAAACCAAACAAAATCAATAAAGGCCCATAAATAATATAACACTAGTAATTTCTTACATTGATTCAATGGATTTCATAATCCTTCATCGTTTTTAATTAACATGCAAAGGAAGAAAGCAAACAAGACAAGGTTAGTACGAAAACTAAATTATGAACCCTGATAAGTTTGGAACTAAGCCTTTAATAAAGTGTAAAAGAACTTTGAGATCTATCTTCCATACTACCATCCTTCCTTGTGCTTCCTTTCACCATGGTGCCATCAACGTGCATCAAATTGTGAAGGAATATTTATGTATTAGCAAAAATAAGTAACACAATCGACGATATGAAAAACTAAATAAGATTCATTTAGATGAAAAAGCTAATAATAAGGATAAAAGTTTGATGCTAGCAAAGTATCATAGGTTATATACAGGATCAAAAATCACATACCAGCACAGCAATTATTTCCTTGAAAGTTGAAACGTTGCATCTTCATCATGTGTATTTAGATTTTGAAGAGTGCCATCAAATGTTGTATGTTCGGTTTCACGTTTTGGGTGTTGGGACTCTCAATTCTTTAAAGGAATATAAGACAACCGAGTCATGAAACTTAAATGCAATCTTGGGATGACGGCAATCTTGGAAAGACCAAAGGATAATTGATCATTGCCTTGTGAAGTTGGGAGATGAAGTTGGCTAGATGACTCTTCGGTTTCTTCCCGTCATTTGCCTTTTTGGTTTCTTATGCCTCTTCCGATTTTTCAAATCTTCCGCCTCAAGGCCCAAAGTCACGTATATTTTTTTATAAATGAGGCTAGATGGGCAAAATCGGTCCTGGACCACAGCCGGTCCGGACCTAGTCGGTCCCGGGCCGGTCCGGTCCTCGGCGGACCGGTCTTCGTGTAAGACCATTTCGATAAATTCGGTCTTCGGGCGGTCCTAGACCACTTCCGGACCGGTCCAAGTCCGGACCAGTCCGACTTCGGTCCTGGACCGGTCCGTTTTTCGTTCGGATATTTTCCGGTTCGGTTTAGACATTTACGGGTTTTTTTTAGTTTCGGTTTAAAATTTTCCGGTTTTCGGTTCGTTTTTTGTTTGAAAAAAAAGACTTGTTTTCGGTTGGACCGGCTCGGTTTTCGGATATTTTCCTGTTCGGTTTAGACATTTCCGGGTTTTTTTAGTTTCGTTTTAGAATTTTCCGGTTTTCGGTTCGTTTTTTGTTTGAAAAAAAAAGTGACTTGTTTTCGGTTGGACCGGCTCGGTTTTCAGTTTTCGGTTTTCGGTTGGACCGGCTCGGTTCGGACCGGTTCACGGACCGTTTTGGACCGGTTTTGCTCTTGGACCGGTCCTGGACCGGTTCGGACCGTTTCTCTCTCCCGTGGTCTTGGACCGGTCTTGGACCGGCTCGGTTCATTCGGTCTTCGTTGGACCGGTCCGGTCGGTCCTAAAAGCCCATCACATACATATTGGACTGAAATTTTGATGCCCCTTAGCCCATTGCTGCCCTGGGCCTGCGCACGGTACTTGGGCCGGCCCTGATTCCATCATGCAATTATCTCATTAAATTAGCAAGTTCAGAATATGTATTTTCACATATAACGCATACACCTATTCGGCTAAGCTTGTTTAGCTTTGACGGCTCTTGGATTCAATTAAGGATAATAAAGACAATATTAATAGTATTTCGTCTCAAATACATCGCGACATAATTATAATAATTAGCTAGAACTGGAAGTGGGTATTACATCATCAAACACTTTATCTCCAATATCAGTTTTCATTAACTAATCAGAATCCTGTTCAAAAACATATTTTCCTTTGTGTGTGGACAAGGTTAGTGTATTTATAAACATATAGGGTTTGCACACGACGCATTTATGAGGAGTTACATAAGGGATCTTTACAAATTAGTTGTTCAAAAGTAGGAATGGTTCTGTTTGTGCAATCAAGATTAAATATTTATATATTGTTTTGATGACGCAATTTTAATATTTATTTATAAAAGAAATATTATTACAAAAATCCAAGTTAATATGAAAATAATAAGTTTGACAAAATAAGACTTTAAATATAAATTTGCATTGATCATAACATTGATAAATCAGGAGGATCAAAGTTGCAAATTTAATAAAAGAGCCAAACGTTTGAAAAATGAATAAAGTAAAAATGACTATTAAACGTCAACGACAAATATTATAAAAAATCATTTTTACTTAAAAGTATTTCGTTTGTAAAAAAAATCCGTATGATCTTAAAAGATATTTATTTCTGGAATAAGATTTTATAAAAAATAATTTGCCAACTATTATTAAACGAAAATATTTTATTTTGCCAAATATGAAAATACGTATTTTGGTATACATGTTATATATCCGTAAGAGACATTATTATACTGTGTATTAATGATTGGTGAAATGATATTACAATAATATCTAGCCTTGGATATTGTGACACCAAGAAAGTACATACGTGGCACAATAATAGTCACTCATCTTGGATGAACACTTGTATTAATCTTAATCTAGTCTAGATACATAGTATAACAGTATTTAATTTTGGATATCTAACAGCCAAAATACAGGTTTATAAGAGAAATCCAAAGCATAGCGATTACATTTTAAACTGGCTCAAAAAGTTGTGCATGTTTGCCACGGTCGACTGTGGGCTGCGACCGTCCGGCCACTTGACAGCTCACATTTCACTCTCTTCAACCCTATAAATACAACACCATTTCTTCACAACTCATCACCCTCTTGCAACTGAATTTCTCTAACTATTATTATCACACACTTGTGATCTTTCGCTTTTATATTTATATGTGTGATTCTTGATGTTGTTATATTCTTTGATTTATTCAAACAACAACTTAAGATTTAGCAAGAGAAGTCAAGAAAAGAGAGAGAGAGAGAGAGAGAGAGAGAGAGTTTGTCATATATATTTTCATCATTGTACCTTTCATTGTTATTCTTTGGTAGATATATGCCGACATGTGGAATAGTCTGACCCTGAGCTTTATTGATTGTCATTGGAAAGCTAAGTCTGACGGGAAATTGTTTTCTCTTCAATCTAAATGGGAACATGTCATCTTGAGATGGACAAAGAGGAATCCTCGGCAAAAATACTCTTTTACCAGAATGTTGGCCAATAGCTATCTCTGCATCGATGACATTTCGTTGAAACCCTCTACATATTAATCTAGTGCCATTACATAACCCATTCAGAGGATCAATATTCCGCAACAGTATTATCGGACATCCAATTTTAAGACGAAGTAAATGAGAGGGCAAACCACTAACAGTTAGGGAGTTTAGAAATTCTACCGGGTAGAAGTTATTCTTATCATCTTCTGCTTGGTCAAAACTGTAGTAGATTTTTTCCTCTCCACAAAAACGGTCAATCAACTGATCATTAATCTCATCAACGTTATCATTTTTAGTTGATAGTATTGCCCTAGAAATGATGAAATCTGAACAATTTCCATTTAATTTCATAGATGGAAAGATCGCATCGATGAGAGCATCTACGGACTTAGCTTTATCAGTGTACCGAATAGTCATGTCGTCAGGTATGCGAATAAAGTTGTTGTCAATCACTTCTTCATTCTCGTCACCGACTCGCAATAGAAAATCCGAGAACCAAGGATCGGTTATTGCTCTCATATTGATAGTTAACCGCATTTTCGTAATTATAGACCATAGCGGTGACATCCGTAAACTGGAGTCTACGATCTGTGCTCGAGTGCCGCGTCTCACAACCGGCAACACCTGTCTAAAATCTCCTCCCAAAATCATTATTTTTCCACCAAATGGTAGTGTCACCCCAGTTAGGTCTTGCATTGTGCGATCGACTGCCTCCACCGCTTGCCTCTTAGCCATCGATGCTTCATCCCATATGATTATTTTTGCATCTCGAAGGAGGTGAGCAGCACCACTTTGTTTTTTGATGTTGCATACCGAGTTATTGTTAAGATTAATGGGAATCTTAAATCGGGACTGAGCTGTTCTCCCACCCGGCATGTTTTTCGCTGCAGCGCCCGAAGAAGCAGTTGCGAGTGCAATAAAACCACGAGATCGAACCTCCGCAAGTAATGCCTTATAGAGAAACGTTTTCCCAGTCCCGCCAGGACCATCTATGAAAAAAACACATGAAAGATCATTATCCACATGTCTCATGATTTCATCATATGTGACTTTTTGATCGATATTAAGCGAGTTATGAGCATGCAGGTGCTCGTCTTCAATAACAATGGAGTACTCCTCCTGTACCTCACGAAAACCTCCACCGTGTATATTGATATCTCTGCTTACAGTTGGAAGATCAAAATCATTAAGGCTCTTACCCATAGATTGGAGAAAGACTTTGATGTTCGTAAGGACCATACTTCGGATTGCATTAACACTTTCATATTGACACCTATAATCCTCAGAAAGGGCATCATAATGGTCATCCCATAACTTGCGAACATCTCCTGACTCACAATAAATTAATATTGTTGCAAATAGCCTCCTGAGAGCATTGGGAAATTGAAACAGTAAGGCTTCCGCAAGACATCGTGATAAGCTATCATCAGACTCTATTAATCCCCTCAAAAGAGTTGATTTTTGGAATGTTAACTGTCTCACACCATTTACCTTGTATAGATCTTCATAACTTTGAGGCCCAGTAACATGTATCAAAAGAAGACGTAGGTAGTACCTCTCTCCTTCGGCTGGATTAGCAGACACCAATCTCCCTCTCATAGCTCCTTTCTGTCGAGGACTCCAAGTACGTGAACTCGCGTTCCATGTGAAGTGTTTTGGAAAATCTTTGTACAAATATTGTCTGGCGCTTGCATCTATTTTATTCCTTTCAAAAAAAGCTGTTAGCATTGATCTTTTGTCTCTCTCTTTATCGAGAATATTTGTCATTACATCGTTATCTCTGAACTTAACTAATTGTTGATTTGGGAGATGAAGATGCAATGACATCACAAAAGGATGTATTTGAGATAACGTAAAGCTAAAAATCCTCCACATTGCCTCAGGTGGCGACATATAACGTGCATCTTGAAATTTTTTTATCTCATTTATATGGACTTCTTCTCCATCTGGGTCGATATGGATAACTTGTTTGTCATGTCCCTTGTACACATACTTGAACACATACTTCACCGATACTATACTCGAGCAAACCTCAACATTGATGTGAAAATTGTACATCATTAACAATTTTGGGTTATACGGGACCACCCATCTGTTATCCAAAGTTTTTCCACGTACATTCACTTTCATTCCATTATCTCTTCTTCGATACAACGGATATGAGTCATCTCCTTGAATTGTAGTTTCGTTGAACTGCTTAGGAAATCTAAACCGACATTTTTTGGGCTCTCCTTGCATACATAGACTGGACTGTCATAAATTTCCACATGGTTCATGCATCATGTGCGTGAGGACAAGCTCATGCAACTTGGGATATCTAACAGGGTGAGGAATTTCAGCGCTCATGATCTTATCATAATGATCAGGATTGGTCATTTTGTGTTCTGGTCTCATTATCAAGAGGAAATGGGCATGTGGCAAACCACATTTTTGAAATTCAATGACATAAACATATGCCTAAACTACACCGAGTATATGTTTCTTGAATAGTTGGTCCTTGAGGTCCTCTAATTTTGCACGAAAACTCTTGAAACCAGATCGGGTCGATCTTGTGATGTCTGACCAGGCAACAGGTCATCAACAATTTCGGGCCACTTTGGATTGCATGTCATAGTAAGGAAGATATTAGGTTTTCCATCATCTTGAACTAAAGCCATGGCATCAAGGAACCTTCTTCTCATATCACGTGGCCCTCTGATGAAAGATCCAGGCAACACAACCCTCTGACCAACTCTACTTGGGTGTACCTCACCAGCATTAACACAATTCACAATCCCTTGGTACAATTCAGATCTAATCTTTGCTTGGTTTTGTGCACAAAAAACCAAACGTGAAGTTTCTATCTTAATGTATATATCCACCACAAATTGTTGTAGCAATCTTCCCCCTAATAAAATCAAGTTGTCATTTGATCGTATTTGAAACTTGTAGCAGTAATACTCTCGCATGGTTACAGTCTTCCTACCCCTTGTTGTATCAGGTTCTGCATGACGTTGATGGTTTAGAAAGAATATGATTTTTATTACATATATAAGTTTCCGATTATTAATGTTGAAAAGGAAGAATTTGCGACAGGGATAACATTTATACCTCTTGAATCATCGTCATTATTTTCATCATCATCGACAATTTCATTGATAGACACTCCATCCCTTGCTATTTTCGGATGTCATCCAGGTTCACCGTTAGGGAAGAACAGAGGATACGACAATGGATCATAACAAGCATAGTAAGGTTGAATTTGTTGACTGTAATCCGACCTACCATAGACAACAATACTTCTCTTGTATGTAGTGATGTTATCATTGGCTTCGACCCATATACCAGCAACCTACATGTTGGTACAAATCAATATGATGTATAACATATAGTACCTATATCATGCTTTTCAAAAAAAAATTGTATATTAAACACTGTTACTCATACCTCAGATTTGGTAGGCCGATTGTACACCCTTTGGTCAAGTTCCACCGATGCATTCAAGGTAACTCTATAGTTATCAAGAGGTCCAAGCTCGGAAAGACTGCGAAAAGTTCTAACATATGGATTTGTAGAAAGAACATATCTCAACTGTTGAACAACGTTCTTGTCTAGATTGGGCCATTGAAGCCTATAATCAAACTCAGACTCGTCATCATAAAAATACAACTGCAAGTATCGTGGCTGACCATCCCTCGGAACTAATTGGTCGATTCTATGATAAATTCCACCTTGCACGCAAAAGGTATATACTCCAGATGACATATTGTTCATTGTACTATCTAAAGAGACACCCATTGACGTGAATGAGAAGTTCGTGTTGTATGCACGTATGTTATTTCTGAACAGTTTTCCCAAGTCATCTTGGGTGGTAAAGAGATTCTTTAGTTCTTCAGGAACGGGTGAGTTAGCCAACTTTGTCTTACCACTCATGCAACAAAAAGTAGGGAACTCGTATTTTATTCGTTTTGCTCCACACTTCACACAAGGGTTCTGCTTTTTTAATACACTATGTTCTCTAGGAATACCTTTGTAAACATAATCATACGGGTCGTCATGCGATATTTCATATTGGATAGATTGACCGACATTGACATCAGCACAAGTTGTTACACCTAATCCATTTAGAAGTTAGCATTTTGTTAGGTTTCTTTTTATGTACTTAAGTTTTTTATATTGTAAATAACCATCGTTAACTATAATACGAACCTGTTTATGTTTGACCGTAGATATCTTCAAGTAAAGGCACTAGTATACCGGTATCACTTATTATGCCTATATTAGAAAACATATGAATAACAATTTTAGTAGATAGTAAATACATTAAATAATAGTAAACGTCAGTTATTTACCATTGCTACTTTCATGTGTCAAGTCCGTCAAAGATGGTGTAAGCCTGTGTGTATATGTAGCAGTGAGGACGGTGGCATTATTTCTTGAACAAGCCATTTTGTTCAATTCCTTTCTTCTTTTATAATATTGTCGATTACAATTCCTCTTTTTTTGAGAAGATATATTTCCACTAATATTGGTTTCTGGAAGATGGTTTGTTTCACATGGTGAAACGTTTTCTTTGTTAGAAGCATTCCCGCCGTGAGTCGAGAGTGTCGTAGAGAGACTACTTCCTTCACAGTTCGTCATCTGTCTTCTTCTTTTATCCTCTTTTTTCCGTTCATAGCATTCTTTATTTTTATTTATTTTTATTTCTACACAAATATTTTCATATTGAAATAATATTGCATGTCACATTAAAACAATTTGAAAGATATACATACATATATTATATGACATACCTTTGTATATATCCGTATGACATTGAGAGATGTTAGACTGGATACTTTGTGTCGTTTGATTACTCTCCTTTCTTCGTGCATAATATGATTTATTATATTCTTTACGTTTTTCTTTTAGAATTAACCCGAATATATTTTCACTCTATAAAATAAATATAAGATTGTATCTTTTAAAATTATATTAATAGAAAAGACATACCTTTTTGCCGAAGTAAAGCATGTTGACCTACGTCGTTATTTCCGACATCACATCCGTTCATCTCATACTAATAAAATAAAACAGGTATATGTCTTAACTTTGTGTAAAACAAAACATATCTATAGTTTGGTGTTGTTTTAATATATATTTTGATGTTTTCCTAATTTAATTCAATGTACTCAAGAAAACCTCGATTTTAAAATAATGAATTTGATACTTTATACTTATTAAAAGTATATAAAGAACCAATTTGCATTTGTGTGTATTGTTTGGTTATGATAAGTTGAATTAGTGAATTAGAATGTGTGATACAATCTTTTTATTATTTGTGGTTTAGTTTTGTTATGAGTTTCATTATAACCAATATAAAACATTAGTGCTCATCAAATATAACTACTTGGAATGGAGTTAAGTGTATGCGTCATTTTTTTAATTCGAGGTTCAATTTAGTTATGATTTTTATGATAATCAATATAAAACTTTCATGCATAACAAAAATTAAATCAAATCACAAAGACCTATTAAATTATAAAAATATATAATAGATAAAACGAAACTTATATCATAAATGTAAAAACATATAAAGCACCAAGATTTAATGTTCCATCATTAACTCCATAGAATATAATTTAACGCGGTTTATATCTATATATGTAGTAGGCTTAGGTCTTCCATTATCTTCATCTCCGGCTCAACCTTTATATTGCTCAAATCGGTGCAGATCAAAATATTTTCTGAAAAATCAAATACGTAGAACCTCAATTACGAGAAAATATAATAAGTGTTACACATTGAAATATCAAAAAATTAATACTTACTTCCAGGCAAATGGACAAGTTTAACTTTGTTGACAAAGATAAATTTTGAATCTTGTAGTCCTCGAGCTAACGGTATCGGAAGATAACGCATAAATTCGTATAACCTCATTGCTATTTCTTCACCCCTATTAATAATTTTTGTAATTAGTAATATTATTAATATGTGTCATGTAGCGTGTGTGTCAATACATACACACACACACACACACACACACACATATATATATATATATATATATATATATATATATATATATATATATATATATATATATATATATATATATATATATATATATATATATATATATATATATATATACTTACATTGAATCCTTCAATGTTATTTCTAGAAAGCTTGGAAGATGTTCATTCCATGGCTGATTAAATATTTTAAACTCGCGTCCCACGACTTGTCCAAAAACTAAAATTGGTATAAGAGCAAATTGCTCTCAATCTTTCAAGTTTTATAAAATTTATAAAAAAAACTAAAATTTTCAAATGTTGAGTTGATCCATGGATCAAGGAAACTATGTCGAAGATTGTTGTATGTCTAGACCATCACTACTTGAAATTGACGGTTTTTGTTATTGGAAACAACGTTTTGAAATCTATGTCAAAGCTAAGGACTATGACCTATGGGGCATTATTGAGAAAGGTGATTTTAAACCCGAAGATGACACTAAAACAACCCCCGAAGACAAACTTCAACTAGGGAAAAAATTTCAAGGCAAAGTAATTTTGTACAATGTGCTACCACGAACATAATTTGAAAGAGTGGTTATGTGCAAGACATCAAATGAAATTTGGAAAAATCTTATCACAACACACCAATGAAATCCACAAATTATGGATTGTAAAATTCATTTCTTGTTAAAAAATATGAAAAAATTTCAATGTCTAAAAATGAATCCACTGAGGAAGGATACAAACATTGTTACAAGTTTTAAATCTATTGGAGTTGAATATACTAACAAATATTATGTGAGAAAGTTTCTAAGGGCTTTGCATCCGAAGTAGAGACCCAAGGTCACACTCATAGAAGAATCTAAAGACTTAAATGTATTAAAACTTGATGAACTCATAGGCAACTTAAAACTCTATGAAATGGTTATTGAAAAAGGTAATGAAATAACCAAGGGGAAAGGTGAAAAGGTGAAGTCTTTGGCATTAAAAGCCAAACTCATCAAGGAGAGCTCAAGTGATGATGATGATGAAGAAAAAAAGTTGCCTTCAAATGAAAAGGATGATGATAAGTTAGTTATGGCTGTCCGGAATCACAGTAATTCTTCAAGAGGAAAGGTAAGTTTGTTCAGTATCCAAAAAGGGATACAAAAGATAGCAAGCCTTGCGAAAATAAAAGAGAAAAACCCAGAGGTGATAAAAAGTAAAATGTATGCTTCAAATGTGGAGATCCATCTCACTTTATGAACGAATGCTCAAAGAACATAAAGAGGGAAGAAACCATAGAGCATTCGTAAGTGGGGCTTGGAGTGAAATTGAAAGGAACAAACCAAAGAAAGTGAATAAATTTGTCTAATGGCAAAAGAGATAAATGAGGTATATTCTGATTCATCTTTTAATAGTGATATATCATTTGACAATGATTTAGAAAAAGAATACTACAAGTGCGGAAAGTTGCTTATAAAAGCAACTGATAAAATTGAATACTTAAATGAGATTAACTCCAAAATCTCACTTGAAAAGGACACCGTAACATGTGAAAATGATTTGCTTAAAGATTTGATTATGAATCTAAAAAAATCAAAACTCTATCCTCTTGAAAGAAAATGAAAAATTGAAAATGCATAAATGCAAAGAGGATTTAGATGAAACAAAATCAAAATTTGAGAAAAGTAGCTTCGTGTTAAATGAGTAGTTAAGTGCTCAAAAGTCTTCAAATGATAAGTCTGGACTAGGGTTTACCTCAAATGAAAATATTTCATCACCTTGTCCTAAGAAGAAAATTATTATTGTGAAATAAAAGGGAAAAGCTCCCTTGGTCAAACCACCACTGCGACCGCAACCGTGGGGAAAAACACCAAAGTCCTTGGTTGCGACCGCAGTCATCCGTGAGGAGTAACCGTGGAGGCAAAATTCCTAAAAATAATTTTAAGCCTAGCACTTCCTCTTTTGTCAAAACCCATACTCACAACTCCATTCCTATTACATGAGCCTAAAAGGAATGAATAGGATACACAAGAACTAACAAGCCATCAACTTCACACTACAACCATCAAAGAAGGACAACAACCAACAATCAATATAGGTGGAATTATTATGTTAGCACAAATAGGAATCATCATCACTCACATTATAATAATCACTTTAATCAAGGTAGAATTAACCATCTTAATCAAAGTAGATTCAATCACTATGATCAAAGAAGGATTAATCATTATCCTCAAGGTAGGATAAACCACTATCCTAAGTAAGATTGGAACAACTATAGATTCTATCACTCACTACCTATGACTTATTATTATAGACCAAATTACACTTCATATAAATGGAACAAACTAGGAATATTTGATGCTCAAAATCCCAGACCCATGAAATATTGGGTACCACATTTATTAAATGTTTGAATTTTTAGGGAAGCTCAAATAGGCATCTACACTCTTATGAATGGATACCCGATGGTGGATTTTCAAAACACATAACGGGCAACAAGAATCTATTCTCAACCTATAAAGAATATGATGGAGGTCATGTGGTGTTTGGAAGCAACCTAAAAGGAAAAACCATCGGTAGAGGTACCATTTCTCTTGATCAAATAACTTTTAAAAATGTTGACCACGTTGATAACTTAAGTTTTAACCTCATAAGCGTGGGTCAACTATTTTACAATGATTTAAATGTTATATTTACTAAAAATCAATGCATGGTCACCAAAGGTGACAAGAATCTAATCAAATGAAAAAGAAGAAGTGAATTATATACATGTAGACTGAATGATAATCCATCCATCCAAGTCTGTCTTACTAGCTTAAATGATGATTACACTTTGTTTGATAGAAAAATAGGAATGCTAATACGAGACTCGTTCAAAAGATTAGTAATCAAGAACTTGTAAATAATTTGCCAAAGTTAAAATTTGATAAACACTTTTATAAACATATAGGGTTTGCACACGGCGCATTTATGAGGAGTTACGTAAGGGGTCTTTACAAATTAGTTGTTCAAAAGTAGGAATGGTTCTGTTGGTGCAATCAAGATTAAATATTTATATATTGTTTTGATGACACAATTTTAATATTTATTTATAAAAGAGATATTATTACAAAATTCAAGTTAATATGAAAATAATAAGTTTGGCAAAATCAGACTTTAAATATAAAATTACATTTATCACAACACTGCTAAATCACGAGGATTAAAGTTGCAAATTTTATAAAAGAGTCAAACGTTTGAAAAATGAATAAAGTAAAAATGTCTATTAAACGTCAACGACAAATATTATAAAAAGTGATTTTTACTTAGAAGTATTTTCATTTAAAAAAACATTCCGTATGATCTTAAAATATATTTATTTCTGGAATAAGGTTTTTATAAATATAATTTGCCAACTATTACTAAACGAAAATATTTTATTTTGTCAAATATAAAAATACGTATTTTGGTATACAAGTTAACTATCCTTAAGATTCATTATTATACTGTGTACTAATAATTGGTGGAATGATGTTACAATGATATCTAGCCTTGAATATTGTGCCATCAAGAAAGTACATAGGGGGCACAATAATGGTCACTCATCTTGGATGAACACTTGTATTAATCTTTAAGCTAGTCTAGGTACACAGTATAACATTATTTAATTCTGGATATTTAACAGCCAAAATATAGGTTTAAAAGAGAAAGCCGAAACATAAAAATTACATTTTAAATCAGCTCAAAAAGCTGTGCAGGTGTGCCACGGTCGCAAGCCATGATCGACCGTGGGCTACGGCCATCCGTCCACTTGACAACTTACTTTTCTTTCTTCAATCTCTATAAATACAACACAATTTCTTCACAACTAATCACCCTCTTGCAACTGAAATTCTTTGAATATTATTATTACACACTTGTGATCTTTCACTTTTATATTTATATGTGTGATTGTTGAAGTTGTTATATTCTTTGATTTTTTCAAACTACTCAAGATTTAGTAAGAAAAGTTAAGAAAAGAGAGAGAGAGAGAGAGAGAGAGAGAGAGTTCTTCATAGGGGTGTTCAAAAAAACCGAGTAACCGAGAAACCGACCTGCCCCGCGTGAACCGAAACCGAAAAAACCGATACCCGTAAAACCCGTGACCCGAAAAAACCCGAAAACTAGGGTACCCGCTAAATGCGGGGCGGGTACGGTTTTAAAATTTTGATATCCGCGGGTACCCGCCCCGCCCCGTATGCTTTAAGATATATATATATATATATATATATATATATATATATTGTTTAATATGAAATAACAAAACCATTATAAAAAACTTAAATTGCTCAAAACTACCTAACTTACCTCTAGTAGCCCATACCGTCTCCCCCACTTCATATTTTTAGTTTTGATATCAAGAATTTGCAAGCCTACAACGATCGAGAGTTCAAAATGGAGATACTTAAATCGATCAGAAGTGCCAACTTTGATCATATCGGTTTTTTTTACAAGGTTCTCATAGAAGAACTGTTTGATTTCTACTAGTGATTTATTCATTATTGTTGACTTGTTTCTTCCGTTGTTTATTGTTTTATTATGAATCTAAACTTGTTGAAAACAACAAATATATAAAAATTCAATTTTAGGGTACCCGTGACCCGAACCGTGGATACCCGCCTCCCTTCGGGTACCCGCTGCTTGCGGTTCGGTTTCGGTTTTTGATATTAGATACCCGCCCCGCAGTTGCGGGTTACAAAAAAGGCACTACCCGCCCCGCCCCGCCCCGTGAACACCCCTAGTTCTTCATATACTTCTTCATCTATTTACCTCTCATTGTTTGCGAGTGTTTTAGAAATACACCATTGTTGGTGTTTTATGTGATTTGTGTATTTGTTCTTGGGAAGAACAACTTTGTTTGTTGGTGTGTGTGACTATTCCCAACTTTTGTTTCTTGGTCAAGTTCTTGGGGAAGAACTTGTTCATATCTTCTTGTTAAATAAGATTGGTGTTCTTGGTGAAGAACACTTTTGAGCTCTTGGATTAGAGTTTGGAGTGAGTGTCACCTACCATACAAAGGTGATTGTATTCGATGATCTCTTCCGGTCTAATAGAACTTATGCACATTGTGATAGTGAAATACTTGACGGAGGTCAAGAGTGGATGTAGGTTAGAATTCAACCGAACCACTATAAATCTTGTTGTCATCTCTCTAATCCTTAAACTCTTTCATACTTGCATTTATATTCCTGCACTACTACTATTGCTTTAATATTCTTGCCTTTATATTTCAAATATTTACATTCTTGTCTTTACATTTACTTATTTACTCTCAAGTCATTTACTTTATTGTCAAGAATATAATTATATATATACATACATAAATATATATACATACATATATTTATACTCACTAATATATATTATAAATACTTATATTTATACTTATATATATATATATATATATATATATATATATATATATATATATATATATATATTCTTGCATTTATTGTATCCTGCATATTATTATTACTGTGCAAGATATAATTTAAAATTTAAACAGCGAACATAGAAACTATTAAACTCCCCTTCTAGTTTCTATAAGTTACTTATTGTTGGGACAAGACCACCCCGAACGAGAAGATGAAATTTTAACATTTGAATCATCTTTTGTCTTTATGGAGGAGTTATTTGCAGCGGAAGTAAGTTGTTCTCTTAAGAGATCAATTCTATCAATAAGAATTGAAATTTCATTGTCAAACTCTGTTTTTTGTTGTGCCAGGTTGTGTTCAAATTGAGAAATCTTCTTTTTTATCAAAATTGAACTTGAAATGTATAAATGTGAAAACTTAATTTTTTCAGTAATATTTTCCGTGGGAGAATAACTAGTCAAATAATCGGTTGGTAATGGTATTTCTCTCGAAGTATAACTCTTATAGAAATCGGTGTAATCCGGTGAGAGTTGAATATTCTCTTCATTTTCTATTTTCACATTTTCTAACTCAATGTCCTCTTCTACCCCTGTGAACCTCATGAGTTGCACATACCCTAGAGGAATCAAGTGAAAATCATATAATTGCATAGCAATGACTCTTTCCAAAATGTGAGGATTTTCAGAACCTAGACCTTCATAGGTATAAGGATTGTAAAATTGTGTCTTTTGGTTTTTTGAGAAAAATAGTTTGATTTGTTTGACCACGATGCAAAGATTGTCCTGTAGTTCTTTAACCTTGGTGTACAATTGAGTTCTTTGGTTAATATAGTAGTCTATCTTAGCAGCATAATCTTTACATTGCATTTCTGTATCCCTTAATTTAATAGTAACTTAAAAGTTTTGTTTAGTTACATGTACAACCTTTTTCTTCGGAAACTTTTAACTTTTTTTGTACATAAGTCAACTCATCGTTTGCAATTGCTAATTCTCTATTGCACTAAATTAATTCATTGTAATTATTATTAATCTGGCTTATAATGTTTGTGGTTTATCATTTTCTAATTGAGAAATTTGATCTTTCAAAACATGAATCGTATCAATAACTTGAGAATTAGTAATCTAATCTCATATTAGACTGAGATCTATCAGTTTCGGTGTTTGCCATCATTAAAGAAATCTTGATACTTGAAACTCGGATCTTTGAGCAAAAAATAAAAGATGAATTATTAAAAAAATGTGCAAGAAGTTGCCTTAGTTTAAAGATGGCTCGGTGAGGATGGCTCGGTGGGATAACTTAGGTGGTGAGGATGGCATGGTGAGATGGCGAGGTTCGCTTGACGAGATGCAATTGCGAGACTAGCAAATGGCAAAGAACAAATGGTTTATTGAGATGGCTAGCTTAGTTGGCGAGAAGCAAATGACGAAGTGAAGAATGGCGTGACCTAGCAAGAACAATGGCGAAAGTTGTGTAACATGTAAATCGATTATGATTGTCCAAAACAGACCCAAATAAAGTGATTTGAATCCCAATCTTCAAGTAAATGCCAAACTCAATAATCCTAATAATCAAATTGAATCAAACACCAAAATTAAGAAAAATTAGGTTCTTCAAAGCGTATGATAGAGAAAAATATAAGTAGGTAGCAAGCGGGAGAATCAATTTAAGCAAGCAAGCAAGAGAAGATTTAATTTAAGCATTCTAGCAAGCAATTGAAACCAAGCACGTGAAACCAAGAAGGCAGGTAGTTGAAAAAAAACAAAGCTACGGCGGCGATGAAAAGGAAAAAGTCAATCGTTTTTTCTGATTTAAAAACTATACTTTAACTACTATCTACTATGATACCACTTGTAGGTCCAAGTGTATCAAGTATCTAATCAATGATGAAGCAATTCCACAAGAATCATGTATGAACTTGTATTGTAAAAGAATATTAAAATCAAGAGAACACAAGAGAACGTAGACTGCCTTAAACGTGAAATGTATGGCTTATTGAATTACGGCACAATAACAAAATATTTATACCCTTGAATATTTACACTAACTACCCTAAAGATATGAACTTTTATGTTTTTGTCATATGTAAACACCAACTTCGCTGTTATGTTGATCCGAACTTTTAGTGACCTAACACTTACCATTATATACTATATCTCTTCTTTCTTTCTCTATCTCTCTCCATATATAAATGTATATGATGGATGTGAGTTTGTGGATAGAATGACATGATAGAAAAAATTGATGTAATGCTACTGTGTCAATGAAAAAGTATGAGATAGATGATGATGGTCTAAATTATGACAGACGGAGACTTTGGAGGGAGTCGAATTGTCTTTGACTAAATATTAGTGCTAGCTCTAGTCATAAATTGACACATGAGATAGGTGAAGATTAAATCTAGTCGAATGTTTTCTACAGTTGTTTGTCATCAGGAAAATAATTTCCGACGATTTTTCTGGCAAATGGTTTCCTTCGCTTGATTTTTCTCATCATTTGATTTTGTGGCTGACGCTCGAGTTTTCAACGACGTCGAATGAGTCATTTTCAAAAACTTGTTTTTGTTTATCTTGTATTTAAGTAGCTAGTTTTGTATTAATAAACTTTTGTATGTTTCAGTTACTATTTGGCATGTTCCTATTAGTTAGTAAAATCTTGAATTTGGTAGCTAAAATGGGCGGGGACAATTTAGCCACGAATTTCATGAAACATTACTTATTTTTGTACAAAAGTTCCTAAAAAGCTTAAATGGGCAAACCAATCAAGTACATAGGGATCAATCAAAAGTTTCAAGATTTGCTTCAGGGCTTTTACCTACTATGTATACTATATGATTTCTACAAATTCGACCATGACAATATGTATTATCATACAAACATCCATAATTCTGTCTCGAAAAAGCACCAAACACGGGGAAAATGAACCAAACATAGCTTAAAACTGGGACAATAGATTCTTCATCTCTGACCGTAGTTTACACTTGGCAACCAACGGTATAGCCTTAGGCATACTGAGCCCAAAAGCTTCACTCATATCAACCATATCTTCACTCATTCGTTCCCAATCGAAACACTGAATGACCGAACCCAAAGTCATCCCAAGCATTCGAACCGCCAACCCTTCCCCTGGACAACTCCTCCTTCCAGACCCAAACGGCATTAGCTTAAAGCCGTCTCGTGTCCCTTCTAATCCTTCAAACCTTTCTGGGCTGAACTTTTCAGGGTCGGTCCATACCTTCGGGTCGTGATGTATGGCCCATTGGTTTACGATCAACATCGTCCCCTTTGGAACGTTATAGCCCCCAACAACACAATCTTCTGATGCTTCGTGTGGAATTAGTAACGGGCCCGCGGGGTATAATCTTTGGGTCTCGTTTATTATACAACGAAGGTAAGGTAAATTGGGTATGTCTGATTCGTCCACAAGACGATTGTTGCCAATTACTTTGTCGATTTCGTTTTGTGCCTTTTTTAGAACTTGTGGGTGGTTTAGTAAAAGCGCCATAACCCATTCCATGGTTCCAGCTGATGTATCACTCCCTGCTGCTAATAAAACCTGATCACAATAATCATTTGATTAAATTTTATATATGAGTTAAATAATCTTGCGGTTACGCTCTACATAAAATTTTCTAATCATGTTAATTTTTATTTATTTGTAGTAACACATAAGTTAGATGTTGGTATCGGTACATATTATTCTTCATAAATAATGGAAGCAAGATATATGTTTCAAGCAATATCCATTATTGATGTTATCACACTTACAAACACTTTAGCCAACATGTATGTTAGTCATTTCAACATTTATTTATTTAGGTGTTCGTGTGTATAAAATACAAGAAAAAACCAACCATGCAGTCAATATTCAACAACACCTTTGTTCATTATTTTTACACTTACATCATCACTTAAATCATTAAAAGTGAGGTCGGCTTAAATAAAAGCAACCTGGAAAAAAAACAAGTGGTTACTCGCAATGTTTTAAAACACAAGTTGACCTGTGAACCAATCAGGAGAGTTGTTCAACAATGACCGGGTTGATTCCCTTATTTGCCCGTATCAAATCGCCCAGGTTTCCGGTCAAACCGATTGACTCGGCCATTCAAATCAATATTGACCCGTCTTTTGGGTTTATTATTTTTTTAATAGTTTTTAAAAAGTAAATATAGGTACAAGACAATACAAGATATCAACATAACATCCACAAAACTCATAAAAAGACTATTTAATTTAGTAAAGAAATTTTATTAAAAAAACTTATAAAAAAGTTTTAGTATAAAAACACGATTGAGTGTATATATATAACTAGGTGGTTCAACCGGCTGAACCATGACCCACTTGTTACTTGTGGTCAACTAAAAAACTGGATTTTAGAACATTGATTACTTAGACCACCCGCATCGGTCTATAAACCAGCTGGCTTGTGAACCCGCCTAGAAAACTATCATGCAAGGGAGGGTTCGGTAGCTGGCTGGTTGGCAGACCCGTAGCGGATACGAGTTTTTTTTACCTTTTTTTTTTGCTGTGCCTCCCCAACGGTTATATATATATATTTTATTTTTTTCCCTTTTCCCCTCCTATATATATAACACTTCACCCACACAATTTTTACACCACATTTTCTACTCTCTTCTATATACAATTCTTCATTCATCCAACTTTCATCTTAAAAAAAACAACATGGACAAGGGGAAGCTAAAGCAAGGTTTCAAAACCCCACATCGGTTATCAAAATCGTGAGGCACGAGCTCACAACCCTCACATCTAGAAAATATGTTCGGGTTTTCAACTCCACCACCAACTTACCAAGGCATACAACAAATGCCTTTGTATTCACCTACTCCCATACCCGATGTATTCCAACATGCCCATTTATATATATATATATAGGGTGAGGTTCAATAGAAACCCCCCCTTAAATAAAGACCCCAAAGTCCCAATCTTACACTCATATAAAAGAGCAAGATGGGAAATTAGAATTTTGATAAACAAACTCACGCATGTTCCAGCCATCTCAACAACCCCCATTTTTTTTATTTTTTTTACCCCTCAAATCTTTAAATGGTCATAACTATTTCAATTTTTTAAATTTGAGCAAAAAAATTATACCAATCTTCTCATTTTTTAATCCTCTTTCAAACGAGACCACTCTTCCTATATTTCTGGAAAAAAATTTTTACGAAAATGACGAAAATATTTATCATTTTCGTATATTGCAAAAAGTATCAACTTGTTCAGTGAAAAAAGACATCGTAAAAAAGTATCATTTTCAGTCATTGCAAAATATAATCATGTAAAGTAAAAAAATCAGCATTTTCATATCAACACATAGTATACAAAAGATGTACACTGAAAAAAATCATTTTCGTTCATCATAAAAAGATGTACACTGAAAAAAATCATTTTCGTGTCCCATTATATATCATGTAAAAGATGTACACTGAAAAAATCAGCATTTTCATATCAACACATAGTATACAAAAGATGTACACTGAAAAAAAATCATTTTCGTTCATCGTAAAAAGATGTACACTGAAATTTATCATTTTCGTGTAAAAAGATGTACACTGAAAAAAATCATTTTCGTGTCCCCTTATATATCATGTAAAAGATGTACACTGAAAAAAAATCATTTTTATATCAACACATAGTATACAAAAGATGTACACTAAAAAAAATCATTTTCGTTCATCGTAAAAAGATGTACACTGAAATTTATCATTTTCGTGTAAAAAGATGTACATTGAAAAAAATCATTTTCGTGTCCCCTTATATATCATGTAAAAGATGTACACTGAAAAAAATCATTTTCATATCAACACATAGTATACAAAAGATGTACACTGAAAAAAATCATTTTCGTTCATCGTAAAAAGATGTACACTGAAATTTATCATTTTCGTGTAAAAAGATGTACAATGAAAAAAATCATTTTCTTGTCCCCTTATATATCATGTAAAAGATGTATACTGAAAAAAATCATTTTCATATCAACACATAGTATACAAAAGATGTACACTGAAAAAAATCATTTTCGTTCATCGTAAAAAGATGTACACTGAAAAAAATCATTTCGGTGTCCCCTTATATATCATGTAAAAGATGTACACTGAAAAAAATCAGCATTTTCATATCAACACATAGTATACAAAAGATGTACACTGAAAAAAATCATTTTCGTTCATCGTAAAAACATGTACACTGAAAAAAATCATTTTCGTGGTCCCTTATATATCATGTAAAAGACGTACATTGAAAAAATCAGCATTTTCATATCAACACTTAGTATACAAAAGATGTACACTGAAAAAAAATCATTTTCGTTCATCGTAAAAACATGTACACTGAAATTTATCATTTTCGTCAAAAAAAAATTTTCCAAAAATATAGGAAGAGTGGTCTCGTTTGAAAGAGAATTAAAAAATGAGTAAATTGGTATAATTTTTTTTGCTCAAATTCAAAAAATTGAAATAGTTATGGCCATTTAAAGATTTAAGTGGTAAAAAAATAAAAAAAAAGTAAAGCTTTCATGGGTTTGCATGAGGCGCGTGGGTTTGAAGAGAGAGAACAGTGGAGGAGTGATTTTTTTTTTCCTAAAATACCTTTTTGAACTTTAATAACTGATTATTAATTATGAAATTATCATCATCAGATCATGGCCTTTGATTTATTTGATCTAATGGTCAATAATTGGACTTTGAGGACTTTGTTTAAGAGAGGGGTTTTTGTTGATCCAATATCTATATATATATATATATATATTTGTGTGTGTGTATGTGTGTGTGTGTATGTGTGTGTGTGTGTGTATTAGATGCTTTAATTTATATATTTATATAAACTTACTTATATTTATATATATGTATTAGATGCTTAAATTAATATATTTGTAGACAATTTTTGGGAAAAAGTATGAGATTTTTTCAACAATCAAAGCCCAACTCAACGCACCAAAGACCATCTCAACTCCAAGTGGGTTGACATGAACCTAAGATTACGAAGTTCAACGGAATATACAATTAATTCATAGATCCGGATGGAGTGCGGTGGGCATCCTCACGAGGACAAAGGTCCAAATTCGGGTGACGGTAGGCAATCACTCTGCTTTTCCTAACGAGGAGGCTTGGAGGGTAGTTAAAGGCCATCTGAGATAGTCGACGGCACCCATGATGGAGGAGGGTATGGAAACACCTTAAAAAACCAAGACAATGTCTGATTCAACCCCGTACACGGCGTCTTTCGATGCACGTGTTCGCTTCAAGCTCAACAATGAGGATAATGAGGTTCTCATCGAGGAACCTCAGTGTAAGATGGGGCAAATTAAATAAAGGAGAACGTGCAATGAGAGAAAAAAGCATGGTTAGAGATTACGTGATGGCGGATGTCTTGGAATATGTCAATAGGTTCAATTTAGAGAATGACAAATTACTCAACGTGGAGCAAGAGAAATTACAAATCGCGAGGAAAAAAGCCGAAGCGGCAAAGATGAAAGCAGGCAAAGATAAGAACGGAGGCATTCAGATAACAAGAGCTTAAAAAAGATCGCGGGTTTTTCTTATGTCTACACATTTAATCTCTCGTGTGAGCAATTGGATTTTGTTATGCAACATAAAAAGGAGCTTCGACGACAATACGGGTGGTAGATTATAGTTTATTTTTTATAAATTATGCTATTTTTACTTTTTTACTCGAAATTATATAATGATATTTATGAAATATTATTAATTATTTTATATTTTATTGTCTTTGAAATAATTAAACAATTTAAATTAAATTAAAAAATAGAAAATAAAAATAGAAAAGATAGTCTTACTTGTGTATAAGACCATCTGCATCGAGCGTGAACCAGTGCTAGCTAGTTCACCATCTAGTGCAAAAGACCATCATACCCCTTCTAGTTGGGGAGCGCTAACTAGTTCACCATCTAATGCAAAACACCATCATACCCTTTCCAGTTGGGGCTGGTTCCATCCCAGGCTAGATGGGTAACTAGCTCGGATAAGCTTTTTTTAACCTTTACTCTCTTATCTCACCTCTTTATATATACTTTTATAATTAAATAATATATATGAGTTGAAGAGTGTTGGATGTAACGGTTTGTGAGTTGGAGATGGTTGGAGGTGGGAGATGATGTGGATGTTGATGTGCTGATGGTCTAAAGGGTTCAAGAGGACTGGATGTGAGAGTTTGTGAGTTAGAGATCAATGGTTAGATGCTGAAGATGATGTAGATGTTTGATGTGGCGGTGAGTTAGAGAGGATAAATATAATGACTTACTTGTGTATAACTCTTAACATTACCCGCCAATTTCTACTTTTGATTCGAAAAATTGTAAGCATATGACTTCAAATTAGTCGAATTTTGTCGAGTTCTACTAATTTAGCCCGTTCAAGTTACCTTATTTGTTTTTATGTATGCCCGTTTATTCACGATATATATTTGACGGCCTGAATTTACGATTTTCTTACACAAGAAGCATCTTACCAGTACAAAGTTTCGAATCATGGCGTCAGTGTAGTATTCGGGTTCGGATTCTTGTAACGATAACAGTAATTCAATCATCGTCTTTCGCTTATTTCCAACTTCAGTCCCTTTAGATTTCCGAAGTTGCTCAATTAGCCCTTGAAAGTAAACATCTCTTCTTTCCTGCAAAGCGATCAGTTTCTTCTCCAAACTCTTCACTCCCAACCAACTCAAAACCGGCAAGTAATCGCCGACGTTTGAAGCACCGGCGAGTACAAACGTTTCATCAAGTATATCCCGGAATCGTTTCCCCTCTTCCTCCATCTCCGGATTATCGCCGCCGAAATACCTCTTGCCGGAGATCATCCTCATCATGACATTCAACGTCAGTTCATAAAAAACTAACTTCACGGTCACCTGTGAAGGATTGGACACCAGTTTTCGGATCAAAGATCTGTTTTCGTCTACACGTATGTCGTGAAATTCGTTCAGACGGTGGATTGACAAGATCTCGATAGATGCGATTCGGCGAAGGTTGCGCCAGTTGTCGCCGTACGGCGCCCAGGCGAGGCTGGTGTAGTTAACGCCGATGATCTTTCCGAATAGCATTTTGGGGCGGTTGGCGAAGACGATATCGTTTTTGGTAAAGCATTCTTCGGCGGCGGCAGGGGAGGAGATTAACAGGACACGGCGGAAACCTAACTGGAGGTTGAGGATGGGGCCGTATTTGGCAGAGATTTTGGCTAAGGTTCTGTAGAGTGGTGGTTTCAGGAGGTAGAGATGTCCGATTATTGGGAAGGATGGGAAGATAGTCGGCGGCAGGTTGGCGGATTTGCGACGGAGAGTGTAGAGGTAGGAAAGGAGTAGTAGTAAGAAGGAGATGTAAAGATAAGGAAACTCCATTGATGAAGAAGAGCTTGGTGTTAATGCTTTAATGGCGGATTATGAATATGCAGTGTGCAGTGTAATTCATTCCACATGATTACGTGTACGATGAATGAAGACTTTGTTTTTCTATTATTTTGATGATGAAGTCTTGTTCTAGATGACCATTGACGATGACTTTTTTAAATTTCATTCAAATACGTTAAGAGTCACTAATTTTATAACATGAATTAATTAACACTCTGCTTTTTTTTAACGGCGAAAAATAAACCAAATGAAAATGACGGGAAGAAAAATAAAAAATTGAAAGGATTATGTTGTGTTTTTGGATTAGAAACGAAGGAAGGGAAATAATAGAGGACCTTATTTTATTCCTAATCATCTTACTTTTTAAAAAAATATTTTAATGAAAATAATCTCTTATTATCCTATGTTTTTCTTTTCCTCCCCTCCTTAATACTGTGTTTCCGAGTTATAATTTGTGGAGAAAAAAAAATATAGGAAGGAAATTAACTTTATTTGAGTTTCCTATTATTTTAAAAAAGAAAAGAAAAGTTTTTTGGAACGAAAATTATCCCTTATTTTTTTCCGGATTTTCCTCTTAAAGTAGTAAGATTTTGGAAAGAAAACAAAATATACACTTCAAATATCACGTATCAAGGTGTTGCAAACACCATCGTTGAAGCAAGCTGGTTATGCAACTTATTACTCGAGCTTCATGTTCATGTTCGGCAAGCCTCATTCATATATTGTGATAACATCTCTGCTGTGTATCTCTCGGAGAACCTTGTGCAACATCAACACACTAAACTCGTTGAAATAGATATTCACTTCATGTGAGAGAAGGTTCGAATCGGTCATATACACGTTGTACATGTGTCTGTTGCCTATCGACATTCAAGGTCGTCTCAAATATTTCGGAGGCCCGAGGCAAAATAAATAAGAAAATGGGCTTTTAAAAATACTAAACTATATATAAATGATAGAGTAAGAATACAATTGTACGTACCTAATTGCAACAATAGACAAAATTATACAACTGTCATCCACATAAGTGTTTATTTTGAAACATGGTTTTAAAAATAGCAAACTTATATGCAAATACCAATTAACCAATTACAAAATAAGTAAAACTAATAAAGAGTGATTCAAATACTAAAATTTGATAGTTAACAACTAAGCAAACTAATATGCAAACGCCAATTAGTTATCATATAACCAACTAAGCAATTACTGTGCAAATACCAATTAAACACTTATAGTAAACAATCTAAAATGAAATATCAATTAGTTGTCGGATAATCAATTCACCAAACAAAAAGTAAGGAGTTAAATGATTAAAATCTAAACCGTGAATAAAAGTTAAACTTGAAATCAAATAACAAAGATTAAAGAAAACTTTAGATGTGTTTAAGAAGTTAGAAGTATTTCCAAACACATATATCTTTAAATAAACTAAAAATCTGAATTCTATCTTTCACAAAGCCTGTGATTTTATTTTTTCTTAAGGAAACTGAATAAGGATAAAAGATTGTGATTGTCAATTTTGTTCTTCCCAAACTATGTAACTTTGTCCTAAAGAGTCAAATGATTTGTGTGATTTCTTCGCAAACTATTGATTTTTTTTTTGGATAAAATGATGATTGCTTGATTTCTTCCCAATCGGTCGAAACTAGAAAATCAGACATCATAAAAAGAGATTATAATTGGAGGGAAACAGTTTTTCATAAAGATTTTATCCATGTTCGATTATGTGGGAAATATGGGGGAAACAACATTTTTCTACACATTTGTCCAATGCAAAGTTGGGTGTTGTGTTGTAATGCGCCAAAATATTTTGACAATTTAATATATTATTTCTGCTTAGAATATTAATCTCGAATATTTAAGAAATCCTTAGTATTTACAACAATTAACTTATAATAGATTAATTTAACTAGACTTAGAGTGTTAAACTATGTAAAGACAAGAAAAATTGGCCTCTCCAATCCGTGGGTCTTGAGCAGTCTTCCTTTGGCAAACCCTTTAAGACGACCCTGTCGACATCTTTACAAAGGGTCTGCATCGACATTTATTTGAGACGTTTTGTTCCACTTTTAGCGTTTGCCAGCTCCCACTCCAAGTGCGAGGAATATTAACCGATGACATATATATTTTTGGACAAAAGTTAATGCGAGAACCGTTGTTAGCGCGAGAACCGCGAGAACCAATCTAAGCCGTCCAATCCCCCCTCCTTCTATGTCATTGCCCACCCATGAATTCCTCACATGCACCCTGCCACACCCTATCCCTTCACGCTCTCCATCCATGATACTTCCCATATCCAAGGAACGGCTGAGATTGGTTCTTGCGGTTCTCGCACTAACAACGGTTCTTGCATGAACCCTCCCCTATATTTTTGTATTTGATTGTCTTATTTTGTATTATTCGTATAGTTATTATTATCCTTGTACGTAACCCGTTTGATTTCGGCAACAAATATTAACTCGTGTTTGTTTATTGATTTCGGCAACAAATATTAACTCATGTTTGTTTATTGATTTCGACAAAGTTGCTTTCATTCACAATCAATGACGATGTCATCTTTGTCTGTGTCAAGGCTTATCTAAGTGTACAGTAACTTTGGGCAAAATTGTCAAAGCAACACTTATCTAAATGATTAATATAATCTTTAAGGTTACAACAACTGATAGCAGAACCATATATTTCTAAGTGTGTTGCACTTTCTAACCGGTCTTTGGGGCAAACCTACACCCAAAGACGATTCTAATATACGCGACTTAAATCTTCTAACTAAACATTTCCTATACATTTTAGAGTCGTAACTCTACTGTATTATTGTGGTTGAAATCCATTTTCATGTTAAGCAAAATTTTAGTTCGTATTCCAGATAGAATCAAAATGAGCTAATCATGTAAATGCATAAATCCGTGATACCATCCAAATGCACAACCAACAATACTGTAACATCCATACCTAAACCAATAGATAATCAAATCAAATTTTAGGTTACAATTTAGGTCATGGATTTGTTTGTCTACGCATGAATTTAGGTCATAAATGCAATTCGAACCGAAACTAACAACAACTAAACGATGCAAATATCGAAACTGCTGTGAAGTAATACGAAAATGAAATTTGAATTAAATTAACTTTACACTAAGTATTTGAATCTTCGTCTACTTGTCCTCCTTAGATATTGCCCTTCAGAAATTCAAATGCAATTAGTTCATCAATCTGTTCGAGAGTACAGACACTTTAGAGTTCAGAATGTTTGAGACTTGATAAAAGGTTTGTTGAGTAATGTCCCACATAGGACGGATAAGTCACTTTGTAATGAGCTTATAAGAGTCTTGGGCTATTCCTCTCATAACTAATTGGTTTTGAGTTGGAACCCCACAAACTTACATAGTATCAGAGCAACGTTCCCTCACTCTACGTAACCCATAAGTATCCACATGTTAGACGCGAGAAAAAAAAAGGAACCCCACATGTGAGGGGGCGGCGTGTTGAGTAATGTCCCACATAGGACGGATAAGTGACTTTGTATTAATGAGCTTCTAAGAGTCCTGGGCTACTCTTCTCATAACCAATTGGTTTTGAGTTGGAACCTCACAAACTTACAAGGTTTCCGTGATCAAATATGATATAGGACTGTAGGCAGTACAAACAAGAGGACATTTAGTGACCAAGACTTTTTATGACTGAATACAAAAGGCGTCACTAGATCCTGTTTTCTTACCTTTGCTGACGGATAAGATATAAGTGGGAAAAGAAATATAAAACAATTAAATGAGCCGAACCGAACCAAGCTTTACAATAATCAAGACAGGGTCTTTAAAAATTGAAGAAGCTTTGAGTCTCGAGCTCGGTTCGCATAGTGTTTTACAAAGCTCGTGAGAAGCTCGTTAAAGCTCGTTGATTTATTTTTTGTTTTTTAAAAATAGTTTACATTTTATAAATATAAATAATAAATAAAAAACAATTTGAATTTTAAAGTTTTATTATCTTATTAGTTTTTTCATATTTAATGATGTACAAACAATTTAAATTTGGAATTTTGAATTTTTCATATTTAATGATATAGAAATATATAATACAATTATATGTGTGATAAATAAAAAGTAAAAAATAAATATTATATCAAAGCTCTTGAGCTCGTATACAAGGCTCGAACTCAAGCTCATTTAATAAATGAACCTTAATCTAGGCTCGCGCTGGAGCTCATTTAAACTCGGCTTGTTTCGAGCTTTTAACAATCCGAGCTCGAGTATCTCACGAGTAGTTCGGCTTATTTACATCTCTAGATAAGACCCTACGGACCAAGAGTGGTTAAATGAATCATCTTGTACAATTGGAGACAAGATATTTCCTCGATTAATTAAAAGTTTTTGCATTGTTTCAACGGTTACTTCCAAGAGTGAACTCGAATACCAAGAGTCGATTCAATAAGACTCTTGTGGTCTTCATGCAAGTGGATCATGACCTCAACTAGACAAACGAACATTACTTTGTCCAAGTATCTTTTTCAAAATAGCTTTTTGCCATTTATCAGTTATCGAGTCCTTCAAATTTTTGTTTCTCAATTTCAATATTTCTTCCTGTTAAAGCAAAAAGATAACAAATATATAACAAATTGTAAATATCCAAATTTGCCGAGAAAGATAACCTAAACATCCAAATTTGCCAATAAAGGTAACATCCATTTTTTCGGGGCAAGAAAAGATTATAAATTTCAATTTTTGACAAAAAAGGGTAAAATGATCTATTATACCTGCTGACTTCCAGTCAACAGGTACCGATGACGTGGTTGTACACACGGCACTCCAGTCATCACCATCGGTTAACATAATTGTATATGTGGCAATCCATGTCATCATTAATTGTTTTTTACTTTTTTCTAAACAATATAGTCATTTATATAATAGATTACCAACTAATTAATAACAATTAAAACTTCTAATTAATATTTTATAATAATTAATTAACCATTAATAACTTATGATTTATGGTGTTCTTATGATTTATGATTTATTAATACCTTTTATTCTTTTAATTATTAATAAGAATTTATGTATGTGTTTAATAATTTTTGTCCAAGTTCTTGAAGATATAAACATTTTTCATCTGTGAACCACCGCCGCCCTGAACCACCGTTGTTGACTACCATCCTCTACCGTTGACCACCATCCTCCGCAGCACAGATTCATGTATTTATTAGTTCATGAAGTATGTAGAAAACCCTAATTCAAACCCAAACAAGAAAACCCCTAACTCAAACCCAGATCTGGATCAAAATCCAAACAAAAAACCCTAACTCAAACCCAGATCTGAAAATTAAACATGGATTGGTTCAAAAACCCTAACAAGAAGATGGAGATGGAGTTCTTGAGACAGTGGTTGTAACACCACTTTTTTCCAAAATAGCTTTTAAAACTCTATTACTTAAACTTAGCACTTTTAAAAGAACAGAGTTTGCGGAAAACAAGCTTTCAACACTTTAGTGCTAACAGTCTCACAAAAGTAATGTTAAAATTACTCTGTTTAAAAGCTTAGAGCTATCAAACTCTGCAAAGCACTAGGGCCTTACCCCTGCTGGAAACAGGTTACCTGCATGCACAACATATTAAAACGTAAGCTTTCGCTTAGTGAGCATACAAACTGAACACATAAACACATAAACACATAAAACATAAGTAACTCTTCTCGGGATGTCTCACATTCAAGCTGAACACCTGCAAAAATGCTCAAACTATTAACTGGTACAGGGTATGATCACACCTCGCGCGTAATCAAATCCCTGACACTCTGTTTGTGTATAAGGATCTCAGTATACCCCTATCTCTGTACTGAATAATATATTTGAGTACTATTATACCTTGAAACAATGGTCTTAACTCATTACATAACATATCACAACACGGATATCGTACTGTTCACCTTGTGCATATATGTATACTGATCATACTAAATACTACAACATAGTGCTACTGAATCTCACATAATCAATCACATACCAAGCATACAATTGATATACTAGTCACTTAATGCATATACATAAAAACTATAACATAGTGCTACTGAACCTCTGAACAATAGCCTTTAACTTTCCATATCAAACATACAATTGATATACTATTCATTTAGTGCACGTACATATGCTAATCTGATTAAAGGTAAGTACACTCACCTTAGCAGCAATTAAGCAGCTATTTTCTGTCACCGAAACGTCAACTCTTATTGCCTACAAGCAACAAACAATACTTCTGTAACCTCTGTACTCAACTTACGAAAGATACCGATCAAATAACTAAACTGAATACTGGAAGGATGCTTGCGATCGCAAGCAAAACCTATGCGACCGCAAGGTCCTTAATCAACATCCTTACGGTCGCAAGTAAAGTCCAATGCGACCGCAAGAGACCCAAACCTTCAAATCTTCTAAAACAATGCCTTACGGTCGCAAGTACTCTTACTTACGGCCGCAAAGGGATAAAACAACCAAATACTGAAACACTGCCTTGCGATCGCAAGGGATAACCTATGCGGTCGCAAAGACGGTCGGTACAGCAGGCTTTCCTGCTCTATTCGAACAGCAGCTGAGTTTCGAGGTTTTACCCTCTAAAAACGACTCAATACAAGATTTCAGGCACAAAGACAACTTCTAACATATACTACTTCTTCTTGGACCACTAAACCACATCAAAACAACATACAACAACTTGAATCTATGATTCCACCAAGGAATCTCTCTTTGATCATAAGAACATCAAGGACTACACAAAACACATACCTTTAAACTATCTTCTCCCTAATCTATCAATTTGAAGTGTTAATCTTCTCTTTGGAATCAGAGTTCAGCAACAAAATACTAGGAGTATGTGTGTGTGTCGTATGGTGTAATGAAGCTCTTGATGGTTTGACTACAAGGAGTCAAATAAGGGTTCATATATATCTCAACTTTCTGAAATGGCAAGAACAACCCCTGAACTTATCATTTTTCATAAATTGATAAACTAACCCCTTAACTTCAATTAAGAAACTTTCAAACTTTGGGACGTTACAACTCTTCCCCACTTGGAACAATTTTGTCCCCGAAATCAGCTGTACACACAAAAACTTTTACGTCATAACACACTGAATGCTACCGTAGCGCACTAGCGGTAGTCTTACATTTCTTCAACTCTGAATGATATCGCAGCGCACTGACGATAGTCCTACATCATACATCTACCCGCTACTACTGTAGAAGGTCTATCACAAAACATATATACACTTAAGTGTATCTAATCTCTTTCGGTATTTCCACTGTAACTTTACCATTCTTATCTGTTTATTACACAAACTCGTAACTTTTCTTTTAAATAAGCTATTAACTGTGCTTCAAAACATACTGAATGTTACCGTAGCGCACTAACGGTAGTTTTACATCCCTTTATCTATGTATACTATTACATCTCTACCTGCTACTAAAGTACAAGGTCTACTACATACTGAGCATAAATCAAGTATTACATACGCAACATAGTATAATTACACGTAAGTGTAATCTAATCCTTTCTCGTGTTTCTATTCTATCTTTACTATCTCATCTGTCTACTACACAACCCTTAACTTTCTCTAAAATACAGCCACCGACTGTTCTCTACCACTGGATTTCTCATCTCTTGTCCCGTCTGGACAACTACTGGTTACATACTTACAATGGTAGTTATACATGTTATACTGTCTAAAATATTTTTACTATAATTTCTTACATGTATGTTACTCTCCCTATCCTTGCGATAATCCTGAAAGGACCAATAAACTACTGTCCTAACTTACCTTTCTTTCTGAATATGATCACTCACATCCGCGATGATACTTTTAATAACACATAGCTTCCAATCAGAAGCTCTACTAATAATCATTTCTTATCATGTAATTGTTCTGTTTATCTTGAGCAGCTCTAAGCCGCTCACATAACTGTTGTACTATCTTTACATTCGACCGTGTGCTTAGTCCTCTCATTCTGGTTGACCTTGTCCCAACAAATAGGAGTTCTATATTTCCCATCATATATCATCTAGTACTAGATATGCTAATACTTAAACGTAACTTTGATCATACTAGAACTCTATTAACATGTATACGTATCTCAACTATCACTAATTAAGGGTCTGTTTGGTACAGGGAAATAAAGGCTGAGAAATGGAATTAGAGAGTAAGTCTCTTGTTTGGTTACAATAGGGAATTAGAGATCGAGAAATTTCACAATTCCAAATCTCTACTTTTATTTCTCTATTAGGTACGGAGAATTGGAGAGAATCCCAACTTCTAAATCTGCAGGGAGAGATAAAAAAAACACGGAGAAATCCCGTGACCCTCTGCTCCCGTCTTTATCCCTTAGACATTGTTACAGTTAACATCGCCTTTTATCCCTTCCATCGTCGCCTGCTTTAAATCGACAACTCCATAGCTTCCTTCTCCGTTGATTCCTTCAAGCCGTGGAATCCTCCAGAACCCAACAGCGCCTCCCGTTGCCTGCTTTTTTGATTCCGACGAAACTACTTGTCCCCTGCGCAGCGGCGACGTCTCCCACAGGTATACACACAGATTAGCTTAAATCATCTGATTTCGTTGCTTTCTTGATCTTTAATTTTTGTGTTTTTCTTTGATCTTGCTATCATCAAGACTGTAGTTTTCTTTGATCTTTAATTTGTTTGATTTTCCAGTATATATTGTTAAATTTCCATATGTTCTTATTATGCTATCATCAAGAAAGATAAGAAGTAGTTTAATTATGTAACACTGATTTGAGATAAGAAGTTTGTTCTTGATCAGTAGGTTTCAAATAAGTGCTTGTGCTGCTATTATACATTTTCGAGATTCTGCATAAGTGTAATGACAGGAGAAAATAAAACTAAATCAGAAAGCTTCAAATTAAATGTACACATGCTTCTTAAATATGTAAGGACATGAGATAATAAGATTTTTATCAAGGTAAATAAACTAAGACAGAAACTTATGTTATCTTATTGTAAATTGCTAGAGTGTTATTATCCTTTATGTAAAACTTAAGAGCAAACTATGGAACCATCATCACCATGTTCCTTTCCTTAATTTACAAATATTCAATATAAAATTCTTTCAATATTAATTGTTAATTCTTTCAATATCTGTATGTGTAGATGGCAAGATCGCCTTTGAGACGAAGAATTGTTGTCATAAGTGCATTTTATGCCATGTATGTTATTATTCGTTGGTGGATGATGTTTTATATCATTCGCGTCGTTCGATTGAATCAAAAACATTACAAACAAATTATTTAATGAGTTATCATAATAGGCGTGAAAACATGATGAGAATGGTTTATGAATCTGATGTTACTAGTGTTGTTAATATAAGAATGAATATACATGCGTTTTCAACACTTTGCGATATGCTAGAAAGTAGAGGGGGACTGAAGAATAGTAAAAACATGCTAGTCGATGAGCAAGTTGCTATGTTTTTACATACCCTTGCTCATAATGCAAAGAATAGGATACTAGTCAATAGATTTTGTCGATCTGGAGAAACTATAAGTCGGTATTTCAAGTTAGTCTTAAATGCTATATGTCGATTACATAAAGAATTGTACAAGTACAGTGCCAGATAATGAAACCGACGAGAGATAGAAATGGTTTAAGGTTAGTCAGACACGTATAGTTTTTTATTAAAGACACTTTTTATTATAGAATTTATTAAGTAATGTTTTCTTATTATGAAGGGTTGCCTAGGAGCATTAGACGGTACATATGTTAGAGTTAAAGTCCCTGCTATCGATCGAAAACCATATCGGACACGAAAGGGGGAGATTTGTACCAATGTACTCGGAGTATGTACGAGAGACCTTTTATTTACGTACGTATTAGCGGGATGGGAGGGTTAAGCAGCTGATAGTAGAGTTTTACGAGATGCAATTAGTAGACCAAATGGTCTTAAAATAACTCAAGGTATGTGATGAGTAATCTTCAATAATATACATAGAATCAAATTTCTTAAAAAACATAGAGTTTATGGTTAATTGTAGGAACATACTATCTTTGTGATGCCGTTTATACGAATGGTGAAGGATTTTTAACTCCTTATCGAGGTCAACGTTACCATCTTAATGATTGGTCTCGACCGCCTACGAATGCCAAGGAGTTATTCAATATGAGACATTCGTCGGCAAGGAATGTTATAGAGAGATGTTTCAGATTAATTAAAGCCAGATGGGCTATTTTGCGTGATAACTCATATCATCCCATAGAGTCCATGCCACGTATCATAATTGCTTGTTGTTTGTTACACAATTTCATACGAACAACAATGAGTGAAGACCCTATTGACAACGAAGTCCCAACAAATCACACACAACCTGGAAACGATCATGACAATGTTATTTCTACGGTTGAGACTTCACAAGAATGGACCGATCGTAGAGACATTCTTGCTAATGAAATGTTTAACAATTGGAATGCGAGGTGTGCCATGAATTTTATTTCATAATTTTCATTTTTACTTGTACTCGATGCACTTCTTATGTAATTTTTAAGTATTTATTTATGAACTCTTTATTTGTAGAACCGAGAATGTTATTTAATAATTTTTCTTCATTATTTCTAGAATAATGAATATTATTTAATAATATTTTCTTCATTTATTGTAGAATCTTGAATTATGGATTATGCATTTGTATGTAGGTATGGCAGATTCAAATGTAGCTAGAGCAACTGGAAGGAGTAAGCACACTTGGACAAAGGAAGAAGATGCAAAGTTAATTGAAGCATTAATGGAGCTACATGCATCCGGAAAGTATGTCGGTGCTCATAACGGATTCAAACCAGGCTACTTAAATGGAGTTCAAAATTTGCTAGACGTAAGTCTTCCTAACTCTGGTCTCAAAGTAGAACCACATATAAAGTCTAGGATGAAGACATGGAGGACACACTTTAGTATTGTGTATGACATGGTGCATGCAAGCGGGTTCGGTTGGGATGAACAAAACAGTTGTGTGGTTGCTAAGGACAGTGTTTGGGACGAATACGTCAAGATATATTTTAAAGAAATATATTTTTATTTATTAATAAAGTTTATTTTAAATTACTTGTGTTTGCCTTGTAGTCACACAAAGGTGCCGGTCAATTTCGAGGTAAACCATTCCCGTTCTATGACAAACTTTGTACCGTCTTTGGTAAGGACAGAGCAACGGGTGGTAAAGCAACTGATCTTGGGGAAGAAGATGATGTCATTCCAGAGACCCAAAGAAGCTCCCCGATTGATCTTGGAGAGGATGAAGATGTCATTCAAGATGCTCATCGATCTCAAGGACCAACAACTAGTGCAACCAGCAAACGTAAAAGAGGCAAAAGTGTTGAAGGTGATGAGATGTTACGGGAGTCATGCAAAAAGATAGAGGAAGTGTTGGTTAAATTTGGAGAGATTGTAGGAGAAAATCTCAATAAAGAAAATAAAGAAAGCATGGAAGGTCGTGAAATCTTTGAGAAGGTTAGTGACGAGCTAAAAGTTTTACCAGGTATTACTAAAAGCAAACGTTTTAAAGCTACTACTGTGATTGGTAAGGATGTGCTTCTTGGACGGTTATTTCTTGAGTTGGCACAAGAGGATAAAATAGCCATGGTGGAAGTGTATACCGATAGTTGAATGTTTGTGAATATTGGTTTTTTGTTAGACTTGGGTCGTAATGATGTTTTTGGATGTGACCATAGTTGAAAGGGTTTTTTTAGATCATCTAACATTATTGATAATTCTTTTTAATGATTAATATGTCTTTTTTTTGCATGTTTTTTAGCATAAAATATATTTTTTATGAGCTAATTATGTGTTGGTGTTGTTAAATTGACATCATTAGAATTTAAAATATATGAAATTGGATTGTTAATTTACCGTTGACTATATGTTTTGAAAATAATAAAAATGCAAATGATAAATTTGGTACAATTCTCTGTTGAAATTCATGTGCTACCAAACAAGATAAATGATTCTCTGTAATATTTCTCTGCTAAAATCTCTGTGCTACCAAACAGGAGATTCAATTCTCCTTCTCCAGACTAATTCCCTTTCTTTGCAATTCCATTCTCTGCAATCATTTCTCTGCAATTTCATTCTCTGTACCAAACGCACCCTAAAGTCAATTATACATATTCTGAGCATATCTTTATGTGTTGATATATTTCTCACTCTGTCCAACCCTACAAGGGTGGAATACTGTACTAAGATATAACTTAGTTCTCGTATCTTTCTGAAATTTATTCCGGGACTTAAAGATAACCTAGTATCTCTATCTAATTCCTTATACTGTCATTTTATATCTAACTGCTACTTTCATAAAATTTCTGATACTCTGTTCTAACCTGTAGACAATTCAAATATTTCTCAACCTTCTTTGCTAAATCACATTATATTCCTGGCTACTAGTAATTCTTGCTCACATCTCTTGACAAACTTGGACCTTAATATTTAATTAGACTCTTTCTTCTGATCACCATCTCTAACTGCTACATTTTGTACTACTTCATCTTGATCGAGTATCGAAGTGATGTCTAACATTCTTACTTGAGGTATTTATATCTTTAGGGTAGCTGACTTGATGCTAAAAACATCTTTACTAAATTAACTTTCCAACTACTACTAATTTCAAATCCTGTGTCGAATAATTGCTTCATACTTGTGGGGAGTCCTATTCTGAGAACTTCCTTGACTTTATCCTCCTTTCTGACCTTCAACTGATGGTACTCTAACCATAACTCTATCCCTGAAAACCATTCCACACTCTGAAACTAATCCAACAGATCATCTACTTCTTAAAATTGGGTACCGATTCTTGTCTGTAACCTTATAGTGTCCTCTGTAATCTATACACATTCTGACTAGCTATTTTTCTTTACGATTACCTGTATTAATGTTCCCCACGGTGAACTAATGGATCGGACAAAACCCTTATCTGTTAACTATTACAGTTGAATCATCAACTCTTACTTCTCTAGGGGCCAATCTGTACAATACCTTAACTATTTGATTATATTCCTAACATTATACTAGTATTTAATTCTACTTATCAAACCCTAGAATTACTGCTGGTATCTCTTAAATACATCTGAAAATACATCTGAGTAGTCACCACTGCTGGTATCTCTTAAATCTACTATGACTGTCTTTTCATACTACACTTTTCCACATAAATTAAACTAGCTATACAATTAAGCATTAAGTACTTTCTCATTTTGCTGACAAGCAACTGGAACACTGACTCTCTTACTATCACCTCTGATCAACAGTTCTTCCCCACTTGGGGTCTGAGCCCGCACTACTGGTCTGATCTCTGAGTACCTGAACTTACTATTAACTTAATTAATCAATACTAACAACTGCTCGGATTCTTTCGTTGTGATTGACATATGTCAAATGAAAACTGGCAATTTCTATCTCTATCTCTTTTTCCTTAAACTTACTATTCACAATAGTAGTCTGATCTGCTACGCTACGTGTGATCACATTAGGTTCCACCTTTACTTCTTTAGCTATAAACTAGAGTTCTCTGCTTTTCACACTTCATATATCTGAGTGAGGGAGCTAACCCTCCACGCTGTAGTACAAACGTTGACCTCTTACTTGATACTCTTACTGGTTCAATCTTTCTCTTTTCACTCACTATTCTCTACTTTCTCAACTATTGTTCTTTCTCCATGTAAGACTTATCATCTCGCCCAATTCATTACAAGTAACTGTCGTTAAATTTCACCTATATTATTTCTAACATCAGACTATACCACTGTATTTACAAAACTTCTATACCAACTTACTCTGAACAAAACTACATATTCTTAACAATTTCTAGGTGATGTCATTCATCAACTCTATTGTTTGTCATCAAACTCAAAAAAAAATTGTGATCTGATCTACATAAGCTTCTAGTACGGCTTTACTCTAAACAATTCTTTAAACTAAGGTCATGTCGGCCTCAATCTGTGTTTCTAACTTTCTCAACAACATGGTCCACCAGTCTTTCACTGTCTCAAATAATAAGTTCGATGTGTACATAACTTTTCTCCCTGGCAGACACCTACAGATACGAAGAATCTAATTTCGTCTATACTAATCATCACTATTCACAATCCATTCTATAATCTACCCTCTAACGAGGTAATTCGCATGCTAAACAATCTTTACACATCTACCCCTACAACGGGTTCTTTCTTAGCTTTAACTCTTACTAATACTTTAACCATAATCTCTACAGCTGTATCTACATACTGCGATAACTTAACTTTCTTTCCTTCTAAAACTCACTCAACCACATGGTTGGTAATATCTGGAACGTTACATATAGGACTTTACCCTATGTTCTTACTGTTCTCCTTTTTACTAAACTAATCTCAAGATCTTGCAATCTCTCTGTAACAACTTCCTCTAAAGTGTTACACGAAGGTCTACTGGAGTAAAATAAGAATTGCCTGTGAAACATATATATCTCTGATCTCCTGAAGTATACTAGCCTCAGGCTGCTATATCTGACTCATATCAATTCTAACCACCTACTATATACTCATGATCAAATATCTTTAACATATACTACCATAACAACTTTCTCTATTTCTCATAATAAGGTATGTAATATTATTAATACTACATCTATCTCATATTCTGTTCTTGTCTTACTCACACATACTATACTGTCACGTATCACCCCTTACTTGATTTACAAGGTACTGACATGACAATCTTAAGTTCAACTGCATGTCACATGTTCTTTACATACACTGGTCAGGCGTTGTAAGGTACATATTATACACAATTGTTCTTAATACCGTCATGGAATACCCCAATTCACAAGCTTAGGTCACGTATATGACATAACTAATTACATCTGTTAAACATTATTCTTTTCTCTGATATCATATAGGCATATTGTCATTTAGCACTTAGCCACATAACTATTACACATGCAAAAACATTGCTACTCATGCTCGATCTGTAAACAAATAACAAATCATAAACTTCTACTAGCCGTATGTTTACCAAGGCTACTGCCCCCGAGATAGCTCCTCCTGACCTCAAAACCACGGTTTAAGTTCAGACATCACACTCGTGTGTGCCCAAATCCCTTAAACCTTGGCTCTGATACCAAGTTGTAACACCACCTTTTTCCAAAATAACTTTTAAAACTCTATTACTTAAAATTAGCACTTTTAAAAGAACAGAGTTTGCGGAAAACAAGCTTTCAACACTTTAGTGCTAACAGTCTCACAAAAGTAGTGTTAAAAGTACTCTGTTTAAAAGCTTGGAGCTATCCAACTCTGCAAAGCACTGGGGCTGCTGGAAACTGGTTACCTGCATGCACAACATTCTAAAACGTAAGCTTTCGCTTAGTGAGCACACAAACTGAACAGATAAACACATAAAACATAAGTAACTCTTCTCGGGATGTCTCACATCCAAGCTGAACACTTGCAAAACTGCTCAAACTATTAACTGGCCCAGGGTATGATCACACCTCGCGCGTAATCAAATCCCTGACACTCTGTTTGGGTATAAGGATCTCAGTATACCCCTATCTCTGTACTGAATAATATATCTGAGTACTATTATACCTTGAAACAATGGTCATAACTCATAACATAACATATCACAACATGGATATCGTACTGTTCACCTTGTGCATATATGTATACTGATCATACTAAATACTACAACATAGTGCTACTGAATCTCACATAATCAATCACATACCAAGCATACAATTGATATACTAGTCACTTAATGCATATACATAAATACTATAACATAGTGCTACTGAACCTCTGAACAATAGCCTTTAACTTTCCATATCAAACATACAATTGATATACTATTCATTTAGTGCACGTACATATGCTAATCTGATTAAAGGTAAGTACACTCACCTTAGCAGCAATTAAGCAGCTATTTTCTGTCACCGAAACGTCAACTCTTATTGCCTACAAGCAACAAACAATACTTCTGTAACCTCTGTACTCAACTTACGAAAGATACCGATCAAATAACTAAACTGAATACTGGAAGGTTGCTTGCGATCGCAAGCAAAACCTATGCGACCGCAAGGTCCTTAATCAACATCCTTACGGTCGCAAGTAAAGTCCAATGCGACCGCAAGAGACCCAAACCTTCAAATCTTCTAAAACAATGCCTTACGGTCGCAAGTACTCTTACTTACGGCCGCAAGGGACAAAACAACCAAATACTGAAACACTGTCTTGTGATCGCAAGGGATAACCCAAGTTGTCGCAAGGACAGTCGGTACAACAAGCTTTCTTGCTCTATTCGAACAGCAGCTAGGTTTCGAGGTTTTACCCTCTAAAAACGACTCAATACAAGATTTCAGGCACAAAGACAACTTCTAACATATACTACTTCTTCTTGGACCACTAAACCACATCAAAACAACATACAACAACTTGAATATATGATTGCACCAAGGAATCTCTCTTTGATCATAAGAACATCAAGGACTACACAAAACACATACCTTTAAACTATCTTCTCGCTAATCTATCAATCTGAAGTGTTAATCTTCTCTTTGGAATCAGAGTTCAGCAACAAAATACTAGGAGTATGTGTGTGTGTCGTATGGTGAAATGAAGCTCCTGATGGTTTGACTACAAGGAGTCAAATATATCCCAACTTTCTGAAATGGCAAGAACAGTCCCTGAACTTATCATTTTTCATAAATTGACAAACTAACCCCTTAACTTCAATTAAGAAACTTTCAAACTTTGGGACGTTACAGTGGTGCGACGGTGGTGAGACAGTGAAAACCCTAAACTCGTATATGAAAACCCTAACTCACAGGTCTAAAAATCAAACTTGAAGAACATGAACAAATCTGAAAACCCTAAACTTGTAAATGAAAACCGTAACTCACAGATCCGACAAATGGAACTTACGAGTCTGAAACTTGAACAAAAAAAGGAGGCGGTGGTACAATGGTGGAGCAAACAAAGCCGCTGCATAAAACACGTAGAGAAAGAAGAGACACTGGTGGTGATGGTGGCTCTGTGCAGTGGTGATGCTGGCTTTGTGGACTGGTGGCGGTGGAACCGATTTTAGAGAGAGAGGGGTCTCAGAGAACTTCAGAGAGAAAGAAAGGTGGAGGTGGTGGATTAGTCTGTAGAGAGAGAAAGAGTTGATTAAATTCAATTTTTTTTAATGAACTAAAAATACCACATCAGCATTTTGGTAAATAAAAATGGCACATCATCATTTTGTTTGCCACCTCAGCTGAATTCTAACCGGTAATCTATTCTTTAGGTTATCGGTTCCTTTTTTTGTCAAAAATTGAAATTTATAATCCTTTCTTGACCCGAAAAAATGAACATTACCTTTATTGGGAAATTTCCATATTTTAGTTACCTTTCTCGGCAATTTGCCCTTATAACAAATCAACTATTTATGATAACAAAATTAACAAATGTGAAACATAAATACTCCATTACAATTTAAAACTACCGCTTGAATCAAAGGGAAATTGAACATCTTACTTCTCTAATTCTAATTTTTTTTCAATTAAAGCACTGTAATATCAATTACATAATCACTACTAGAAAAACCCCTATTTCCGTCGGAAGATTTCCGACCGATTACAGACGTATTTGGGTCGGAACACACCTCCGGCGAATTAGCGACAGATTTTAGAAGGAATTTGCGACGGGAGGCAAGTCGGAAATCCGTCAGAGTGGTTGAATTTACCGACGGATTATAGACGAATCCGTGAAGAAATCAAGTCGTCGGAAATTTCCGACGGATTTCATACGCTGGATACGATTTTTAGCATATTTTATGTATTTCTCATCATGATTTTCTATACAATTGTACATAACCTCAAAATAACAATCTTTATGTGTTTAAATGTCCATTTACACGACTCGATACACGTACTCGTATACGTATCCATGCATAGTTACATATAAGTGTTTAAGTATAACAACGTTTAATTATATGTACGGGTGTGGGTAAGGAACGAATTTATTATATATTTCAAGGGTAATACACATATACATATATGTATGTTAACGTCTGGGAAAATGCATCGAAAACTCTTAAAATAAACGATTTTATGAACAGGCCGTCGGAAATCCGTCGGATATTTCCGACGGTGGATAGAATTTTTTGCATTTTTTAAGTGTTTATCACAATGATTTGCTATCCAATTGTACATAATCTTAAAATAATAGTGTTAGTGTGTATAAATGTCCATTTACATGACTCGAAACACGTACTCGTATAAGTATCAATGTATAGTTACATATAAGTGTTTAAGTATAAAGTCGTTTAAATATGTAATTATATGTACGGGTGTGGGTAAGGAACAAATTTATTATATATTTTAAGGGTAATTCACATATATACGTATATGTACGTTAGCGTGTGAGAAAATGCGTCGAAAACTCTTAAAATAAACGACTTTATGAAAAGACCGTCGGAAATCCATCGGAAATTTCCGACGGATTTCCGATGATGGATAGTATTTTTTGCATTTTATAAATGTTTATCACCATGATTTGCTATACAATTGTACATAACCTTAAAATAATAGAGTTAGTGTGTATAAATGTCCATTTACATGACTCGGAAATCCGTCTAAAAAACCCGTCGAAGTTTAGTCATAAAACACCGTCGGAACTCCGTTTGAAACTGGATTCCGTCTGAAATCCGTCTCAAATAGGTCGGTCGGAAATTCGTCTCAAATCGGCTCCGTCGGAACCCGTTTTATGAGGCCCCTTTTTTCAAGGGACTAATTTCGTCTGAAATTCGTCTGAAGTGCCGATTTCCAACAGATTACAGACGGATTTGGCCGTCTGAAATCGCCAGGTTTTTTGTAATGAATATAGATACTGTGATTTCAATTATTTTTCATTCTAAGAAGAATACTATTGTTTATTGAGATATATTAACAATATATACAATTGGCAATACCTTAAAATGAGCCTTTATACTGTTCATTCTTGGGATTTTATAACATGCGCCGCTAATATATATATTAAATTGCCAAACAAAACTAAACAACTACTGCGCAGTAGATCCGGTTGTTAGCAACATTCTTTCCAACATGAAGGACGCGTGTTCTAGCCAGCCTTTCTCCTTATCACCCTCTTTTTTAATGCCTTCTGTTTTTTCTTCATAATAGTCGCTGTTTCATTTTTTTTTCAAACTCCGCCTTTTATTTCCTTTTTCCTTTCATAATCATGTACTCTTTTCTTTTTTCTTTTTTTATTAATAACAAATAATATATTATATTTTACTTATATATTTTATAATATATATTATGTCTATTCCTTATCTTATTTTTTCTTTTTCTTTATTATAACAAAGAACATAATATATTTTCTTTTACTTATATATTTTATAATTTTAATGATTTTTTATCATAGTATCTATTTTTTATAAAGTGTATTTTAATTATCTTATAATAGTTTTAGATTGAGAAATGAAGATTTCAGATATTAATCATTTAAGTTGTTTCAAACTGTTTACAAAGAGCATTTGATTTATTGTGTTTTTGTAAGTAAAAGAAATTCTAAAAAGTTGGTGTTCCTAAGTATTTTGTTTTACCTTCTATAAGTATCACTTTTTTCTCTCTTTATTTAAGCATTTACTTAAGAATTCAATAAATTATAATTTATTTTGAAATCTATTTTATGTTTTTTGGGTTTTTTTTATCAGATCCTTTAGTAATTGGTGTGAAATAATATAATAATAAAATAAATAAGAAAAAAAAACAAAAAAAGGGAACACAATCAAGAAATGAGTTAAAAATGAGTAAGTAAAAGAGATAAATAAAAAAAATTAGGCATTGAGGAAATGAAAAATATTTACAGAAAGAGAGTCATACTAAAAGCTACATTTCATAGGCATAAATAGATCTACAAGTTTTCATTATAAATTTGGTTATTTACTACTTTACTTATACAAAGGACAAAAAAATAATATTAAATTATTACATTAGACTTAATATGAAAAATTGTACATGTTTTGATTCGAAACTGAACCAAATGTTACATTATGTTCCTAAATGTTAAATTTTTTTCGGCTTTATTTTACGTAATTGTGCTAATATGTATATAGTGTTTGTTTCTTTTTTGTCCTAAAACCCCGCCGCAACGCGGGGTTTAACTTCGCTCGTTGAGATATATGGTACAAGACATTTGACTTTTTCAAGCAAAGTCTTTGCCGTTTGATGTTTAACACGTAAAAAGCCCATCAGCATTTAAAAGGAAATTGTTTTCCCAGCCCCAAAAGAAAAGTTTCTACAACATCTATTTCTTCATCGCACAGCAGCAACTCGGCAAGATGCAACCCAATATCTATCTATCTATATATATATATATATATATATATATATATATATATATATATATATATATATATATATAGGTAAAAGTTCAAACGAGAACTGTTTTTCGTACGAGAACTGCGAGAACCAATTTGAGCCGTCCAATTCCCCCTCCTTTAATGTCATTGCACACCCATGAATTCCTCACATGCACTCTGCCACACCTGATCCCCTCCACGCTCTTCATCCATGAACTTCCCGTATCCAAGGAACGGCTGAGATTGGTTCTCGCAGTTCTTGTACGAACAACAGTTCTCGTTTGAACCCTCCCATATATATATATATATATATATATATATATATATAGGCAAAAGTTCAAACGAGAACTGTTTTTCGTAGGAGAACTGCGAGAACCAATCTGAGTCGTCCAATTCCCCCTCCTTTAATGTCATTGCCCACCCATGAATTCCTCACATGCACCCTGCCACACTTGATCCACTCCACGCTCTCCATCCATGAACTTCCCATATCCAAGGAACGGCCGAGATTGGTTCTCGCAGTTCTCGTACGAAAAACAGTTCTCGTTTGAACCTTCCTATATATATATATATATATATATATATATATATATATATATATATATATATATATATATATTTCAGTTTTTTGCTTTTTGCTGTCTGATTCTAAGTTAAGTTGACAAAGTTGGAACCTTAGTACTAATTATGAATTTATTCATGACCATTTTCATGCTATTGATCAACACATAAAATGAAACTAAAACAAAATTCTTATAAAAAACTAACCTGACCCTCAAATCTGGTTGACCCGATTAGCACCACCAACTCTAAGTACTCTACCTTTAAATACTCCTATCCTAACTCCTAAGTACTCTATTATAATTTACGTAATATATGTCTTGTACGTACGTACGTTAGATACTTTGGGTGTGTTTGACAAACTAGATGGAGATGGAGCTGGCTAGGACTGGGGCGGATATATATATATATATATATATATATATATATATATATATATATATATATATATAGGGGAGGGTTCATGCGAGAACCATTGTTAGTGCGAGAACCAATCTCAGACGTTCATTGGATATGGGAAGTATCATGGATGGAGAGCGTGGAGGGATAGGGTGTGACAGGGTGCATGTGAGGAATTCATGGGTGGGCAATGACATTGAAAGAGGAGAAATTGGACGGCTTAGATTGGTTCTCGCGGTTCTCGCGCTAACAACGGTTCTCGCATGAGCTTTTGTCTATATATATATATATATATATAGGGGAGGGTTCCATTAAGAACCGATTTTAATGCGAGAACCGCGAGAACCAATCTTAGCCGTTGATTTGATAATTGGAATTCATGGATGGAGAGCGTGGGGGGATCAAGTGTGGCAGGGTGTATGTGAGGAATTCATGGGTGGGCAATGACATTAAAAGAGGAAGAATTGAACGGCTCAGATTGGTTCTCGCGGTTCTCGCATTAAAAATGGTTCTCAATGGAACTTCTTCCTATATATATATATTTCAAAAAATAGGTATCGTACATTACATACTTACAAGGTTCGTGGTGAAAAACTTAGTAACAAATAATCTGCTTTAGTTTATAAAACAAAGGTATATGGTTACCTCACTCCAGCTGGCCGGCTCATTAATTCTCCAGGTCCATTTCCATCTTCAACATAAAATCTTGGTCAACGGCTTTAACCTAGCAAAGCAAGCGAGTTTAATAACTAAAGGCCATTTGAACTCCCTTAATTATCAATAGGTTGATGTGAGTTAGTAATCCTAAAGGTTAAACAGGCAACATCAACATGGGGAAACGTGCTTTCAATACATTAAAAGAACGTTCAATAACATTTCTAAGTTTTGCATGTGAGCGGTTGAATTTTTCTATGTTGTTCAATGCACGTCTCCGACGAAAATCTCCAAGCCAATATCTCACATTCTGATATAGTGCCATAAATCCTTGAGTGTGTGCATAAGCAGCATCACAAAGATAGTATTTATCTATAAGCATAATAAAAGGATTCATGTTCAAAACATAAGATAAATATCAATTATGAATCATACATGTACCTGTAGGTGGAAGTTGAAATGGAGCATTTGAAAGTTTCAGACTATATTCTAGCATCATGTTCTATCCCTTCCCATCCAGCCATAATAAAAGTAAACATCATGTTGAAGTCGCATATGGCCATTTACATTTTGATAACAGTCTCCCCATTCTTCTTCCTCTACATAAATGTTGTTGGTTGACACGCACCACAACATGCACCAACGTTCCATCAAATGCACCAACTGCTACCTACGTAACAATTAATTAAAATTATAAATATATAAAAAAAACAAAGATGTCATTTAATTAATTGTATTACTATATACCTTAAACACTCGTTGTATCTCTTATTATGTCCCTGAATGTTCGGACATATTCAAGACATGTATCTAATAAGTACTTTAATTGCTCATTAGACCATTGAGGTTGACTACCAATTTGGACAAACTACATATTCAACACATTCCACATGTTAAACAGGTAACATCAAACTCATGTTAATAAACAAATTACATACACATCCAAGTTTAATTAATAATAATATATGAAGAAACAACAATTTTATCATATTTCCCAACAAAACAACTTGAATATATTAATATACCGTGTGATAAAGACAAGCAATCCCAATTCAATTCCCAAATACCCTCCAACAAAAAGACGAAATATCAATATACAACTTGAATATTAGTTGTATAACATGTGATTACAAATTTACAAGCTTTGATAAAAGAAAAGTCTTGTGATTTCAAACTGAATATGATAATAAGAACCAATTTGTCAATGTCTCAACCATTCTGCCATTTCTGAGATCCAACACATTCCTTCATTTGGGTATTCATGTGTCAAATTTTCTTTTCATTAATGTCTCTTGGTTTGGTGTATTAAACAAATCCACTTGTTTGAAAATGATTCCATTCTTTTACCTCTCAGCCAGTGTTGTAAACGGCGGCCTTGGCGGCCGATTAATCGGCGCCTACGTGGTTGGCGGTGGTCTGCCGCCTGCTAAATCACCTTGGCGGTCTAGTTTGGCGTTGGTGATCAACATCGGTCAACGGCGGTATTTGGCTGCCCTCGGCGGTCAACAAAAGTCAAAATTGAAAGAAAAAAGGTTTAAGTCCCTCATTGCATTGATCGACAAACAAAACTTCACTTATCTCGTTCGTAATACCTAGGGCTCCTTTGCGTACGGCGACCTCCACTCCTGCGACGGCGACCTCCACCTCCGGCGACCTCCTTCCTCCTACGACCTCCACTGCAGCGAATTCCAGTCTCCAAGTCCAGCGACATCTATCTCTCTCTGTTGCTCTATTGCTCCATTGGTCAAAACGTTTATTTCAGTTTTCAATAAGGTGAGGAGGTAGTATACGAAGAAGGTGAATACGAGTCGGATGGAGCTCAAATCATGAAAACTTGTGGAGATGAAGAGTAGAAGACAATATGGAATATTGAACTTATATATGGTTTTATTTAAGTTTATTAAACTAGTTATAAACTTATGGTTTTAACTTTCAAGGCTTGTTAAACATTTTAGTTTTTTTTTATGGTTATTGACTTATTTTATTAGGATTTTAAATAAATTCCTTTGTAATTTATCGTTTCCGCCGAGAAACCGATTAATCGCCGCCAAGACCAATTAATCGCTTGGCGGTGGTCGACCGCCGACATACCGCCGACAGATTTCTACAACCTTGCTCTCAGCCAAACACTCCTTATTTAAATTCTTAAATTAGCACCATACCTATAACATCACATATGCATATTTTTAAGTAAAAGTCATTTGTAGTATCTGTAAACAAGATTTAACATAAAATAGCGAATAACATTCCATCAAAATTTGAATCAAGAACATTACTCAAGATAGAAGCAAAGCATTTCCAATGATTTATATGCCAACATCTTGTTATCACTTGTGGAGATGTGATACTTCACCAGAATTTTTAACAGTAATAAGAACATGGATGGAACCTTTTCTCAGTCTATTTTCCCCTTATATCAGATCACATTGAGTTACTTGCTTTTGCAATTAACTGGCATTCAATGGGTCATTTCCTTTCAATAAGCAACAAACAAAAACTACATAAAAGTTTAGGCATAGAATAATTTCATAGCAGAGCCTAAGAAATCAACAACAGATAACTAGATCCCACTTGTAGATAGCAAACACAAACAACCCACTTGTAGATAATAGAACCAAAAATCATTGAAAAATAAATGAACAAATTTCTCAAATTTTCAGCATAAAGAGATAATAAAAGCAAACCCAAATCACAGGAATCACAAGCTTCAAATCACAGATACATGTAGATAGATGGACTGGCAAAGACTGTAATGGTCGACCGACAAAGGTGCAGAGATCGACGGGTCTTACCGTTAGGGCTTGTAGCGTTAAGAATCACAGAGCTTCAAGCACAGTCCTTCGATCGACGAGATGGAGGACGACGGGCTTCGATCGGCGTTCAGGGCTTGTAGCGTTAGGGCTTCGACTGCAATGGTCGGTCGACGAGGGTGGAGCGATCGACGGGTTCGATGAGGGTGGAGGGATCGCTGGTTCGACTGAGCGACGTGAGGGAGGGGCCTTTGAAGGATTTCGATGGGTTTCTAATGTCTGCCAAAAAAAAGCTTATTTTATTTGCTTCACACAATAAGCAAATATAAGATAAAAAAGACCTTATGGCTTATGTAGTTATGTCTTTAGAAAAACATAAATCTTAAGTAAACACGTATATCCGTTCACATAACGTTTTTTAAAATAAGGCCTTATCACAAAAACAAACAAGTTCTAAATATATGCATGGCACCCTTGTATTTTTGACATAACCAACAACTGGACATTTGTAAACAAAATAGTTGTGTAGTCAAGTTTTTAGTACACACACTATTAGAAAGCGAGTGTAGCGATGAGATTTCGATCACCGTGGAATTTGTTATAGTGTGGTACATATTCAGCATAAAATTTAGTTTGACGTAATGAGTTCCATTTCCAAAATATAAGTTATATCCTTTTTGTCCCGAAGGCATAAAAATTACAAATACTTTTACAATAAAAGATCTAAGGCATAATAGAACAACACATGTTTGCATTTGACTTGAGAAAAATTACATTAAAAAATGGAGTACATTGATAAACACTTAGGGCAAAATTCACGACCCGGCTAATGAAAAAAAATACTAATTAAACTGGTAGAATAATGTGTCTTAGCCTAAGCTTCTCAACCTAGATGATAGTTGATCAGAAATGTTTGACCGATCATTCAGATTGATGGACTTCAGATGCTCGCCTCAGCAAATGGTTCCTCGGCTTATCAAACTGATTTCTTAGCGGATACTTCAACTTGCTCAACTGATAGGTAAATTTGCATCAGCTGATGGCCTTCTACACTTGTCTTCTCCTCATTTCATCTTAGATGTGTCTCCGGCTAATACTTAGTACTTAGCAAGTCTTCGATTGATACTATATACTTATTAATATTCAAGTCATAATCCAAACAACATATATTTAGATTTATTCAAGTATTACTAAAGGTCTGGTTTTGTTATCCTCAAATCATATGAATTTCAATAAACGGATTTTATTATTGGGTTGAAATGATTATCTCTCCAACACTGGCAATCACTATATTTAAACTATGTTTCACAATCATAAGCATGACAAGGTTTAAAGTTGTTGCATATTTTTATGAAGCGTGAAAGAAATAACATATTTGTTATAATTGATATGCTTCATTTTCCATGTTTATAATTATTGAAAAAAGAAGGCTATAACTAGAACATGCTAAAAAAGATGCATATTATTATATTTAAAAATCGAAGTCACATGTTTTTTTATTATTATATACAACACTATGGTTGTGATTATCATTCTCTTTATTATAATAGTAGCATACATCCATACTTTATCCATATTAGCATAAATACATTAATAGAAGGAAAGCAGGTGATAAATGCAACTTTTACTAGCTTATTTAGATAGAAAACATGGTTAAATAGACTCAAAGTTGCAAGAGTAAATTCAGCATTAATGCTCGTGTTCTGCACTTAACTACCAATGGTTTGAGCTTGGTCAAGGATTTCCCCTCACCTTCGGTCATGTCAACCAAATCGTCACTCATTCGATCCCAGTCAAAGCATTGGATAAGTAACCCTAAAGTCGATGCAAGCACACGCAATGCCAAACCTTCTCCCGGACAGTTCCTCCTTCCGGACCCAAATGGCATATGCTTAAATCCGTCTCTCATGCCTTCTAACCTTGCAAACCTTTCTGGATGGAATATTTCAGGATTAGCCCACAATCTCGGGTCATGTTGTATGGCCCATTGATTAACAAGTAGAATTGTCCTGCGCGGGATGTTATAACCCCCAACTGTACAATCTTCTGAAGACTCGTGAGGTACAAGTAATGGGGCTGCTGGGTACATTCGCAATGTCTCGTTTATAACACAATGAAGATATGGTAGATTAAGTATGTCAGACTCATCAACAAGGCGGTCTTTCCCAACATGTATATCAATCTCATCTTGTGCATTTTGTAGAACTTGTGGGTTGTTTAGCAAAAGAGATAAAGCCCATTCCATTGTTCCAGAAGTAGTTTCCGTACCAGCTGCGAATATCACCTAATCACAATAAATTTTCCATCACATATCACTTTATAATCAATTACTTGTTATTTATCAATAATAATTTGGCTATTTTCATTTGCTTTATATTGTTCATGCTAATATATAATAGCCTATTATAATTTATAGGATCTTTAATCTTGAGAAAAGATTATTAAAATGGATGAATAGATGTGTACACTTGTATGTAAACAACTATTTTGTGTCCTGTTGTTCTTGGACATAATTAATACTCTTATTAATTAGCTTTGGGCTTTTTGTTTAATATATAACAACAGACATGAGATATATAATTACATAAACAGCTTATATTATCATGTATAATATATATAATAATAGACATTAGATATCTTGTATATATATGTAGAGGGAAATGTTTAAACAATAATTATTTTTCGTAAGATAACTATTTGTAATATCATTAGTGACTCAATAAGCGAGACTTGATTTTCCCAAAATTCACCTCATTAATGAACTATCGCCTATTGTTAGACATTGTTTTATTTTAATCGAGAACAAAGCTTGGTTGTCATGGTTCTCGCAATAAGAATTATTCTCAAGTGCGCGTTCTCATATATAATATATATATATATATATATATATATATATATGTGTGTGTGTGTGTGTGTGTGTGTGTGTGTGAAAAAGTTCAATCGTGAATTGTTTTTCGTTCTATAATAGCAAGAACTGGTTGTAACATCATTAATAACTCACTAATAGATGTTTTTGTCATTTATATATTTATTCAATCATGAATCGTGTCCATATAAACCTTCATTAATGATCAATCGAGACTTGTTTATCCCAAAATATCCATTAATGAGTCATTAATGAGCCATTGAAATACGTAGCCACTGATTTATTATACCCAAAGGCCGATAATAATTCTCATACGAAAAACATTTCTCTATTGAACCATTTCTTATATATAGTGAAATGTTTATTTAAAAACATGTCTTATATATAATGAGATTACAAATAGTTCGGAAAAAAATCTTGTTTAAAGTTTTTCCTAAATTTAAGAATAAAAAATAAAGAATTATCATTATTTAAAGACCTTAAGGAATAACTTGGACCATCACATCAAGTAAGTCAATAAATAGGATTTAAATATTAAATTTTCTTTTGAAAACCAAAGTTATTATATGAAATTTGGTGGTATTATTAGAATTGTAATATAAAATATCTCTAATTACCCTCACCCCATTAACACATTCTCTCTCTCTCTCTCAAACTTCTTGATGAGAAACTCATCTCCCACAGACTCCCGTCTCCAGTTGTTGGACACCTATCTCTACTTGCCGGACTCCCTTCTTCATTCACCATACACCCATCAGCGGACACCATCCAATTCTGGTCAATTCCATCTTGCACATCCTATATGAATCAAACCCGATCTTGATGGAGTGTCATCACTTCTCCTTCTCAGTTCTCAATGGCGCCGTTTCCTCACCCACCATTTGCCTTCCTTGTCGTTAGATTTGTTTTCTGTTTGAGCATCTCCTTATTAGGCAACTTACTACTTCGATATAGATCGGTGAAAGCCTCCTCCATTTGAATATTCCAACTACAATATACACATGTGAAGCCCTCCTCGATCTGAATACTTTAAAGTTTGGTCGATTTTTTCTAACCAAGAAATGTCAACTGGATCATCGGAATACTTCAAACTTAATACTTTTCTAGGGATGTCCACAAAAGTTTGGTCGATTTTGGTTTTGGTGTTTGCATTTTTCGTTTGTTTTTTAAAATGCACAGTAATATTTGTGGAACTAAAATCATTTAATTTAGGTCGACTTATCCTTCCCTCACATGCCTCATGTAGGTGCATTTTTGGTTAATTTATTCATAGTATGAAGTTTGTATTTTGTTCTTCATAATGTGGTGATGGGTTAAAAATGCATATTGTTGAATACAATTATGTTTTTGATATATAAATTATGAAATTTTGAGGTGCATTTTTGAGTTATGCATATCGTTTTCAGGTAGATGGTTTGCATTTTGCTTATGATCTTCATATGTTTTCTTTTTTGATGCAATGTAGGTATTAAAATGCATTTTCAGAATCTGAAATATGTCAGTATTGATCTTGATTTGAAGCGTATGTAAAACTGAATTTAATGGCTTAATATTTATTTAATAAATTTAAATATTATTAAAATATGATCCATTTAATATTTAAATAGGTTTTTTTAATATTATTAAAATATTAAATCATATTCTTTAATATAACAAGATTTTCTTAAATATTATTAAATCTTGTTATATTAAATGGATCATATTTTAATAATATTTTAACTCAATTATAGAGATATAAAAGTCTCACTTGTTATATACAAATCATATACTTTTAGTTATACGTACATGATAATTAGGACTTTTATGTTTTTATCAACCAACTATTTATTACTCTCATCTATAAAATTAATGATATATTGACATAAACAACTAACTTTTGTTATGTATTACTCCATATATACCATTGTCACAAATGAGATGTCGTTTTAGGTGAAAAGATATCGTTTTCTACTGTTCAGAAGGTTTATTATTTCAAGACGATGTTATATATTTGTTTAATAAAATAGGTACATAAAAGATATTTAGCTTGGTTGGCTATCAAGCTTGACTTTGAGGAGGGTAAGGCAGGTTCAAGTCCCAAATGCCATACAATTTAGATTTTGTTTTTTCTTTTGCTATTATTAAGCTTTTTTCATTTTATAGTTTTCTTATTTGTTTGTGATTTTCTTTCTCATATTAAATTACTTTTTCTTTTTCTTTCCTCATATCCCATTGCAACATATTGGGGTTTGTTTCTTTTTCCTTTTATGATTTTCTTAGAAGCTCTTTTTTTATACTTTTCTTATTTATTAATTCCTTTTCTCTTTGTGGTAATTTTAAGTTACTTCCTTTTTTTATTAGTGAAAGAAATATACTTTTATTATTCATTAAGCTTCTGATATTAAGCAAAATATTATAACAACTCCTACACTTCTACTAAATTTATATGAAAATTTTAAAATTTCTAAAATCACCAACATAATTATAGTTGTGTTATAGTTTTACCTTTTTATATCTTCATTTTATATTATCATTTTCTATTTATTTAAATTGAAAATATTTTAAAAATATTGTGAGACCAAATTTCTTATTAGGTCTTGCAAAACACATTTTAAGTTAAATAAATTACAACAATACTCAAAACTGAGATTACTTGCATTGATCAAACAATGATTTAATAAGTTGGCTTGATAATATACTCTTAAACTTATATAGTATAACTAAAAATAGTCAACCACTAGGATTTTATTAGTTCTCAAATTTTAGTCTATTCTTCCTTAAAAACTGCTATTGTTAAATCTGTTTAAAAACAATGTCTAAATCGTCAAATGTTTATATCCGCTGCGAAGCACGGGTTCGTATTCCTAGTTATAAACATTGATACAAACATTAAAAAAAAGTTAAAGAAAAGTTTATTACCGAGGCAAGAACAATGAACAACGGAGTGGTTTAACTCATTTGCAACATAATCTCTGAGTCTGCAATACAAGGCTTCTTTTCAGCTTTTATTTATTTATTTATTTTTGTTTTTTTAGCATGCTTCGTGTGGATCCATATAGTGGATTTGAGGCATTTAATTGTTATTAATATTATCTTTTAATATAAATAAAATACTAATTAGAAAAAAAATATATTACACCATTTTTTTAAAGGCAATGTATTTTATAGATATAATTTAAAAAACTAGCTAGATGCTAGTTACTACAACGATTCAAACACCAAAATTTAAACACGAACACCTAACCCGCTAAAATACTAATATCCAACATAGACCAATCCGATCAACCTATCTAAAACTCGTAAAACACAAAGGGCAGTCACCTGGTGGACTCGAACCTATTCGACCTCCATCTAAACACCGAAGTAACAAACTCCCCGATAACAAACTAACAAAGGTTACCACAACCAGGTGGTGACAATACGATATTTCAGAGTAGATAAAATGGACCGACCGAAACAGTTGGAACTAACCACGATCCACACGAACCACGAACTAACTACGAACCACACGAACTAACCACGATCTAAAACAGTAACAAGATCCGAAACACGAACTAACCACGAACCACACAAACCCACGAACCACGAACCACGAATTAACCACGAACCACACGAACTAACCACGATCTGAAACAGCACAAGATCTGAAACAAGCTAGATGCGAAACTTGAACCTACGAACCCACAAACCCACGAACCATGAACTACGAAGCACGAAACTAACCACGAACCACGTACTAACCACGAACCACACGAACCCACGAACCCTCGAACCACGAACTAACCACGAACCACACGAACTAACCACGATCTGAAACACGAACACGAACCACCCGAACCAACCACGACCTGACATCAGATTTACAATCTCGAACTGAAAACTCGACCAAAGACCCAAACGTGTGCACACTCCGATCTGTAAACTTGAAAGGGCAACAACACATGAACTGGAATCTCGACCTCGAACCACGATCGGAAAGTGAAACCACGATCTGAAGCTTGAACTTTGGACTTGAAAAATGGGCTGCGATCTCGAGCGAAGATCTGGAGCTTGTGAAACATCTCGACCGGAACAAAACAAAAACGGAAAACGAGAGATAAAGAAGAAAGGTTTCTCCAGACCGCTGGCTACCGCCGACGGCCGAAGAGGAGAAGGGCAGCGACGGATGTGTAGTAAATTTAGGGTTTTATGAGAGAGGCGAGAGATATTTTTTAGAGAGAGAGAGTGTTTTTGCCTTTGAAAAAAGGTATGTTAATTTGTCATTTCACAATTGGTATATTACACTATCTAATTCATTTATTTAGCAAAAGATTTTTTTTATCTATTTATTTATATAAAATAAAAAAAATCAACTTTTTAAAGTCAAAATAATACAAAGTTAGATTGATAGACTTTTGATGTAAAAATGTTGCATTTGTTGTCATTAAAGAAGTTTACGTTCATTTAATACCCTTATAATATTATGAGTTTTATCATATCAAAATAAAGATAAATACTAAGACTATAACTTAAACATATATCATTGCTACATATTATATTTGTTACATAGACATAGACATCAAAATTTCACATGTATTTATTATAATTATTTATGCTTAAAACTGACAAAAATATTTATCCTTTATCAACTACAAATAAATATAAAATAACTAACATACTCCTTATTTAATTGTTTGTTAGTATGAAAACACTTAAGATAGTTTTACTATCCCTATTTATAAAATTTACGAATATAAATAAAAGACTAACATGCATCATATTATCGAACTACCCTAACTGTTTATTTAATAAAAATAAATTTAGTTGCTCAATCTAAACCATTAATTTGATCAAAATTACAATTTCATTTTTGTCATCAAAATTGATTCAAGCTTATTGGAGGAATTTTAGATATACCATTTTAAATCTTAAAATATCATATTTGTTTATTGTTGTTTATAAATATTTATATTTACCCTTTAGAACATTCCAAAATATCATATTTAACCAAAATCATAATTTTATAATTTTAAAATATTTTATATCATAATAAATAATCGTACAAGAAATACAAATATATCTCTGCATATGATATCATGTTTCCATCGTCATGTCTACTCTCAAACTCGTGTATCTAATATAGTATATTTTTAAAGTAATTAATAATTTATATATGTTGTTTGTTTTTATACTATAACTTTTAATATATATAATGTTTATATAAATATAAATTTACGACCCTAATCTTAAACCCTAAACCTTAATTTTTATCAAATTTTAGATATAAATTTTATCATAATGTTATATTTATCTAAAAGGCGTATATTTTTTTGTATTGTGAGAATTGTACCATATTTCAAATCTCAAATGTCTAAAATTTTCCGATTCTTTTGAACATTTGTGTTTAAATATTTATTTTTTGTTTTCTATCCTAACGTACCAACCTCCAAGTAGCTGTTTTTCTATTTTAAGTTTTCTTATCTTTCCGGACATGAAATAAATGGGATCTTGTATCTATTAAAACAGGTTTAATGATAGATGGAGTGGTAAAACTATGAGTTGAAAAGCCTTGGGTCTTGAGTTAAATAGTACCTTCGAGGCTTTCACCGGTTTTTTATTTTGAACGGCAAACACACACACTCTCTAATCTAATCCTAAATCTACACCATTTTGTCCACAGTAGGACTTGAATCCACAACCTTGTGGAACAACGAAACACCTGATACCGCTAGGCTATAAGTCTTTTGGTGAGGCTTCCACCAGCTATTCGTTGTTTTTATTCCTCGAGGTTTGATGCAATATATTTTCTTAACTTTTTGTATTTGTTCTTATTAAAACATTTGATTTTATATGTTATTTATTTTCTCTTATAGCTTTTATCTAAACGATACAAATTTTATCTTAATACCATTTATATTTAAAACATGTATAATTAAACCATATAATATGAATACACAAGAAAGTTCTTGCTAGTAAAATTAATTACATTATTGATTTCAAATTCTGATTTTTTCACTTTATTAATATCATATGTCAACTTTATATTCTATAATTCCTTATTTTATTTCCGTCACAGTGCGCGGTTTAGACATCTAGTTTGTATTATGTTATAAGTTGATATTAGATGGGCGTAATATAAATAGGAATATAGAAAATATATTACATAATGAATTAGTCGTTTGTGCTAAAATTAAAGAAGAGGGATAAGATATGATATTACCATTAGAAATTCTATGATCATATCATTAGTGTAGTATTCAGGGTCAGATTCTTGTAAGGATAGTAACACTTCAATCGTCGTCTTCCTCATATTATGATCATCTTCTCCAACTTGCTTCTTCTTGAGTTGCTCGATCCAACGTTGGAAAAATATATCTCTCTTTTTTCCTAACTCAATGAACTTTCTTTCCATTTTTTTCTTCACTCCAAAGAAATTCAAGATTGGTAAGTAATCAGCCAAATCGGGAACTCCAACATGCATAAATATCTCCTCTAAGAGCTCCTCGAATATTTTGCCTTCTTCCTCGACATGGGCGATATCATCGAAATACCTCTTTCTGGCGATCATCCTAGTGATTACGTTAAGCGTATGCTGGTAAAAGACCGACTTCATATTGACCGGAGCAGACATTAATGACTGTAACTTACGAACCAAGAGTTTCCCTTCATTTGCACGTATCTCGTGAAACTCCTGGAGGCGACGAGTAGATAAGATCTCGGTTGCTGAAATGCGACGAAGGTTGCGCCAATTGTCACCATAGGGAGCTAAAGCAAGGCCGCTATTGTCGTGGTCGAAGATCTTGCTGAAGAGAGTTTTGGGGCGGTTAGCAAAAACTATGTCGTTTTTGGTAAAGCATTCTTCGGCAATAGAAGGGGATGAGACCACGAGTACATGACGTGACCCGAATTGCAGAAGGACGATGGGGCCATACTTGTCGGAGATCTTGGCCAAAGTTCGGTGTAGTGGGGCTTTAAGAAGGTAGAGGTGGCCGATGATCGGGAGTGTTGGGAAGACTGTCGGTGGGTAGTTGGAGATTTTGGAAAAATAATGGGTTGTAAAGAGATAAGAAGCTGCAAGTAATGAAATGGAGAGAAAGAGAAACAGAGTTTCCATTGTACTGATCGATTGGTTCTTAATTATATTTGATTGTACTTATATATACAATAGCAGTATCGAATAACATGCAGATGTTCTAGATTGACTATACATATGAAAAGAAGTGTCTTACTCTATAAAGATGGTATTTTAGACCTTTGATCAAATTTAACGAATGGTTAAAAACTTTGATGGTATTTTACTAATGAAAATGAAAGTCAAGGTTGGAGGATAAAGATGGAAAACCAAAACAAATACCCCCATGTGTTTTTCCTAGTTTTGGTTTGAAAAATACTTTTTTTTTTTGGGAATGTATCAAACTTTCACATATTTAGTAAACATTTTAACTGAAAAGCCAAGAGCCACTTTTACCAAAGAAGATTATTTAATTTTCAAAATAGCATTTTTTTTGTCCGATTTTGACCCTAATTATTGTAGGTAATTGCTAATAAATACCCATTTTTGTAGGTATGTTGCAAACTTTTACTTTGTAGAAATAGGATTTATAGCCTAAATTTGAAACTAAGCTTTCATATATTTAGTAAATATTGAAAAGAATTAGTGTGTGTTTAAGTGCGAAAGTATAGTGTGTGTTCTTTCAAGTGTTGTTGAGTTTTTTATCTTCTACACCTTCTTACCATCATCTTATATGTATGTGTTAGCTTCATATTACTTGATTTTTAACTTTGATAAGATAATGTATAAAATAAATATCTATATGCATGAACATCATTTAGCATTAATGTTGGTTCCAAAATGCAAGTATAAACACAAAATAAAGCTAAAACTATATGAGATAATATGGTGCAAGAAAGGTGTAGAAGATGAATGAAGAGCACACACACTACATCAAGATTATGCAGCACAAAAAACACACTAAAAACATAAAGAAATGAACCTGAATAATAGCTTTTGGCCAGCGAGCATGAAAAGCTTCCATCAATTCATATTGATATATATTCTTCTCCTTCTAACCTTCGTTCTCTTAATCCTAAGTTTGTCAAAAGTAAATAACATGAAAGGAAATTATTATGCAGCCTAAATATTGTTTTATTCGCTTTTATAAGAGGATGAGTTTTTAAACAAAATAATTAGAGGTTATATTGGGTTGCTCATAATGTTTGCAAACCTTGCATGAACATATAGGGGTTGCGGCTCAGATCATTCCATGCTTAGCTATCATCATGTAAGTTCACGTATTACCATTTTGAATTCGTTAATTTCTAAGTTTGTTCTGTTCTATCCGTATCTCAGTTTATCTAGATCTATACATCTATTCTCTGTTATGTGTATATTATCTGTTATGTATAAAACATGTATTTGTGCCTCAATTTGGCAACATCTGACGGTTTTATGGGCCTCAATTCTTGGATTCATTTCCAACTTGCAGCACATAATTCAAATAAATGAATCATAACAGATAAAACATTGCCAACTTACAGCACATAAAACATTTATTTCAATTTTGCAACATCTGAAAGTTTTATTTGTTGTATACTATCTTGGCCATTTATTTCCAACTTTGTAATTCTTGGATCTGTTTAATATATTTACAGCACATAATTCATTTCCAACTTACAGCACATAATCCTCCCACCTTCATCTTTATGTCATATCCGAAATTTGAAATTGAATGGTGTACTCTATATTCTATACATGTTTCTGTCAAGAAAGAAAAGCTATAGGAAATGCTAATTGAAGTTATATAGAATAGTAATTTATAACTCAAGACTTTGCAACTTACAGGCATCAATGGAATTTAGAATCCATGACTTGCTTACAGCTACAACACCACATGATTTTGCTAAAGCCTCAACTTCAGACTTCCTTTGGCTTAGAATTAGGTTTTGCTCACTTTCATCTGTTCGTTCTTTATTGATATCGGCTTCCGATGCAACACCATGCCTCCAGTAGCAACTATGCTAGGCAATATCACCACCCTCACAGAACTGTAAGTTGTATTACCCCATACTTTTCTTTTCTGGTCCACTTTGATTTTTTTTTTAGTTTTGTTAGTTTGCAAACATCAAAACCCTGTAGAGAAAGTAAGTAAACTTTTGGTATAATTTACACAATCAACTAACTCAGAAAGATAGATAGATAAATGAAGTAGCTTGAGTTTTATTCTCAGGTTAAGTTACCTTATTCTAACATCGATAGGTTCAACTTCAGAATGCAGTCAATGCATAGACTTTATGACCAAAAAAATGATATATAACAATATCCTTTTGGCATAGCTCTTCTTTCTCTAATGTCAAAATTGAAGCAAATTAGGATGGCTTGATATGACGTGGCTTTATTTGAGGTTATATGTGTTTCAGCAAGGTTTGTGTCTCTTTGTGTACATTCAAATTTAATTCTCATTCATCATAAATCATTAAATACTCATTGATGACACCGGTTAATTACTGTAATAATTGCAAAGCAAAAGATGAAGAGTTGTTACTGTAATAATTGCAAATCATTAAATCCTCTTTGTGTAATGTATCATCCCTGTTGTAGAACTTCACCGAGTACATATAAATCTTGCCGACTCACAGCCAATACAATTCCGGTCTCTACGTTGCGTTATCCAACGACCAGCACCCCTTGGTTCGATGAAAATCTGCCATGAGTCCTTCCCAGTCAACCGCCACCGCTGCCTGGACGATACCGCCTGTGGCGCTTAGGCGTTTGTCGGATCATTCTCCCGGTTACCACCAGCCTGCGCCGGTAAACGTGCCTGTTTGCCCGAAGAATAAACCGAATAATTATTTTGGGAAATTCAATGAAGCTGTTGATAACGCGGCGGAGGAGGAGGAAGAAGATGACGACGGCAAGATGGTTCCGCCGCATGAGATCATGGCTAGATCGTACGTGACGTTTTCAGTTTCCAAATGAGCTAGGCGTACGCTCAAAGGTAGGGAACCCTTCGTATTGGTTTTGTAATACGGAAGCCAAAACTTCTGATATGATGAAACTCCTCTGTTCTTTTGAATTCATAGTCATATGCATAATAAATTGAGATCATACTGCACTAGCAAATGGTTTTGGGAGAATTAATGCATCAATTGGCTGCAAATTCTTTTACTATTTGCCATTAAAATTGTTAATTGCTTATTGACATAAGCAGTTTGGAGTAAACCGTTTGATACTCTAACTTCATTCAAATTAGCAAATCCCAATCACCTATAGAAAACAGAGCTTCTACAAGCTAACTATGCCATATTCACTAACAGTCTGCTGGATTTGATGATTAAGAGAAGTACAACTTCTTTGGATTTGTAACACTTACATAGAGTCTATGTTTTAATCATACTTCATGCTAGCTTGGTTATGGGTCTGGTCCTTTTTTATCAAGTGGTTGATGATGAAACTTTTTTTTTTTTTAAAGTACATATAAATTTTGCCATGTTGTTCTTGGTCTCATCGTTACCTTCACATTTACGGCCACACTATCAAGTTGAATCATTTTCTTTTCTGTATTTGGAAGCCTCGAGGTTATGTGTATATTGTTGCAAATCTGAAAACAGGTGAGCTTTTACATTTTCTATGTTTACTTACGAAATGAAAGTCACCTCATGCATATATCATGATTTATTAATCCTAGAATTGCTACTCATTTGTTTATCTTGATTTATAGAATTCCGCATTGCTTATAAATGTAGTTGGATCATTTATTCATTTCTAGGTTACGGTGATAATTGATTTGGATTTACGGGTATGGAATTGTTGATTATTGGATCTTTCATGTTTTGCATTCTTACAATTGTCTCCTTAAACATGTTTCAGAAGCGGAATTTTTATCAGTAAAGGATTATGATGATTCTTAAAGGTATGTCTTTTTTTCTCCTTAAAGTATCTTGTATTAATTTTTTATAAAAAAAAAAAATTAAACGTGATTGAGTTTATTACTAAGTATATTACAGTTTCATAGCTTCAATCCCTAAGCTCGTGTTCACTTATCAATCGCATCTCCCTCCCTCGCCTCCTTCTATTGCCTCTCCAATACCTGTGAATTTTATCATCTATTATTCACCATTGCTACTCGCCAGGTAGTTTTCTTTTTTATTTTCTTTGCTGCTACTGTAATTCCATTATTCACCACAGATCTTTTATAACTAAAAATGAATCTTACAACCATAACTGCCCTAGATATCAGGCAGCTTCCAAATGGACCAGATCCTTGTCAAAATCTAGCAACTCAGGCATCTTTTCAGCAAGGAGCTAGTGAAGAAATCATAGTTCACATGAATAACCAATATAAACATATTTTAAAACTGAGAAAGATATGTATACACATAATTGAAACTTATCATTACAAAATTAGAACTATCTTTTACCTTGCATAAATAATGCATTAGTCATCTTGTTGTTCCTTGCCCGTGTATCAAACAATTTAAGGAGGCTTGGCAGATCCTCCAACGGGGTGGCCAAGGAAGGGTAAGGAAACAGTCACGGGGATAACCCGGTTAGGTCGCGTACATCTGAGTCAAAGACTCACCCTTCCGGGGTAACCTAAATAGGGAGGACCTCTCCGTTTATCCATTACTTATGCTTAATATGTTTGATTAAAAGTGGGGCATCATTGGAAATCTCAATACCTCTTGAAAGTATGTCAAAAAGAGAGGCGGGCCTCTCAAAAGCAGATGACTTGCTTTTAAGTTTTATTGCCATTTGTTTTATGTTAAAAATTAAAAAATGTACTTCAGTTCTACTAATATACACAAGAAATCTAATTTTTAAATTCAGCTTCTTGATCGTTCCTATGTAACATCATTGAACTTACAACTTTGAGTCAGTTTTGAGTTATCAGATAATTTCCAGTAAAGAATCTATAATCACTAAAAAAATATATGATCCGAAGTAGCTAGGTTAGTCGGTCCTGCCCATTTCCATTCTCATCAAAGTATGCAAATTCAGATTGTTTTAAATATGCTTATCTACTAAGTAAGCAACTACAAACAGCTTATTTCTAACAACTTATTTAACTACAATATAATAAAAAAAGGAGGATTGTTAAGCCATCTCAAACGCCTAAATATCAATTACTGCACAAGGAAAAGCGAAGCTGAAATCCTAAAGTACCAAAAATAGCACAGAATCAATCCCTACGTGTTTATACACACACATCTAAACATACAGACTTGGTTTTGTGCTTTTATATTGTTTAACATGAATAATTATTAACGAAATACAATTGCAACATCTTGATTCTAGATGGACTAAAAAAATCTTTAGAGCAATAACAAAAATAATATTGATCATGGTAGCAATTACGATTAGTAATCATGAAGATTATCAATCAAATAAAATGAAAAGAACAAATGTGAATTCAAAACCGAAAGCGAAAAATATATCATAAGACAGAAGAAAAAGACATATCACCATGATTTTAGCAGGAGAATAAAAGCTTGCTTTGAAGAATGTAAGTATGAACGGGTGTCCGTTGCAGCTTAGAACTCTCATTAGCAGAGGAGAGACGGTGGAATTTGAAAACCATATGTGATGATGTGATCTATAAACTTTAAGTGTTCAAATTGGTTGCCAGTTTATGTGCAATTTATGAAGATCCTGAACAACAAAATGATAAACAACAATTAAGCAACTGAAAATGACAAGACCCGTGATCTGTGAACATTCAACTAAATCGATATTGATCAAAATATATAAAATTGATTACAATATATAAATGTGCCTGCAAATGGTTATATCTATTGTTGAGAAAGGCTTGAAGCTCTAAACAGAAAAAACACTCAATTTAATGAAAACAATAACTGGATTCAAGAGATTACTAATAACTTCTCTGTTCAGTTATACCAAAATACATAAATCAGGAAAAGAGTCATATTCAAAGCTGGATACAAGAGATTACAAGTCAAAACTATCGCTTTTATAAATGGAAGTTACCTCTGACATATACATCTATAGAAAATGGTACATAAAAATCAAATATTATGAACCGGCTTTTTTTTGGGTGCCTTGTTGGTGCTATAAAGGGGGTGTTTAGGATTATAAAAGTATTTTTATTCAATCACAAATAATCGTATATCATTTTGATTTAATCTTAGCAGAAAAAATTAAACCATGAAAATACAATTTCAACATTCAAATAATGTTAAGAATCAAGGAAAGTAGGTAGTTGCAGAATGAGAAATCATGAAATATACGATTGAAGAACCATACCATCAACAAATTTGAGAGTCACCTCTAATGTAGCTCATAAACTCTTTCTAATTTACACACACATTAATATATATAACACCTAGCTAGACCGGAGACCTGTATGATCAAGTGTCTGCACTCAACTACATTATCAGCCAACAAAAGGATTATAAAGGTTTAATGAAAAAGATTGCAGTGAATACATCTAAATATTAACCTGCACCATCTTCCAAAACTCGATTAACATGCCTCATCTTCCTTTTGGGATTGGCTCTCCAAAGAACACAATTATTACTTCTTATAATCCATGTGCTCGAACATTTTGTAATTTTTAAAAAATAAGAATTATTGCAGTACATGAGTAGAGACAAAAGTATGTATCAGAGTATAGAATTAAAGAGCATGACTACTCCTACTATTATAAAAAATATGATGTAGCTTGTAGTTTATGAGCCAACTTGAGTAGAAAAGGAACAGCAAGCATACCTCACCAAAAGCAAGCACCCTTCCCTGTCATGGTGAGTAGCTCAAAATCATCAACCTCCATTTTGTGCCTTTGAAGGAGCATGTACTCAGTTTCCTTGTCTAGAAATTTAAATAAGTTGTTTTGTTCCTCTTCTGAGAGACATCAGCATCAGCCAGTTTCTTCTCAAGTAAAATTCGCCTATTCAATCAAAATCAAAGTGTTAATTTTCTTATAGGAACCAACAGAGTGCAATTCTCTATTACGCAATGGTTTAAAAAATGAACACACAAATAAACTTTGGCCTCATAATGTTAGGTGTTTCTTGGCTCGTTATGTCCATGGATAATACTCATGGCAGAAACATTACTCAACTTTCCTCCTTGTAACCGATTGATGGGAGGGTATACAAGGGTGTGTAAGTATGTATACATGCAAATATGAAGGACCGTTGATATCCTCTTAGCATCAGTCTAGCAAAATAATTACATGATAATCTCTATAACATTAGACCAAATATAAATAAATACAGCTGTGAACGTCTTGCCACCTTAATACTCACAGAACAAAACGGATGTTGAATAAGAAAGGATCATACATACCTCTGTAGTAATGACATCACTGAAGATAAGGCTTTCAAAGTATTTGTTCCGTTTTGCAGGTTTGCTGTCTGCTCACGAAAATATTTTAGGTCTGGCACATTTGACAGAATATACTGACCACTATTCATATGATTTGGTGCTTGGTCTGCAAAAATATTAAACAAAAAGAAAATGTAATTAATATCACTGAAGCCATCCCCTCTGTCAATATTGTTCCCCCTTGTAAACTAAAAATTAGAAGAATGAATAAGAAAAGACAATCGAATACCTTTAACTTATTTTTGCAGCAGATTACTACTTTTTTAACTTTTTTGCCGGAAAACGTAGTCATTTTCTAGTGCAATCTCATTAGCAATAAGATAAACTTCATGCAGCTGAGTCACAAGCATGGTTCGCTTTCTAGTTAGGTATTTTTATCAAACATGTGTTCATATATGGTCTAAGATTTAGAACTAAAGTTTGTATAGTTACAGCAGTTTAAACTTCACCCTCACCATATAAAGTAGATTTTCATCAAAATTCTAATTATGCACATTAGATATATCTGAAATTGCATCAGGTCCAACGAAGCATAGTTAAATATAAACAATCAAATATCTGAATTAGTCATATACTCATATCCTCGACTCGATTCTGAAATTGTCTTCAAAATCTTATAATATGAAGACCAACCGTCTTCAAAATTCTTTAATCAAAAATCTGAATTAGCCATACCTAAGGAAGTTTGAGAATTGGAAGATGAACCCTGAACCTCAAACAATCCAGTGATCACATAAACCCAAACCTAAACCCACTTCTGTGATATTAAGTACACAGCAAAAACTAACATGCAAGAACACAAAGCAAATATGAAGACAAAAATTAAATATGAAAACAAAACACTGAAACCCATCAATTGAATCGATTAGAGCTTAAAGAACAATGTACATTTATAAAACCAAAACTTACACAACAATATCAGAAGGGATGTTTAAGGAGAGAAATACGTACCTGATTTGCAGAAAAATCGATGAGAAACAAAAGGGATAAATGGTGAATTGGTGATGATAGAAACCATGGAGAAGAAAACCTGATTGCCAATAATACAAAGAAAACTTATTGATCTTGATCAAACCTTCCTGTAAGAATCTCTTATTGACAAGAACGTGTTTGATATGACACTACAAACCACAATACAAAAGTAGTAAAAAGCACCGGTTGGTTTGATTCACAAAGCAAATGTATCAAAAGTTAAGATATCACAACTAAAGGTTGATTATACCCATATATCATTCACTGTAACTTCCAGATTTAATCAAAATGGAACTTCATTCAGTAATATGAGTAAAGCATAAAAATTCTTGTACATAAATTTGTGGCAAATCACAAAGAAAATAGATTACTTGAAGCTAGAGACGATCAGGCTGAAGGGATTTAGTAACGATAGCCGGTGTGGTGTGACAGCGCTGCCCGGCTGCGATTCCACGACAAGGGATCGATGAGCCGTTGCCATTCCACGAAAGGGGATCGTTAGGCTACCATTCACGGGCTGTTACAACTAATTAATGGATAGTAAATTTAATGCAGACCAGTTCTCATTTAATTGCAGCCCAACTCATTATAAAGCCTACCGGTGAAAGTCGCCTACAAAGCCCAATCAACAAAGTGCCAACTCAGATTTGCTAACTCAATAATATGGCTGAATTAAAGATTTAGAGAATGATTAAGCATGACACATGTGATACAATAGATGTTGTTTTAGTATAGATATAGATGCTTCGAATTTAAGTTGATAGAATTCTATTATACAAAATAAAATACAATACTTACCCACAAGATTGGGTAAATACAAAAGAGGCCTTTCGCCTTTACTATCTATTATTATTTAGCCAAACCTAGCTAACCATAATAAATAATAAATATATCAAAATTGAACACCACAAAGTATATTCCTAACATTCTCCCCCTTGGTGTTCAAATTACAAAAACTACAATAGCGACCAATTCTTTTCTAGAGACTTGGACCTTCAATTTAGTAGTTGTTAACGTCTTTTTGCATTGTGTTCGAAGGGTTTTAGGAATAAAAGGTTGGACTAGTCTTTTTAATGGGACTTGGGTCGGGTGTTCAAGATCATTAATGATCATGTTAAATTCAGAGTTTGCAACTGAAACATGAGGCTTTTCAACCTTTCATGATGGGATCTCCCACTCATGATGGTCAGGATTTTAATGAACATCATGTGTGTGTCTTTTGCTCGCATGAAGTTGTTAGAGAGAAACACTTTGATATTTGGTGTCACCAAAATCATATTACCATTAACGCACTCAAGACAGTCTTTAAGGCTCTGTCTCAAACTTCCTTGAAAACGAATTTTAAAAGGTTGTAACATCGGGTTCACTTAGATATCCCGTTAGCACAACAATGTATAAACAAACCGAGTGATTTACATTCAGCGTTGGCATAATGTTAGTAATGGTAGGATTTCCATCCATCACTATAAATATCATAAAGATTTTACTCAAGATGTTCTGGTATCGTTACATAGAGATGATACATGTGATATTGCTAGAATGTGTTCTAGAAACGAATTATAATTAGACAAATAAGCGCTAGACTCACTTACTACATTAGAAGAAGTCGGGAACCGGAGTAGCCGTCCTTCTATTTTTAATATCAACAATCTCGGAATGAGATGTAAATAGTGTACGTGTTAAGTATCCGTGTGAAGATGAAACAATCCTTTGTTAATAAAGGATTGAATAGCTAGGTGGGGCTAGTGGCATTGCATCATTAAGTCCATGATGTCTTGCTTTAATTCTAGTAATCCACATGATGACTAGTAGTAGATATGGCTACCCAGATAATTGACAATGGTTGGTAAGGATCATTTTGGTATCTTTTAATCCTATCTAACTCTCATAACTTTAATAATTTTTCAACCTCTCCCACAACATCCTTTTTGAGAATGATAGACACTTCTGTGTTTGATACTCTCAGTTCTAAGAATTGGGTAGCTCCTTGGGTAGGTCTCTCCGGTTCTGGTTCGACCATATGGGTAAAAAGTTGTCTAACCACAAAACGCAAGAATTAATATAAAGGAACACTATTTTTGGATTTTTCAAATAAAAGTAGAAAAAATGAAATATTTTTAGAATTTTAAAGAATTTATAATGTTTTGAATTTTTCGAAAATAAAACCTTAAAGAGCATATGCTTGCATATCATGAAAAGTACCTGCCATTATTAGCTGTGAACTTGAGAGTTGATGATTAGGCAAGATAACAAATGGGTTTTGAAATACATAGTCAAACTTTTACATAATGATGAATCGAATGTTGAAACATTTAAAGCATGTGATCCTTACGAAACAAAGTACCATTTAAAGCATGTGATCCTTACGAAACAAAGTACCTTTTATTTTGTTTTTCTTAACATCCAAAAATAATCAAAATGCTTGATTTAAAGCAAGCATACGAGTTTTTAATTAGAATTAATTTTTTAGAATTAATTTTTTAATTGAATTAGAATTAATTAAGTGACCAAAATGACTGAGTTACCTCAAATAATGTAATTTTAAATGAGGTTTACTTCATATTTTAATTTTTTATTAAATTTTTTGATTTCTTTTTGTTTTTATGTGTGTTTTGTATTTCTGTTTATATATATATATATATATATATATATATATATATATATATATATATATATATATATATGAAGAAGTTCATTTGAGAACCAATTTTGTGAAAACTACAAGAACAAATCTGAGTCGTCCAATTTTTCCTCCTTCAAGGTCATCACCAACCCAAGAATTCGTCGCATGACCCTGCCACACTTGTTTCCCCCATATTCTAAATCCGGGAATTTCACATATGAAATCAACAACTAAGATTTGTTCTCGCAATACTCACACTAAAATCGGTTCTCATATGAACATTCCCCTATGTGTGTGTGTCTATATATATATATATTATAATATAAATAAGTTAAGGCTGTTAAGTGTTGGCAAAAGATAAATCCACGAATTTCACACATGAAATCAAAGGCTAAGATTGGTTCTCGCAATACTCACACTAAAATCGGTTTTTAAATGAACATTCCCCTATGTGTGTGTGTATATATATATATATATATATATATATATATATATATAATATTTTAATATAAAAAAGATAAGGCTGTTAAGTGTTGGCAAGAAGGAGGGTTGCTAAGTTTTGGAGGAGGGGGGGGGGGGGGGGGGGGTTGCTAAGTTTTGTCAAGGGTCGGGAAATTGCTAAATTTTGAAGGGATAGCTAAATTTTTTCGATTTTCAACAAAGAAAGCAAAACTAGAGTTGCGTTCAATATAGTTCATATAAAAAACATAGTCCTAATTTTTAATATTTAATCACATATGATTCAATATAAAATCACATGTGATTCAGTATATAATCACATGTGATGGTAAAATCATTACATATTAATTACGAAAATGCCACTCCGCCTAAATTTTTAAAATTCAATCTGGACCATTGATGGGGCTGATCCAAGGGCTAAGATTAGTCCCTTGGGACTATGCAATAATTATGGACTATATTGAACATTTCTTAGCAAAACTAACTATCAGATCCTTCTAGGAAAAAAATGGGGTTTCAGGTGTCGGTTGTTATGATTCGAGGCGGCAGAGTGATGGTTGTGGTTGTGACTCATACTTGGTGTTGGCGGCAATAACAGTGGTTTAGATGATGGTCAGCTGCTATTGTTCGAGTTACAAGTGGTGGTTGTATGGTGTCTATCAAGAGCTCGACGGTGGCGGTTGAACAGAGGTGATTATCGGCGATGAAGGGTGTAGCAGTGGTGGAGGCCGACAGTCGCTCAAAGGAAGTTGATGGCAGCGGTTGCTCCGCGACGAAGTAACGACCGGCGATGGTGGTGGTGTAATGGGCATCAATGGTTCTTAGCATTGGTTGGGTGGTGATTGTAGATAAAGAAGGGTGTCAGCTATTTGGGCGGTTGATGGGCAACGGTGTTGGTGGATGTTTCTTCAGCGGTGGTTGTAGGTTTGTCAACTGTGGTAGTTGGTTGAGAGGTGCTACGCGAAAAGAGGGGTTGTGCGATGTCAACTGTTGTTCAGGTCGCCACTGGTGGCGGTTGTTGACAGTGTGGTGGTTGGCTCGGCGATGTCTCGTGCGTGATGATTGGTTCATGCGACAAGGTATGTCAGTGGTGTTGTAGGGCGTCGAATCTGGTGGTGGTTAATGATGGTGGCCGTGATGACAATTGTGACTAGTAATACCAACCCTACACGGTTGAATCTTCCGTCGGGAAAAACCTTGAAATCGTTAGAGTGATGGGACACAATCGAATAAAAGATGTTTGGGATTCACATTTTACCTTATTTAGTAAAAAAAAGTAAGACGAAAAAAACAGGTTTCTTTTTGCAAACCGGTTTTGAAAAAAAAACGTTTTTTTAATCCGAACCGCTTTTTATAAAATTCTGTTTTTTAAGATAAAAAATTTGATCCGGATCAAATAAAAATCCAATTATGTGCACCTCTAGCAAGAAGAATGAGGATATTATGGTTAGGGTTAAAATATGAGGTGGTTTATTTGGTTTGAACTAGGCTTTAGAATCAAAAAAGGGGTTAGGTTTCCAAACTTTTTGGGCCGAAAATAAAAAAGAATATGGGCTGAGCTTGATTTATTATACATAATTAACTTAGAAAAGAAAAAAAATTGAACTTAAATAAAATTAATACAAAAAAAACTGAAGTTAATAAAAAATAAAATAATAACACTAAAATTTTAAAAAATAAAGTAAAGAAAAATCTATCTCATTTTTTTTGAAATTTCACATTTTATTTATATTTTTGTTTGTTATGAAATAAACTAAGTATGTTTGGTAGAGAGAATTAGGGATAGAAAAATGTAAAAGGAAATAAAATCCTTTTTTGATAAGGATAGAGAATTACAAATTGAGAATTAAATCAATTCCCATTCCCTAAAATCATTTCTCTAAATTAGACTGAGAAATAGGGAGAAAAGAATTATAATTCTCGGGAGGCTTAGAAAAAAAAACACTTAGCATCGACTCGATAATCTCTGCCCTACGGAGAATTATAAGCCTGGTTGTTAATTTTGCTTCGACATATATGCTGCTTGTTTAATGTTTTCTCGAGCGAGTTTTTTTTTTTTTGGTTATACTCTTTTGAATCATCTCCATACTTATCTTCAATGGCAATATGAGTGTTAAAATTCCCGCAATCTAGCGAGATACTCGTCTGTATATGTTTTGTAACACAGGGTCAGCCTAGATAAACTGTTATGAGGTATGAAATGCGTTTTATATTAAGAAGCTATATACTTAACGAAACAATTTACATGATTAACACAAAGTTTTGGTACTTCAAGGGAAGAGTTAATTACTTTATTTGTCCTTAAACTTTATCAAATATGCAGGTTTGGTCCTTTAAAGATTGACTGTTTGTTATGGAAACAATAAAAATCCAGATGATAAATTTGGTACAATTCTCTGTTGAAAACTCTGTGCTACCAAACAAGAGAAATGATTCTCTGTTACATTTCTCTGCTGAAATCTCTGTATTACCAAACAGAATATTCAATTCTCCTTCTCCAGACTAATTCTCTTTCTCTGCAATTCCATTCTCTGCAATCATTTCTCTGCAATTCCATTCTCTGTACCAAACGCATCCTTAAATCAAATATTTTTTGGATTTTCAAATTTTCTAGTGTATTTGTATTTTTAATTTTTTTAAAAATTAAATAAATATGAGAATAAGGACGATTTAACTGAAACAAATATTTTTGGATTTTTAAATTTTAGTGTTTTTGTATTTTTGATTTTTTTTTAAAATTGAATAAATATGAGAATAAGGACGATTTGACTAAACCAAATAATTTTGGATTTTTGAATTTTCTACTGTTTTTGTATATTTGAATTTTGTAAGTGTTTTTGTATTCTTAAATAGAATAAAAAATACGAAACGTCAATCTAGGATTGATTTGAGAAATGTCGGGTTAATCTTTTTCTCCTCGTAGAAAAGTGAGAATCATTTTTAGCGCTAGTTTTAGATCAACTTATATAAACAACTAATGACGCTCCCCCTCAACAAAATGAATAAAGCCACATAACAATATCGAGACAACATCATTAGCAGCATTATCATCATGACAATCACGAGCATAAATGGGATTGTTCATGAATACAAAATGAGGATGATTTTCAACAGGATTATTGCTCAAATTATTTTTAGAGTTAAAACGTTCATGCTCTTTTTGCTGTTGGTTAAAAACTTTTTCTTCTTAGCTTCTTCCTTGCTCAAATTCTTTTTGTTCAAAATTTCCATATCTATTTTATGCTTTCTAAAATTTTATGTGACATGAAATTTAGAATCAAGTTATGACATTTAGAGATGTAACTTTGCCTTTTCAAAGATGTCCCTGTAAGGGTTTCTTTGAGCACTATTGTGAGGCAATGTTATCAGAAACAGAATTTGAAGACATTTTTGAAGATCCACCCACATAAATCTTGACTTAGATAATTTTCACATATTTGCATTTTGAAGGATTTTCAAAACTTAATTTTAGGTTGGACTTTTCAAAATTTTCACAAGAAACGTGTTTTGAAAACAATTGTGAATGATCATCCTTGGAAAGAGACAAGTTATCATACGTACTCTTTTTTAGTGTTACATGATCTACTTCTACAATCTTTGAAATTGAGTTAAATGGAGGAGATATTGTTTCAAGTTGGGTCAGCATATCATAGAAATAAACGATTTTTGAGATTATATATATATATATATATATATATATATATATATATATATATATATATATATATATATATATATATTATATATAGAAAGAGAGGGAGGTTCAATTGATAACCTAAATATTTATGAGAGTGGGAGAACAAATCTCATCCATTCTCTTAAATCCGATCAATGGTGATAATTTAAATAGCTTTTAAACGAAGAGGGACATAATTGTCCATTGAATTTATTATAGTTTTGAAAGTCACAAGATGCGATAAAGATGAGTATCAATGGTGATTCTAGAGATAAATATGTGGAAGAAAGCTCAAGAAAACGTAAGATCAATATGAAGAATACTATGAACACTTTGCACAAGGTTGAGAGAATAATCTCAGATGTCCTATTGAGTGAATTGCAAAGGTTCCCTAGACTAGCTAGGTTTACATGTTTAAATACACATAGACACATGGGCCTCAAGCCTCATGGGCTTCCATCATGGACTACCTAATTAACTAACTTGGGCTAGCCATTTACATGTAGAAGGACTAGACAATTACTAACAAATGGGATAAGCCCTTACAAAGATGAACTAAACTAACAAAACAATAAACACAATATAAACATGATAGTTAAACAAGCACTACAAACATAATAAATACTAAGAATCTCCCCCTTTTGTAGCCTTGTGCGTGTTCATTTGCCTCATTTGCTTTTGTTGAATCTCTCCCAGTTGGATAATGTAGATATTCTTTTTCTTTCCGCATTCTTGTGAAGCTATATGGGAATTAAAACATCATGTCTTTAGTATGTCTTCTCATCTTGAGGTATCCTGAAATTGTTGATGAGAGCTTGATCTTTAGTATGTCTTCTCATCTTTCAGACACATAATGACATCCTTGTAAGTCTCCTTAAACATGAGTATATTAGAAATATGTGACAATTAACACATCCTTTGTAATCACGGGATCTCATAGATTTCCCGTTAACAAGTCAGCTTAAATAAATTGAGTGACCTACGTTAACTATTGGCTTGATGTTGGCACTAGTAGGATTTCTATCTATGACTGTAAATATCATAAGATATTACTCAAGATGTTCTTGCACTGTCAAAAATACAGGCAATTGATTCCATACGTGTCCTGGAAGAAAATAATATTACAATTTGCTCTAGACTCAATATGTGCATGAAAGAACTCAAGGACCGGAGTAGTTGTCCTTCTATTTTCAATATCAACAATCTTCAAGTAAGATGTCGATAGTGTGTGATATATCTCAATGTGAATTTGAAACAATTATCTTTTAAGAGATAATTGAGTAGTTGGATGGGATAACTGCATTGCATCACTGGGTGCATGATGTTTATTTCAATAACAGTATAAAACTAGTAGTAGATGTGGCTACCCAGATTAACATTGTTTAGTGAGGATCTTTCTTTTCTTTTAATCCTTTCTCCCACTCTCAGCTCTATAACTATTTTTCAACTTCTCCCTCGTAATCTCTTTCCAAAGGCATGTTTATGTATCATATGTTGGATACATTTGGACACCTGTGATAAGTGGTATGGGTAATCATTGTACCTTTCAACGATTTGATTGTCAAGAACAATTTGATAATAAAAATGTGTAGTTACTAACCCTTAATATCTCTTTCTTGTATATGTTGATCATATGCACCCTCATCTCATGTTCAATCCATTTCTTTTACATATTCCCTCTACACACCAATCAGTATCACAATATAACTGATTCTGCTTACTTAGATGATCTAGTTACTAACCCTTACTATATCTTTCTAGTATATGGTGAGCTCCTGGGACAGGTCCTTCCGGTTCTGGATTGACCATAGGAGTATATAATGCCTATACTCCCTCACTCATAGTGCTTTTTGATCAATTTGTACGAATTACAGTATGTGTAACTGACACTTGAATGACCATTCTTGAGAGTATGAATGGGATAATGGAAGGATTTCATAATGATATGGGATGAAATCTAGTAAATGAAATATGATCATTCGAAAGATCAACAAGAAAGCAAGAAAGGTAACAGAATGAAGCAAAGATTGAATACATTCTTGAACTGGAAAACAAGATTTGAAATATTAAAAATATTTTTAGATTTGTTTATGTATTTTTGATTTTTCAATGTTTTTGGTCTTGAATTTTGATGTTCAAGATTTAATTGATTAACGAAAATCGTGACAATTTAAAACAAATTCCCACTCGAACATAGCATTTTGAGAGAGATAAAAGTTATATTTTGTCTCCTTACACGAATGCATATTAATGTATTTATGTGCACTTGTTAACTGACAAAATTACAACAAACTCTCATTCGAACAGTGCGTGTTTCATTGATGCGAGCGAGATAGAGAGTTGTCAAATTTTCTCCTCCTACGCGAATGCATGTAAATATGTTTTTACATTCAAAATGCACGGTGTCTCGAACGATGTGATTCTTCTCCGACCTTTTCCATTTTCACTCAAAGATAAAGCCAAGTTGTGGCTAAACTCTCTTCCCACCGGTTCCATCACCAAATGAGACGATCTAGTCGAGAATTTTTTGATAAAATATATTCCACCTAAGCTGTGGAACGATATCTCATCATTCATGCCGCAAGACGACTAATCTCTCTACAACACATGGGAGAGATACAAAGATTTTTTGAGAAAGTGCCATCACCACGGACTCCAAATATGGCTTCAAGTACATACTTTCTACAACGAATTGTCTATGGATACCCGACAAATGATAGATGCCACTGCGGGTGGTGCTCTAACGACCAACACTCGAGAGGCTGCTTACGAGCTCATAGAGGATATGGCCATAAACAACTATCAATGACATTTATTGCGAGCAAAGCCACCTAAACAAGCTCGTATTTTTCACGTCAATCATATCACTATCCTTTTAGCACAAGTTGAAGCTTTAAGCCAAAAGATTGACCAAATGCAGGTCAATGTGGTGCATGTTTCTTGTGAATATTGTGGAGGTCCACATATGAGTAGGGATTGCCAAACTGGAATCTGTTTGCCTGAAAAATTACATAGGTAATCAAAGGCCCTAACATAATCCCTACTATAATTTATACAATTCACAATGGAGAGACGACCCAAATCTCGGGTGGTAATAAAGGGCTAATAACTCCAATCAACTTCCTCCCGTATTCCCCAACGACTTCCGTTTCAGCAAAATCAAACGTTTCAGCAAGGCCAGTAAGGGCAGCCGCGTAAGCAATATCAACCGCGTCAACAATTTCAACAATAAGGGAATCAAAATTCTTATTCTAACTTTCAATTTTCGATTCCTCTTCGTCAAACAAGTTGTCTAATTTAGAAGATCTCGTGGCTAAACTGGCCACAGCTTCTGAAAATCGATTTCAGGAAGGAGGAGATACTAGTTTGTTATTATTGATGAATAGATTTGTACACTTGTATGAAAACTACTATTTTGTGTCTTGTTGTTCTTGGATATAATAGTCTTATTAACTAGTTTTGGGCTTATTGTTTAATATAAAAATAGACATGAGATATATATTACATAAATTGCTTATATTATCATGTATAATATATAAAAATAGACATGAGATATCTTGTATATATATGGGTAAAAGTTTAGACGATAACTATTTTTTATGGTACACCTATTTGTAACATCATTTGTGACACACTATTAAGGGATTTAGCTATTTGCAATCGGGTGGACCGCCATTAATGAGTAACTTGATTTTCTCAAAATACCCCTCATTAATGAACTCTTGTCTGTTATTAGCCATCATTTTTTAACCAAGATTGGTTCTCGTAGTTCTTTCTATAAGAACGGTTCTCAAATGAGCGCTCCCCTATATATATATATAGGGTTAGGATCAAATAAGATGTGTAAGATGCATGGAGTGGATTACATATGGCACTTTTAACAAAAGGGTATAAGAGTCCTTTTATCATTATAATTAATTAATTAATTTTTAATTCTTAACCCTAAATATGGCAACTCTTCACTTTTCTCTCTCATATAATCAAAATCAAACCGTCGGCCACCACTCATGGAGAGGGGTTTTGCCCTGCAAGTCTGCCGCCGATGAAACTACGCCACCGGGAGGGGTTTTGCCCATGCAAGTCTGCCGCCGATGAAACTACGCCATCGAGAGGGGTTTTGCCCATGTAAGTCCACCGCCGATGAACTACGCTACCACACCACTCCATATCTCTCCCTTGACGTGCGACGCCATCGTAACCGTCAATCACCCTCATCAAACGATTTAGGGTTTTGCACCCCTCAAAGCCTACGCCGCCGATGAACCACCGCCACCGCACCCACCCTCTCTCTTTGTGACATCCGTCACCAAACCCGGTTAGTTGCTCAAACTATACTATTCGAAACCCTAAATGCCGTCACTTGTTCACATTTGATATAATTCTAAACATCCTTAGAATACCAATTTAGTATTTGAACAACCATATTATAAGTTTGGCTAGATTGATATATATTCTAGGTTAGACTTTCGTTTAGTTCTTCGGTTTAGATTTGCCACAATTCACCAATTTATATTAGTTCTAAATAATAATAATAATAATAATAACATAATATATATATATATATATATATATATATATATATATATATATATATATATATATATATATATATATATATATATATATATATATAACATTTCGGTTTTAATAAAAAAGAAAAAGAGAAATTTGAATTTTAAACAAAGATAAGTGATATATATTTAGTTTCCTAAGTTCTAGGGAATAACCTTATCACCTATTTAAGTTAAACCCTTAACCCTAGCCCCACACCTTTTACTTTGGCCGATCCCTCCCTCTCTCCCTCTTCTAATCGTCGACCTTCACCCCCCCCAATCCCCTCTATCGATTTCTTCAAAGCAAGGAACAAGAACACAAAGGAATAAACATCAAGTTTATAGTGTTGGCCATTGGTAAGCAAGGTAAACCTCTAATCCTTCTTATTCTTTTAACTCTTTCTAGTAATCTATTCATCTCCTACTTATTCTTCTCTTGAGTCCTTGAAAACATGGTGAAGCCATCAAAGATGTGTCAAAAACGTTTTCATGAAGGGTTATGAGTTTTGAAGTAGAAAAACCAAATTTTTGATCTTTAAAAATCAAAGTTTTGCAAACTGTTTTCTGGTCACCTCTCAAGGCTTCAGACGAGTGTCTAACAAATTAAACATATTCATCCTTTTACCTTCACTGGTAAGGTAACAAAGTATCCAATGTTACTACTTAGGTTTTGCTTGAACGGTCTACACACAAAAGTGTGAACAAAATCCAACAAGCCTTCATTCCTCTCACATACATAAGTGAAGGATGTTTGAGTCATTTTAGCCCAATAAATAAGATTTACAATCAACAATTGATCCTAGATCAAAAAATCCAATCCTAACCACATGGAGCTTGGTGATGCAAGTCTTATTTATATGGTTAAATTGACTTTAGCGATTAGAGTAACATTTACAAATCATTCACGATCAATCTATTACTTCATAAGCAAATGCTTATAATAAATGCCACAACATGGATAAACTTTGAAATAAACCAACAAATACATAATTCATAAGAAGTTTATCCATCGTTATCAAAGGCATAGTTGATACACTGTTTCTAGCCACGCAGGGCGTAAAACATAGATCTAACAAAGTAATAGACTAGCTGGAAGGAGTGGCAAGATCCCATCTTCCAATCCTTTTTAAAATAGGGACAACCATCTTGTTTCCCGTTATGAAGTCCAGCTCTCTACATCTTCTACTTCTCTCTAACACCTGCACTTTGCAACAAACAAATTTGTGACAAACGTGAGTGTTGTGGCTAGTATCCAAAACTTGTCCATAGAAATAGATAAATAGTAGAGTCTGATCATGAATGTACCTTAAGCTTTGGAGCCAATATTTCTCATCTTGTGTATCCTTAGCTCTTCAAGGCACTTAGGGCAGGCGTGGCGGCGCCAATTTCCATGCTTTCCACAAAAGTAGCAAACTTCCCCATTATGAGTCTCATCTTGAGGCGCAATCTCATTGCCCTTCGACTCCATGAACATGGTGAGCTTAGTAGAACTAAGCTTCCCATTTGAGGTAGCTCGCTTTTCTGTAGCCTTAGTAAGAGTGGACGAGGTAAGCTTACTTTTGACCATGTTAGACTCAAGAGTCTTCAGCATGCCATGAAGCTCCATTAAGGATTTATCCATACCATGCATGTGATAATTCATAATGAATTGCTCATATGATGGTGGGAGTGATCGGAGAACAATATCCACCACCATTTCCCTTTCAATGGTAAATCCTAGCCTCTCCAAGCGTTCCACAAGTGCTTTCATCTTAAGCACGTGAATGCTTACGCTCTCACCATCCTGCATCCGGCAACCAAGTAGTTCATTTAAACACCCATACCGTTCTTGCCTTACTTGTTGTTGGAACATGTCCTTCAAATCAAGCATCATCTCGTATGCATTTAGATCCTCTAATTGCCTTTGCAAGTTAGGGATCATCATGCTTAACATGAGACAAGAAACCTCGTTGGTGTCCTTAACGCGTTTATTATACGCATCAAGAATAGTCCTACTTGCGTTGGTAGCAGGGGCTTCCGGAAGGGGTTCCTCAATGGTGTGTAACTTGTCTTCGTGTCGTAGGACAATGCATAATTGCCTAAACCAATCCATGAAGTTACTCCCATCGAGTTTCTCCTTCTCAAGAAACATACGTAACGTGAAGTTGGTGTTGTTGATACTAGTCGACGTCATCTATGAAAGCAGAGTAGTTTTAGTTAGTTTGATTGAAATCCTCGTTAAAATAATTACCCCATGTGTTTAAGAAAAACAACTATTTTAACAAGGGCTAAGAACCCTATTTCACTTTGCACCGTGACAGGTTTTCCGCGGATCACGTGGCAAAGCTATTTAGGCCGGCAACCATTGACCAATTGCAATCCATTATTGCAACTCTTAGTTCCTTGGGGGATCCTACTTGACAACCATTGTGCCAAGTTTGGCATGTTTGATCCCTCCACACCAATCCCAAAGTAATATTTTACATGACCTCAGCTAGAGCTCGACGACCATATGAAATATTAATTTGAAATTGTAAATCAACCATCACGATACACGGTGGTACTCTCGCCCAAAATCGACTCGGCTAGAGTTCGACAATCGACCTTGCGAGTTGCCACACGCACCTTCCACACAGCTCATGCAAAGGCTAACTCGGCTAAAGCTCGACAATCAACCCTTACACGGCTAGATTCGGGTGGTGTCATCTTATGGCTGGTGTGCGATTTACATTTTAGAAAACGGGATTTAGTTTTCCGGTTAAAAAACCATTTTGAGTACGATTAACAAAAAGTGACAATAACCAAAACGTTCTCACTAATCGGATACTAAACCATCTTTAAATCCGTTTGTTAATCAAGTGTGCGCGCGAGAGTTGTTAAACCATCTTTAAAACTTTTGGGTTTTATTATTTACAAAAATTGTCTAGCATGCAATAGTCCTACAACTCATGCATAAACAATATAATAAAACCATCACACGCATACAACAAATTGGTAACCATGCCCCTAAAACCTATGCGTTTTCCCGTGAGCCACTATGGGAAAACAAAGTCATCTAAGGACCAAAAGCCTTGACTTCGGATGTGCTCCCACTAAACCCGCTACCTCCATTAGGCCTCTCGGATTCGTGTTCGCCAAGACGTCACTCCATTAACTCCCGATGGTTGATCAATATTACAATTACATAGAAAAAGAAATAAGTGGCATGCAAGCCACAATTCCTAACTTCTAGTACAAATACATAATATGGAATATTTAAATGGCATGCAAGCCACATATACAAAATTACATACCAAATAAATAAATTTAATTATTACAAACCATGTGACATAATGTCACCAAATGAATGAATAATTAACATACAACCAAACATCCACAAGGTCTAGGGCATATCTATGGTTACCAACATCACAAGAACAAACAACCAAGTTCACTAATGAACAACAACATGGTGTGCCACACAAAACCATGTAAACTTATGTATAATGGTTAAGATTTTTACAAAACACTCAAGGCACTAAAAATCTCATGTACATATGCATTAGTAACACCAAACCATTTTTGATGAAACATATTCATAAATACATAATGTAAGTATATGTAATTACCATTTTCATGCCAAAATAATAATCCACATATAAATACACCAACCATTATAAAAGGAAACTTCAAGAAACCAGATTTTAATTTCTGGACAAAAATTCCAGAAACCAAAATTTAGTGCCAAAAACCCAAAAAAGATTTTCCTTTTTAAAAGGTTTAAAAACAGATTCTGCTCAGTGAACTTCCGCGCCGCGTACCTCATAAAAATCCGCGCCGCGTAAATACACCGAACAAAAAGCAAAAATCTGTCTCGCTTGTTTCCGCGCCGCGTACCAAAGCCAGGTCCGCGCCGCGGAACCCAACTGTACAGAAAACAAAAAATTCCTTTTTTCCGGGTTTTTCAGGCCACCATGTGCAAATATAGTATAGAGGTGGCTCTGATACCACTGTTGGGGTTCTATGAACACAGCGGAAGCAAGGGAACAACATCCAAATCAAGAGAACATGCAAACAAAGCATAAAACCCCAAAATGGACCAAACTCTATAACATGATATTTGCAACATGGTAAAAGAAGGAAAAAGAAGATATACCTTTCTCCAATTTCTCCTTAGCTCCAGCAACCTGTAGAAACCGGTGGTGATGATGAAGAAGCAACCGAGCTCCTCTCTATTGATGATCCACCCCGGGTTTTGCTCAATCCACAAGTACTAGCTTGCTTGGATGGACTTCAAACGACTTGAATCCACCACAAGGACAGCAAAACTCTTCACAATCTGGAATAAAACCTTACATGCACTCACTAGAAGATCAAAGATCTCTCAAAGTGCCATGTAGCTTCAAGGGTTTTTAGAGAGAGAGAGAGTAGTAGAGAGAAATCCGAATAATTTTTTATGTCAAATGAGCCAAAAGACCCTTTATTCTCCCCAAGGCCGGCCAACAGAAAGCAAGCCCTCTTATTGGCCCAAAAAGGAGGTGGAGCCATAAGTTGCATGCTGTCAGACGAATTTACGCGCCGCGTGCCCGTAGGTTTCCGCGCCGCGGAACATCCGCGTCGCGTACCCTAACAAGGGCCGCGTCGCGTAATCTTCCTGCATACCAACTTCTCCACTTTGACACTTTCAGTCCCTCATCCTTCATTGCTGTCAAGATTGATCCCCGGCGTGTGACCCAATAGGCCCACACTATATTGGCAGTGATCCTAATGGCGTACGTGCGTTAGTGGGCATACTCCAACAATAAATTGTTAGGCAAACATAAAATCATAGTCTTTAGTTAAAATATATCCATTTGAAATTAATCTAATAGAGTTAATTTCAGATTATCCCCGTTGTGGGACTGTTTTTTGAATCCTTTATATCTCATGTAAGATGTGGATACATATTAATAGAGTATTTAACAAAAAATTGGTTTACATTTTCCTTTACTTCTACGAGTTTGTGTTGTAATACACATACTTGAGGAGTTAGGTGAAAATGTTTCCGATTTATTTCTTAAATACTCAATTTGTTGATATGTATTCACATGAGGCAAAGTCTTCAAAAAGTAGGTTAGGATGGACTACCCACAACTACATTCATATGTATATATTATGCGTACATGCATCATATTAATAACGAGACATTTGTTACCCCACGTGTTGCAGCGAGGTTTGAAACATAGTATATGTTCTACTATTAGAAAAACTAACTCTTGTGTTATATATAATAAACATGATTCATATTTGTATCGTAGTTCGTAGTGGGCTTATATCATTTGGTTTGAATTCAAATTAACTTTTTCTTACTATAGATAACGTAACATTGATCGAAAGAGTACATATTTAAATAGACATCATATCAAAATAAAATTTATGTCGATGTGTAGATAAAAATGAGATCGTCACTCATATATATTTATAATTGCGCTATAGATTATATGCTAAAAGTTATAAAAAGAAAACAAAAAACGTACAAAATTAATTGTTTTAATATAATAATAATAAAACATAAATATAAATAATAAACATGTCGGCCGCATGAAAGTTTTTTTTTTGGAAATGCACGTTGAAACGGAAAAGCAAAAAACAAATTGAATGTGCAAGAATAATCATGGTATACGACAGGAAAACGTTATATATGATAAACATGGTTTATAAGACAATTATACACATAAACACAATATATATCACATATAATTCAGTTTGATAAAGAGATAACAAAACTCACCTAAAGGTGCCTCAATATTTTCCTTTGCTACTATCCTTATTAATCTAGTTATGTTGAATGGGATTTGGATATAAAATTGAATTAACCCATCATCCCTTTGTATAGTGTTGAAGTAAATGATGAAGTCTATCAGTAAAGTGACATTCATCAACTATAAGGCTACGTGGTTGCATAAGAAAAGAATGTGTCAAGACTCCTATTTATATAACTATCTCTATTATGTTTATCCCTTCATAAGCACACTCAATAGTCTTTTTTACAATTTTAATTTTATATGTAAATTATGTGTGGTCCTCATTCTAAGTCTCATATTTATACTTATTTAATCAAATTTTAAAATAATATATATATATATATATATATATATATATATATATGATTAATTTACGTAAATATCTGTGCATGTGTATACATATATTTATCTTGTACTTATATATATGTGTGTGTATATGCATGATGTATGTTGGTATGGGTTTATTTTTAATTTTTACTTTTTACATGTTGCCAATTATTTTGTTCTACAAAAATATATATGTAAATATGTATTATTAGTTGTTGTAGCTATAACAACGATCGATCTCTAAGTTTAATTGATATAGATTTATTTTACATAGTAAATTTTTAGACTTTTCGTTTGAACCTACAAAAATATTTTATACGTAGGTATTAATTTATTTGTTATTGGTAATATTTTAATTTATTAAAAAGGTCAAATAATGTGATAAATGATATCATATATTCAGGAAGTATGGATGTTACACATAGTAACACTTAATCCTCGTCTTTCTCTTATTATGATCATCTTCTCCAACTTCCTTCTTCACGAGTTGCTCGATTCAACGTTGGAAAAACATGTCCCTCCTTTTCCCCAACTCAATGAACTTTTTCTCCGTTTTATCCTCACTCCAAAGAAATTCAAGATTGGTAAGTAATCACTCAAATTGGGAACTCTAACATGCAATATTATCCCCCTACGAGCTCCTTGAATCTTTTCACTTCTTCCTCTACGTCGGCAAAATTTAAGCATGAAAAATTTGAAATTAATTTTTAAGTTACAAAATTTTTGCTTTAAAGAGTGAATGTTTCTAATTATTTTTTTATTACTAAATTTACATATATAAAGATGGGCATTTTAAAATCAAATTTACACATTTGTAAATGTAGTTTTTTTTCTAACAATCTCTATATTTAAACTATGTTCCATAATCATAAGCATAAAAAGGTTTAAAATGGTTGCACGTTTTTTTATGAAGTGTGTAAAAATGACATATATGTTGTAATTGCTATGCTTTATTTTTCCATGATTATAATAATTTAAAACAGAAAGGATTGAACAAGAACATGCTAAGATAGAGGCATGTATATCTAAAAAGCGAATTCACATGTTTTTAGTATTATCCACAACTATATGGTTGTGATTATCATTTTCCTTATTTTAATAATAGCATACATACATACTTTATCCATATAAACATAAATGCATTAACACAAGGAAAGCAGGTGATAAATGCAACTTTTACTAGCTTATTTAGATAGAAAACATGATTAAATAGACTCAAAGTTGCAAGAGTAAATTCTGCATTAATGCTCGTGTTCTGCACTTAACTACCAATGGTTTGAGCTTGGGCATGGATAGCCCCTCACCTTCGGTCATGTCAACCAAATCGTCACTCATTCGATCCCAGTCAAAGCATTGGATAAGTAACCCTAAAGTCGATGCAAGCACACGCAATGCCAAACCTTCTCCCGGACAGTTCCTCCTTCCGGACCCAAATGGCATATGCTTAAATCCGTCTCTCATGCCTTCTAACCTTGCAAACCTTTCTGGATGGAATATTTCAGGATTAGCCCACAATGTCGGATCACGTTGTATGGCCCATTGATTAACAAGTAGAATTGTCCTGCGCGGGATGTTATAACCCCCAACTGTACAATCTTCTGAAGACTCGTGAGGTACAAGTAATGGGCCTGGGGGGTACATTCGCAATGTCTCATTTATAACACATCGAAGGTATGGTAGATGAATTATGTCGGACTCATCAAGAAGACGGTCTTTCCCAACATGCCTATCAATCTCATCTTGTGCCTTTTGTAGAACTTGTGGGTTATTTAGCAAAAGAGATAAAGCCCATTCCATTGTTCCAGAAGTAGTTTCCGTACCAGCTGCGAATATCACCTAATCACAATAAATTTTCCATTAGATATCACTTTATAAGCAATTACTTGTAGTTTATCAATAATAATCTGGATATTTTATTCTTGCAACCTTTTTCTTTAAAATGTTCACACTTATTAAGCAATAACACACTATTATAATTTGAAGGATATTTAATCGTTGTATGATACAAGAAAAAAGAGTATTATTATTGATGATTAGATGTGAACACTTATATGAAAATTTGTAATTCGTGTCTTGTTGTTCTTGGACACAATAATCTTATTAATTAGTTTTGTGCTAACTATATGATATATAAAAGTAGACATGAGATATAATTACATAAAATGCATATATTATCGTGTATAATATATAAAAATAGTCATGAGATATCTTATATATAAGGAAAATTCACACGCTAATTATTTTTCATGCGATAACTATTTGTAATATTTTAGGGACTCACTAAAGGGGTATTTTGGTATATATATTTATTTATCAAATTGTGAATTGATTTTCTCAAAATACCACTCATTAATAATCGAGACTTGATTTTTTCAAAATACCCGTTAATGATTCATTATTGAGCCATATAATTTTTACCCACTTAGTACTTTACTCAAAGGGTAAGAATGGTTTTCGCAGTTTTCACTCTTCCACACACACACACACACACACACACACACACACACACACACACACACACACACACACACACACATATATATATATATATATATATATAGGGGAAGGTTCATTCGAGAACCATTGTTAGTGCGAGAACCGCAAGAATCAATCTTAGCCGTTCCTTGGATATGAGAAGTTTCATGGATGGTGAGCGTGAAGAGATAGAGTGTGGCAGGGTGCATGTGAGGAATTCATGGGTGGACAATGACATTGAAAGAGGGGAAATTGGACGGCTCAGATTGGTTCTCGCGGTTCTCGCACTAAAAATAGTTCTCGCATGAACTTTTTCATATATATATATATATATATTGCTGAAGGTTCATCCGAAAATCATTCTTGTATATAATGGTGTTACATAAAGGTCCGATAAAAACAAATTTGGAGCTTAAAAAGTCTCAAAGTTTAAGGCAAAAGGCACGAATTAGATGGCAGGTAGAAGGTGACGAAAATTCAAAAAAATTTCATTCCACATTGAAAGCAAGATTTAGAAGGAATAATATTGCTGGATGAAGGTGGGTGGTATTTGGGAAATGAACCCGGTCTTATTGAAAACAGCAGCTTCGGATTACTTTGCAAACTTTTACTCTATCAATGATCAGTCCAATTTAAATTTCAAAAGTACAAACTTTGCAAGGCTATCTGAAGTTGAGAATTCAGAATTAGTGAAAGAATTCTCAGAGAAAGAAGTTTTAGAGGCAGTATCTGATTGTGGTAGTACTAAAGCTCCAGGACCGGACGGTTTCAATTTTAAGTTTTTAAAACACTTTTGGTATTTAATCAAAGATGACTTGTTAAAGGCACTACATTGGTTTTGGGAAGGAAATCTATCACCAGGCTGCAATGCATCATTTATAACACTCATACCGAAAAAAGAAGACCCTTTATGCTTTTCCGAATTTAGACCAATCAACTTGATAGGACGCTACTACAAAATAATTGCAAAAGTACTATCTAAAAGGCTAAAATCTGTGATGCATAATCTTATTGGGCAAGAACAGTCTGCGTTCCTAGAAAAAAGACAACCCTTGGATAGTATTTTAATTGCTAGTGAGGTATTTATGGAGTTGAAAAGATCGAAATCCAAATCACTAGCGGTCAAGCTAGATTTTGAAAAGGCATACGATAGTTTAAGGTGGTCCTTCTTATTTGAGATCATGGATCAAATGGGGTTTAATAGAAAATGGATAAAGTGGATGGAGTTATGTTTAAAGTCCGCATCGGTCTCGGTCCTCTTAAATGGTTCTCCGTCAAATGAGTTTAAAGTTTTCAAAGGGGTCAGACAAGGAGACCCCTTGGCACCTTACTTGTTTTTAATCGCAGCTGAGGGTTTCAATGTAATGTTCAAACAGGCCTGTGATTCATCGGTGTTTCAAGCTTTATCAGTTGGAAACAAAAACATAAGGCTATCACACCTACAATTTGCTGATGATATGTTGATTTTTGGTAGATGGAACAGGAAGAATATCAGAAATCTAGTTTCATTGTTGAAAAATTGGCAGGAAGTGTCAGGGCTTAAGGTCAACTTCAAAAAGAGTAGTCTTTGGGGTATTGAGGTTTCGGAAGCAGAATCTAAGGAGATAGCTACTGAATTTGGTTTCAAACATGGGACGGGGGTATTCAATTATCTCGGGGTCCCGATCAATCGTAGTATGAGAAGGAAGGCTCACTGGGTTGCGGTGATACAGAAGTTTGATTCTAAACTGTCATCTTGGAAAGCCAAACTTTTATCCAGCGGGGGAAGGTTGACTTTAATCAATTCGGTCTTGTCCAGCTTGCCAGTATATTACATGTCATTGTTCCGTGCTCCAACCAGTATCCTTACCTCTTTTGATAGGTTTAGAAGGGAATTTTTTTGGGGGGGCGGGAAGGATAAAATAAATTGGGTTAAATGGGAGGATTTATCGGTTAAAAGAGATAAGGGGGGTTTGGGGGTTGGTAATTTAAATTTTTTTAATCTCAGTCTGTTGGGCAAATGGTGGTGGAGATTTTGGTTTAACAAGGGGTCGGGTTTTTGGGTGGATATTATCAAAAGTATCCATGGTGGGGATGGGGGTTGGGGTTCTTTTGGGTTGCCGGGTGGGGGAGGGATGTGGAATAATATTGTGAAGGCAGCTGCTGAATTAAACAGAATTGGTATTAACTTACTGTCCTTTTTTAAGATCTCCGTAGGAGATGGTAAAAACACAAATTTCTGGTTCGATAGATGGACAGGTGATTCAACTCTAGCTGATGATTTCCCGAGAGTATTCAATAACCTTGGAAGACAGGATTTGGCTGTGGCTGACATGGGCTCGTGGAATGGATCAAGTTGGATTTGGCATATGGAAGGCTCGGAAAGAGTAAGAGGGAGAACAGCGACTGAACTATCAAATCTCTTCTTAAAGCTCGAAGATATCAACGTGTACAAAGATGAAAAAGATGTCAAGGAGTGGGAACTTTCAGATGACAAGATTTACTCAGTTAAGAAGCTTCGGGAACTTTTGGAAAATTTACATCTTCAAGGGAGGCCTACGGCTCAAGCAACTTTTTGGTCAACATTGGTTCCGAAAAAGATATGCATTTTCAGTTGGAAGGTAGATCGGAGAAGAATACCGGTAAGATCATTGTTGGATGCAAAAGGGGTGGATTTAGACTCAATTCTATGCCCAATATGTGAAGAAGCTATTGAATCGGTAGATCATGTAATTTTTCTTTGCCCAAAATTAAGCTCGATATGGATTGATCTTTATAACTGGTGGGGGATGTCATTTCACCCCTATGCGTCTTTCTTGGAGATCTCAGATGCTGGGAAAACGAGGGGGCTTTCAACACATAGTTTACAATTGTGGAATTTGGTGATTCGGGTGGCGGGGTACTTCATTTGGAGAGACCGTAACAACATAGTGTTCAACGACGCAAAAGCTCGGATTGAAATTATGGTTTTCGACATCAAACTGTATCTGTTCCAGTGGATTAAAACTAGATCAAGTAAACGGGTTTCGGGGTTGTGGGAAGCTTGGTTAACAAACCCGAACTCCTTAGTCAATATAGGTAGTTAAGATTATCGGGGCCATTTATTGGATTCTTTGTGTTATTTTGGTGTGCCGGGACTTATATACATATTCTAATTTCACCACTGGTGGGATGGTATATTTATTAAAGTAAGTCCTTGGCATGTTCATATTCCAGTAACTTTAGTAATATATATATATATTCATTCAGCTTTTCAAAAAAAAAAAAAAAACAAATCTTCTTTGAATTCGATCTTCTTTATATATAAGTATAAGAAGGATCAATAAAGAATCATCATTATTTAAAAAACTTAAATAACAACTACAGACCATCATATCAAGTAAATCAACGAATATAATTAATTAAATCTTAATTTTTCTTTTAAAAACTAAAGTTATTATATATGGCGTACGTATTAGATGTTAGGGGTATTATTGAAATTGTAATATAAAATATCTATATCTACCCTCGCCTTCATTAAGCACATCATCTCCTTCAGTCTCCCTCTATCTCTCTATTAAACTTTTTCATGAGGAACTCATCTCCGAGGTGACGATCTCGTGTCTCCAATAGCTAGACACGTATTAAAGGCAATATGGATGCCGTTCTTAGGCTTTTGGGGTGATTTTTGTCAAACCTAATACCCTTTTTCTTGGTAGTGCAAGTGTGTTTGTTATATATATAAATAATATGAAAGTTAGAGGTGCATTTTTGAGTTATGCATATCGTTTTTAGGTAGATGGCTTGCATTTTGCTTATGATCTTTATATATTTTCTTTTTTGAGTTGCAACTGGATTATTTGAGTTGCAACTGAAATATTTCAATACTAATCTTGATTTGAAGAGTTTGCAAAACTGAATTTAATGTTTTAATATTTTTGTTAATAGTATTTAATACGATTAAAATATGATCCATATAATATTTTTAATAGTTTTTTCAAGAAAAATTATTGTGTTTGGGAATAAAATTAGTGGTATGTTGGGTTAATCGGTATTAATTATTCACGGGTGAGCGAGTTATGCTTCGGTCACGGGTTTGTGTTTCTGCCTAGAAACTAAGTTAATTTAAGGAGTTCAAAACCATACATTCAGCTTAATTGGGTAATGTATTTGGTTGTACTTTTGATAATTGAGAAGCTATCAAAATGTAGCCTCCGTGGTTTTTTTCTCATGCAACTTGTCTGCAAGTTGTGAATGTTTTCTTCTTTACTTCTGCCGTGAGTTTTTGTAAGGTTTTTTTTTTTTTTTTTTTTTTTTTTTTTTTTTTCCTACATTAATCCAGTGAAGTCCAAGGTCTGATTTTCATCATGGTACGTGATTGGTTAAAAAATGACCAATTTCCAGTTATGCACTTTTTGCTGAATGGTTCAGATTTGCTCATCAAGTTTTTTTAGTATATAGAAAGCATGTTTAATACATAATTTTTTTTATAAGAGATGATATGTATATTACAAAATTTTGTCATATATAATAATCAGTGTTTGCTATGACCATCTTCTTCTTAAATATGTGGATGAGAATAAAAGATAGTGAGATTATAGTAGTATAAAAGTCACAATTATTATGTGTGATAAAAACTTATTGTGTACAAATCATCTCATTTTTGTTATACAAAACAATTAAGACTTTTATGTCTTTTGCAACCAACTACCTATATTCTCATTTAAAAAGTTAATGATATATAATGATATAAAAAATACCTTATGTTGTTATGACAAAAAGTTACAAATCATCACCATGGTACATGTTAATTATATGTAGTGAATGCAGCATATTTATGATTAAAAAAACTAAAGAAAAGTTTATAACGGATCGACATTTATTTTATGTTAAGTTGATATATATTAAAAGGGTGTAATATAAATAGAAAAATACAAAATAATTTACATATTAAATTATTGGTTTGTGTTAGAATTTAAAGAAGAGGGATGAGATATACCGTCACAAAATTTATGATCATATCACTAGTGTAGTATTCAGGATTAGATTCTTGTAAGGATAGTAATACTTCAACCATTGTCTTCCTCTTAATATGATCTTCTCCAACTTGCATCTTCTTGAGTTGCTCGATCCAAGGTTGGAAAAACATATCCCTCTTTTTCCCCAACTCAATGAACTTTTTCTCCATTTTTTTCTTCACTCCAAGAATATTTAAGATCGGTAAGTAGTCAGCCAAATTGGGAGCTCCAGCATGCAAAAATATCTCCTCTAAGAGCTCCTCGAATCTTTTCCCTTCTTCCTCGACGTCGGCAATATCGTCATCGAAATACCTCTTTCTGGCGATCATCCTCGTGATCACGTTAAGCGTATGCTGGTAAAAAACCGACTTCATATTCACCGGAGTAGACATTAATGACTGTAACTTATGAACCAAGAGTTTGCCTTCATTTGCACGTATCTCGTGAAACTCGTTGAGGCGAGTAGTAGATAAGATCTCGCTTGTTGAAATGCGACGAAGGTTGCGCCAATTGTCGCCGTAGGGAGCTAAAACAAGGCCGCTATTATTGTGGTCGAAGATCTTGGCGAAGAGGGTTTTTGGGCGATTAGCAAAAACTATGTCGTTTTTGGTAAAGCATTCTTTGGCAATAGAAGGGGATGAGACCACGAGTACATGACGTGACCCGAATTGCAGAAGGACGATCGGGCCATACTTGGCGGAGATCTTGGCTAAAGTTCGGTGTAGCGGGGCTTGATGAAGAAGGTAGAGGTGGCCGATGATCGGGAGTCTTGGGAAGACTGTCGGTGGGTGGTTGGAGATTTTGGAAAAATAATGGGTTGTAAAGAGATAAGAAGCTGCAAGTAATGAAATGGAGACAAAGAGATACAGAGTTTCCATTGTACTGATCGATTGGTTCTGAATTATAATATTTCATATAAAGTAAATTAACCTTTGGTTTACTTATATATAATAATAGCAGGTACCTAATAATATGCACCTAGGGGAGGATTTTAATAGACATGTTTTTGTTGGGTTTATAAAAGATGTTGTTGATTGACTATATACAGCTCTAAAAGATGTTGTTGATTGACTATATACAGCTGGCACCAGGGGTGTCAATTCTCAACACGACACAAACCCTACACGAAAATAAACGGGTTTGGGTTTACCGTAAACGGGTTCGGGTAATTTTCGAGTTGACCCGCGAACCCGTATAATTAAACGGGTCGTGTACGGGTTTGAAAAAAGTTTCGCGGGTTGACCCGCCAACCCGTTTAATATTAAGTCTTTTTTTAAAAATTCAATTTTTTCCCCCTTGTGATGGCTGTTGCCCTAATATTGCTCTCCCCTAGTACAAGATACATTTTAGGGTTCATTAATTCAATTCAGCCGCCCCCTCTCCAGTCTCTACTCGTTCCCGACGCTCTCTCTCTGCCGACGCTCTCTCTCGCTGCCGTGACTCTCTCTCGCTGCCGTCGCGCTCTCTCTTGCTGCAGTTGAGAGTCGAGACTCGAGGCTTCTAGTCTTCACCCTTCTCTGTCGCTCTCTCTCGCTGCCTCTCTCTCGCCGCCGTCGCTCTCTCTCGCTGTCGTGTCTCTCTCTCTTGCTGCAGTCGAGAGTCGAGACTCGACGCTTCCAGTCTTCACCCTTCTCCTTTGCTCTCTCTCGCTGCCTCTCTCTCGCCGCCGTCGTCCTCTCTCGCTGCCATCGCTCTCTCTCTCTCTCTCACTGCCGTCTCTCGCCGTCGCCCCTTTTGCGTTCGAAATCAACTTAGTTAGTTTCTTTTCTTCCTTAATATGCTTCGATAGTTTTTCATCCTACTTTCTAAGTTACGATTACAGATTTTGTTTTATAACAGATTATGTTTAAATGTAGAGATTAATATGTAGATATTTTGTTTTATCTAAGTTAATATGTAGAGATTATGTTTAGATGTTTAAGATTAGTTAAATCACTTATTAGTTTTATCACAAATTTTGTTTGACTGTTTAACAGTAAACTGATTGTATCACATAAATTACTATGTATCTGTTTGATCTTGTAGTTGAGATTACAGATTAGTTTTATCACAGAAGATGGAAGTGATGATTCAGTTGAAGAAACAGGCCACAAATTCAAATGTACTTTAGTTTAAGTTTGGTGAGTTTTTCTGTTTTGGATGTAGCAGGTAGATGAGGTTGAAGAAGTATTGGATCTGGCATCTTATTTGAACTTGAAGTTGACTTGATGCTGTAGCCTTTTATTTTGTGTTTGGATTTTTAAGTATTTTGCTACTTTGGTTTGGTGTTTACGAGGTTGTTTTCTACTTTGAATGGTTGGTTGTGTTTAAACTTTAAGTAGGTTGCTAGTTACTACTTTGAATGGTTTAACTTGAAGCTGAAACTTTGAATGGTTGGTTAGTTGGTATGATTGAACTTTATATATTGGGTTGTGTATTTGATTAAAACAGGATCACCATGTTGGGAAGTTTGCTAAGTAATGGAAACTGTTGAACATGCAAAGGTAAAACTGTTAAAGGAAATTTGTGAAAACAGTTGAAAACTGTTAGAAGTAATTCTGGGAAAACAGTTTCAAAACTGTTAAGTGAAGTATGAAAACAGTTGTGACTAACAGTTGCTGTGAGCATTACAACTGTTAGTACAAAGTTCGGAACTGTTAGTTCAAATGTTTACAACTGTTAGAAGACCTTGAAGAGAAGACTGTTAGAAGAAGACCAGAACTGTTTCATTCAACAAACAGTTTCGGTTGAGCTATTTATGGAAAATGCTATCTTTGTGGGTTTGAAGTATATCTTTATCGAATTTGAAGATTATCAAGATTATCTCAGAAGATAGAAGATTATCTAACTGTCAACTTATCAAGGAGGATCAAGAATCTATAAATACTTGGAATAGAATATCGTCTCAGAAGTACTTCTTGATTTGTTTTTTACGCACTCATTCGTATTGTTATTTACTTTCAGAAAGTGTTTAATATCTAAGTTTCTTTTGAAACCTAAGAACAAATTGTGTTCTTCGTCTAACATAATAAGTTAGATTGGAGGTGTAGGTGAATATTGTAATCGTTATTGATTATTGATAAACATCTTTGTTTGGCAGTATTTCATGTTTATTGATTAAATTGTTTTGTGTTGAAAACCTTTATAATCAATTAAGTGTGATTCCGCAACTTCTTAATTGATTGTGATCAAAACTAAAGATTGTCTTTTAACATCTCCTATTCAAAAAGATAATTCTTGTTATTTGATATTAAGCAATATCCGATCCTGACAAGTGGTATCAGAGCCTTATCATTAAGGTTCCTTTGATCACCAGTTAAAGGTTTTTGCACCAATCTGCTGTGGTACATTACGTAAAGTTTTTCTAAATTTTAATTGTGTTTTTCAATCATCTTACTGCAATGGAGTCTGTTGGATCTTCTGACAACACTGGATCTGGGTCAAACATTCGTGTTCCCATGCTCAAACCAACTGATTTTGAGATGTGGAAACTAAGAATCAAGCAGCATATCCAATTAATGGACTATGCTATTTGGGAAATCATAGAAAAAGACCCCATTACTCCTGTTGATTTAGATGAAACAGGAAAACCAAAGAAGAAATCACGACCAAGAACCGATGCTGAGAAGAAAGAGAGGATGATTGAGATGAAAGCTCTTAGTATTCTTCAGATTGCTATTCCCAACGAATACCAGCATCAGTTCAAGAAGTTTGATGATGCTCATGAACTGTGGAATGCATTAGAGAAGAGGTTTGCAGGGAATGCAAGTTCCAAAAGGAACCAAAGGGATCTTTTGAAACAGGCTTATGAGAATTTTACTAGTGGGAAGAATGAGAGTATAACTCAAATCTTTGATAGATTCTATAAGCTGGTTAGTCAACTTGAGAGTGCAAATGTTAGACTAGAACAAGATGAGATCAATAGGAAGTTTCTTAGGTCCTTAGGTGAAGAGTGGACAGTTTATGCTGTACAATGGAGAACTAAGGATTCTCTGAAGGATATAGAGTTAGATGATCTTTACAATAGTTTGATTGTGTTTGAGGGAGAGATAGAGGGAAAAAGAAAGTTGGTTACCCCTAGCCACAATGCTGCTCTCTTATCATCCTCAGGTATGGACTCAAACCATTCTTTAACTAATTCTATTGATGGTTATGCAGGTACTAGTTCTGCTATTGGATTAGATGTAAACACTCCTGATGCAGTACTTGAAGCATTTCTTGCTAGTCATGCACATTCAACGCTCACCAATGAGGATCTTGAGCAAGTGCATCCAGATGATCTCGAGGAGATGGATCTCAAGTGGCAGATGGCCATGTTAACTGTCAGAGCCAAAAGATTCATCAAAAGAACTGGAAGGCAGAACATGAACTTCAGGGCTGATGGCAAGGCTGGGTTTGACAAATCAAAAGTTAGATGTTTCAAATGTCAACAGCTTGGCCACTTTGCAAGGGAATGCAGATCTAGTGGACAAGGTCAGAATCAAGGACAAAGATCAAACCAAACTTCATCAGCATTGGTCTCACAAGAAGGCTATGGATTTGATTGGAGTGATCAAGCAGAGGAAGCCACTCACAACAAAGCATTGATGGCATTGACTGACTCATCCATCAAACTGGATTCACCAGAATCAGAAGACATACATGTATCTTCTAAACTCTTTCCAGGTGAATGTAGAGCCATTGTTAAAAGCTTTAGAGAGCACAACAAAAAGGTATGTGCTGCTTTAAGTAGAATGGAGGAGATAAGGTATGAAACCAGTGCTGTCATTGAAAGCTATGAAAAGAAAATCAAAGATTATCAGGCTAATGAACTGCAAATGGACTATGATAGAAAGTATCATAAGTGGGAAAAGGAGCAGCTTCAGGAAGAGATTGATAATCTTAAGAAAAGGCTGAGTGAGAAAGAAAGTAAGGTAGAAGAGTTAACCAAGAAGCTGGAAGGTGTAGACATAGATTTAAGTATGTTCAAAGCAACAAATCTTAAACTTGAAACCTTATTACAATCTCAAATCAGAGATAAGGTGAAAACAGGTTTAGGATACAAATAGACCCCACCTCCATACAATCACAATTACATAACTCCCATGTATGACGTAGCTGATAGGTATGTCAATGAACCATTAGAAACAGAGTTGAAGTCAGCTGATCCAAAATTTGAAAGTGATAAAGAAGGAGTTGTGTATGAAGTGAGTGATGACAAGAATGAGGGAGTTGTGAAGAAGGAAGAGGTTATTCCATTTGAAAATCACATCTGTTGTGAACCCATAGCTACACAATCCACTTTACAACCTGTGATGTTTGTAAAAGCATCCTCTGATTCCTTCACCAGTGAGCCAAAACCTTCCAAACCTGTTTATTCTATAAACAGTTTCACAACTGCTGCAAACAGTCCCCAACTTTACACTAACAGTTCTAAACAGAGCCCAAACAATTTTAAATCAAACATCTCAACTGTTAGTGTTAAGTCCAAAGGAAAAGAGAAGGTTGATGAATTTCAAGTTGAGAAGCCAAAGAAGGAAGCTTCAAAAGCACAATCTCAATCCAAATATGTGAAAAGGCATACTGAAGTGTCTGTATGCACATGCAAACAACATGGTGTTCAAAAATTTCCTCCTTCAGCACCAGTGAGAGGAAATCAAAGAAATAGGAACCAGTTTTGGTCACAACGAACTGGTCTACCTATTGTAAAAACCAAAAGGTGCTATATATGTGGGAGAGCAAATCACTTGGCTCACAACTGTTATCATAATCCACAGATATATAGCACCCAAAAACCAAGTCACAGAAAACAGGCTAACAGTTCAACAACTGTTAAGCCAAAACAGGCTAACAGTTCTACAACTGTTAAATCAAAAACAGCTAACAGTTCTTCAACTGTTAAGCCCAAACCAAAAATTGTTGGTCTGGCTTGGGTGAAATTGCAGAAACAAACAGTTTCTGAAGAGGTTAAAACTATTAATCAGTCTGAAAGTCAAACTGTTTTACAAACTGACTCAACTGTTTTACCAAATTCAAAAACTGTTTGTTCAAAAGACTCAACTGTTACTCACAACAGTTGGGAACCACATGTTCTCACCAAATACTCTTCACACAAAATAAAGAAGTCTAATTTGGATGAAATCAAGAGGAATCAAACTCTGTTTAAGTATTATGATTTGAATGGTGTACCCAAGACCTGTATGGCCTGGGTACTTCCTGCTACTAACTGATTTTTATTTGTGCATAGCATTCATAGGGCCGATCATGGATCAATTTGGCATGTGGATAGTGGATGCTCAAGGCACATGACTGGAAATCCACACTGTTTGAAGGATTTCAGAGGAATCAATGGAGGATATGTAGCATTTGGAGGAAATGCTAAGGGAGGAAGAATCATAGGTAAAGGAGCTGTTGAGGCAGGTACACTTACTTTTAATGATGTTTTCTTTGTTGAACAACTTAAATACAATCTGTTAAGTGTATCTCAAATCTGTGACAATGGAAACAAAGTCTTGTTTACAGACACCGAATGCATTATCCTGTCAAAATATTTTAAACTGGATGAAAAAGATGTTCTTTTAATAACACCTAGAAAGGATAATGTATATTTTCTGGATACACAAAAGGTTGCTAAACAGAATGTATTAAGTTGTTTACTCTCAAAGGCATCTCATGATGAGTCTGCTATTTGGCATAGAAGGATGTGTCACATGAACTTTAAAACCATGAATCTGTTAGCCAAAAACAATCTGGTAAGAGGTTTGCCCTAAAAAGAATTCTCATGTGATGATCATTGTGTAGCCTGTCTCAAAGGCAAGCAACACAAAACTTCTTATAAGTCCAAAGAAGCTTCTTCCATTACTGCACCTTTACAACTGTTGCATATGGATCTTTTTGGTCCAACATCTGTGGTCAGTATAGGTAAGAAAGCCTACTGTTTAGTCATAGTTGATGACTTCACCAGATTTACTTGGGTTCAATTTCTTAGAACTAAAGATGAAACTGCTGAGTTAGTTAAGTCTCTTATTCTTAGAATTGAAAATCAATCTGATTTGAAGGTGAAAGTCATTAGATCTGATAATGGTTCTGAGTTTAAGAACTATGAGTTAAACAGCTTTTGTGAGGAAAAAGGAATTACAAGACAGTTTAGTACACCTAGGACTCCACAACAGAATGGAGTAGCTGAGAGAAGGAATAGGACTTTGATAGAGGCTGCTAGATCCATGTTAGTTGATTCTAGGCTCCCAATGACTTTCTGGGCAGAAGCAGTGAACACTGCCTGCTATGTTCAGAATAGAGTACAAATAGTCAAGTACAAAGGGAAAACTCCTTATGAGTTGTTCCTGAATACCAAATCACCATTAGGCAAATTTGAGAGTAAAGCAGAAGAAGGATTCTTTGTAGGATATTCCATTCAGAGTAAAGCCTATAGAGTTTTTAACAATGTCACTAGGATCATAGAAGAGAGTATGAATGTCTCCTTCAATGAGAATAAGATCAATATTGCAGGTAATGGTCCTGATTGGTTATTTGATATTGATGCATTGTCTAAATCTCTTTCTTTTGAGTATTCTACAGAAACAGTTGCAGGTGTTCCTACAGCTGTTAGTGCAAATCCACAAACTGTCTCAAACAGTTATGAAACTGTTAGCTCAAGTCCAACAACTGTTGGTGAAAACAAAGCCACTGATGACTTTGTAATGATTCCCTTGATTCAAAATGCTGTTAGTCCAATAATTGATGATGCTGAACCTTCAAAAGACATGGAACCTCATGTTTCTCCACAACACACTGATTCTGAACATCAAACAGTTGCAGATCAGGGATGCAACTCTTCTGGGAATGATAGTGAATCTGAGATTGATTTGTCAAATTTAGGAAATGTACTGACTGAAGAAAACATCCCTACATCAAGAATTCACAAGAATCATCCAATAGAGCTGATCATTGGTGATCCATCCACTCCTGTTAGAACAAGAGCTATGCTGCAGAATGAAAATAGTGGTGTGGATCTTGAACAATTTGATGTAAATGCATGCTTTCTATCTCAGATAGAACCAAAGAAAGCAGTAGAAGCTTTGAAAGACCCTTCATGGGTAGAAGCAATGCAAGAAGAGCTCTTAAAGTTTCAAATTCAGCAAGTTTGGAAGTTAGTTGAACTTCTAAGAGGCAAAAGAGCTATTGGCACAAAGTGGGTGTTTAGAAATAAGAAGGATGAAAGAGGGATTGTCATCAAGAACAAGGCTAGACTTGTTGCACAGGGTTATACACAAGAGGAATGGATAGACTATGATGATGTCTTTGCACCTGTTGCAAGGATAGAAGCAATCAGACTGTTCCTTGCCTTTGCAAGCTATAAAGGATTTAAGGTGTATCAAATGGATGTCAAGTCAGCTTTTCTCTATGAAACTATTGATGAGGAGGTATATGTGTGTCAACCACCTGGTTTTGAAGACTCAAAGTATCCTGATAGGGTATATAGGTTGGATAAAGCATTGTATGGATTGCATCAGGCTCCTAGAGCTTGGTATGAGACACTATCATCTTATCTGCTTGAGAATGGTTTTAAGAGAGGCACCATAGACAAGACATTGTTTACAAAGATTGTTAAAACAGAGATTTTGCTTGTTCAAATCTATGTTGATGATATAATCTTTGGATCCACTAATGACAGTCTGTGCAAGGAGTTTGAAGTCGTCATGCATAAGAGATTTCAGATGAGTTCCACGGGAGAACTCACATTTTTCTTGGGATTACAAGTGAAGCAGAAGCCAACTGGTATATTTCTCAGTCAATCAAAGTATGTCAAAGACATTTTGGACAAGTTTGGCTATCAAGATGTGAAGCTGGCAAGCACTCCACTGGAAACACACAAACAGTTGGGAGCAGATCCTGTGGGGGAGGAAGTAGACATACATTTGTACAGGTCTATGATAGGTTCTTTAATGTACTTAACTGCTTCTAGACCAGATATTATGTTTGTTGTGTGTGTTTGTGCCAGGTTTCAATGCAATCCAAAGATGTCACACCTGTTTGCGGTAAAGAGAATCTTTCGATATCTCAAAGGCCAACCAAAACTGGGTCTTTGGTATCCTAAGGATTCACCTTTTGATTTGGTGGCATACTCTGATAGTGACTATTGTGGAGCTAATATGGACAGAAAATCAACCTCTGGAGGATGCCAATTCTTTGGCTCAAGGTTGGTCTCATGGCAGTGCAAGAAACAAACAACAGTTTCAACATCAACAGCTGAAGCTGAATATATTGCTGCATCAAGCTGCTGTTCATAGGTGTTGTGGATTCAGAATCAGCTTCTGGATTATGGTATGTATTTCTTGAATACACCTATATATATTGACAACACAAGTGATAGTAGCATTGTTAACAATCCAGTGAAGCATTCTAAAACAAAGCACATTGAGATCAAGGTTCACTTCATTAGAGATTGCAATGAGAAAAGGTTAATCCAAGTTATGAAAGTCCATACTGATGATCAGTTAGCTGATTTGTTCACTAAAGCTTTTGATGTGAGCAGGTTCAACTTTTTGATCTCCAATATTGGAATGATTAACATGGAATAACAGTTGTTTGTTTATCTATTTTTTTTACTAACAGTTTGCAACTGTTAGTTTTATTGTCTAACAACTGTTTGAGTAAGTGTTCAGGGCACAGCTGTCTGTGATACAACTAACAGTTTTCAACTGTTAGTACATGGTGTTCACAACTGTTAGACAAACAGAATGTTCATTCAAGGGGGAGTACTTCATTTCAATAACATTTGCCGGTTATTACAAAAACAGTTCTCAACTGTTAGCTTGTTATTTCCTTCAACTGTTAGTTTTGTTTCAAAGGGTATTTTAGTCTTTGCAGAAACTCTAAGGACGTTTGAATTGCATTTAATATTCTAAACATATATAAGTCATTCCCTCCTCACAGTTTCATTTACGCTTATTGAACTTCGATCAAACGCTAAAACCCTAGAATTTTGCTTTCAAATCGCAATGGCATCCCTTCCGTTTGTCAAAGAACACAACATGCTTGCCTTCCTTTCGAAACCTGCTGATCTCACTGCTTTTCATGCCATGCTTGACTATCTCTCGATGTCAACTCTCAACACTGCTCTCACCATAAATCCAACCATCTACACTTCTCATATCGACAATTTTTGGAAAAATGCTACACTCCGGGAAACTGATGGAGTACAATGGATTGATTCAACGGTTGATGGTTTGGCTGTTTCAATCTCTGAGGATACCATCCGCCACTATCTTCAACTCAATGATAGCAATGGTGAGTATTATGATTCTGTCTCACTAGAATTTTTGCATGCCGAGTTGGTAAAACTTGGGTATGAAGGCCCTAGGGGAAAGGGTACCTTCTATAAGGGACAATTTTGCGCACACTGGAAGTATCTGATTCATACTCTCTAGCAGTGTATCAGTCCCAAAAGAACGGGTTGGAATGAGTTTGGAAGCAACATTGCCTTGGCCTTGATCTGTCTGGCCAACAATCGTTGCTTCAATTATTCAAAACTAATCTTTAACGGAATGGTAAAGCATCTCGGGACCAAATATGGTCTCTTTTTTATGTACCCCAGATTTGTGCAAGCTTTGTTAAACTCTTTGATGCCAAATCTCAAAAAGCACAAGAGGGTTCTGATTCCCTCTGCTCATGTGGCCTCCACATTGAGTAAACTGTTGATTAATGGCAAAAAAATTTCTGGTGCCATAACTCCACCATTCTCTGCAATGGTGGAGTTTCTCTCAAGAAACAGAGCTGCCAGAGTTGAGCATGAGGCCCCCATCATTGCTACACCTACAACTTTGGAACCCCCAGCTCACGATACTCAAATATCTCAATCTGCTACCTTGTTACAAGCTACACCAAAAGCCCCTACTCTAAAAACTTTTAGCAAACGAACGAGAACTGTTAGTGCTCCTTCCACAATAGTTTCTGATACCCAAACTGTAAGCCCTGCACAAGAGCATTCTCTTGTGTAGAATATCCAAAGGGAACCCATAGTGCTGTCTCCCAGGCACGATAAGGAGGTGATCACTCCACTAGAGGGTGATCATGTGGTTCTTGAGGCTGACACTACTGTTTCATCCGCAAGGGGTGAACAGGGCAATGTCAATGTAGGTAAGACCTCAACCACGGCAACAGAGGCTGGTAAAACAACTTCTGGAAATCCCCAGTACCTAGAACAGAGGGGTACTGGTGTGGAATCTTCTAGGAGTGACACACCAGTTATTTCTGCCAGTGATATGTTTTTAAGGACAACACACTCTGACATTGAGGCAAGTATGCAACAAAAAGCATTGACGGATCCAGATTTTGTACCATTCTTTGGAGCATTTATGTATTTAAAGAAGAGAAACTTTCAACAAGACAAGCTTTTGGCCAAACATAATGAATTGATCATAAAGCAAGATAAACAGATCAAATTTTTGTCTGATACTTTGAAGAAGGCTACTGATATCCTTCAAGTCCATGATCAACTGCTCAAAAAGTCTACAACTAGTGCCAGACCCCCTTCTCAAACAGTTCCAATAAAAAAGGGGGAGAAAATTTTAAAGCCAGGGGTGATTAAACAAACAGTTGCTGAAACAGTTGTGCAACCCGAACAAACAGTTGCACCAGTTACACAAACAGTTGCTCCAGTTCAACAAACAGCTGCAAGTACTCAACCAGTTGAAGTAGAAGAAAGGTTGTCGGCCGTGGATAGGGTGTTGATAAACAAGATGATTATGATAGGAGACTATCCATCAACTGAGATTTTCAAAACATGGTCAAAGGTTAAGCAGAATCATCTGATCGAAATAGGTGCTCAAACTCTGAATATTAGCACATTCAAAATGGCTCAAAAGATAGATGATGGGTGGTTAGATGGCAAAGTATCTAAATTGGAACCACTTGCACCTAAGCCAGGGTTTAAGGGCATTGCAATTATTGATGGAAAGAAAGATGAAAAGAGGCCCCCTGTGCTAGGTAAGGGAAAGGAAGTTGTGGTTGATATTCCTAAGCTAAAGCTCACCAAAGAACAACAAGAAGAGCATGATCGTGAGCTAGCACAAAGACTGGATGCTGAACTTAATCGACAAGAAAAGAAAGATCTTGAATTGGCTCAATAGCTTGCTGATGAATTCACTGCTGAAATTGATAAAGAAGAAAAGGCAAAGAAAGGTAGTAAGGGAATCAAAAGAAAAAGAGTTGTGAAGCCAGCAACTGAAAAGAAAAAGCAAACAGCTCAACCTCAACAGCATCAACAATCCCAAACAGTCCAAAAGTTTGAAAAGAAAGCTAAAGCTGGAATGGTTCAAACCATACTTCAAGATAGACTCAGAGTGGAAGTTGAAGAAAGATTAGATAAACTTATGGCAGAGCAGCTAGGCCAAAAATCCCACATTACTGAGTGAAGATTTGAATTTTTGAGAATTGAAACTGGAAAGAAAGGGGTTACAATAGTAAGAGAAGCCGAGCCAATTGAAAGTTACTCAAGCTTCTTACATCTGATGGATAGCATAACCAGAAGAGATATACAAGAGATGTATGAGTATGGAACAAGTCATTATGCAGGAGCTGCTGAGATTGAGATCAGGGTTTTGATGAGGCATTTGACAAGCATATGCAATCCACTGGAGGTAATGCCAATGTTGATAATTGATGAAGCCTTCCCAATAATTTCTATAAAGTGTTTGACAAGTCAAGAGTCTACCATATGGTGATGGGAAAAGGGCAAACTCAGTGGTTTGATTTTGAATTTGTTGAGCATGGTAAAATAAAGTTGATGTATATGCTGAAAGCAAAGTTCTATGGCCCTGCTAGCATGAAAGAAGATTTGATGAAGAGGGTGAAAGGCAGATTGGAATCTTTGCAGTCAAAGAAAGTGTAATTTTCTTTCTTATGTATTTTGATTGTAACAGTTTGACTTTGCATAATTAATGTTAATATTTTCTTTGCTTATGTTGATTTTTCTATGGTTGAACCCTTAAAACAAACAACTTAAATGTATTGTTCAATACTTTAAGTTAAGGGGAGATTGTTGGGAAGTTTGCTAAGTAATGGAAACTGTTGAACATGTAAAGGTAAAACTGTTAAAGGAAATTTGTGAAAACAGTTGAAAACTGTTAGAAGTAATTCTGGGAAAACAGTTTCAAAACTGTTAAGTGAAGTATGAAAACAGTTGTGACTAACAGTTGCTGTGAGCATTACAACTGTTAGTACAAAGTTCGGAACTGTTAGTTCAAATGTTTACAACTGTTAGAAGACCTTGAAGAGAAGACTGTTAGAAGAAGACCATAACTGTTTCATTCAACAAACAGTTTCGGTTGGGCTATTTATGGAAAATGCTATATTTGTGGGTTTGAAGTATATCTTTATCGAAATTGAAGATTATCAAGATTATCTCAGAAGATAGAAGATTACCTAACTGTCAACTTATCAAGGAGGATCAAAAATCTATAAATACTTAAAATAGAATATCGTCTTAGAAGTACTTCTTGATTTGTTTTTTACGCATTCATTCGTATTGTTATTTACTTTCAGAAAGTGTTTAATCACTAAGTTTCTTTTAAAACCTAAGAAAAAATTGTGTTTTTCGTCTAACATAATAAGTTAGATTGGAGGTGTAGGTGAATATTGTAATCGTTATTGATTATTGATAAACTCTTTGTTTGGCAGTATTTCATGTTTATTGATTAAATTGTTTTGTGTTGAAAACCTTTATAATCAATTAAGTGTGATTCCGCAACTTCTTAATTGATTGTGATCAAAACTAAAGATTGTCTTTTAACATCTCTTATTCAAAAAGATAATTCTTGTTATTTGATATTAAGCAATATCCGATCCTGACACACCAGTTGAAGTTGTGATATGTAGTAAAGATTGGATTTGGTGAGTGTTATTGTATATTTATTATAAGCTCTTATATTTAACAGTTTAACTTATTTATGGTTTTGTTAATGACTTGTAGCTGAGGTTGAAGAAGTGCAGGTTGAAGAAGAAATATTGCAGGACATTTTAATATTTGAACTACATTTGGCAATTTAGATTTGTGTTTGAACTTTATTAATGTTTTAACTCTAAGTAGGTCTAAAACTTTGAATGTTTGTTGTGTTTGCCATTTTCGATTGACTATTTAGTATCATTGAGTTTCATACAATATATCTAGTATTTTATTGGGATATGTATAATGTTATAAAAGGATTAAAATGATAAAAATAGTACAGGTTGACCCGCGAACCCGAATATGACCCGCGAACCCGAATATGACTCGTGACCCGTATAACTGGTCGTGTCGTGTTGTGTCGTGTTTAACGTTAATCGTGTTCATGTCGTGTATCCGAACACGACACGATTATCACCCCTAGCTGGCACTACAAAAAAAGTGTTATTTTTGTTCGTTTTATAAAAAGTGTATAAAAAATTTTAAAATTTATTATACTTATAATAATAAAAATTAGTTTAAATATAAAGATTGTTAGAAAAATAAAATAACTCCACATTTGTAAATGTGTAGATTCTTTTTTAAAAGTTCACGCTTTTATATGTGTAAGTTTAGTAAAAAGTGGAGAATTAGAAAAATCCACACTTAAAGGCGTAGACTTTTTTAAATTTAGAATTATTTTCAAAGTTTCACGCTTGGTAGTGTAATTACTTGTCCACACTAATATATGTGATTTCTTACTACAGTATTTACACTTTTGAATGTAGATATTTGATATAAATTTGTCACAATTGTTTTTTTTTTACGCTTGATTAGAATTTTCCACATTTTTAAATGTATTTATATTGTTAAAATTGCGTAAATAATTAATATATTTTTTGTAGTGGGTAGGTGTATAAAAGAAGTATCTTATATTATATAAAGTGTATATGATGCATTTTAATTACACCATTGTTCAAATGCAATCGATGGTTAAAAAATTTGATGGTATTTTGCTTATGAAAATGAAGGGATAATTTCTTATATGCTCTTATTAAAAATCAAAATATCCTATTTACCTTTCTTAAATTTAAAATATCTTATATGCCTTTCTTAAATACATAAATATCTTATTTACCTAAATCATCATTTTTATTAATTTTAACAATTTTATAATCAATTTAAATCTTATATAATTATTTAAAAAATAAAAAAGACCACATTGCCCTTTCTTCTTTCTTCAAAATAACGATGGATAGCAACCCTACCCTACTGCCGTTTCTCACGTCCCTCACGTCGACTGAAGTAAGTCTCGCCCTGCAGTTTCTTCGCTCTTTCCATCGCTGCTGATTCAGGTCCCACAACCACCACCCACCACCGTGGTCTCCGACGACCCAAGTGACTCGATATTTGATTTTGAGGATACGGAAAGGTCTGTTTTCTTCCGTTACGACCGGAAACAGGCGAGCTTTGTGGTTGTGAAGATCAGAGCAATCTGTCCAATTTCTCTACTCAAAAGAGTTAGTGATCTTCTCAGATGGGAATATAAGAACCCTGGTTCGCATCGAATCACTTTGATTAGGTTTCTTTAATATTAAAGATTTCATTTTTATGTTACTGAGTGATGAAAAGATAAATCTAGTGCACCAAATTTGATAGTCGCAATAGGTTGCCAAATCTGGGCAGCGTTTTGTTGTTTAACATAGGTGAAATAACAAAGTGATGATTGTGGCTAGTCAAAGTACAGTTACCTTCTATCAACCAAGATGGAGTGTTACAATGATGAAGTGAGTTCATGGATCACACATTTTGGTCCGAGTACTGCATTTCTTTGATTAATCCCTGTGAGCTGCCATGGCTGAAACTTAAGAACAACAAGGATAAATGCTTCAAGATGAGTGTTATAAAAGAAGGTGATAGGTACCTAGCTAGTGCAAGGAATGTTGTACCCCATTTGCTGAAAAGTAATGTGTGGTAATAATATGTTTGTACACTGTGCATTGAAGATGGTAAAAGCAATCCTTGATGTAGGTTGGTGAGGAATTTTTTAAATCTTGGATGAAGCTACTGTGATGGTCGATTGTAAGTGTGATATGAATTATGTCATGTAACAAGTTTGATAATTAATAGTAGTAATCTATGAGCTGTTAAAAAAAATTAGGATATTGGGGATATTTTTAAAATAGATTTAAAAGAGGGGTATAATAGTTATTTAATTATATTTTATAATTATAATTCTTTTAAAATGATTTAAAATTAATAAAAATAATGATTTGGGCAAATAAGATATTTAAGTGTTTAAGAAGGGTATATAGGATATTTCAAATTTAAGAAAGGTAAATAGGATATTTTGATCTTTAATAAGGGCATATAAGAAATTATCCCGAAAATGAAAGTCAAAGTTGGAGGATTAATAGAAAACTGAAACAAATCTAAAATTACCCCCGTGTGTTTTAACTGATATATAAATAATTATTTTTAAAAAAAATTATATCATTGAACCAAGTATTTTATATTCATTAATTTAAGTTCAATCTTACTATATTTTTTTTAAAAATAGCAATTTTTTGGTGGGATTTTTTGAGTTTTGGTTTGTAAAACACACATTCTTATGGAAATGTAACAAACTTTCACTATGTATAAACAGGATTCAAGCTTAAACTTGAACTAAGCTATCATATTTTTGGTAAACATTGAAAAAGAATTATTGTGTGTTTGAGTGTATAGTGTGTATTCTTAAAATACTTGAGTTCTTCATCTTCTATACCTTCTTACCACTATATTATATATTTGTGTTAGCTTCATATTACTTTATGCTTTCAACTGTAATAACATAATGTATATAAAATAAAGGGTTGCTTCTTTAAAATGTATTATACTATACCCAAAAATCTATTGTGTATCAACCTACAAAAAATGCTATTTAATGTATTTAACATTATTTTTTTTAACCTTTTTGTTTCAAGGTACCTTTGTAACCGGTTAAATCATACGTGTAGCAGGTTACCACTATCCTTCAACAATCCTACGAGTTTTGCTACAGCATCCCCACACACGATCATGTCTTCGTCATCCTCAAGACCCTAGAGCACTTCAAGAGATCAATATGCCAATGATTTCTGCTTATGTGGTGATCGTATGGTACTTAAAGCCTCATGGACGTATCTTAATCCTGGAAGAAGGTTCCTCTCATGCCGTAACTACGTAAGTAAAATTACCCTAATTTGGCCTAAAATTTTGAAATTCTCTCCTATCTTGAAATGCTGCTCCTAATTTGCCCCAATTTTCCATTTAGAATTTTGAATTTCACGTTTTGCTAAATGTTCCACTGATATGAGGGTACAAGTCATGAATGCAAGAAATTCAAATGGTTGGATGTTGAGCTTCCAAATCAGTACTACAAGTATATATTATTCAATTTTCATCTTTAATGTAGGGGAATGAGCAATAATCCTAATGTGGATCACTCAAATGAGTCAAAGAAGGAAATTGTGAAGCATATGAAAGAGTTGACTTCAACAAAGTCAAAGAATTTAGTGTATGATAGGATATTTATGTTTCTAATAGTTGTTATTGTGGTTTTGTGCATTGCCATTGGTGCTATTGCATTTTAAGGCATTGTAATATATTGATTATGATATTAGGATGTTTTTGTAATGTGTAATGGTAATTTTGTGAAATGGAAATGACATGTGCCCTTTAAATGGCTCATTTCGATATTTGTTTTGTTATCAATCAGCAAGGCATGGAAATAAGAAAGTAACAGACATTGTATGTACATAAAGACTAATTTCCATTGATTTAAACCTGTAAATACATAGCAACCATCACTACACAAAAGCATAATATCCTGATGTTTTTGCTACCAAAACACTAAAACTGATAAACAAAAGCATTTACACAACCAACCAACCATAATATCCAAACAAAAAAAATAGCCCCTACTAATATTTGCAATGTCTTTAAGCTATTATATGTCCATTACATCATCTTTTGAACTTCCTGGTCCTGGAATGAATCTGCATGCATAGAGTCTTGCAAGTCTCTCACTCTTCTTTCTCTTGGGTATTAATTTTTCAATTTGTTTCTCTTTCCTTTTACTTTTTAGATCATCAATTTTTGGAACCATGGGTTTTGTAGCAGGTTGATAACTCCTTCTTGCATCACTCATGAAACCACCAACTGATGGTCTTTTGGAACCTCTGTTTGTGACAATACAATTCCTTTCACTTTTGAAGCCTTAGTTGATGGTCCTCTACAACTTTCCTTTGTCAGCCTGCACTGATTTGCCCTCTATCACTGGCTCTCATACACTGTCATCTTTTTTTAGTCTACTAAACTTCTTTGCTAGTAGCGTTAGTGGTTTTGTAATTGGCTCTTTTTTGTATGTTCTCTTATTATGCCTTTCTTGTAGACAAATTTGGCATGTCATTCCAATACCAAGTTTTGATATCTTTCCTTGTAGACATGTTGGTTCATGTACTTCCCTCTTCTTTTTCTTTTTAGGCCTTCGAGGCATCTATCTATGTTTTGGTGCAAAGGTTTATTCAATTCGTTTTCAGGAAATTGATTCATCCATTGAACTATTGTATGTGGTAGCTATAAGCTTTTAAAAACATTTCCTTCCTAAACCATGCTGGCACATAATCATCAGGATTTTTATGAAGAAAATAAATTGCTGCAAACAAAGTGTTCACAAGGATAACCCGACAATTCCTACATTCTACAACTACATGTTCTTTTCTCTTCATCAACTATAAATGCATCATGACATTTTCTTACCTCAAACTTACTCCCACCTCCTAGAACCACATTCCAATACCTACTAAGACATAAACATGGTTATAAACAAGGGTTATAAACAATATGTTATGGCTTATTTCATCAACTACAGGCCATGTGTAACATCCCAATTTCGGGCCAAGTCGTTTAATGAGTTTCTAAACTATTGATACGTGTTTATTTTAAAGAATGCTTATATGGTATCGTTAGATTCGTTTTTAAATAAGGATTCCGAATATAATTTTATTTGAAATTTACTAGTTGTTACTAGTCGGTTAAATGACAAACCGTATATTCGAACGTAGCGTTTTAAATACTGATACATATGTATATGTGAAGGTAGCCGAAAATAAGGATGTATATATATATATATTATTACATGCCTAAGTTTTATGTATTATGTGTGTGAAAGTTAAGGTGAAACTTGAGAGAAAACTTCCAACTTGCTACTTGATTCCACATCCTTGCTCTTGATTAATAGATTCAATGTAGAAGTTGATTTATGGTTACTAATAATATGTATTAGAAAGATTACCATGCTAAAATTTTGTAGAAACTATCATGTTAGTGATTTTCAAATAATCTTGAAAAGTAGTTACATGATAATCATGTTTTTATGATCTTAAAGTATTAGCGTTTGTTCTTGAAACAAATTAACATGTTATATGTAACTTCTTGATGATGGTACGAAGATTGAAACTGTGATTGTATGATGATTGGAACTTTGTGTGGTGATTAGAAATTGTGATTGTTTGATTAGTTGTTTATTGATTGCAAATGCTGTCTTTGAGGGAGGTTAGCCGGTTTGTGACGGGCTGGACGGTTGTTCACCCCCTGTTACATTTGTTGTAGCAGAGGGGGTTTAACTGTGCCAGTTAGCAGACGGTCATCGGTAAACCTATGCTTTGGCCGGCATATGGGTTGCAGGTTCCTGCAGAACCGCCGTGTCTCTGATGATACGTGGTGCCCCGCTCTTGAGTAGTCCTTGTGTGTCTTGTTTCTGTGATATTTGTTGTGATTATGCTGTTGTTGTTTGTGGCTTGAATTCCATTCACTTAGCTTTGTGCTAATTCGCCACCCTAACTCTCTGTTACAGGTTTTGGTGAGCTTTGGTAGGTGTTTGTTTGTACAGGGGAAGTTTGACCGTCGCTCTGATATTATGTTTTAGAAAAGATGAGCCATCTGTGTGAATCCTTTTGTAACACGAAACGATATATTGTGTTGTCGGACAATATTGGTTTTAAGTTTGTGGATGTTGTTATCCTTACTATTTTATATTAAAATACTTCCGTTGTTATTTAAAAAAATGGCTTGTGTTTTACGGTGCTACAAGTTTGGTATCAGAGCCCTGGTTTGACATGCAAGCACGATTAGAGTGTTCAATTCCCAAATCTTGGCTCGAGGTTGGTCAAACATTTCCTGTGAGGGAATTAGAGTATTTGGATTTGCTGTGTGTGTTGTGCTTAACATGTGTGTACTAACGATTTATCTAATAAGTGTTGAGATGTTGTGAGTATTTCAAATATGACTGACAAAGATATCCCGACTGAGACTCCTGTGACCCTAGTAAGAACTGGAACTTGAACAACAAGTAATATGGAAACACCTACTTATGTCATGGCTTACGATGTTGAAACTAAACCGGATCAGTGTGAATATATCCATAAACTGGAAAATGAGATACAGGAACTTCGAGATACATTTCGTAGTCTGGAAAAGCAGAAATTTATACAGAATGAACAAACTCAAATATATTCGATTGCTACTCCTTCAACTACAATTCCGTCACAAGTGACACAGTAGCCATTGTACTATCCTTTTATACCTCAGGGAGTTTATCCTTATCCGTACATGAGATTTACACAACTTTGCGATAATAGGCCAGTTTTGGATTATCAATCGTCTTATTATCATGGTATCCCAGATCTTAATGTAACTCTGAGTTATTTGCGAGAAATGTTAAAAGTTTTGAAGGCATGTAACCCTGAAAATAAATTGAGAATACAATATGCGATTCAAATGGTAGAAGATGAGGTGAAAGCTAAAGACAAGATGAACCAAGATAAGATTCCTCAACCCAAATCAGAATTTGAACATTGTAATACTCAACAGAGGCATAGAGGGCAACGTAGTCAGGGATATGGAAATCAACAGTCACAGTAGTGTTGGAAATGTGTATCTTTTCATACTGGATCTTGTATACCCCAAACAAGGCACTGCGTTCAATGCGGATTGTATGGGCATGCTATAAAGGATTGTAAATTTCCTCAGAAAGTGTGTTGGAATTGTCAAAAAGACGATCATCAAGTGAATGACTGTATGGATGACAAGAAAATTTGGTCTAGATCAGGAGTTGGAGATGTCGGGGAATCCTCGTTAGCAGTTGGACAGAAGAGAAAGAATCCTCTTTCACCTGAGGGTATAACATATCAAAGATCAACAGATAATGCTACTACTAATGAAGATGATATAACGGGTATGTTTTGTTAAGCCTTATACTTATACGCATGATTATTTGATGATAGAGTTGATTACTCTAGTGTTTATGTGGCTGTATGTGATGATTTGAGCATGACTACTTCTGATGTGACTGTTTCACTAGAAGTAGATATAGCTGATGATAACCATTTGTTAGTTCACTTTGTTGATGCTTATATCTGAGATTGATATCATGTTGAGTATGTAATAGTTGAGCCAGTTTAGAACGAGTATTAAATGCCATGAGAAGTTGTTTTCTGATTATTTGAATTACATGCTGCATGATGTAATAGGTGTAGATAAATGTTAGAGCACTGCTAGTTTCATCTTTGTTTTATGAAGATTTGTCTTCTCATTTTGGATAAGTATGTATTTGTATTTTGATTGGAAAAGATGAGCAATTTATTTTTGATGTTTGAGGGATCTAGAATGCCCAGAGATGTGTTCGAAGAAGATGTGCTTGATTTCGGTACCAAGTGTAGTCCTTACGAATTTTTAATATGCTATTCGGTGTGATTGATGCTCTGGCAATATTGATGGATTTAATGAATCGGATTCGTCGACCGTTTCTAGATAAATTTGTGATCATGTTTATCGAGGATATATCTTGAACTATTCGAAAACTAAGTCTGAATACGGAGTTCACTTGAGATGAGTTCTAGAAATTTTGAAACGAGATCAACTTTATACAAATTACATAAATACGAATTTTAGTTACGAGAAGTACATTCTGAGACATGTGGTGTATATTGACGGAGTTAAATCTTGCGAAAGTTGAGACTGTGATAAATTGGAATGAACCGAAGTCGTCTTCCGAGACTAAGAGTTTTCTAGGGTAAGCAATTTATTATTGGGGAATTATTAAAGATTATTCTAAGATTGTGAGTCTATTGACAAAGCTAACTCGTGACGATGCATAATTTCGATGTTGACCGAAAGGAAGCGTTTTAGACTCTGGAGTTGTTGTTGTATCAGACTCCTATCTTAACACTACTTGATGGATTTGATAATTTTGTAGTGAAATGCGATGTTACATTTGCATATTTGAGTTGTGTGTTGATACAACAGGATTGAATAATTGCCTATACTTTGAGAAGGATTAACCTCGTGGAAATAATTATCCAATATATGAATTGGAACTTGAGATTGTTATCTTGTGTTAAAACTATGAAGACCTCATTTACATGATACGAAGTGTGTGATTTGTACTGATTATGAGAATTTTTAAAGTGTCTTTACACAGATGAGTCGGATATGTGGCAGAGACAGAGGATAAAAATTATCAAAGATTATTATTGCGATATTCCTTATCAATATGTAAATTTAATGTGTTAGTCTGTGCTTTGAATTGTAAGGGAATTAATAGTAATGTTCGGATTATGGGAATTGAAACTGTCCTTGACTTAATGGATGAATTGAGACTTGCTTAAATAAAAAACTTGAAGGATGAAGATTTGAAGCTAGAGACCCTGACTAAAAAAAAAGATTTAATCATTGATTATCGAGGACTAAAGATTTACAATTCTAATATTTGAGTTCCTGTACTTGGAGAATTTTGACATATTTGAGTTTCTATGCTTGGAGAACTTTGACATATTGGAGTGCCTATGCTTGGAAAACTTTAACAGTCAGTTTTATCGGAAGCCCGTAAATACGGATCGTCTGTTTATTCTGGTAACACCAAAATGTATAACGACTTGAAGGTGTTGTAGAGTTAGAAACACCTGAATGGAAGTGAGAACATATTACGATGGATTTTATGACTAATATTCCTCGAAAGCAGCAAAATCATAATATGAAGGAGTAATTGTCAACCGATTAACAAAGAATGCCTAATTTTGCTACAAGTGAGACGGTGTCATTTATGATTAGATACGACAAGAGGTTAATAATCAGACGGTGTCATTATGATTGGATATGATGAATGACTAATGATCAGATAGTTACTTTTGATTTTCCTCTTGAGTTAGCAGGAATTTGTGATATATTCAACGCGCGTTATTTGCGAAAGTGTAAAGATGAAAATAATAATCAGATACTTGTTGTGCATAAGATTGAAAGTAGATTCAAAGAAAGGATTAGTAGGAGGACATGTTGAACTGTTGGATCGTAAAGTTACTAAGATTCGCAAGAGACAGATTTCAGTGGTGTTAGTCTCGTGGAAGCATAATTTGAGTCGGATTTAACTTGGGAAACTGAAACTGATATGAGAAATTCGTATCCTCGGTTGTTTGATCGCTACGGGATTCCGAGGACGGAATCCTCTTAAGGAGGAGAGATTTGTAACATCCCAATTTCGGGCCTAGTCGTTTAATGAGTTTCTAAACTATTGACACGTGTTTATTTTAAAGAACGCTTATATGGTATCGTTAGATTCGTTTTTAAATAAGGATTCCAAATATAATTTTATTAGAAATTTACTAGTTGTTACTAGTCGGTTAAATGACAAACCGTATATTCGAACGTAGAGTTTTAAATACTGATACGTATGTATATGTGGAGGTAGCCGAAAATAAGGATGTATATATATATATATATATATATATATATATATATATATATAATTACATGCCTTAGTTTTATGTTTTATGTGTATGAAAGTTAAGGTGAAACTTGAGAGAAAACTTCCAACTTGCTACTTGATTCCACATCCTTGCTCTTGATTAATAGATTTAAGGTAGAAGTTGATTTATGGTTACTAATAATATATATTAGAAAGATTACCATGCTAAAATTTTGTAGAAACTATCATGTTAGTGATTTTCAAATAATCTTGAAAAGTAGTTACATGAGAATCATGTTTTTATGATCTTAAAGTATTAGAGTTTGTTCTTGAAACAAATTAACATGTTATATGTAACTTCTTGATGTTCTTGAATTATTATGATGATTTAAGAAAGCTATGGAAATCAAGAAGTCTAAAATGGTGGTGTATGTATGTGTGTTTAATCAAATCGTAGAAGAGGATGAAGATGAAATGATTATAAGAATTTAAATATTAATAATAATGATGATTTTTTGAGATAAGAATTATCAATCTTGACTTTCTTGACATGCTTGGTTACTTTGATTGAATACACATGAGTATTTAATAAAAAGAGGGGCTAAGGCTTATAGAAATGTACTTGAATATTGGATTGGAAATATAACTAAGTGTTAGTATGCTATAGATCCATGCTATAAGCCTTGTTTTCTATAGTCCATGCTATAGACCTTGATTCTTTTATAGTGTAAGTGTTGGATGCTATAAGCCTTGTTTTCTATAGTCCATGCTATAGACCTTGATTCTTTTATAGTGTAAGTGTTGCATGCTATAAGCTTTGTTTTCTATATAATGCTATTAGCCTTGTTTTCTATAGAATGCCATAAGCCTTGTTTTTTTATAGAATGCTATAGACCTTGTTTTTTTAATAAGTGTTGGATAGATCTTGTGTGTTAGTATATATGTTTGAGATTGAAGACCATGAATTTGATTATATTCACGAGATCGATGAAGGCTATCTAATTTATTTATGTATGTTAATCGATTAGGTGTTTTAATATATTTATCTATTTGATCGATGATAATTTTACATGAGTATGTACATGAGTTTGACACCGAATACGTACTTAATTGTGTTATTATAATTTGTTCGTTTCCATGAGATGTTTAACGGTTATAAGTATTTATAACGCGATGATGATGATTATTGATATAAATATAATTGAGAAAATATTTATGAACAGAAAAAGTAATTTGTGTGTTATCGTGTTCTCAGGAACGACAAAGGCTCGGTTCTTAGACAACTGAGTGGAACGAAGTCTGAGATTGAGGTGAGTGGACTTTAACTCACTGGTGGTATTAGTTATGATTATGATGATTATCTGGATTCATATTATTTAATCATGTGATAGATTGTTTAATCCGATATGATTGTTCGGAGATTGGTATGATGATGGTACGGAGATTGAAACTGTGATTGTATGATGATTGGCACTATGATTGTGCGGTGATTGGAAATTGTGATTGTTTGATTAGTTGTTTATTTATTGCAATCGAGTCCAAGATATGTGTGCGGTGAAGATTACTGTGCGCATGCTGTCTTTGAGGGAGGTTAGCCGGTTTGTGATGGGCTGAACTGGGTTGCTTCTGGTTGTGCGGTTGTTCACCCCCTGTTACATTTGTTACAGCAGAGGGGGTTTAACTGTGCCAGTTAGCATACGGTCATCGGTAAACCTATGCTTTGGCCGGCATATGGGTTGCAGGTTCCTGCAGAACCGTCGTGCCTCTAATGATACGTGGTGCCCCGCTCTTGAGTAGTCCTTGTGTGTCTTGTTTCTGTGATATTTGTTGTGATTATGCTATTGATGTTTGTGGCTTGAATTCCATTCACTTAGTTTTGTGCTAATTCGCCACCCTAACTCTCTGTTGCAGGTTTTAGTGAGCTTTGGTAGGTGTTTGTTTGTACAGGGGAAGTTTGACCGTCGCTCTGATATTATGTTTTAGAAAAGACGAGCCATCTTTGTGAATCCTTTTGTAACACAAAACGATATTGTGTTGTCGGACAATATTGGTTTTAAGTTTGTGGATGTTGTTATCCTTACTATATTCTATTAAAATACTTCCGCTGTGATTTAAAAAAAATGGCTTGTGTTTTACGGATGTAATCTTCATAAAGAGTGTAAGCATTGTAACGATCATAATTCGAGAATATTTTAAATATACTATTATGATTAATGAAATAAATTTATTAAAAGATAATAACTAGGGTTTTGAATAAAGAATTAATAAAAACGCTCACAAATGTTTAAAATGGTGAACACATGATATACTTTTATAGACGCTTACGAGTAATTGCAGGCCCGGCCCTAAGGGAGAGGGCAGTGGCCCAGGGCCCATCAATTCTAGGGGCCCACTGTGAAAAAAAGCCTATATGTATGTATGTATATATGTGTGTAAGCCCTTTAACACTGAAGGTAGTAGCCAATCAGAAATCCGGAACTGCAGAGACGGAAGGAACTCAAGGAAGGATTAAGGAGCATAAGAGGCGGAAGGAAACGAAAGACGATTACCGCTCTTTGAGTCGTCTTCTTGAAAACTGCATTCTCGAAACTCGTTTTTCTTGAAGCATTGAAGAGGGTGAAGTCAAGTCGAGTTGTGAACGGCTGGGAATATATCTGTAGCTTACGATTTAATTAGTTCCCAACACCAGCGGACAGCAGAACTAGCCAAGAACTCAAGAGTCGTCAATCGACTCTCAGAAAATCCTTCATTGAGTTCCGATTCAATCGATGCCTGGAAGCATGTCTGCGACTTATGATTGGTGATTCACCAATTGACGATGCTGAATCAAAACCCTAAGTTTAAATGCCTGTAAGTTTGTAAGTTTCTCTACTTCTATTTCTCTGTTTCTGAATTCTTGCTTTATGTTCTTCAGTTGTTCCTTATTTTTCTTAATCTTTATTTGCACTTGGTGAATCACAATCAAACTCATATTCTCTAAATAACACAAATTTTGTTTTTGTAATAACCGAATAGTGTTTCGGTGACAGTGGCTTATAACAACGAAAATCTGAATCTGATCAGTGAAGTATGAACTCTTGAGTCCATGAATCGCAAATTCAGAATCTTTAATTGGGAAAAATCGTTTACCTTATGTCATCAGGTGTATAACTCAATTCCTTTTTTGATCCTTTACCTTACACTATTTGTTTGTTTTATTATTGCATTGTTATCTCATAATGAATTGAGATATAAGTAACTAACTGGGTGAATCTCTGATTTTGTGAATTGTGAGAATGTGAATTTGAGTATTTGACCTGTGTCTGTGAAATGAGTTTAAGTATTCTACATCAATCTGTGAATCTGTGATTTATGTTTGTATATTTGACTTCAATCCGTTAATTTGTGATTTGTGTCTTTTATCTTAAGTTATTTTCTATGTAAATTCTACTTATTTGATAAAAATTTAGTTTAGGGGCCCTAACTAAAGTTTTCGCCCAGGGCCCAAATAATGGTTGGACCGGCCCTGAGTAATTGATTTGATTTACTTGATACACGAAAGTGTATATGTGTGTGTGTGATAAACACATGATTATATGATTTATGTGGTATATGAATTTCATGTAATATGATAAGTTTACCTGAATATGGTTTGTGTGCATGTTCTATTTACAAATATGACGATGATTACAATATTACGTAATATAAATATATAGGTCTAATAGTATATTCGAGTTTTCCCATAACACAATTAACTTCTTCCCCCTTCCCTTCACTCCTAACCAACTTAAATTAGGTAAGGAGATCACCTAAATTTGAAGCAATTGAAAGCAACGACACCTTAAAAACTTCAAAGAACTCATAAAACTAAACCTAAACTTGCAAATCTTTCTTTATAAACTGAAAAACCATATCAAAATCGTTCTTAGAATCTATATATCTTTGATACATATTTATAGGCGTAAAAGGCGGTTATTTGGGGTGGTTATCGCCGGTTTTTCCGGCGGTTGACAGCAGTCGGACGGCCGTCGGAGGTGGCTTGTACATATCAACCAAATACATATTATCTACAAAACACAAAATAAAAATACTAAAAGTTATCCTTTTTGACAATTAATTCCAACAATCTCCCCCTAATTGTCAAACGGTCTTCAATCTTCAAACTTTGAAACTTGAGTACTTCAAATCTTGAATCTTCAGTTCTTGAATCTTCGGGCTTGAGTCTTCTTGTCATTATATGTGGTAAACTTTGACTGATGATAAAACTTGTTGTTTGTATCATTAACTCCTTATTCTTCTATAGTTGTCATAAGTAATGTGGGTTCCAAATCTTCTTCCACCAAATTTGATTGTTCTTATCTTTGATATCTTTGAGATCTTTCACGGCAATGCGAGACATAGTGTCTATATCCGTTGCAGTTATAACACTTTATTTTGCTGATATCTCTTGCTAATCTGTTTTGACTTCTAGAGTGCTTCTTTACCTCCTTATAGTCTTGCGAGGGTTTTTCTTCTCTTCGATGTTGCTTAACATTCCCATGGTTTCAGATATGTGGAGGAACATACTTCTTTTTCTTCGATCTTCTAGTTGTGTAAACATTAAACCTTCTTGATGATTCACATATATGCTCTTCTTATACTTGAGTCTTTCTTCAAATGTCTTTAATCTTCCTATTGCTTTGTCAAAGATCATGGTGTCTAAATCTGAGTATTGTTCAATGGTTGAAACTATTTGAAATAAAGAATCCAATAATTTTCGTACCAGAGTTGGTGCATCTATTGTTGTTCCATGGCTAGTTTTTTCTTAAATAACATTTGTCATCTCTGAGGTGAATGAATCAATATATTCTTTTCTTTCATTTCTAGTGCCTCAAATTCTATATGAGGGTTTGTAATCTTGTCTTTTGTACTGAATCACCGATATACTTGGTCTTCAATGTGTCCCACATTTCTTTCGTACTTTTGCAATTTGCCAATTGTAAAGTTAGATCTTCAAGGCCATACTGAGAAGAGATATGCAATTGCAGTTTTATCTCTTTTGTCATCCACTTAAGTTTGAGGAGTAGGTTCAATCATTTCGCACAAACCATTTTCTTACAGTATGATCCTCATTCGGATGGACATTGAAAATGGGTTGTGGTTCCAATATCCTTTGTCTGATTACTTGAATTAACACTCGGATTGTCTTTCATATCTCCTTAAAAACCTTTACTAAGGCTTTTGATAACCTTTTAAAAAAATAGGTACAAAGAACTCATAAAACTAAACTTTAAACTTGCAAATCTTTCTATATAAAAGGAAAAACCATATAACAAAAGGCATTAAAAATGGGTTGTGGTCTCAATATCCTTTGTCTCTGATTACTTGAACTAACATTCGGATTTTCTTCCATATTTTCTTAAACACCTTTACTAATCCTTTTGATAACCTTTTAAAAAAAGGTTCAAAGAACACATAAAACTAAACTTTAAACTTGCAAATCTTTATTTATAAACTGAAAAACCATATCAAACTCGTTCTTAGAATCTGTACATCTTTGATACATATTTATAGGCCTAAAAGATGGTTATTTGGGGGTGGTTATCGCCTATTTTCCGGCGGTTGACGGCGGCGGACGGTGGCTGAAGCGGTTACCATCAGTGGTGTTGTACATATCAACCTAAATACATATTATCTACTAAAAACAAAATAATAATACTAAAACTTATACTTTTTGACAATTAATTTCAACAACCTCGTCAATAATCTTTCGATCTTCAAGCGTGTAACTAGAACTTCATCATGACTCAGGAGGCGCTTGGTTAATTAGAGGGGAATAGGAATGGCAAAGGGTAAGGGAATACAAAGGAATGCAATGAGCATTCCTTAGTATTATCAATACGATTGATATTGTTTGGTTAATATATGTAATCATTATATACATATATGTATATATATACATACATATATATATATATATATATGTGTGTGTGTGTGTGTGTTGTGTAGGAGTGGCGATGGTGGTGGTGGTGATTTTGCGACAAGTATGATGGTGTAGTGATGGTGGCGGTGGTGGTAGCGGCAACGACGATGGTGGCGGTCAGTAGTGGTGCTAGAGGGTGGTGGTGTTGATCGTTGATGTGTTACCATGGTGTAGTGGTTGCTGCCGGTAGTGGCAGTGGTGTCTGTTGGTGTTGGTGGCGACGATGACGGTGTTGGTGGCGGCGGTGACGACGACGACGGCGGAAGTTGGTCGTGGCGGTGGTTGGTGGTGGTGCTAAAGGGTGGTGGCACCGACATTGGTGGTGGTGATTGTTGATGTGTTACGATGGCATAGTGGTTGCTTACGGTGGCGGTGACGACGACGGTGGCGGCGGCAGTTGGTAGTGGTGACGGTGGAGGCTGGTGGTGGTGCTAGAAGGTGGTGGTAGCGATATTGGTGGTGGTGTTGATAGTTGATGTGTTACGATGGTGTAGTGGCGGCTGCCCGTGGTGGCGGTGGCGACGACAACGACGGCGGCAATTGGTGGTAGTGGCGGTAGCGATGGTGTCAGTTGGTGGTGCTGCTAGAGGGTTGTGGTACCGATATTGGTGGTGGTGTTGATAGTTGACGTGTTACGATGGTGTGGTGGCCGCCGGTGGTGGTGGTGGTGGTGGGGACGACGACGATGGCGGTAGTCGGTGGTGGCGTCATAGGGTAGTAGCAACGATATTGGTGGTGGTTAGTGATGGTGTAGGTGATCCGTGACGCATACGTACCTGAATCCATTACCCTGAATTCATTACCCCCAATTTACTGAGGAATTCATTCCCATTGATTATATTCCACCTAAACAAGCAACATCAATGATTCCCATTCCCATTCCTTACCCCCTAAAACCCCCAACCAAGCACCCCCTCACTAGCTAGTGCATTAATGGATCGAGAACAAATTAATAAACTCGCACTTCATTATTTTTCATTCTTCTTCACTTAACAATATTTAGTATACATATATATCTTAAATTTTATTGATAATTGATAAAAATACATAAACTAGCTAGCTCTATATGATTCTCCATTCGAATAAGGCAAAACAACATGTGCAACTTCACCAACTATTTGGGTCCGTCAAATATTAAGGAAGATTCATAGTTGGGAGAGTATATTTTTCATTACTAGACGAGGTATACACTTAGCTAACAAGGGTTTGGCCTTGGGCATGGTTAGCCCAACACCTTCCGTCATGTCAACCATATCTTCGGTTATCCTTTCCCACTCAAAACACTGTATACGTAATGCCAAACCTTCACCTGGGCAACTTCTCCTCCCAGACCCAAATGGCATTAACTTAAACCCATATCTTGTTCCTAGTAAACCTTCAAATCTTTCTGGTTTGAAACTTTCAGGGTCATTCCACAAGTTGGGGTCATGATGCATAGCCTAAAGATTGACAAGAAGCATAGTTCCATGAAGGATGTGACAGCATGCGACCTTGCAATCCTCCGATGACTGATGAGGAACTAGTAGAGGTACCGGAGGGTATAACCGTAATGTCTCATTTAAGATGCAATTTATATAAGGTAAAATCGACATGTCGGATTCTTCAATAAGACGTTGGTTGCCCACATGTATGTCAATCTCTTTCTGAGCTTTTTCTAGAACTTGTGGGTTGTTTAGCAAAAGTGAAAAGGCCCATTCCATGGTTCCAGAAGTTGTTTCAGTGCCAACTGTTAATAGGGTCTAATTAAAACCATCAACATGTTATTTAGATCACACATCGAAACGAGGAAAAATATTAGTATACAAGCTACCACTATATAAACCCAGTGTAAAATTTTAGTTTAAGTAAGAATGTTTTAACAAATTAAGCAGCTGAACAAGCTATGGATCTTACTATAACAAAGCTTCCAATCATTTCGTCAGTGTAGTATTCAGGATCTGATTCTTGTAGCGACAATAGCACTTCAATCATCGTCTTCTTTTTATTTTCGAATTCATATCCATTTTGTTTCCTTATTTGTTCAATCAACTCTTGAAAGAACACATCCCTCTTTTCCCGTAACACAATTAACTTCTTCTCCGTTCCTGTCACTCCGAACCAATTTAAATTGGGTAAGTAGTCGACTAAATATGAAGCACCCGCTAGCAGCAAGGCCTCGTCAAGAATCTTTTTTAATGTTTTCCCTTCCTCTTCTATCTTAGAGATGACACCACCGAAATACCTCTTCCCACATATCATCCTCATCATTACATTTAGAGTAAAATTGTAGAAAACCGAATTCATATTGACCGGAGAAGTATTCGACATCAATTTACGGATCATAAGCCTACCTTCATCAGAACGTACATCATTAAACTCGTTGAGCCGTTGGATAGACAATATTTCATTAGATGCAATGCGCCGAAGGTTACACCAGTTGTTGTTGTAGTTTCCCCAAATAAGGGCGGTGTAATTGTTTCCATAGATCTTGCCAAAAAGCATATCAGGACGATTCGCAAAGGTGATGTCATTCTTTGTAAGACACTCTTCCGCGTTAGAAGGGGATGAAATCAATAGGACGCGACGTGACCCAAAATGGAGAAGGAGGATCGAGCCATATTTAGCAGAAATCTTTGCTAATGTTCGATAAAGTGGGGCTTTAAGAAGGTAGAGGTGGCCAATTATAGGGAGGGTTGGGAAGATGGTTGGGGAAGATTTGAGATTTTGTGATGGATGTGGCTTGTGATCAATTGATATGAAGTTATAATCAATGCGAGGGAGATGCAAAAGTAGAAAATTTCCATCTCTCACTACTACAAAATTGACTTTCAGCCCCCCCTATTCAAACCCGGTTGTATAAAAAAGACCCAAAAAACCGGGGCTAAAAGGTATGATGAAGGGTACAAAGTAGTGCAGAGAGATTTAACCACGGTTTTTTACTAAAAAACCGGGTCTCAAAGTTTCAAAACTTTTAACCCCGTTTGGTTAGTAAAAAACCGGGACTGAAAGGAGATCCGGAAAAGGGACGCGCTACTAAGATAACATTTAACCCCGGTTGCTTAATATAAAACCGGGGCTAAAAGTTTCAAAACTTTTAACCCCGTTTGGTTAGTAAAAAACCGGGACTGAAAGGAGATCCGGAAAAAGGGACGCGCTACTAATATAACATTTAACCCCGGTTGCTTAATATAAAACCGGGGCTAAAAGTTTGAAACTTTTAACCCCGGTTTATTACGTAAAAAACCGGGACTAATAAGTAGCATTTATTACCATCGGGTGGCTCAACTACCCCAGACTTTTAACCCCGGTTGTTTATAAAAAACCGGGGCTGATACCCTCTATTTATGGCTGATGCATCCTTCTAATTCATCTTCTTCTTACTTTACCTTTTTTCCAATTTAAACACTCTATCTACTACCATTAATACCCATAAAAAAATTCTCAAATTTCTTCCCAAATTTCAAGTTTTATTTATTAAATTCTTGTCAAAGTCTACATCTATTGTCCATTTGATCAAATATTTAAAAGTAATATATATATATATATATATATATATATATACATAATATACATATTCATTGTTTTAGTTAGATTTTTTTGGGTGTTACATCCATTTTAATAATATTTGTTGTTTGTTATATATTGTAGGTATACATGTGAGGAATCTTATTAAATTACATTGTTTAGATTCAAAAGTTAAAGGTATGTTTATCTAATTCCCATTGTCTTAGTTCTTACAATTATATTTATGTAGTTTATACAAATATATTTACACACACATACATAATATATATATATATATATATATATATATATTTGCATTATCTTAGTATATATATATATATATATATATATATATATATATTAGTGTATATATATATTTGCATTATCTTAGTATAGGTTGTCAATTAGTAGGTAAACATATATGTGACATAGCCTTTAGTATGTATACCCGTCCATAATTAATCTAATAGAGGTTAATTGCGGATTGTCCCCAGGGACTGCTTTTTGAATATTTTGTCTCATTTAGGATGTGGATGCGTATTAACGGATTCGATATTTAAGAAAAAGTCACTACATTTCTCTTTACTCCTACAAGTTTGCGTTTTTATAGACAAACTTGGGGAGTTAAGGGGAAATGCTGCTGATTTTTTCTTAGATATTTAATCTGTTAGTACGTGTTCACATACGAGACAATTTATTCAAAAAGTGGGTTAGGAAAGACCACCCTTAGCCTCATTCATATATATCTACAGATGTCATACATGCATGCATCATATTAATTATATTGTTTTATAAATTTCAGATGGATCGTAATACATGGATGTACAAGATACCACGTGGTTCAACTATATATCTTGATCATTTATCTAGTTTTATGAAAGCTCTTGAGGATTATAAGGACAGAGAAAGAAAACGTGAAGTTTTGTGTCCTTGTAAAAGTTGTCGTCTGTTTGCTAATTCTAATGAAATTTATGGACATCTAATAGTGGATGGGTTTGTGGAGAAGTATACCACTTGGTCACATCATGGTGAACTACTATCGGATAATAACATGGTTCTTCCCCATTTAGATAACGAAGAGTTGATCTTGAATGATTGTGATAATTTAGAAGACATGCTTCATGATTTGGAGGATAATGTGCCAGAAAAGGATTACGATAAATTTCAACAATTGTTTGAGGACTCTGAAAAACCGTTGTATGCCGGTTGTACAAGATTTACCAAACTTTCCGCTATTCTAAAATTATTTCATTTAAAAGCCGAAAATGGTTGGAGTGATAAAAGTTTCACAAGTTTGTTAGAGATTTTGCATAAAATGCTTCCAGAAGACAATGAATTACCAATTTCATTATACCAAGCAAAAAAAATGATGTGTCCAATGGGATTGGAAATCAAAAGAATACATGCTTGCCCGAATGATTGTTTATTATATAGAAACGAGTATGAAAATCTGCATGAATGTGTTAAATGTGGTACATCTAGGTACAAGCAGAAAAAACAAGTAAATGAAAAAAATGACGATGTAACAAATAATGGACCTCTTGCGAAGTTATTGTGGTATTTGCCCATCGTGCCAAGATTGAGAAGATTATTTGCAAACTCCAAAGATGCAAAGTTACTGCGTTGGCATAAAGAGGAACGTAAAAATGATGGAAAATTAACACATGTGGCCGATTCTCCTCAATGGAGAAATATTGATCATGAATTCGTAGAATTTGGAGAAGAGCCGAGAAATATAAGAATGGGCCTTAGTTCAGATGGCATTAATCCATTCGGGAACATGAGCAGTCGACACAGCACATGGCCGGTTCTTTGGTGTATATATAACCTTCCACCCTGGCTATGCATGAAACGAAAATACATCATGATGTCATTGTTAATTCAAGGTCCAAAACAACCCGGTAATGACATTGATGTTTATTTGGCTCCGTTGGTTGATGACTTGAAAGAACTTTGGAGTGTCGGTGTCGAAGTTTATGATGCATACAAGATGGAGACTTTTCTTATGCGGGTAATGATTTTTTGCACCATAAGTGATTTTCCGGCATATGGCAATTTGTCAGGGTATAGTACAAAAGGTGGAAAGGCTTTCCCTATTTGTGAAGATGACACACATTCTTTATGGCTGAAAAACTGTAAGAAAATGGTGTACATGGGACATCGAAGGTCACTTCATAGGAAACACCCATACCATAACCACACAATCCAGTTTGATGGTAAAACTGAAAAACGAGTGCTTAGGAGACCGTTGGATGGAGAATCTACATTTTCCCGAGTTGAAGGTATAATTAACCTGTTTGGAAAGAAAAGTACGCCTCTAAAAAATATATGGAAGAAAAGGTCTATTTTTTGGGATTTACCGTACTGGAAGCATTTACAAGTTCGGCATTGTCTTGATGTTATGCATATCGAAAAAAATGTATGCGACAGTTTAATAGGCTTATTATTGAATATTTCTGGCAAAACAAAAGACGGAGTTAATGTTAGAAGGGACATGGTTGAAATGGGAATTCGACATGAGCTAGCTCCGATAGAAAACGAGGGAAGACGCACTTTTCTTCTTATTTGACAAAGCACAAGTGATTTGAGAAATGGATGAACTTGAATCAAGAGTATATAATTAATGGCAGATCAACCTGGAGTACTATTTCTTCTTATTTTCCTTTAAGTAGCATCTCAAATAATTATATATGTTGCCATTTGCCGATAGATATAGATATAAGATATGCAATAAAGTAAATGACATTATTATATTAAAAATTAAATTTCTATATTAATGTGTTAAAAAAAGAAAATGATGGAAAGGGAAGATGTTTACAGTCTTCTGAATATGTGTATTATACTAACTTATAAATTTGTTATTAGTGAACATTGGACATTATTTATACTTCTGCCTTATACACATAAGGGATTCATATTAGATTCGATCAAGAATGGAAAAGATTCTTAGAGCTTCTACATTACAAAACATCTAGAAACGTAAGAATACTTAAATTGATATTTATTTCATGTAAGAATAATAGAATGTAAACAAAGCGATTTAATTTGGTTATTTCTTTTTTTAGGGCTGTTAGAACTTTTATGAATGACACCGAGGAGACACAAATATCGTGGACATTTGCGGAGGTAAATTATATTGATTAATTATCTTATTTTGCATATATACTAAACTTATGTGCATGTTTAAGTTTGTTAAATGTATAACTTGGTATTAAAATTTAGTGCAATCAACAAAGAGGTGGTTTGGAGTGTGGATACTATGTCATGCGCTGGATTCATGAATTTGTCTTCAATTATCAGTTTCAATTTCCAGCTCAAGTAAGTAATTTGAAAAAAACTTTTGAATGTTGTCTATTACGTTAAAGTGTCATTTGTTAGATAACTATTTTTGTTTTAACGTTTGAATATCTATATATAGATCCCTTGGAACGACACATCTCCATTTGACCAAAATATTTTAGACACCGTCGTTCGTGTTTGGCTTGGAACATTTTTGTCGGCTTTTCTTTAACAAGTGATCATATACTCAGGTATATATATCTATATCTATGTTATTTCTCCTTTGAACTTAGTTAAATTATGCTTTTAAGACTAGATAGCAATAAAGTATATGTCATTGTTAATTGCTTACTTTGACCCGCTATCCAAATGGGTTAGGTACAAATGTATCTGTGATGTGAACTAACTTTCTTTTATTGATTTAGAACATATAGAGCTTATTTTTACTTCTTTTGTTTATGTTGATAGTTTGTGAAGCTATTATAGAAGATTTGAAGTGATGAAACATATTCAAGTCATCAAATGAACAAATGAGCTATAACTTGCTCTAGATTTTTTCATTTTGTTGATGGTATTGTTTAGGAAGTTAGTAAACATTCACTTGTACAGGGGCAGACCTGCCCTTTGTGGGGGGGGGGGGGGGGTCAAGCGCCACCGGTCCTTTGACGGTTCGTAGTGTTAATTTTTGACTTTTTGAGACGATGCTACCGGTAAATTTTCGGGTTGCACCCGGTGATGCCACCAAAATCAAAGGAAAAAAGAAACTTTTTATAAAAAAATGATAAGAAATAGTTTAATCTTTCAGTTTATACCTTTAAAATACTTTAATTTACCTTTAAAATAGCATTTTAGTTAACAGGTCTTCATATAAATTGTGTTTTGTTTTAAAATTTGGCCTTAAAATACCAGAAAAACAGCCGAAACCTCGTTAATCCGACCCGATTAACCGGAAACCCGAAAAAAAACCCGAACCAGACCCTCAAACTTATTTAATTTTATTCTCGCATTATATGGTGCTACCGGTCCCCAGAAATCCTGGGTCCGCCACTGCACTTGTAGTTTGTTATAAGTTAGGAAATTACATACGCTTTCTTATAATTGGTTTTGGAATTCAAAACTTGTACGGTTTGTATAGTTTCATGTATATTGAATTGCAATGGTTTGTTTCTGTAGTTATAATTCTTGTGTAGTTAATTGGGTTATGGTTTGTTGCTAAATACGAGCAGGAAATATGGAATTAATAGTAAAAACAGGTTTTTTTTTAATTTTTAAAAACTATTTAGCCCCGGTTCCTTAACTAAAAACCAGGGTAAAAGTTTATTTGGCCTTGGTTTTTTAACCGGGGTTAAAAGTTTTTTTTTTTTTTTGAAAAGCCCAAATTTTATTGAAAACAAAAGAATAGTGGAAGCCTCTAGAAGGAATAGAGGGCTACCACCTACAGTGCTCCATACAAAGAAAACATGTAGTATCTAATCTCACATTCTGAGCTTTACGAAATAACAGTGGCTATTTGATCCGGAGAAGATAACCAAACAGCCCATGAAATATGCCTCTTTTTCTTGACCAAGCCTTGAAGCCATTGAAACAAATATATCTGAGATTCAAAAAATACTTCTTCCAAACCTTTACTTCGACCATTGAATACCATATAGTTTCTATTTTTCCAAATACCATACGCTATTGTCTTTGCTGCTGTCTTCCAAAGTGTAACTTGATTCTGTGACCATGATGGCAATTTCCTGTTGCATACCTCTTTTAGATTATCATCTGGTTTGTAGTCGAGACCCCACCATTTGTACAGATTCTGCCATGCTATCTTCACTTTGCTGCATTTCACTGTTGCGTGATTTATATCTTCAACTTCATCTGAACATCTTGGACACAGCACCGACGGCACATCAATATCTTTATCCCGAAGCTTGACTAATACCGGTAATCTATCTCGAAACGCCCTCCAAATAAAGACATTGATCTTCTTTGGTAGTATCTTTGACCATTCCGTGGGAAACAACACCTAATGCGTCTCATATTTTTGTTTTTCGAAAAATTGTCTTATGAGATTGACAGAATAACTATTATAGTTATTCATTGTCCATTCCCATTTGTCTTCCACGTGTTGAATAAGTGACACTTTACACAACAATTCCTTTAAAACTTGACACTCCCTCCCGACTCTCCCAACATTTGACTCAAACTCACTAAAATCCCACACCCAATTCGACTGTGACCAAAAACTGACTTCACCAACTTTGATGTCTTTGTTACTACATCTGTTATATAATCTAGGGAACAACTCCGATAAACTCGACTCCCCAACCCATTTATCTAACCAGAAACTTGACTGCATACCATTACCTAACTTAACCTTAAACAAAGATTGTAAAGACAAACCTAAGGACTCGATTTCTTTGACCGCTTTTATAATTCCTCCCCAAATGGACCCACTCTCGACTCTGACCGACTCGAAACCACCTGACTCACCATACAAACTTCTAATAATGCTAACCCAATTTGACCCTTCTTTCACTTTGAATTTCCAAAACCATTTACCCAGTAAACCCAGATTGAATAATTTTAAATCACCCAAATTTAACCCCCCACCCTCAAAACATCTGATAGTTTCATCCCATTTAACCCAAGAGATATTTTTTTTAACCCCATCCCCTCCCCAGAAAAACACTCTCCTCAGTCTCTCAAGAGCACGTATGATACCGGATGGTGCATGGAACAACGAAAAGAAATAAAGTGGGATACCTGTAAGCACCGATTTTATCAAGGTAATCCTTCCCCCAAACGATAACATATGTCTTTTCCATGAAGGCAATCTCTGTTCAAACTTTTCTATCACCTTTCTCCAATACACCTTCTTGTTCATGTTAACATTTATGGGAACCCCTAAGTAATTAATCACTCCATCCCCCTCTTTACAGCCCAAACTACTCGTGCACCATTCAATTTCTGACCTATCCACCCCAATTCCAGTAATAGTACTTTTCCTCCAATTTATTTTTAGACTAGATGCTTCTTGCCAATTTTTTAAGATAGCCATCATTGATCTAATATTTCTCCTACTCCATTCTCCAAACAAGATAGTATCATCTGCATATTGTAGATGAGATACTTCTATATTTTTCTTTCCCACTAACACCCCTTTGAAAATTTGTTTTGAGCAAGCCTCTTGAAATAAAACATTAAGACCTTATGCCGCAATTAAAAATAAATATGGTGAAATGGGGTCACCTTGTCTTACCCCTCTTTCAACCATAAACTCTTCCGAAGCAGACCCATTAATCAAAACCGACATAAATGTGGACTTTAAACAAGCTTTCATCCACATTAACCATCTAGCCCCAAACCCCATTTGATTCATGACATCAAATAAAAAATCTCATTCTAAACTATCATACGCCTTTTCAAAATCAATTTTAAATAAGAAACTCTTGCTTTTTTTTCTCTTTTTCAAATCATGTATAATTTCCCCTGCACATAAAATACCATCTAATATTGACCTACCTTGAATGAAAGTTGTTTGTGACTCACCAATTAAATCTTCAATCACCTTCTTGATTCTATTTGCTAATACCTTTGAGATGATCTTGTAATAGCATCCAATCAAGTTAATGGGCCTGAAATCATTAAAAGTCATGGGGTCATTACATTTTGGAATTAAAGTAATAAAAGAAGAATTACTCCCTTTTGAAATACATCCTTTAAGCCAGAACACGTTCAAGGCCGACATTAAATCATTTTTTAACATTTCCCAAAAATGTTTTATAAATCCAAATGTAAACCCGTCTGGACCCGGTGCCTTGCTACTTCCACATTCCCAAATAGCCCCTCTAACTTCCTGCAATGTGAAGTTCTCTTCTAATGTTTTGACTTGAAACCGGGGTTAAAGACTATTTAGCCCCGGTTTTTTAACCGTGGTTGAATACCCACATTCAGTCCCCCCCCCCCCCTATTCAGTCCCCCCCCCCCCTATTCAGTCCCCCTCTAAAACCGGGGTTAAAGGCCTTAAAAAATCGGAGTTAAAAGTGCTTTTTGTACTAGTGTCTCTAAATGACTTGATGTAAATATTCTGGTTACTAGCAACTGTTTTGGTATGTATATATATATATATATATATATATATATATATAATCAAGATCATTTGCGAACGTTCGCACGGTGCGAACGGCCAACATAAGAATTTTGCAATTTAGTCAAACATTACGGCAAACTTTGTTTCAAAATTGGATAGATTTATTTTTTTAACTTAATTTAGTCTAGAAACCTAGATATAAGTTTAGTTTATTTTTCCTCTTTTTTAGGATTTATTTTTTGAAACTTAGTCAAATGTGGTAGGTTATAGATGAAGTAATTTTTATTCGGATACAGTGTTTTTAAGCAAGATGCAGTGATATTTTAAATAAGCAATTATTGATTCATTCATTTAAGATGTAATAGTTTTAAGAAGATTGTATGTTTTTTAAACATGATGCACTAATTTTAAGCTAGATGCAGTGATTTTGTAGATAAGATGTAGTGATTTGTAGGCAAGATGCAGTGTTTCTATCATCGCGCATTTTAAGACTATTTCTATTGGAACCTTACCCTATATATATATATATATAGACAAAAGTTCATGCGAGAACCAATCCTAGCCGTCCAATTCCCCCTACTTTTATGTCATTGCCCACCCATGAATTCTTTACACGCACCCTGCCACACTTTATCCCCTCCACGCTCTTCATCCATGAACTTCCCATATTCAAGGAACGGTTGGGATTGGTTCTCGCAGTTCTCTCACTAACAACGGTTTTCGCATGAACCCTCCCCTATATATATATGACGAAGTTTATTTGAGAACCATTCTTAGTGTTCAAATAAAAAGAGTTAATACAAAATGTATAAAGAAAGGAGGGGAGGACACATGTATCTATAGTCATAGGAACATTTTAGGAAAACTAGATATTCTCTCCTCCTACTTCCTATATCCATGTTCTCTCTCTATATCTCCTTACTTTCACCGCCTTCCCCCAAACCCTAACTACCTTCACCATTCTCACCATTCTGCTTGCTGACGACTATGCCGCCGCTCGTGATATAACGAAGAAAATCAATCCTACATATCTTCTTCTTTTATTTTCCTTGTCTTATATGATCTCTCTGTTCTCATGAATCATCATGTTGAAATTGGTCCTTTTGTCATAATATGAGAAAACAGAAAAGGACGGGGCGACTTTCACACATATTGAGAAGCTTTCACTTCACAAAACAACAAAAAGAACCGACAGTTTTTTTCTTAATTTGAAGGTTTGCGTGGCGTCGATTGGTTGAGTATATGACGATGGTTGTGGTTTTTGGTGCATGGGGGTTTGTGTTCATCACAAAAATTGTGACATATCGTTAACTTGTAGTGTGGAAAATTCATGTGCATCATTTTTCAATACGATAGTATTTTGAGACAACTGTATCAATGCTTTTAATTCAAAGTTTTGGTATTGTGCATCAATTCCTTTATGTATCTGATAGTTGTGCATCAGTTCCGTTTTGTATCTATTGATGAATTTATGAGATTGTGCATCAATTTTTTTATGTATTTGTTGATATATTTACGAGATTACGCATCGAATCCTTTATGTATCAATTTTGTTATTTTTTTTAAATAGATTGTATGTGAATCAATGTGCATTATGCATCATATGGTGTTTTTACGCGGTTTTTTTACTGCGTGCATAAAATCTTCTAGAGTAAAACGCCACATTTTTAGGAGCAAATTTGAAATTTTAAAACTTTAAATGTTAATTATACCCTTAAGTGTTATTTTTTAATAATTACAAAAAAAAAAAAAAAAAAAATCACATTTGTAAGAGCAAATTTGAAAAATCTAATTTATAAGATTTCTCCTTACTTTTTTTAGTTTAATTTTCTTTTTACTAAATCTCCACCCTATATATAGAGAGAGAGAGGAGGGATCCTGTAAGAACACGTTTTATTTGGAGAACGGTGAGAACACTTTTAGGCCAATCATTTGGTTTAATTAAGGTATATTGAGTTTATATTCCTTACTTAATTAAACCAAATAATTAAAATTCAACATTCCTTAATTACACAAATTTAATATCAACCATTAAATTAAGATAATCCAAGGGCTATAAATTGTTCTCACCGTTCTCCAAATAAAAGGTGTTCTCATTTGATCCTGTCTATATATATATATATATATATATATATATATATATATATATATATATATATATATATAGAGAGAGAGAGAGAGAGAGAGAGAAAAGTTCATGCGAGAACCGTTGTTAGCGCGAGAACCAATCTAAGCCGTCCAATTCCCCCTCTTTCAATGTCATTGTCCACCCATGAATTCCTCACATGCACCCTGCCACACTCTATCCCTCCACGCTCTTCATCCATAATACTTCCCATATCCAAGGAACGGCTAAGATTGGTTCTCGCGGTTCTCGCACTAACAACGGTTCTCGCATGAACCCTCCCCTATATATATATATATATAAAATACCATAATTTTTTTCGTACGAGAATTGTAATAATTTGTAACATTATTGATGATTCGTTATTAGAGATATTTTGGTTATTTATATATTTTCACAACTGTAAATTACATCTAGATTAATGATTTGCTAAAACGCTATTAATACGTCATTAATGAGTTAATCATTAATCATTAATAAGTTAATCAAGATTAATGATTAGATTCCTTATTTATATAAAGTCTTTAATTATCACCTAAATATTCATTTTCATTCGAATCCCTTAATTAACTCTCGCCTATATAGCGATCGAACTTAATCTTTTAACACTTCACCCGTTCACCTAGATATATAGCCTCTATTGTAGAACTTAATTTCAACATGATCATGCGTATTCCCACAACATATGTTTAACGTACGTGTCCTCGGGCATAATTAAGACACCTACTATACTTTAATTACGAAAGATGTTTCCACTATTTTCGTCCTACTAAATATTAAATGTTAATTAGATCTTTGGATGACGCAAAGTTTAGAAGACATAAAAACACGTACGTACGTGCGGACGAAATTCACACACGCACGTACGTAAGAATCAAGCACAACTACAGAATTTCAATGTGAGCACAAAATATTGAATACAATGTACAAATATGCATGTATAGACACACACATACGTATATACATACAAACTAGCATAGCATCCATCTAGAACTACGGCGACCGTGAACAATTTAATTAATTATAGAAAAGCTTAGAAGTTTGTAATGTTTTCATTATTGTTTTATTTTTTTGAACTTTTATTGACAAAAGACCGGCTCGATCATTAAAGTAAAAGCTAAATTTATATTTTAAGTTACTATTTAGTGTTAGGTTAGTTTAGAGGCTGTCTATTTATAAACATTGAATGTTAAACCGGTTAGTATGTTTAATAACAATAAAAAAAAATCCTCTAAACCATAAAAACTACGCTGACCGATTAAGTGTGAGAAAGGAAGCCGAACCATTCGATCAGCAACATTATGCTTATAAAACTGACGGTAGGGCCAAAGAGACTCGTTTGATGGTTTAAGGCTACGCGTTGTACCTTACCTGCATGTACCCCTTACCCGATGCTACATCAACGCCACATTATTTCCCTTCTTCTTACCCAATTATCAAATTTTACCTTACCTTAAAACTATCCCCTTTTTTTAATTAATATAATAAAATAAAAAAACATATGTGTGAATGTGTGATTGGTTGAGAGGGGGGTAGGGGGGTTGTGAAGCTTTCCATCTAGTCTTGATACCTGCTGTGCCTACTCGCTGGGGCTTACCCAAAATCAAATTTTGGTGTACCCGCAGGTACTCGCCTTACCCGATTGCCATCGGGTTGACCACAACGAGTGGCCTAACAAGTTTTTGTTTTCCCGCTCGTTACTCTGGGATAATAACAAATTAGTATATTATAATTATTATGTGCATCTAAAGTAGTGTTTTTAAAAAATAACATAGTAGTAATGAACTTTTATTATTTGCATGAAAATAATTAAAATCCTTTTTCAAAGACAACAACAACTTATAATTTTACATTTCTGACTAATTATTTTAGCTACACATGTGTACACTTAGTAATTGTGAAACTGTTTTGAAAAATATTTCACATAATATATATATATATATATATATATATATATATATATATATATATATATATATATATATATATATATATATATATATATATATAGGAAGAAGTTCCATCGAGAACCATTTTTATTGCGAGAACCAATCTGAGCCGTCTAATTCCCCCTCTTTCAATGTCATTGCCCACCTATGAATTCCTCACATACACCCTGCCACACTCGATCCCCCCACGCTCTCCATCCATGAATTCCACTTATCAAATCAACGGCTAAGATTGGTTCTCGCGGTTCTCGCATTTTTATCGGTTCTCAATGGAACCCTCCCCTATATATATATATATATATATATATATATATATATATATATATATATATATATATATATATATAACGTGGATATTTTATTTAAAAAATACACACAGATAATATAATAGAACTGAAGTGCTAAGATTCATTTTAATTGTATTATAAACATGAATAAAATAATTAGAAATTTAAACAAAAATAACATATAACCTTTTATTATCTAATTTTCATATATTTCCTATAATAAAACATAAAAAAACTTTTTTTGCCTTTACTATACACGATTACAACATTGTCTACCATCGTACCTACCACTATAATTTCCCTAAGATGCATGTTCTCTCCAAAATTGATCTCGTCATCGTTGTTTCCCATACACTACTATTACAACCAACACATACTGCTTAGTACTCAACAACAACGACTGACAACAATCATTTATGGCGACTATCCCCACAAAATATATATCACTTTTTAATTAAAATAAAAATAAAAAAGATTTTTTTATTGTATTTATATTCAATCAAAATGTATTAAGGATGACAGAGGGAATGTAATTTTAAAAGATAGAGATATTAGACGCAGATGGGGTGATTACTTTCTCCATCTCTGGAGACAAGCTTAGATGTGAGGTGTAGTGGAGAGAGCCCCGAGGAGGGCCTTAGCGTTCATAACGATTGTTATTGCACTAGGATCTCTCAAGGGGAAGTTAGAAGTGCTCTTCGTAAGATGGGGAGTGGAAAAGCGGCAGGACCTGATCAAACCCCTATTGAGGTGTGGAGGTGTCTTGGAGAGCCGGGCATTAACTGTCTAACAAACCTTTTCAACCTAATTTTTCAAACTGCTAAGATGAAAGATGAATGGAGAAGGAGTTTGGTTATTCCAATATTTAAGAACAAGGGAGACGCACAAATTTGTGGGAATTATCGTGGTATTAAACTCCTTAGCCATACGATGAAGTTGTGGGAGAGGGTGATAGAAAACAGGTTGCGATGGAAAACAAAAGTATCTGAAAATCAATTCGGGATTATGCCAGGGAGGTCGCCAATGGAAGCAGTTCGCCTGATTAAAAGCCTCGTGGAAAAGCATATGGAAAGACAACGTGATTTGCATATGGTGTTCTTAGATTTAGATAAAGCATATGATAGCGTACCTAGAGAGATTATTTGGAGGACTCTAAATGATAGAATCGTCCCAGGGAGATATATTAGGGTCTTGAAAGACATGTATGAGGGTGCTTTGTCCTGTGTCAACACTCCGGTAGGAGATAGTGAGTACTTTCAGGTTTTACACGGCCCCCACCAAGGGTCTGCACTTAATCCTTTCATCTTTGCAATCATCCTCGACCAACAAACGAGAGGGATTCAAGGAAGCATCCCATGGTGTATGATTTTCGCAAATGACATTGTCGTGGTTTCTAATACGAAAGAGGAGTTAAGTAGAAGATTAGAACAGTGGAGGGTTGCGTTAGAGGACTCAGGACTAAGGATAAGTAGAGGTAAGACCGAGTATCTTTTTTTGCCATTTTAGCAAGACTGACATCGAGGAGAGCCAAGATACCTACATAGGGGAACACCCAGTGAGACCCCAGGAGTCTTTCAAGTAGTTAGCATTCATTTTACACAAAATGGGGAGGATAGATGAGTATGTTTGCAACCGTATTCAGGCGGGATGGAGGAAGTGGAGAGCGGCGTCAAGAGTGTGTTGCGATAAGAAAGTACCGCTTAGGCTCAAAGGAAAATTCTACAGACTAGTTGTTAGACCTCATGTTATATGGATCAGAGTATTGGCCACTGAAAAAGGCGCAAGCGGAGAAGTTAGAAGTAACAGAGATGAGGATGCTTACATAGATGTGCGGGAAAACGTTGTTAGATAAAATCCCGGTTGGTGTTTTTACTTTTAGAAACGAATTAAGAGTATCATCTATCGCCTACAAGTTGAGAGAAGGGAAACTGTAACACCATCTCAACCGGCCTAGATTAATTAAGGTAATTAAATTAATTAATCTTGGGAGTTATATTTAATTATGAGTTTTACTTGCTATTATATGTTATTTAATAGTTATTTGTTTTATTGGTTTATTTTATTATTTTAATTTGAATTGATAATTAATTTAATAAACTAAAATGATGAGGAGATGTCCTTTGGTTGGGTTGGTCACGCCATGTATTCACCAACTTCACCACTCATACCTTATTTGCTTTCAAGTTATACAAAGTGTATTGTGTGTGTTTTGTGTGTTCTCGGCCGAGAAGAAGAAAGAAAGAATTCAACATTTGGTCTTCAAGCTTGCATGCAATTAGGTTTCTGATTTCATATCACTATCAAGGTTAGATTACTGAAATGTAATTGTTAATTATTTTTAGTATTCGGTTTGTATATGTATATGAATTCCGATTGAAGCTTGAGATATAATTTGATGAATTAGGATGAATGCATGATAGAATTTATGATCTATACATGTTATTTATATGTTTAGAATGATTACTGGAAACATATATGTTAGTGCAATCAATAGATTAAATGTTTAAATATATTTAGTTTTGATGATGCAATTTTAATAATAAAATTAATGAATAATATATATATATATATATATATATATATATATATATATATATATATATATATATATATATATATATATATATATATATATATATATCCAAGTTAATATGAAAATAATAAGTTTGGCAAAAATAATGATTCATATTTATTTGTTGAAGATCACAACACTGATAAAAACTCACAAAATATATACTGCATATTTTATCGCCAAAATTATAATAGTGGGTGAAAATAAAAATGACACTATAATCATAATTGAATATATCTTTTAAACGTCATTTTAATAAACATATATTTTCACTTATAAAAATGTTCCATACTGCGTCAAAATAATATTTGTCTATGGAACAAAGTTTTTATAACTTCTTGCCAACAAATTTGAATTGACATAATTTTATAAATTGGCAAAAGTGAAAATATGTATTTTAGAATACAAGATAAATATCCTTAAGAGGTATTATTATACTGTGTATTGGATAAAAGGTACAAAAGAATATTGAAAGATCTTGGAAAGTACATCAAGTACTATGAGTTGTCATCCTCTTATTAAACATGGATTTAAATCTTCAAAAACCAGTCAAAGTACACAGTGTAACGATATTTATTTTGGTATTTACTTATTCTAAAATACCGGATTAAAAGAGGAAGTCGTAAAACATAGAAAATAATTTTAAACGACTAGAGATGACGACATCTGTGGCCACGGTCGACCGTGGGGATCGACCGTCGAGCCAACAGATGTCCCCACCTCTCCTCTCTCTTCCTCTATAAATACCACCTCATATACAACCAAAATTTACCTTTTGCAAAAATCAGAATATTTCTCTCCTCTACACATTCACACACCTGTGATCTTACAAATTTGTATATTTAGTGTGTGTGATTCTTGAAGTTGTTTATTCACTTTGATATATTCAAACAACACTTCAAGATCTAGCAAAAGGGAAGCAAGAAAAGTTTATAGAGAGTTGTTCTTAGTGTTCATACTTTTCTTGCTTGAGAGATTCAAAGAGTTACACCATTGTTGGGTGTTTGTGAGTTTGAGAGTTGTGTTCTTGAGTGAAGAACATTGTTGTTCTTGGTGGGTTTGATTATTCCCCACCTTGTGAGTTTTGGGGGTTTGTGAGTTTGAGAGTTGTGTTCTTGAGTGAAGAACATTGTTGTTCTTGGTGGGTTTGATTATTCCCCACCTTGTGAGTTTTTGGGTGTTTGTGAACTTGAGAGTTGTGTTCTTGAGTGAAGAACATTGTTGTTCTTGGTGAGTTTGATTATTTCCTACCTTGTCAGTTTTTGGGTGTTTATAGTTCTTTGTGAAGAACTTGGAAGTTATCTTCTTGTTGAAGAAGATTGGTGTTTTTGGGGAAGAGCACTTTTAAGATCTTGGATTAGATCTTTTAGTGGTTGTCACCTGCCCGTAAAGGTGATTGTACTTCGGTGATCTCTTCCGGGCTAAGAGGTACTTTGCACGTGGGGCTAGTGGAATCCTTGACAGAGGTCAAGGCATGGATGTAGGTTGTAGTTTAACCGAACCACGTAAAAATCTTGGTGTCATCCTTCTAAACCCTTAACTCTTTAGTTTCCGCACTTGCATTTGCATATTTATTTTCGCAAACATATTTACATTTTTAGCATTTTATTTCTTATTTCTTTTATTTATTTATTTCTGTAATTTAAATTTCAGTCTTACTATATATATTAATATATATATATATATATATATATATATTTATCTGGTATACCCATCAAGATTAATATATATATATATATATATATATATATATATATATATACTTTCCGCATTTTATTTCTTGCATCTTATATATATGTCTGGTACAATCATCAAGATATATATATATATATATATATATATAAGCACTACTATACATATTTATATATTTTACGCATTACTAATTCAGCGCATTAATTTTCAAAGTCTCATATATTTGCTATCTTATATCCATTAACAGTTTTCTCTTTTGTGTCCCATATTTAAATTAATTAAATAATCGAAAAAGTGGTCATATAAACTATTCAACCCCCCCTTCTAGTTTCTACAATTGGTATCAGAGCAAGTTGCTCTCAATTTGCTCAAGTTTTATAAAAACTAATTTTTCAAATTTTGAGTTGATCCATGGGAAAAGGAAACTATTACGAGGGTTGTTTATTGACTATTCCACGGGCATTTGAATCCGATAAATTTAAGAACTAGAAATTAAGATTTGAAACATATATAAAAACCAAAGATTTTGATATATGACACATTATTGAAAATGGTGACTTTCAAACAAAGGATAGTAAAAATTTAACGTTAAAAGATTTATCTTTTCTTAAAAAGAATAGTGAAGCAAAACTATTATTTTATAAACTTCTACCAAAAACAGAATACAGTAAAGTTTTCATGTGTAAAACTTCAAATGAGATTTGGAAAACATTAATAACAATACATCAAGATGTCGTCTTACTAAAAGATTGCAGAGATGATTTACTTGTTCAAAAAGATGAACAACTTAATGCAGTTAAGGATGACAAAACGACGGAGAAAACAAAAGATGAGTCACAAAACTTAAAAGCTAAAGAAATCTTAAGACACGATGATGAAGAAAACACTGAACCTTCCACTAGTGGAAGAAAGGAAGATGAACATCACAAGATATTTGCCAACAACGGTTGGGAAGAAAATGATAGTTCAATCACCAATGATGATAATGAAACTTGTCTTATAATAAACAAGACAAGAGAGGTACATTCAAATTATTCTTACTATAGTTGTGATTCAAATGATGATGACTTGAAGCAAAAATATTACAAATGTGAAAAACTCCTTTTCAAAACAAATAAGAAAAATGAGTCTTTAAAAACTGAAAATAATGTATTAAAAGATTTGGACACAAAACGTGATGAGTAACTTTTAGAAGCTAAAAACCAAATCTCAAGTTTGTTAAAAGATATAGAAAGATTGAAGGTTAACAGCAGTGAACTAGGATTTTTAACTAATCAAAATATGCCTTTAACTATTTCCACCACAAAGATTGCTTTTGAAAAAGAAAAAGAAAGAATGACCACGACGGCAGCACCACGGTCGACCGTGAGGCCTGCTACCGTGACCGTGGGTCACTCCAAAGTACCTGGAGTCGACCGCGGTCGACCGCGAGGTGTGATCGTGGTGGCAGAAATCGAAAAATTAATTTTAAGCCCAAATCATCATCATATGAACATAACATTATTCCTATTGCATTGTATAATTATCCTTATGGTCATAATGCTATTCCCATTGCCTCAAACCAACAAATAAAAGAATTTTATGAACCATCAAGATATCAAATTGAATACTCTAAACCTTTCAAGCCTTTTATGTCATATCATAATAATCTCAAAAGCTTTTCAAACAGTAGATTCTCTTGTAACTACAATGTCAAACCTAAAATAAATTACAATAATCTTTATCATAAAAAGAATCATTTTAAAAATAAAAGAACCAATTTTCGTAGGCCAACTTGGAACAATCAAGGGTCTCCCAAAGATTATACTAGTTCATATCCTACTAGACCTTATCACACATATAAAGTCACACCAAAGTTGATAAAGGTAGGAATGTTTGATGCTAACAATCCTGGACCCATGAAACATTGGGTACCATATTTGTCAAATGTTTAAATTGCTAGGTGAACATAAGTGGACATCCAAGATCACTTAAATTAGTAGATGTCCCAAGCACATGATGAGCAACAAATAGCTATTCACTATGCAAGATGTCATGTGGTGTTCAATATCAATATAAGGGGTAAACTCTACGGTAAAGGTAACATTCCTCATAATAACATGATCGGTATAAATGTCACCCATGATAAATAATCTAACTTTAAAATCATAAGCGTTATTCAAATTGTGTGATGAAAACATGCTTGTGACACTCATAAATGGTCATGACATGATTACTAAAGATAAGTGAAATGCCTAATCAAAGGTAAAAGAAAACGTATATTATATATGTAATATAAATATAATCCATCAAAGTATGTCTTCCTTGTTTAAATGATCATTATATTTTATGGCCTAGGAGATTAGGGTCATGCTAATATAAATTAATCCAAGACATTGGCATTTAAGAGCTTGTAAATAATTTACCAAAATTAAAATTTGATCAACATTTTTATGATGTTTACAAAGGTGAAAAACAAGTTTATGTCTCTCATAAGACAAAATACTTAAAATTTTAAAATTCTTGTATGTGGACTTGTATCATCATTCATAAAAAGGTATGGTGGAAAATTCTACACTACAGTAGTTGTAGATGATTTTTCAAAACATATTTAGACATTATCTTCAAGATTAAAAAAAATGGAGCTTTTAAAAAATTCAAATTCTTTGAAACAAATTCAAAACCATCAAAGTCACTTGATTACGTCCATTCGTACGGACCATGGTATATAATTTGATAATGATTTTTTTTGCATTTTGTGACAAACATGATATTACTCATAACTTTTCGGCTCCTAAACCTCCTCAATCTAATGAGGTAGTGGAAAGGCAAAACCGAACACTCTAAGAGATGAGTCATACCATGTCTAATGTACAATCAAATCCTCAAAAGTTTTGGAATGATATCGTAGCAACCGTTACATATATACTCAATAAAGTTATAGTTTGGTCACTCAAAAAAAAAGAGACCCCTTATGAACTATACAAGGGCAGAAAACCTACACTTAGACATTTGAGTGGTGTTTGGAAGTAAATGCTTCATTTTTAATAATAAGGAACACTTGATAAAATTTGATCATAAATCATATGAAAGTGTGTTCCTAGGACATTCTCTAAATAACAAATCATATAGAGTCCTTAATAAACAAGCTATGGATATAGAGGAAATCCTAAATGCCACATTTAATGAAACTCCTCAAAACAAATCAATGCCTCTAGTTGATAATGATCTTAATGAATGACAATCTTTAGAACATCAACTAGCAAAGCTTAATTTAAATAAAGACATAGTTGTCATAAAGAATGAAGCCACTTCCTCTACAAAGGCCTAGTGAACCTTTCAACACTAGAGAAATTAGAGTTCACCAAATTGACCAAGTTATTGACAATATAAGTGAAAGAACCACTAGTGCCAACACGTTTCAAAAAAAAAAAAAAATTTTTAGTGCCATAACGACTATTTGAAAAATGATGACTAGCACTAAATAATAACGTATGGCCAATGCAAATTAAATAAATAATCTTGTAGCCATTCATTGGGTCTAGTTATATCATCAAATGTCAAAGTAAAAAAAAAAGGGATTATGAGTCGGTTTCATAAACAAATCTTACAAACAAAAGTAAGGGATTGATTGTGAAAGTGTAAAAGTTGTTACTAGTGCAAAAATATCGTCAAAAATCATGTTTTGAAAATTTCTTAAAAGATCAAATATTTGCAAGCTCTATAATTAAAAATGCATGGATTAAATTAAAGCATGTAGATTATATTAATTTATGAATATTTGACATAAATAGGAAATGCCTTATTACATGTCTTTTATGTGTTTAAAGAGCTCTAGAAAATTATGCTCAATTTTTACATTTCCTAAAATGGAAAATTTTCACTTGGTTGAAATATTAAAAAAATGGGTATAATTGATAAATCCTTGTTTAGTAAATGATCATTTGGTATGATATTTAGTTTTACTAATCTAGAGTTTTGTATAAATTCTCTAAAGATCATGCACTATAAGCATAGTTAATAAATCTAAGTTGTCTTCAACAAAGAAGTAGAACATGTGTACACCAATCTAAATATATGATTAAAGAAAATTTTGATGGTGCAATGTGAACCCAATATATATATATATATACATGAATACAACTTGTAAATTAAAACAAAAAGGTGAGCTATTTGATAGAATAAAATAATATGGCATGATCGGGAGCTTGCCTTATCTAACAGCAAGTATACCCAATATTTTGTATAGTGCTTGTAGATGTGAAATATTTCAGGAAAATATTAAGAAATCACATCTTGATGCGGCAACAAATATCTCTACACAACAAGTGAACGGTGGATCATGAACTTTAAACTTCGACGATAACCTGTATAGACATGATGAGCATAATATATTCAAATCTTGAATAATTTCTAAGAATACAAGTTGAGGTATTACATTCCATTCAAGGGGTTATGTTCAAACACTACAGATAAAATGAACACTTGCTGACTATAAGGTAAGTCTCTCGAAAAGCCTATTATGTGTGAAAACTTAGCCCTCACTTTTTACATGACAATGTGCATGAATGAAATGTCATAATTACAAAAAGTCATTGGAATGAAAATTGCTGAAGAATGAGATTAAAAAGGATGAATTATAATCCTTGAAAATCAATATTCAACATAGAACAAAATCACGTTGAGCTAATATGCTAAATTTGAAAAATCGCGAAAATTTACTCAAAAGGATAACCTATGCTCATTTGTAACCTATTCTAGCATACAAATATAATCTGAAAAACTCTAAAAAGATATGTATCTTCTTTCTATCAAGTTCAAGTAGTAATAAGTACCTTATTGTGCAATCTAGCTTTGTCATGCTTCTTCTTATAAAAAGGAAAAGCAATCCTTAGTATTCAAAGGATTGAATCCAACTACAAAGATTTTGAAACATTATAAGCTCTACAAATCAAAGATAATTTAAGGAAAACACACCCTTTAGGGACATTAAGTATGATAAATGGTTGATTTCATACCTTTCTTGGTTTAATTAATAATCATGATGTGTGCATGTTTTAAATGATTTGATATGTTCTAAGAGTGTTAAATGAAGTTTTTAAATTTGATGAAAATACAAAGTCCCGGTCGATCACGATCGAAGGAACTGCTACCGTGAAATGTTGTGGTATCTTGCTGGCCGCAACCGTGGTCGATCACGGTCGACCGTGAGTATGTGTGACGATGAACTTTTCAAACTTCACAGTTTGATATGATTTTCATATTTATTTGCAATAATATATGTTGTCATAACATGGTTATATGATCTATGTCTCATATGTGCAATCAATAATGACTATTTAGACAACGCACCAATGCTTGGATGAATAAAATTAAATAGATGAAATGCATGATAACCATTTCATATAATTAAATCTCTTGTAGGATTATTGAATAATCTTTAACCATGCCCTTAAGGGATTTGTGTGTGATTACTCTTATGAGTAAATCTCAATTGAACTATTATTAATAAATACTAGTTTGGTAAAGTATAACTTTGCATACTTTAAAAGCTTATACTTGATATGATCGTTTATGAGAAGCTGAACTACACATGCTTGATATATAATCAATTTTGAATAACAATGACATAATTGATTAATTGATGTATGTAATGCTCACAGTTGATGAGATGATTGATCATCTTGTATGAATGACTTTAATCATTTTATATTGTCACTATGCATTACTCCAAATGAGACATAAATACTACACTTGGCTAACCCCAATCCTCAAGATTGGAAAGAATTTTGTTGTTTTCTTGCTCCTTGATAGTACTATTGAGAATTGCTCAACACAAAAGCCAAGCTACACAAAGATGGAAATGACAACTATACGTACGTGCTCACTATATATGACAAGTACTATGTACCGTCACATCAAGTAAGGAAGGAATATGGATAGTTGACACAAAATGAGTAGATGTGATCGATCATTCAAGTTATGTGCGTCCATTTATCTAAAGCTCAAACCTTATGCCGACACAACAAAATAACAAGGGGAGCACGATCAACCAAATATGGAAGTGCAATCACGAACGATCTGATGATGCCAACGGAAAAGTTTACCTTGTCCAAGAGGGAAAGTATACAATAAGGGGGAGCATATTTAATGAATACAAAATTCTCATAAAATTAAAAGAAACCACAATTTAAGGGGGAGCCAATTATACAATGCTCATAGTTTGAGGGGGAGGAAAATATATAATGACAACTTCACAAAAGTGTCAATAATTTGACGGGGAGGTAAATTACTTACCTTATAAAGATTAAATTGAGGGGAAGTTATTACTTATAAAAATAGAGGTCAAGGGTTTAAAATTTTATTAAGTTAAGGAGGAGCTATTACTCATAAAATGAGGATGAAATAGTACACAAATCATGGAGAAATAAGGTGACTAGCATCACAAGAAACGGAAACAGGATACTGTTTCTAACTTTGCAATAAGCTTTACTACTAACCCCTATATTTTTCTTATATTATAATTTCAAAATTTGAAAAACATGTCTTGAGCAAATCATAGTGTAATCAAGCAATAATTGAGGGGGAGCTCAATCATTATAAGAATCAAGACAATTTCAAAGAATATCAAATTCACAAGAAGTCAAGATGATGCCAAAAAGGGGTGCACACCTTTTTGATGATGCCAAAGGGGGAGAAGAATCCAAATGAATGAAGAAAAGATTCCAAGAGAAAGGGATACAATTAGTGAAGACTCAAAAAGTGGACACAACATGATCAAGAAAACTTGATGATAAAGCATAATTTGAAGCGTCAAATATGAAGACAAGCTCATCATCATAGGTCAATTTATTGAATTCTCACACTTATTATTTTTCCATAACATATTATGGAATTATTAACTTGGATTAAATTAAAATTGTCATCATGAAAAAGGGGGAGATTGTTAGTGCAATCAAGAGATTAAATGTTTAAATATATTTGGTTTTGATGATGCAATTTTAATAATCAAATTAAAGTATATCCAAGTTAATATGAAAACAATAAGTTTGGCAAAAATAATGATTCATATATATTTGTGGAAGATCACAACACTGATAAAAACTCACAAAATATATTGCATATTTTATCGCCAAAATTATAATAATGGGTGAAAATAAAAATGACACTATAATCATAATTGAATATATATTTTAAACGTCATTTTAATAAACATATATCTTCACTTATAAAAATATTCCATACTGTGTCAAAATAATATTTGTCTATGGAACAAAGTTTTTATAACTTCTTGCCAACAAATTTGAATTGACATAATTTTATAAATTGGCAAAAGTGAAAATATGTATTTTAGAATACAAGATAAATATCCTTAAGAGGTATTATTATACTGTGTATTGGATAAAAGGTACAAAAGAATATCGAAAGATCTTGGAAAGTACATCAAGTACTATGAGTTGTCATCCTCTTAATAAACATGGATTTAAATCTTCAAAAAGCTAGTCCAAGTACAGAGTGTAACGATATTTATTTTCGTATTTACTTATTCTAAAATACCGAATTAAAAGAGGAAGTCGTAAAACATAGAAAATAATTTTAAACGACTCGAGATGACGACATTTGTGGCCACGCCAGCAGATGTCCCCACCTCTCCTCTCTCTTCCTCTATAAATACCACCTCATATACAACCAAAATTTACCTTTTGCAAAAATCAGAATATTTCTCTCCTCTACACATTCACACACGTGTGATCTTACAAATTTGTATATTTAGTGTGTGTGATTCTTGAAGTTGTTTATTCACTTTGATATATTCAAACAACACTTCAAGATCTAGCAAAAGGGAAGCAAGAAAAGTCTATAGAGAGTTGTTCTTAGTGTTCATACTTTTCTTGTTTGAGAGATTCAAAGAGTTACACCATTATAGGGTGTTTGTAAGTTTGAGAGTTGTGTTCTTGAGTGAAGAACATTGTTGTTCTTGGTGGGTTTGATTATTCCCCACCTTGTGAGTTTTTGGGGGTTTGTGAGTTTGAGAGTTGTGTTCTTGAGTGAAGAACATTGTTGTTCTTGGTGGGTTTGATTATTCCCCACCTTGTGAGTTTTTGGGTGTTTGTGAACTTGAGAGTTGTGTTCTTAAGTGAAGAACATTATTGTTCTTGGTGGGTTTGATTATTCCCTACCTTGTGAGTTTTTGGGTGTTTATAGTTCTTTGTGAAGAACTTGGAAGTTGTCTTCTTGTTGAAGAAGATTGGTGTTCTTGGGGAAGAACACTTTTAAGATCTTGGATTAGATCTTTTGGTGGTTGTCACCTACCCATAAAGGTGATTGTACTTCGGTGATCTCTTCATGGCTAAGAGGTATTTTGCGCGTGGTGCTAGTGGAATCCTTGACGGAGGTTAAGGCGTGGATGTAGGTTGGAGTTTAACCGAACCACGTAAAAATCTTGGTGTCATCCTTCTAAACCCTTAACTCTTTAATTTCCGCACTTGCATTTGCATATTTATTTTCGCAAGCATATTTACATTTCTAGCATTTTACTTTTTAGCATTTTATTTCTTATTTCTTTTATTTATTTATTTCTGTCATTTAAATTTCAGTCTTACTATATATATATATATATATATATATATATTTATCTGGTATACCCATCATGATTAATATATATATATATTTACTTATAATAAATATAAATATAAACTCTTATATATATACATTTCTGGTACTTACAATCAAGATATATATATATATATATATATATATATATATATATATATATATATATATATATATTACTATATAAATATTACTATATATATATATATATATATATATTTATATACTTTCCGCATTTTATTTCTTGCATCTTATATATATGTCTGGTACAATCATCAAGATATATATATATATATATATATATATATATATATATATATATATATATATATATATATATATATATATATATATATATATATATATATATATATAAGGACTACTATACATATTTATATATTTGATGCATTATTAATTCAGCGCATTAATTTTCAAAGTCTCATATATTTGCTATCTTATATCCACTAACAGTTTTCTCTTTTGTGTCCCATGTTTAAGTTAATTAAATAATCGAAAAAGTGGTCATAGAAACTATTCAACCCCCCTTCTAGTTTCTTTAATATATAATTTGCATGCTTAAAATCAGTAGTGATTTAAGTTAGAAATTGAATATGGGGATGAACACTTGAATCTGTCGGATTTGAAGTATGAATGAGTCGGAATCTGATAGAATTTTACTCGGAATTGATGAAATCCGACTAAACACTTGCAACTCTTTTATCGGATTTGGATTGTGTCGGAATCCGACTAAATTATCAGTGAAATGCCTTAACTATTTACTTGGAATTGTACTTTTACTCGGAATCCAACTAAAATCTGTGGAATGCCTTAATACTTTACTCGGAATTGTACCTTTACTCGGAATCCTATTCTCTCGGAATTGGACTTTTACTCAGATTATGACTTTGCTCGGATTTGGATTATGATTCTATCGGAATTGGGTATTTAATCAGAATCCAACTATAATCGGATTTAAACTTAGTCGGAATTGATGATTTGAAGATAAACATGAATTGTATATCTGTTTGGGGTTTATGTATGATGAATATATATGTATAAGTGTATATACATGAGAACATGAATAAATATGATATTTATTATTGGATCAGTATTATGAATTGAATACTGACTTGGGTTACTTTAATCTCAGGAACTGAGAAGACTTAGTGAATTTAGTCATCTGAGTGTGCCAAGGTTTTAAAGACTTTGGTGAGTGGATTTATATCTTCGGATATACAGGATATGATATCCTATTTTGGAATGCTCTTGTTTGGATTGTATATACATGTTAATTTGGAGATCAGTATGATGTTGGGCCTGTTGCTTGGGGGATTTACAGTATCTGATCTTGATGTACCGTTGTGGTACTCAAGGGGACTGATACTGTTGTCCATGTTAGCAAGGCTATCGTTAAACCTTGGTTTTGGCCGACCTTGGTTGTAGGTGCTTGCAACACCGCCCGGTTCTCCTGGGATTCATGAGCTATTTGGGTTTAGGCATATTTTCCTTGTGTATGTTTAGATATTTGTTCCCTCATTTAGCTTTGTGCTAATTCCCCACTAGACTGTTTAGCAGATTAACCTCGGTGAGCTTTGAAGCTTTGGACTGGAAATATGGACAGACCTCACTCTGATGTCATTTTTTGTATTAACACTGTATTGGTCTTTGTACATCAAACAAGTTAAATCTTTTTGTATCTATTATGTAATTAAGATAATTATATGTAATTTGCTTCCGCGTGCAGTAAATTATATGTTTAAAAAGTACAGTGTTACAGAGACTGAGGTGGTTCGTCCACGTTAAAAGGAGGCTTCCACTAGCACCCGTTAGGATAGCATAATCGCTTAGAGTGGATGGCACTAGGAGGCGTGGTCGCCCCTTTCTGAGATGGGAAGATAGAGTTAGAGCGGATTTGTAGAAGCTATCTCTCTCTGTGGATATGATCTCAGATAGGTCCTCATGGGGAAGGAAGATAAGGATCCAAGATTAGGTAGAAGAGAGTTTATACTCTGCGGCTTAGGTTTTAGGGTTTGGGGCCTAGGTTGTGCCCCATTTGCAGGGGATTTTATTTATACTTATATATATATATATATATATATATATATATATATATATATATATATGTGTGTGTGTGTGTGTGTGTGTATATATATATATATATATATGTATACATATATATATACTCTTTTTATTGTTTTTTTAAGTTTTATTATTTCTTTTATACTATTTCTCTTTTATTGTTTTATCTTTTAACCCTATATCTTTTTTTTCGTGTTTCCCTTGTCCTCCTTTTTTTTATTGTTTTTTGTTTCTTCGATGTCGGAGGTCTTTTTCAGAAAGCAATCTCTCTACCTACGGGTAGAGGTATGATTGTCTACATCTCACCTCCCCCATACCATGCGTCAGCGGGATTTGTATTGTTGTTGTTGTTGTTGCTGTTGTATGTTCAATCAAAATGGGAAAAAAAGAAAAAAAATAGGAGAAATGGATGCTATATATATATACAGAAAAAAGTTCACGCGAGAACCATTCTTAGTGCAAGAACCGCGAGAACCAATCTGAGTTTTCCAATTCCCCCTCTTTTAATGTCATTGACCACCCATGAATTCCTCACATGCACCCTGCCACACCCTATCCCTCCATGTAACACCGTATTTTCTAAAACACAACTTTGCAATACGCGTGGAAGCTAATAACATAATTACATATATATAATATGGTAAATTCAAATTTTCTGGTTAACTTTACAAAACTACAACAGTATTACTATAAAATCAGGCTCTTTACAAAATCAAAACAGATATCAGAATTAGATCAGTCCATAATTCCACTTTCACCTCTATCTTCAACATACCAGGAATATCCTGTAAAAGAGTTCAACAGTGGGGGATTAGCACAAAGCTAAGTGAGAGAATAGATATCAAAAAGGTACAAGGCATAAAGCCTAAACCACCAATGCTCAAACAACAAGAGAACCGGCAGTCTTGCGGGACCTTCAACCAAATGCCGGCCAAAGCATAGGTTTACCGATAGCCTAGTTACAACAGACAACAATACTAGCACCTCTTGATTACAACAAATGATATCAAGACGAATACTAGCATTGTATATCCCTAAACCAAAGCCCAGCTGAAAAACAACCGCCAAGCTGATCTCCCAAACCACATGTATATATACCGTCAACAAGAGAATACATCTCAAAGAGCAACAATCAGGTGATATATCTTATACATCCAAGATATATATCCACTCACCGATATCTTCAAAAGTTCAGGTAACTCAGTCTCTACTTATCTACTAAGTTTTGTCTCCACCTGAACAAACAACTAACAATCAGTATTTGCTTAATCAACACACAATAAGCACAATACTATATTCAAACATATATGTACATATAACCACAAGTACATATCAACTCATGTATATACAATCAATATATAGTAATTCACTATTACCCTTTACAATCTGCAATTATGTGAATTCATCCATCTCCTTAGCTTATGCAATTCAAACATTCCTTTCATAAGCCAAGGCAAATACCGAGAAAAGTCACAATCCGAGAAAAGAAAATCCCGAGAATAGGAATACCGATAAAACATACAATCCGATAACATTAATTCCAAGAATTACACAAATCCGATCATTCGTCTAGGTTTTACATCAATCCCGATAATATCATTCCCGATAAAAGTCAATACCGATAAAAATGTTAGGGCATAGTTCCTATACCGAGTAATTATCCAATACCGAGAAAATGTCCAATCCCGATAGAATCAAATCCGAGAATAATGTTCAATTCCGATAATATTGTCCCGGGATTCATGAATTCTGATAATCTTTTTGTCGGGATTCTCAAATCCGATATAATAGGATTCCGATAAAAGCTAAGGCCACAGTTTAGTTCTTTCGGTTTCTTCATCATACCGAGAATGTTCTTATCGGTTTTCAACCAATTCCGATAGAATAACTTGGTATTCACCAATACCGATACATTCAACACAAATCCGACAGATTCATACTTAAGAAAACCGAGACATTCAAAAATCATTCTAACTTCGATTTTCAATCTGATTTTAAGCATGTAAGTTATATATGTTTCCAGAAATCATTCTAAACATATAATGAACATAATCTATCATCAAAATCTAACATGCATACTTCCTAGATCAACAATTCATCATACCATCATACTATCGGTTTTCACACATATAAATATATATATTCAAAACCGCAAATCTACATCAAACAACATAATGGTTCTGAATTTCTAACCTTCTAATTATGTTAAACACTTCAAGATGATTAGATAGCACAAGATATTCGATTTCCTTCTTCTTCTTCTTCTTCTTCTCTTGTTCTCGGCCGAGAGCATACAATCACACACACACACACTTTGTTTACAATTACAAGTAAAGACAACATGGGGGAGGAGTGGGTATACCACCAACCGGCCATACCCCCCCCCCCCCCCATACTCTCTAATATTAAATTATTAATATTATTTTCCTTAAATAATTAAAAGAAAATAATATCACATAATAAATCAACTATCCCTTATCTACAATTAAATACACATAAACAATTAAGTTCCAAATAAATTAATTAATTACCTTAATTAATCTAGGCCGGTAAGGAGTGTGTTACAAATCTTCCCCCCTTAAGAAGATTCCGTCCTCGGAATCTCATCGCTCTCAAACAACGAAGGGTAACGACCTCTCATATCAGTTTCGGTCTCCTAAGTCAAATCTGAACCCAATCTGTGCTATTGGTATCTGCTTATTTCTCAGTTTTGTTACTTTACGATCCAGCAACTCAACAGGTTCTTCAATCAACGTCCTTTTGAAATCCACACGCAGATCTTTTATCGGTAACACCTAAGTCTGATCTTCTACATTAAACTTTCTCAGATAACAAACATTGAATGTATCATAGATACCAGCTAGTTCATCAGGAAGATAAAAAAAAACAGTCTGATCATTCATTACTTTTCGAATTCTGAACGGACCAATATATCGAGGAGCTAACTTTCCACGTTTCCCAAAATGTATCACGCCCTTCCATGGTGAAACCTTTAAGTAAACTCGTTCTCCCTCAACAAAAGTCACTGGTCGACGACATGGATCTGCATACATCTTTTGTCGATCTCTAGCAGCTTTCAACTTTTCTCGAGCCACTGCGACTTTATCCGCTGTGATCTGAACAATATCTGGCCAGCAAACTGTTTCTCTCCTGCCTCTAACCAACAAGTAGGATTTCTACACGGTCGCCCATATAACATCTCATACGGCGGCATTCCGATGCTGGAGTGGTAAGAATTGTTGTAAGCAAACTCAACCAGCGGTAAATGTGAATCATAAGAACCTCCAAACTCTAACACACATGCCCGAAGCATATCTTCTAAAGTCTGTATTGTTCTTTCTGATTGACCATTTGTCTGCGGATGATAAGTTGTACTCAAATTAACCCTGGACCCCAATTCTTGCTGTAGTCTGTTCCAAAAGTTCGATACAAACCTTGAATCCCGATCTGAAACAATGGACAAAGGAACTCCATGTCTCGATACTATCTCATCGATATACATCTCACCAGTTGTCAGATTATAATCCGTTAGTACCACATCATATTCTCTATAGCTACCTTACTAATTACCCACCCTGGAAATATTGGACTGATCAGAGCCTCGGTCCGAGTATTGCACAACACAATAATGCAAATCCTCAAACCAGGGCTCTGATACCAACTTGTAACACCGTATTTTCTAAAACACAACTTTGCAATACACGCGGAAGCTAATAACATAATTACATATATAAAATAGGGTAAATACAACTTTTCTGGTTAACTTTACAAAACTACAACAGTGTTACTATAAAATCAGGCTCTTTACAAAATCAAAATAGATATCAGAGTTAGATCAGTCCATAATTCCAGTTTCACCTCTATCTTCAACATACCAGGAATATCCTGTAAAAGGGTTCAACAGTGGGGGATTAGCACAAAGCTAAGTGAGAGAATAGATATAAAAAACATACAATGCATAAAGCCCAAACCAACAATGCTCAAACTACAAGAGAACTGGCGGTCTTGCGGGACCTTCAACCAAATGCCGGCCAAAGCATAGGTTTACCGATAGCCTAGTTACAACAGACAACAATACTAGCACCTCTTGATTACAAAAAATGCTATCAAGACGAATACTAGCACTGTATATCCGTAAACCAAGGCCCAGCTGAAAAACAACCGCCAAGCTGATCTCCCAAACCACGTGTATATATACAGTCAACAAGAGAATACATCTCAAAGAGCAACAATCAGGTGATATATTTTATACATGCAAGATATATATCCACTCACCGATATCTTCAAATGTTCAGGTAACTCAGTCTCTACTTATCTACTGAGTTTTGTGTCCACCTGAACAAACAACTAACAATCAGTATTTGCTTAATCAACACACAATAAGCACAATACTATATTCAAACATATATGTACATATAACCACAAGTACATATCAACTCATGTATATACAATCAATATACAGTAATTCACTATTACCCTTTACAATCTGTAATTCTGTGAATTCATCAATCTCCTTAGCTTATGCAATTCAAACATTCCTTTCATAAGCCAAGGCAAATACCGAGAAAGTCACAATCCGAGAAAAGAAAATCCCGAGAATAGGAATACCGATAAAACATACAATCCGATAACATTAATTCCAAGAATTACACAAATCCGATCATTCTTCTCGGTTTTACATCAATCCCGATAATATCATTCCCTATAAAAGTCAATACCGATAAAAATGTTAGGGCATAGTTCCTATACCGAGTAATTGTCCAATACCGAGAAAATGTCCAATCCCGATAGAATCAAATCCGAGAATAATGTTCAATTCCGATAATATTGTCCCGGGATTCATGAATTCCGATAATCTTTTTGTCGGGATTCTCAAATCCGATATAATAGGATTCCGATAAAAGTTAAGGCCACAGTTTAGTTCTTTCGGTTTCTTCATCATACCGAGAATGTTCTTATCGGTTTTCAACCAATTCCGATAGAATAACTCGGTATTCACCAATACCGATACATTCAACACAAATCCGACAGATTCATACTTAAGAAAACCGAGACATTCAAAAATCATTCTAACTTCGATTTTCAATCTGATTTTAAACATGTAAGTTATATATGTTTCCAGAAATCATTCTAAACATATAATGAACATAATCTATCATCAAAATCTAACATGCATACATCCTAGATCAACAATTCATCATAACATCATACTATCGGTTTTCACACATATAAATATATATATTCAAAACCGCAAATCTACATCAAACAACATAATGGTTCTGAATTTCTAACCTTCTAATTATGTTAAACACTTCAAGATGATTAGATAGCACAAGATATTCGATTTCCTTCTTCTTCTTCTTTTTCTCTTGTTCTCGGCCGAGAGCATACAATCACACACACACACACACACACTTTGTCTACAATTACAAGTAAAGACAACATGGGGGAGGAGTGGGTATACCACCAACCGGCCATTCCCCCTTAAGAAGATTCCGTCCTCGGAATCTCATCGCTCTCAAACAACGAAGGGTAACGACCTCTCATATCAGTTTCGGTCTCCCAAGTGAAATCTGAACCCAAGTTGTGCTTCCACTTTACCAAAACCATTGGTATCTGCTTGTTTCTCAGTTTTGTTACTTTACGATCCAGCAACTCAACAGGTTCTTCAATCAACATCTTTTTGAAATCCACACGCAGATCTTTTATCGGTAACACCTGAGTCTGATATTCTACATTACACTTTCTCAGATAACAATCATTGAATGTATCATGGATACCAGCTAGTTCATCAGGAAGATCCAAAACCATAGTCTGATTATTCATTACTTTTCGAATTCTGAATAGACCAATATATCGAGGAGCTAACTTTCCACGTTTCCCAAAACGTATCACGCCCTTCCATGGTGAAACCTTAAATAAAGTCGTTCTCCCTCCACCAAAGTCACTGGTCGACGACGTGGATCTGCATACATCTTTTGTCGATCTCTAGCAGCTTTTAACTTTTCTCGAGCCACTGCGACTTTATCCGCTGTGATCTGAACAATATCTGGCCCAGCAAACTGTTTCTCTCCTGCCTCTAACCAACAAGTAGGATTTCTGCACGGTCGCCCATATAACATCTCATACGGCGGCATTCCGATGCTGGAGTGGTAAGAATTGTTGTAAGCAAACTCAACCAGTGGTAAATGTGAATCCTAAGAACCTCCAAACTCTAACACACATGCCCGAAGCATATCTTCTAAAGTCTGTATTGTTCTTTCTGATTGACCATCTGTCTGCGGATGATAAGCTGTACTCAAATTAACCCTGGACCCCAATTCTTGCTGTAGTCTGTTCCAAAAGTTCGATACAAACCTTGAATCCCGATCTGAAACAATGGACAAAGGAACTCCATGTCCCGATACTATCTCATCGATATACATCTTGGCTAACTTACTCAAGGGTGCAGTCTCAGCAGTAGCAAGAAAGTGTGCACCCTTGGTTAATCTGTCGATAATAACCCAAATCATATCATTTCCTTTCTGAGTCCTCGGAAGTTTTGTTACAAAATCCATCGTGATGTGATCCCACTTCCACTCAGGTATTGTTAACTGTCTCAGAGATCCATACGGCTTTTGGTGTTCAGCTTTCACTTGAGCACATATATGACATGACTCCACAAATCGTGCAACATCGAACTTCATAGTAGGCCACCAATAAAAAGTCTTTATACTTTGATACATCTTAGTGCTACCAGGATGAATAGACATTCTGGATTTATGTGCTTCAGTCAAAATCAATTCCCGCAAGTTACCAAACTTCGGCACCCATACACGATTCTGATATATCTTCAAACCATATGAATCAGTTGTCATTTCATGTTGTCTTTTCACCATTATCTCATCTTTCAGGTTTTTTTCTATCAAAGCTTCTAATTGTGCAGCCAGTAACTGATCTATCAAATCAGATTTAATCTCCAACCGCATAAACTTTATTGTATATGCCGAACCCTTCCTACTAAGTGCATCAGTTACTACGTTAGCTTTTCCCGGGTGATACTGAATATCACAGTCATAATCTTCTTCTTCTCTTGTTCTCGGCCGAGAGCATACAATCACACACACACACACACACACACACACACACACACTTTGTCTACAATTACAAGTAAAGACAACATGGGGGAGGAGTGGGTATACCACCAACCGGCCATACCCCCCCCCCCCCCTATACTCTCTAATATTAAATTATTAATATTATTTTTCTTAAATAATTAAAAGAAAATAATATCACATAATAAACAACTATCCCTTATCTACAATTAAATACACATAAACAATTAAGTTCCAAATAAATAAATTAATTACCTTAATTAATCTAGGCCGGTAAGGAGAGTGTTACACTCCACGCTCACCATCTATGAAACTTCTCATATCGAAGGAACGGACGAGATTGGTTATCGCGGTTCTCGCACTAACAACGGTTCTCGCATGAACCCTCCCCTATATATATATATATATATATATATATATATATATATATATATATATATATATATATATATATATATATATATATATATATATATATATTAGTTTGAAAATATGGTGGTTAATGTATCACATGAGAAAATATCATAAGATTTTAATATCTCATGATGTTATGAGTGATTTACTAAAATAGCCTTCAAAATCTCATAATATTTTACCCCTATACTTTACTAATTGATGTATAGTATAATTTTGCTTCTCATACATTCTTCGTTTGATTTTTTCTGTTAAATTAAATTTGTTCATTTGTTTGATAGTTTCTCCATTTAGATTTATGTTCTTTTCATTATTATTTTTTTCTCAACGAGTCTTATATGGTTCGTTTTATGTTATATTGTTATGGATCTCTTAAATCAAATTATTTGATTAAATGTTTCTTGTCATTATATGGTGGTATTAGATGTTAATGCATCACCAAGTGCTAATGAATGTTGATGTTTTGTAAAAAAAATGTTTTTTATAAATTAAAAATGTGTTTTGAAGTATTTAATTAAAATGTGGCAAACATTGTATTTTACTTTGGCACTAGATCATACAAAAGGAGAATATGGTTATTTTTTATCATTCGGACTATATATAATAATCATTTAATTATTCAAACATCAGAATCATTTCATATTAAATTATTCTATTTTAATAAAAACACCTTAGTGATAGTTTGATCGTTATAGTTATCTTAAACAACAAAACATGAAGAAGTGTGATGGTTGGGTTAAAAGTCACGGTGGTTGAAGCTCTATATGTAGGCTCTGTTGTAAAAGTTGTTTGTAGAGAATCTTTTTAATAAAAAGGGTCATACTATTTATACCCCTTTAAATTCTGAACAGCCCCCCTAATCATTTTTTTATTGGTAAAGCTAAATCCTATTGGTTCTTTATTACAGCTTTTCAGGATATAATCCAATAGCATTAAAGAGTTTTCTCACAGTTTTTTAGATAGTAAATATTTTTATTTAATGTCAAGTCAACATTTAAATCATTGGAACTTGAAATTACATTATTTTTTATCTTTTATTTTGATTTTTATTACAAAAAAATTGAAGTTCCACCAGTAAATCTCTTCATTCGGTTACAAGAAACCGATCATCTTCCGTAACCTCCGAAAAAATGAAACTTGACCTCCAGCAACTCCCACAAGAACAAAAAACCCGACCTCCGACAAAAATATGGCCAAAAGAATGACAGATGACATACCAAAACACGTACAAACCCTCTACTCACACAAACACATAAAAATCGGGCAAAAAGAATGACAAATAACAGAGGCGGCGGTCGGCTGTCGCGGTGACCGGAGAGAGAGGGAAGGATTGTAGAGAGAGAGAGAGTGGGGTTGTTGCATGTCGGAAGAGAAAGACGGTGGATGGAGGCGGATAGTTGAGAGAGAGAGCCCGCACCGGTGACCGGAGGCAAAGGTTAGACAGAGGCGGCCGGCGACTGTGACGGTGACCGGAGAGAAGGAAAGAGCGTAGACAGAGAGTGGGGTTGTTGCATGCCTGAAGAGAATGAGGATGGCCGGAGGCGGAGAGTTGAGAGAGAGGCCGTAGCGGTGATAGGAGCAAAGCGGTGTAAACAGGGCGGCGGTTTGTGGCCGGCGGCCTGCGATTGTGGTGGTGAGAGAGGGTGGGAAGGAATGGAGAGAGAGTTGTTGGGAAATAGGAAGAAAAATGAAGGGGGTAAGTCAGGGTCTCCAAGCCCTCAAATTCTACTGTCTTCAATAAAAGAATATTTTATTAAATAAAAGTATTTTGATTAGGTAATAATTATAGATATATTTAGAAGTTTAAGATAGTAATTATTAGGGTGTCATTATAGATTTTAAAGGGGGTATGTATAGATCCACCCAATAAAAAACATAGTTAGTTGTCCAAGACACCTTCTCTCTCCTTTCCTCTATGTGAATGTGTGTAGAACAGTTTTGTGTAAAGATTTGTTGTTGATAAATTAGCTTAAGTTATTCTATTTTTAAATGCATTTAGTTAAATGTAATGCCTCTTCTTGAATTTGCTTTCACGGTGTAATCATCACTGTCACCTCGTCGTGCACTCTCTCTCTCTCTAACACTTCCATTCTTTGCTTATCGCTCCACCACTTCGTCTCTCTCCCTCTCTCTTCCTTTCTTCGCTCATTGCCATATTTTGTTTATCTATGTTTTTTTGGTCACCGAAGCTTAAAATTGACTAGTGTATGACGGTGATCGGAGGTTGTGTTTGACGGATTCGGCATCTGGATTCATATCTGGCATACCCCTCTCTTTAATTGATTTTGTGTGTGTGTGTGTGTTTGTTTGAATATCTCCGTTTTGTGGGTTAGTGTGTGTTCTTGTGTGCATATGAACCCTTTTTCATGGACCGAAGTTTGTATCTTGGCTTGGTGGCCAGAAAGTATGGCCAGATGTGGAAGAACCATATGTGAATGTGTGTTTAGTGTGTTAGTGTGAGAGAAATATGTTATGATGAGTCATGAGAGGGTGGTTCCAGATGTACAAAGGGTCAAATAACATCTTATCCAATTAAAATAGTCATGTTGAATGATTAGTGTACAATTAAGTAGTTTAAAAGTCCGTGTAAATACACAATATGTCATTTATATGAAAATATGATTTTATATTTGCTTATCTAAATATAAAACTGTTTTGTATGAAGTGAAGAATAGACTAATTTGAGACTTTCTTAAAAAGTAAACAAATTTATATTAACTAGCATGCGGCGGTGACGAATAATTCCTATTCCATAACATACTTATTTTCGATTACATAAGGTATGCTACGCACGCATGCACAATGTACATGTATTTGAGAAATAACCATTATAATCAATAATCAAACATGATCAGTGAAATATGTAAGATTTGATTGTTGACAAAAACACACTTTCAGTTAGACTGAAATTAAATATGCGTTGTTAAATTTAATTCTGAATTAATGTTACAAATGATAGAGTCTCAATAAGAACTCATTTCAGTACCGAGTTTCGGTAGAAGGTAAAGGTAGAAGACTTTGAAGCATTTCAATGTATCAAGGACTTTGAAACCTTTTAGATGGGAAAAGAATCTGAAGTCTTTAAAAATGATAAATATCAAGCGTCAGCTGAATACCTCTCTCAAGGACACGCTCGTCACTGAAATGCATCACTGAAGACAATATCTATTCTGTATGATTAAATACAATCTTTAGTGAAGTCTTGAAATATATGTAATGTTTATTTAGCTATGTCTGAACAATGTATAGGCTGAACATGTGTTGTTCAACTATGCCACTGATCTTTCATATGTAAAAGTATTTGCATCTTTTGTATCTTCTAAAAGATATAAACAAGATCAAGCTTTACCTCTGGAAAAGGCTAAAGATACCTTTGATGAAAAGATCTCGAAGATATGTCAAACACTAAAAATTGACCGGTAACTACATCTTTAGTGCAGAGAGATCAAATTAAACTTGGCTGACAAAGAATGTTCGAAGATAGAGTTAGAATTCCAAGGTAAAAGGATAAGATAAATATTATTATATAACCAATGGGAAGAATCTTTCAGACCACTTCCATTTGTTTTATAACACTATTTATGTCATTTCTGATTTTCATGTCATCGCGTAAAGAATCTTCCTATCTACTGCCCAAGAACGTTTATAAATAAACATGCATTCACAACATGCAAAACACACCTCGACACCTCACTGAACATCTTACTCGATCAATTGAGCATCAAGATTTTAAGCAAGACAATGTTTTTAGAGTTTGCATAAGTGTAGAATCAAATTTGTCCATGTGTTGCACCCTTTAAACATTAGTTGTTTAAAGAGAAGCTAGTCTATGCGTTAGACACCTTAGTTGTCATATTTTATTGTATAAGAAATTTACGATTCCTCATATATGTAATTCTTGATTCATTAATCAATAAAAATTATATTAAAAGTATATGATTGTGCAATTAGTTTGTAAATCTTAAGTTTGTATTCACCCCCCCCCCCCCCGCGCGCAAATGCTACAAACATTTGTTGTTGTGTACTTACTCTAGGACTAACAACATGTCAATTTTCTTTCTCTTTTTTTTTCATTTTCTTTACTTCTTTTATATCTGTCAAGTCTTTTATTAATTTTTAAAGTAACTTTCAAAAAATAAAAAATTAAGAAAAAAACTCTGCTTATAAAATAAGATGATAAAAGCATATCAATCACTTTAGAGATTGTGTTAATGTGAATGAGGAATTGTGTTTGTATGAAATAAATATGGTGTCTTTGTGTGTTTTGAACAATGTAAGAATATTTAAAATTATATGGTCATTTTCTATTACTTAAATTTTAAGAGTTTAAGTAATGCAAAATTGAAATAATAAGTATATTATAAGCTAAACCTTTAATTTTAATTATATGAGTCATTTATAAACTCAAGAAATTAAATTCAAGTTATGTTATTAGGTTTATGAGTTATAGTTATATGAATTTTCTAATACTTAAATTAAAATATTTTTTATATGATATACTATTAAAATAATATTTTGTGGAGAGCTTTTATTTAATTTTAGGATTTTGATAGTCAGAACTCTAAGAACTGTGGATAAGAATAAAATAAAGTAATATTTAGTTTTAAGTAAATTATTGAAATGGTCATGTAGTTTGCTCGAATCTGCTGGTTTAGTCCTTTAAAAGCGAAAATTACTCCATAAGTTTCTAGGGTTGACATTTTGTTACTTAAATGGTCCTTTACACAAATAGTCATCCTAATTGGCTGTTAGTTGTCTTTTAGTATAATGACATTTTGGTCTTTTTACTATTTTTATCTTTACTGATTTAGTCTTTTAAGCTTTGTTTTTATTTTCTGATTTACTCCTTTAAGCTTTGTTTTTATTTTCATCTAATTATTAAACACAAGTATACATACAACTATACATTTATGTATTTATTTATTTTTTGAAAAGCAACTATGCATACATTTATACACCAATTATATATATTTATTTTTTATTAATTTATTTTTTGAAAAGCAACTATACATACATTTATACACCAACTATGCATACATTTATTTTTTATTTATTTATTTTTTTTAAAAGAAACTATGCATACATTTAAACACCAACTATATATATATTTTTTTTTGAAAAGAAACTATACATACATTTATACACCAACTATACATTTATTTATTTATTTATTTATTTAATTTGAAAAGCAACTATACATACATTTATTTTATTTATTTTATTTTTTTTGAAAAGCAACTTGTTGGAATATGCCCACTGACACACGTCAAGTATTGATTCCCGCAACACCTTTGAATGAGAGTGAATAAATCTCAGAAGTGGGCTTTAGATAGGCAAGGCACGGTCGTGCCTCTTGTAGGCATGGGCGTGCCTCATAGCCTGGCACGAGCCCAGGTCGGGCATGAATTGGGTGTGCCTGGTTCGTCTGGCCCGTGCATGTCTATGACCAGGCACGGGTGTAAGTAACAACCTATTTATTTAATATTTTAAGGCTGAATTAATTGGGCATTAATGGTCCCTTATACCTGACTGTTATGGATGACTTGAGACATTTTTTGAAGGGACTTGAAGGAGTTCTAAAATAGTCTTGGTATGAGTTAGCCACTTGGTTGATATAGCAACACATATTCTCTCTAAACACACTTAGAAGACTTCTTGCAAGACTTTAAGTTGGTGCATGATCAAGGGATTGTTATAGTGGCGTCCTCGCACTTTAGCAAGTGGGAATCATTGGTGCTTGGTGTGGATACCGATATAGGAGCACTCGATTATGTTCTTGCATCCAATCATTTATCATCATCAAAACACAAGAAGGAAAACTAAATGTCGGTACATCTCTTCTTCCTTGTTCTCTCTTTTAGTTGCAAAGTACATGATTAGAGCTTGGTCAATTAGGGTGTATTGGTGGTATTGATTATTTAGAAAAAAAAATTACAAGTTCTTTACTTTCGTTGCGTTTTCTGGATGCCACCGATACCTAACACAACTATACATATATTTAAACACCAACTATGCATACATTTATTTATTTTCTCAAAACCAAGTCTCATTAAATAATATTATGGCTAAGATTGAGTCTCCCGTTCTTATTTACTATGAAAAGTATAAAAAAAATTAATTATGAAGACATGAGTAGTAATTACCATTTTTAAAATGTAATATTACCTTTTTAAACATCATTTATTATAGGAGATTTAGTTATTAATTGATATTTAAGAATGTAACTAATTCCATCTAATGGTTTACTTTTAGGTTTATGAGGCCAAGTTAGTAATTTCAGATTATTTATAATTAAGAGATTAATACTTTTAGAAGATAATGAGAGCAAAATACTCTATATATTAGTATAGATTTTAGTCGCCATAGATATAGAAAAGAAAATGATGATGATTTTAGAAATTAAATAAAATTTAATTATGATAAAATTTGTATTATATAATAAATACTAATAAGGAAATTTGATTGTGCATAATATTTTATTATTAATATAACGTAAGATTTAATAAATGTATTTCTAAACTAATTCAGTGATTAACGAGTTGAATTAAAGAAATAGTTAACGCAAATTATATTTATTTAAAATAAAAAATAAATTTCAATTATGATTGTATAAAGTTAAAAATCAAGTTTTAATTTTAACCAAATAAATAGTTAGGATTTAATTTAAAATAAATAAAAGATTAGAATTTTTTTATATTAGTCTTTTATTTGTCTAAAAAGATATAGACTAATAATAATTTATTCTTAAATAGAGTGGATAAAGAAGAACCCTATTTGATTAAGTGAAGAGATGGTCAAGTAGTGTTTTTAGTTTGAAAAAGTAGTAGAATAGATATATACGGCTAGCCTCTACTCTTAAATTATCTATTAACACCATGCGCATCGGAAGGAGGGTACGCTCGGGTTCGGCCTACCCGTGCTAGCACACCATTGTCTAGGGGCGGGTGGCGGCGGGTTGGAGACCTTCACGGGTTGGCTGACCAGGGGCGGGTCTCTCTCTCTCTCTCTCTCTCTCTTTCTTTTTCCCTTTATCTCTCTTATTTAGATGCTGATGTGGCAGTAAATTTAAGAAGGAAGTGAGGGTTGGATACTCATGGTCTAATCACCCCTAGTGCTAGTTGTGCACACATGCAAAGTAGTAGAATAAAAGGAAATTAAGAACTGGTTAATAATTAATTACAACCTTTTGGAATAATCAAAATTTCGACTCTCAATTGTACTTTTAGATGATATTTTCTTTTATCCTTTCCTGATTTCAACATTAAAAAAGTAAATTATTTCTCCTTGAAGTTATTATCAAAACAATTTGGTGGAAAGTCACGCTTAAAGATATTCTTTCATTTCATATAATATATAACAATAACTTTGAAATCCAACATGGGAGCATTTATTTGTTCCTAATTACGAAGGATTGAGATATTACATTTAAAAGTAACAAAAATATTATCTAGCAGATTAACACTTGCATCACTAACAAAGATATTATCAAATCCGAAGGCTACATCACAACCAATAATAATAGTTAAAGTTAAACAACATTCTTCTTGCTCATTTATCACGAAGTCGATTCTCCATTGTTGAGCGTGGGCGACATTTGGCCATCAAAGGGTTATGCTTGAGCAACGCCAGGCCTGTTTGTTCGGTCATGTCAACCATCTTCTTATCAACCATTTCCAGATCATAACAATGTATAAGGGAGCCCAAAACAAAAGCGATTACACGGATCGCCATGTGCTTTCCAGGACAACTCCTCATTCCAAATCCAAACGGCATTAGATTAAATCCGTGTTTTTCATCTAAAATCTCGAGAAACCTTTCTGGCTTGAACTCAGTAGGTTCCTCCCATATGTTGGGATCATTTTGAATAGCCCAAACATTCACTAATAACATGGTCTTTCCAGGAACATTATATCCTCCAACTTTACATTCCTGTGACGACTCATGAGGAACTATCAAAGGGGCAACTGGGTATAATCGCATTGTCTCCTTTACAATGCATCTAAGATAAGGTAGATTCTCTATGTCTGAAGGCTCTAAGAATCGATCTCCGGCAACTTTAGCGATCTCATTTTGTGCTTTCAGCATAATTTCTGGATGGTTTAATAAAAGTGATAATGCCCACTCTATAGTTCCTGCCGATGTATCTGTACCTGCTGAGAGTAACTCCTGAAATTTTTTTATTTAAGCCGTTAAATGATATTTTTACCATGAGAAAATAAAAGGGGATAACTATCAATTTAAGTCATATATTGTTAGAAAGTGAACTAAAATATACGGTATGTTTTGTAATTAAACAACAGTTAATTAAGTTTAGAAAGTCAAATTGTAATTAATGAATATATAATGTTAGTTATGTGTATATATATATATATATATATATATAATATGCAGAATTTGGGTGTATATATATTTCTTTTTATTTTTTCAACATATATTATCTGATATTTTGATGTGTGGTTTGGTTGCCCATATTGGTGTTATTAAAAAGGCAAGCTCATTAATTAATTACTAGTATTTTACCCGCGCGATGCGGCGGGGTAAAATAGTTTCATTTGTCGACATAGGGGTGTTCAAAATTCGGATATAAACCGTTTTAACCGTAATTCGAACAGCTCCGTAACCGAAAAAGCCGAAACCGTTTTCAAATTCGGTTTAAAAACCGAAACCGATTACCATAAATACTTTAATTACATAAAAGTGAAACCGTTTTCAAATTCAGTTTAAAAATTGAAACCGATTACATAAAATAGTACAACTCAAATAGCATTATTTACAATATTTTTCAGCAATGATCTTAAACACTTTAAATACTTTAATTACATAAAACTGTCATAATTTAAATACATAATTAATGCTTTAAAACTGTCAAAAAATTAATTACAAATAAATGTCCTGAATTTAATGACAATTGTACTATTTTAAAAGTGTTAAGATTGTTGTTCAAAGTTATTGTAAAACATGCTATATTACTTGTACTACTTAACTAAAAAAATTGTCTTCAAAAAGATAAATGTTTTATAGAGTAGTAAAGATATTTCCGTATCCCTTTTGTTTGTGCTCTAAAATAATGCTTCATGTACGTAATACATACGTAGTATAACTTAAGGACTTTTTATTATTCTACATGTATCCTTTTAATTAGTGCTCGATCTAAAAGTTAAAACGCATTAATTTTCTTGTAAAAAAAAAAATACAGTGTGGCGAAAGAACTTACGAGCACAAGCCCACTGATAACTTCATCAGAGTAGAGTTTAGGATCGTCTTCCTGTTTATCCAACAAGCGCCGAATCACACTGTCTTCATCAGACTTTCTATTTTTTATATCTTTAATTATGGTATATATGCATGAGTCTCCTTTGGTTTGCAAATCATTGCACGTTTGCTCCAATTTTGTAAGTCGCAGAAACTTCGGTATTGGCATAAAATACTCGAAATCAGTCTTTGCAGTAGTCAACCTGAATGAATTCGTCGCGTAGTCTAGCAACGAGATCGACTGATCCTTCTCGTCCCCTTCTGCTGTCTCTTTTTTATGACAATAACTACAAACAGATGCAAATTAAATATGACAATCACATGCACATAAAAACTTGGTATATATAGAAGTTAAATTTACAAAACTTAACAGGGTAGAAACTTTAATAAGGATGATTGAATGTAAATAAATCCTATAGAAAAAGGATAGATTGGAAGAAAAATATACGAGTAGCAAAAAATAAGAAAGACAACACCAAATTTTGCTCAAATTCACCATATAAATCAATCTTAAATTTATTTTTGAACTTATTAGTTTATTTCAAGCTGATAATGTTATAGACCGGAAAATTTTTATTAGAATTAAAATTCTAATAAACTTATAACCCGAAAAACATGCTATTTTGCTCAAATTCACCATATGAATCAATCTTAAATTTATTTTTGGACATATTAGTTTATACTAAAGGGCTTTGTCTAGTGGTATTGGAGTTTGGAGAAGGTGATTCCAAATCTTAAGGTTGTGGGTTCAATTTTTGACGTGAACATATGGTGTAGTCGTATAGAATTAGATGGGTATGTGTTTAGCTATTAAAAAAAACTAATCCAAGAATTAACGGATCACATTAAAAATAACTTTAAAAAGTATATCAAGATCGAATACCTTTTTCCAGCAAACATTCTCGTCATTACATTACACACAAAAGCCTGAAGCATGGGTTTTAACTCTACTGGTTTCTGCTGGGTATCGAAAAGCTGGCGAAGCAGCAGCTTTGCCTCGTCAGCCAGCAAGTCATGATGTTGGTCTGGATGATGATGAAACGGGAGGACTTCAAGTAATGAAATACGGCGGAGTTGAAGCCAGTGATCACCATAATCTGCCCACGCAAGTTTCGTGTAGTTGTGCCCAAATGTCCTCCCGGCCACCATCTTGGGTCGGTTGGCAAACACGTCATCGTTTTTGGTAAAAAGATCCTCGGCAGCGGATGCGGAAGAAATCAGAAGGACTCGTCGGATGCCGAAACGAAGAAGCAAAATCGGGCCATGACGGTTGGCGAATTGTGATAGGATCCGGTGAATAGGCTGCTTGAAGAAGATGTGGTGACCCAATATAGGTATGGCTAATGGAGTTGGAGGTAGATTTCTAATCCTGGGAATGAAGTATCTGTTGAATATCCAGGCTAAGCCAAGAAGCAAGATGTAGAAGTGAAGAGCTTCCATGTGTTCTGATGCAAATTAACCACTTGCTAGGATTCCTACTTTCAAGTGTAATATTCTCATGCATATTTATAAAACCAAAAAAGTAACAATCTTTTATTGAATTATTGCCTAGCTTTAATTATTGATCTTATATTTTGAACCTACCTGGTATTCTTCTAGATTTTTTCTTAGAAGGTTCATAACGAGTACACTTGGATGTTATTGTACATTACTCTTTTATATATATATATATATATATATATATATATATATATATATATATATATATATATATATATATACCTTAAACGGAGGTTTTGATGGATATCATTAGGTTAATAATTACTTATTGTATTATTCGTTGGTAATTTGCTTAATTAAATACCTGATAACTCAATAAGATTGTTAAATTCAATTTGTATCATTTAGAGAAAGTTAGGGGATTCTTTCCTCGGAAAAAATGATTATTCAACAAAAAATACGATACCATTAAAACTATGGGGTTGGCTATAAATAAACAACCCCAATTTGCTAAAATACACCCTCCATAATTAGATTTAAGTTAATTTCAATTTTAACTATTGTTTTAAATATGATAACTAATACAAGTATATTTCTAGATTTTTTCTCTATAATTAGATTCTTTATTACATAAATGTAATAAACATTGTTATTATTATAATAATTAAATAAACTTTTTCAAACATTAAAAAATATAATTGATTGATATAAATGCAAAAAATGACCAATAATATTGAAATTATAAAAAAACATTATTTAAGCATAATCCTCTATATCTATAGGATGTGTTTTCGGAACACTAGGTTTCAGTTATCTATAACATTTCAAATGTGACATATACATGGATTGCCATCCAGTTGCAGATGGGGCTCTGTGACGGATCCAATAAGCCGAAATGGTAGGCATTGGGTAATCTCCTTAGAACTTTACCATCACATAGTGAATATCATATACGTGTGAAATCACAATAGTTTGATGGTATTGAATCTGTTCCGGACCTTTCCAAAGTGAAAAAAAAGTCAACTCACATTCGGTGGTTATATATAATGGAGGATCACTCCAAACCTGTTGATAATCAGGACTCCTGTTGTAGGCATAACCATTCAGTGTTGTGGTGGTGTGGGTGATTATGAGAAATTTAGTGATTCGCGTAATTCATCGATTCCATCAGTAAAAACTCTAGCATACGCATCATAGGAACTCAATAATTCGTCTAGTAGTTGTTGTCGAATATAGAGCCATCGATCTTCATCATAACCAAGACAAACAAATATCGCTCGAAATCCACAATTTCCATCACCCTGACATCTTGTTTAGCTGTGGTGTAAGGGCAGAATATAACTGGAATTTCATCCATTAGTGGATAAGTACACGATCGAGGCATCTTATTTAAGTCTATGAACTCTAAATTTTGCTATGATGGCTCCTGGTTTAAGTCTAGAGATTGCTCTTGTGGCTCGTGTTTTAAATCTGGACCTTGCATTGACGGCTCCTGCTTTATGTCTGGAACTTGCTCTAGCGGTGTAACACCGTATTTTCTAAAACACAACTTTATAGTACGTGCGGAAGCTAAAAACATAATTACATATATATAATATGGTAAATACAATTTTTCTGGTTAACTTTACAAAACTACAACAGTGTTACTACAAAATCAGGCTCTTTACAATTTCAAAACAGATATCAGAGTTAGATCAGTCCATAATCCCAGATTCACCTCTATCTTCAACATACCAGGATTATCCTGTAAAAAAGTTCAACAGTGGGGGATTAGCACAAAGCTAAGTGAGATAATAGATATCAAAAACATACAAGGCATCAAGCCCAAACCAACAATGCTCAAACAACAAGAGAACCGGCGATCTTGCGGGACCTTCAACCAAATGCCGGCCAAAGCATAGGTTTACCGATAGCCTAGTTACGACAGATAACAATACTAGCAACTCTTGATTACAACAAATGCTATCAAGACGAATTCTAGTACTGTATATCCCTAAACGAAGGCCCAGCTGAAAAACAACCGCCAAGCTGATCTCCCAAACTACATGTATATATACAGTCAACAAGAGAATACATCTCAAAGAGCAACAATCATGTGATATATCTTATACATCCAAGATATATATCCACTCACCGATATCTTCAAAAGTTCAGGTAACTCAGTCTCTACTTATCTACTGAGTTTTGTCTCCACCTAAACAAACAACTAACAATCAGTATTTGCTTAATCAACACACAATAAGCACAATACTTAACATGTACATAAATCAACAAGTACATGTTTATCCTTAGCTTAGGTAATTTGAACATTCCTTTCATAAGCCAATGCTACAAGTTCATGTTTATCTTTAAATCCTCAAAGAGTCAAATCCGATGAAACCACATCCGAGATAAGGTCAAATCCGATAAAACATGAAATCCGATCAACCAAATCCGAGCAAGGACAAATTCAATTCTAGTCGGATTCCGATAAAATGCACAATCCAAGAAAAAGGCCAAATCCGATCAAATTATACAATCCGATAACATATCAAATCCGAGTAAAATGAAATCCGATAAAATCTAGCAATCCGATAAAACAATCGGAATCCGATAAGTAGCTAAGGCAATTGTTTCAGTTTCTCAACAATCCGATTAAATTTAATCGAATTTCTCCTAATCCGATCCATTCAACACAAAAATCCGATCGATTCATATTTATCAAATCCGACAGAATCAAAAATTATTCTTAACTTCAATTTAATTCTGATTTTAAGCATGCAACAACATATATGTTTCCAGAAATCGTTCTAAACATATAATGAGCATAATCTATCATCAAAATCTAACATGTATACATCCTAAATCATAAATTCATCATAAACTCAATCTATCGGTTTTTCACACATATACAACCATATATATTCAAAACCGAGAAATAAACATCAATCAACATAAGGTTCTGAAATTTCTAACCTCTTGATACTGTTAAACACTTCAAAATAATTGGATTGCACAATGTATTCAATTTCTTTCTTCTTCTTCTTCTTTCCTTCTCTCTCGGCCGAAGCATACAAAACACACACACAACACTCTTTGTCTATAATAGCAAGTAAAGAAAGCATAGCGGGTGGAGTGGGCAAGTAACCAATCGGCCATACCCCCCCACCCCCATTCACACTCCAAATTATTATTAAATATTTAATTAACTAAAATAAATAAAACAAAATAATTCACAACCTCAACAATTAAAACAATTAATCCACATAGCAATTTAATTTTCAGATTAATTAATTGATTACCTTAATTAATCTAGGTCGGTAAGGAGGGTGTTACAAGCGGCTCCTGGCTTAAATCTGGACCTTGCACTAATGGCTCATGATTTAAGTTTGAAACTTGCTCTGATGGCTCCTTGTTTAAGTCTGGAATTTTAACTATGCGTGATATTGACGTAGTTGAATGCCTATGCATTTTGGGAGCTTGAGTTGTGGTTAAGCCTCGTTTTTGTTGTTGTTTCTTTAAGGTTGGACGTCTACGTGTATTTTTTTTTAATTTTGGGTTCTTTGATGAGTGTTGTACTTGGCTGATATATATTTCTTAGTTTTCTTAACAAACTTTCTTTTCCAGCTTTTGTTTGGTGAAGTTTTCTTTGAACATTTCTAATTCATTATCGCAACCAATATCTTCGTTTTTCACAAAATTTGACGGTGACAAACCAAGCTCTCTCCAAAATACATCTATCGAATCCAATGGAATACACCCACCTGCATTTAAACACCAGTCTTTATAAAATGTCAATATATAAATAAAATATAAAGTTTACTTGTTGCAATACCCACCAAATTCAAGTAGAGTGATAGTATGCAAGCACATGGTAAACCACAACTATGACGTATTTTACAGCCACAATTTAAAGAGTCAAATTAACGTTTACTCATCTGTTACCCCTCAATTATATGAAACATGGTAATTGAATGTGTGAGGGCAAAACATGGAAAATCCCACCTCAAAAAAAAAACTCACGTCAACCCTCCCCCATTTCAAATTAAAAAAAAATTTACCCCTCAAAACTTTATATTGTCATAACTATTTAAGTTTTGTGAAAATGCAAATTTTGAATATGTAATTTGCATTTTGGGTTGCATTGTATGTTGTGTATGGATTTTGTATTTTCATAATTTTGCATTTTGTAAGCATATGCATGATCTGCTACTTCAATATTTTGAATTTCGATGTTTTGCATTTTGTATTTTGGAATGTAACCTAGTTGAAAATGCAAATTTAAAATTTTTTGCAAAAACTGAATCTAATGATAGATTTTTTTTTTGTTAAAATTCTTAAACACGAATGAGTTATGATTATTTAAAATTATGTAGGTTTTTTTTAACTGGTGGCTGGAGCATTGGTGCGTGAGTGTCTTTATTTTATTTTCCAGTTTTGCTCCTAATTAATATGTCACGTGTCATCACTATGATGGTTTTTTAGGTTCAATTTTTAAGGGATTTCTATATAGAACCTTACCCTATATATAAATCATTACAACACTCTCACCAAAGCATCCCATAAACTAATTGCAGGATACAAAGCACAATCATATTAATATAATACAATCTTAAAATAACTCGTCAGGGTCTGTCTTAAAATAACTCGTCAGGGTCTGTCTCAAGATTTTGGAAGCCCTGTACAATTTAACAAAAATAGACCCTATAATTCAAACACAACTACACTAACCTCAACAGGAAAAGCAAGCTAGTGTCACTTCTTTTTTTTGTTAGTTATGCTTATATTGTTTTACTTTCTAAAAGAATATAGTAATCAAAGTAGCTAGAGTTTCAAATTTTCTAAGAACTTCCATCAGAAAATCCAAGTTAACTCATTGAACGATATGCCAATCTTCTTTAAGCAGTGAATTAATATGATTAACTAAATCAATATGATTTGTTTTTGCTGGCTGTTTCTTACTTTCTTATCCTTCATCGTGTATTTATTTAGAGAATATATTTACCACACTTAAATCAACATATCATTTTCATACATAAGTTATAGTATTTCATTTTGGTTTAATTTGGTTGTTTAAATTAGACATTAAAAAAATCAGAATCAGAAACAGATAAAGAGATTGAAGATAGAAATCGAGGAATGGTACTAAAAAATCAGAAACAGAATTTTTTACATCTAAGAAACAGATTCAGAAACAGTAAAAAGAATCAGAAATAGATAAGAAACATCAAAGGATGCATGGTAATGGGGAAGGATTATGGACAGTTGAACAGAGATGGCTAATGAACAAAGATGATTAGACGAATGGGGAAGGCTTCTGAAAATCGACTGTGTGGACTATATATGCTTATGAATAGAGATGGCTTTTAAACTCGTGACTTTCGTGTAAACACTAACCATGATCTTCAATCGTTGGGTATATATAGGATTAGATTCTGGAAATTCGAGTTCAGCCTTTCATCTTCGACCGATAATCGATGGTTGCCCTTTCATCTTTGTAGTGCGCAGTCGCCATTCGCCTGTCGAGGTGTCATTTCGACTCGTGAACCACCGAGCGCCATTACGGGATAGTAAATAAAACCTAATTTGGCCATTTTGGGTACTGATTTAGGCGTGCCATAACTAACCTAATATATATGTAAAATTTAAAAATGTGAGACCCTACAGGCTTTTGGGGCGTGTGCAAGTGCACAGTGTGCACACCCATGGGGCCGGCCCTGAAACTCGTATTAAGCATCAATATAGGTGGTTTAAAAATAAACGAAGATAATTACATTTTCCAACATTAACGTTCAGAAAAGATAAAACAAAATCACATGAACTTTTTAAAATAATTACAGCAAACAAACCCAAAACATTAAACAAACTACACATAAAATATGGCCATGTTTAATAGATTCATCAATTGCATTTACTCTACAACTCATACTTCTTTGTAGCAGAAAAGTTGTTGAATCTATCAAATAGATAAACTATTTGAACTTCTCTTCTTCATTAAATTACTAACAAAACATTATCATCATTCAAATAAGATCCTACTTTCTTTACCAAATGACTTTTAAAGCAGACCATAACCTGAATCAGGAGGTCACTTGGTTTAGAACCCTGTTTTACTAATGTATATTACCCAATCGATAGATAGTATTGTATATTACCAACAATATGAAACACAAATTTATCACATACATGAAATACATTTTGCACGTTGTAGGATATAAAAACACACGTTCTCAGCAAAATCATTTTTTCCATACAAAAGAAATTATAAATAAAGACACAAAGAACATGATGCATAATCACTACAAGAAATAAACGCTTTTGCGGAGACACCCTTTTGCGACGACAGATATCGCCGCTAAAACCTCGCTAAACGACAAAAAGATGGCCCACTTTCATCTGTCGCCGCTAACGGTTTTTTGCAGCGACATATGTCACCGCTAAAAGTGTTTCCCTCCACCGAAAACCATGGCGGGATATTTTCCCACCTGAAAAATTCCACGTCGCCGCAAAAGATTCCATGTCGCCGCAAAAGGATTTTTCAATTTTTTTATTTAATTAAACTATTTTCTATTTTTGCGTCGCAAAAAGTCAAATAGATTTTTCTATCATTTACGAAGAACACAGCCTCCATCTCTCTCCCGTACGTACGCCGCTCTCCCTCTCGCCGGTCCCTCTCGCACCGTCGCTACCTGCCTCCGCCGTTTGCCGTCGCCGCTCTCTCACCGTCGCTACCTGCCTCCGTTGTGTGTCGTCGCAAAAAGTCAAAAATGTCGTCGCAAAATCCTTTTGGGTACGAAGCTTTAGCGGCGACTTTTTTGCGGCGACATGTCGCATCTAAAAATCTGTAGCGGCGACATTTGGAGTTTTAGCGGCGAATTTTGACGCCGCAAAAAGCCTTTTTTTTGTAGTGAATACATGTCAAACATACTATATCTAATTCAAGCCTAACAATCTAAGCCCATGTACATGCATTTGAATGTTCACTCGTTGCAGTAACAAGTAATATTCTAACCATTTTGTAAACTATTATTGCTGACCTAGAGAAGATCAAATTTAATCTAATTAAAACTTCTAGCCAATACATAAACAATTTTTAAAGAAAATTATGCTTTTGATAAATATATAGAAACTGGAATATTTATACTTCCCATATCACCCAATATTACTACTATGAATGATAAAAATAAAAAGCATCATGTATTTTTTGCAACATTTTAATAGGTTTTCAATGTGCATTAAAATGTTTTTAATTATTTGGAAACCTCAAACTAACCAACCTATGATAGTTAACCAATCAAACTTAACATCACTTTATGTAAAACTAATGCACCAACAACGTGTTTCCATAAAAAAAAACATAAGTTACAAATGTACCAATTCTACTATTTAGAATTTCACATAAATAACCACATATGATAATATACAAAGCACTGCAAGTTCCTATAAATCTTTTTTAACAAATTGCTTCTACAAAATAACACACCTCAAGAAGAAATACCACCTTCTTATAACACACTTTGTGACTAAGAAATCCTACTCAAAACGCAGATATAAAATCATATATCAAAGATCTTAAATGTTAGTCCGTGTTTATACGGACTTAAAACCTAGTATGACTTACAACTTATCATCCTTAACACATTAAATCCCAATTTTTTTACTTGTTTCTATTTGTTTTTCAATTTTCCAATTTCATTTACATTTTACCTCTTTTCTAACTAGTACTACTTTTAATTATATTTATCCACATTTAGGTTTAACATCTTAACCAATTTTAACCATTTAATTAAACGCTCAAACTTGTAAAATTATTTAATTTGAATAGTGAATGTGTTATTTTTTTAAAACTTTTCGAAATTATTAATCTTGCACAATAGTTATCTATGCATAAAGGAATCAACAAATAAATAATTATAGGCAAGATATAAAGTGCAAGTATGTAAATAGCAGGGGATAAACTAAGGACCTTGTGCTTTATAGTGTTTCTGTTGGATATTAATGAATCAAATATATATCCAGTCATTGGTCTTTCACCAAGAGTTGTCTTCACAATCGACGTCTTTCTTGACCGGAAGTGATCAACATTCCAAAGTCTCACTAATTTCCAAACCCAGCCTTAGTCCTAAAATTTTTACTGCATGTGTGTAATGTGTAATACTCATAAGACCCAAACTAGATAAATAAGACCCATACACTATATTCTTGAGTTAATTCTTGGAATGAGATGGAGGAGAAGATGGGTTATTTTGTTGTTACCCTTCTAAGTATGGGATGAATTGGAAGGAAACAAGTCCCCCCTCCATTTTCTTCAACGCAAGAACACAATTTAATCATCCATATTCTCTTCACTTTCTCTCCTTTCACTTTCTCTCTTTAAAAACTCGAAAACAGAGTGGTAGTGAAGTCTTGGGAACAGGAGCATTGCAATTGGGTGTAACAATCGTTGTTTTCGAAATTTGGGATTTACAAAAACTTTCTTCACAATCAGATTCGTCGCAACGGAAAACTTTAAAACAACACATTTGTTAAAACAATTAAACTATTTTAACTACACACAAGTACGAAAACCACCGTTACGTCGCAAAATACATCATTGTTTAAAAACCCACATTACCACATCATCACAAGTCGGTTTCATAAACATTACAAACATAAATATACTACCCATCACCACCCCAGCTCACAAGGGCACGATCCTAAGCAACCTGCACAAGCACAAGACACATTTCAAATAAACAAGTGTCAGCTTTCGCCTTGTGAGTCAGTTTAGTTATAAAAAAATCATCACATTAAAACTTCATTAAACATGTTTAGGTGTAGGGTTATGCATCCCAACCCATACTTAACCCACCTGTATACCATCATTAGTCATCGTACAATCAAGTTTCATCATTAAACACCTTCATAGTAAATACTCTAACAACATTAGCCTCAACGTCATCTCTGTACTTTGCTAATGTCTAAAACATTTCAATCATCAGTACTATCAATACCATCTCTCTTAATTAAAGTCTATCTCTCCATATTCTTATCATATCACGCATCACAATCATCTTTACCATTATATCTTTCTTATCATCATTAATCACTGTAATCATCACTAATTATAATAACTACCAAGGTCGTCAACCCTAGTTGGGGTCTATCATCAAACATCATTATCATCGTTAAGTAATAATTTCTTCTATGACACCTATCTCTTTCTTAGCATGGTTATTATCTTAAATATTGCAATGGTCACCAATCATCACTGTCATCTATATCATCATTAAAGATTTACATCTTTTCTAACACCGTCATCATTTTTTAAAATCATTATACACTAACAATCATCGCTAATCATCACAATATAATCATTATCATCATCATCATCATCATCATTATTATTAGCCATATATATCATCTTTAACTCCCATATATCTCCTAAAATCATCATCATCTTTAATAGTGTTTAACATCAAAATCTTCATTAATCATCACTATCGTTGTTGTCATACTTAAACATCTATATCGTCGTTAACACCTATCTTATGTTATTATCATCGTTATCGTCTATACTATCATTGTCATCGCTAATCTTGTTAAAAATCGCTTTAGCCACAAAATCATCGCATTTAAGAAATGTATAGAACAAGATTATATACGGGGAAAGAAATCCCAACCCACAACTTGATCCAACCGCTTGATATCACATATCCCCACATGGTCAAATATCATCATGAGCATCGGCAACTACATCATATAACATCATTTCATCTTTTACATCATTATCGTCATTAAACATCTTTTAGATCAAATAATTTATCTTTATTACATGCATCTCTAATTGTCTCTACTGTCATTTATACGTCTTTCTTATTGGGGTCTATCATCATACCTCACCATTCTCGTTACCCCAAATACCACATGCGTGCCCGGCAACCGCTATGTCCCTAGGTCCTTCGCACTGGTACAAGTTCACTAAGCGTGTTCAGACAAGTATGGTACAACGCGGGGCGCGACTCACACTTGTACGCACACTCCCGTGACCACCTCCGCTATAGTTACTCCGACTTAATCATTCAGGTGGAAGTACAAATGGCGCCCCAAACCGCCCATGATAGGCCCTCCTTCCACCAACGTGGTTTTATGCATACCAACAACCTTCATAACTCGAACACCACTCCAGTATATCTGTACTAAACTACAAGTACACCATGTGTTGTCAGGGTTATCTAGAAAACCCGACAAATAATCTTCTTTTGCTAGCATATCCTAGAATGCACACTTTTCTTACTAGGCATCATCATTACATCTTTAAAAGTGTCTACCCCTACCCGTAACATCATGTACTTAATAATTTGTTCAACACTCTACTTCTGTTAGCCTTACTATTCATCATATTAGTCCATCATAATCATCGGTTCATACATCTATACGTATATGTATGCGTCATATTCAATGGTAAATCATACTTATTTTATCAAGAATATAATGCATCAATCACATACAACCATAGATCAAGTATAAATATTCATATATAGATATAGATATAGATATAACATCTTAAAACCGTTAATTCTTTCGAAAATAGATTTTGTCTTCGTGCTCGGTTTTGTAAAATAACTGAACTCACCTTAAACCGGACACATAAACAACTCCGAGTGTAGATCTGACAAGATTCTCACACGGATCGTCAAGATTTGATCTGCATTCACCAAAATACTCTTCAAGAACACCAAAAACGAAACCGGTTTGAAAACTAACCCTAAATTTCCATTCATTTTCTCCTTAACTTTTAATCATTTTCTTTTTTTATATTTCCCCAACTCTAAATTTTTTTTTTTAAATAATAATACTCTATAAGTATTATGAAATAAACTCCATAATATTGTTTACCTTCTAAATAATATTAATATAAATTCCCAAAATTCAGGTCGTTACATCGGGTCCTACATTAAAGTTCTTCAATGCCGTCATAAATAAATTTGGTTCACCTGCTTGCGTGCTTGGTTACTTCGATTGATTCTCCTGCTTGCTTGCTATTAAATAAATTCTCTTGCTTACTAGCCTTCTTATAATTCTATTAAATTAATTCTCTTGCGTGCTTGGTTACTTCGATTGATTCTCCTACATTGAGTCCTAATTTTTTTTATTTTGAGTTTCTAATTCAAACGATCATCATTTAGGGTTGTTCGATTGAAATTAAGGATTGATTCATGGTTTGATATCATTTTTGAATATATTGGGGCAGAAAGTCAGAAGGACGGAAATTATTATTGGGATTTAGATTGTTGTTGGATTCGACTTACAAGAGTTGTTGGAATTGAAAACCTTCTTTAGGTTAAGTGAAAGCTACAGGGGTGCTTGAATTGAAAACTTGTCATTGAAAAGTCCTTGGTTGATTTTCAACTTTTCAGTTTATTAAATCCCAATTGAAAACTGCAATCGAAGATCTCTTAAATTGAAAAGTGTAATCGAAAACCCCTCCAATTGAAGAACCTCAATCGGAAACCTCTTCAATTGAGAACTGTAATTGAAACCTCATCAATGTAAGCCTTCAATTTGAAGACTTTTCAATCACAAACACCAATTGAAAACCTTTCAATCACAAACTTTCAATTGATAACTTCCTATTCATAAACTTCAGAATAAAAAACATTATCATATCACCTTTTACCTTTCACTCAAAGATCCATCAAGTATCAATCATGTTTGATGTTAACATAGACTCCAGTCTTGGTACGAAAGAAGAAGAAGTTAATGAATTAAAGATGAAGTTAGTAGCAATAAGTTAGTAGCTTTTGGGCAAAATAGAAAAAGAAAAAGAAAATAGATGAATTAGAAAAAGAATATGCCAAACTTGTTTTGGAAATTCTTGACTTGTCTGAAAAACTCCATATTTCAGACAAGAAGAATCATGATTTTGAGATTAAACAAGATGCCAAGATAAAAAAATCTTGAGCAACAATTGTTGAATGAAGATCAAATATCCAAGGATATTCAAAACAAGATGAAATTGGAAAAAGAGAATTTTGATACCGAAAGGAATCAGTATGTGCATAAAATTTAGAAACTGGAACAACACTTACAAAATTGTGCAGAAGAAAAGGTCACAACGTCTTCTGATTCTGAGAAAGTTCAAAATTGTAAGTCTATAAATGGAAAAAAATCAAGGTTATTCTTGTAATAGTCCATGCAGGTGAATCATCAAAAAGTGTTGTGCATCCGGAAACTACTCATTCTAAGGATGATCATGCCACTTTTAAATCTTACATAGAGAAATTCATAAAAAAGGGGTTAAACTTCGGAATAAGCTTTGGAATGAAAGGAAAGATAATTATGAAGGAATGAAACAACATCTTCTAGAAAACCATTATGGTGTTTTTTCTTGTGTTACTCATCTTGCTTACAAGGATTGTGTTGCTTGCCGTGATATGATAGTCACTCTCATAACTTCATGAATCACAACTCTACTCATCCAGTTGTGCGTGTTAGTCAAACAATATCGTTCTTGAATGCTAATGCTTATGCACGTCTTCCAACCTTGCCTGAACTTAAATATCCATTTGTGGTTCGCTCCGTCAAACATATCTTAAGACTTTCTAAAGAAAAGATATGCGTAAAACCACATCACTTTTCACCGATTGTCTACCGTAAAAAGATATATGTTCGAAAGATGGAGAGAGAGCAAGGTAATGAAAATGTTTCAAGTCATTGTTGATGATCAAGAGCTATGTTCGAGGGGGAGTATAATTTTTTGCTTGATGAATAGTTACACGGATACTGAAAACATTCTCTCAACAATCTCTGCATGTTTATGCTCAAGGTCAACTGCTCCATCGAAGAAAATATTTTTTTTCATTCACATGTTTTATTTGTACAATGAACACAAAGTGGGAGAATGTTAGACCTCATATTGTGTTCATTTAATCATTTTAGTTAAGTTTGTCTTCTAGTCGTATTTCCTACAAGTATAGGGTATATTGTGAAAAAACCTTGTAGGTATATAAACAATGTAATTAACCCTAATTAATTTAAGCAATTCTAATTCACGTTATTTTCAAGTTCTGGGTTCTCTCTTCACGTATAAACCTAGAACCGAGTTCTTCATTCTTGATTGCTTTGATTCTTAACCGATGTTTGATACAATCGGGTCCTATAACGTGCATTGAAAAATGTTATTGATTGATGTGACATATATGATATGTGAGAGGAAATAGGTCCAAATAGTAGGACCTTTTGGTGAATATTCACCCTTTTAGCCCCCTATCGGCAGCATCGGGAAACCAAGCAACGAAACACGAAAAGACGCTTCAGTCTTCATACTTGATATTTTGCCCCTTTAGCCCTGTATCGATAAAATATTCACTTGTAGATTTGTTCAACTGCTCCTCTGTCCTTTAACGATTAATCTTAGGTTAGTTTTGACGAAAAAAAGGTGGTTTTGATATTTTAACTCAAAAAATGAGGGAAATGAAGGAGCAAAAGAGAATATCAAAGAGGGCGTTCTTGAGAATGTGGAGGCCATATTTGGTCTAAACTTTGTCCCGCGATCTCATTCTAGTGTCATTGCTTTCGTTTAGACAAAATTCTTGCGGTACTTTTAGTTTCTTTTATGTAAAATTTTAATCTTTTATTCGTAGTATGATTTTACTTGCGGTTTAAATCGGACATTTATTGCTGATTATAGGTTTGTTGGAATCCTTAAGTGCTAATTGGATTGAGCTATTTTGGAAGTATATTTATTCGTGTTAAAACTTACTTGTATCATCGTACGTATAAGTTAGAGATTCCTGTTAGGCTCATGGCTGCTATATAATGGTTAAGGGTAATTACTGTGTGATACAGTGTTTGTGAAATTGTGGGTTTGAATATTAGTTGGACTAAGATCTAAAGGTGTGCACTTAATTATTATAGTCCTTGGTACTATTTTGGTACAAATCTGATGGACAATCTAAGTTTTGTGCAGTTTGTGCGTATTTGGCTATGGATGTAGTAGAGTTAAGATGTGTTCCTCTTGGATTGATGTTGCATTATGTTTCTAGGGATCAAATAGAATAGTTACTATTAAAAAAAAGTATTATCTTGGTATTTACATATTTTAATATTTTTGGGACTTGTTTTAAAATTTTGTCCTGGGCTCTGAAAATGTTTTGACTGACATGCTAATTCTGCAAGTTAGTGATCACTTTATGTACGTCTTATTAAACAGGTAGTGATCACCATTACGTTTTACTAATGACCTAGTGATTACCTATTCTTCTCACTAGTTCAAAGTAATGATTATCCTCTACGTCTTACAAGTTGAAGGTAGTGATCACATTTTACTCTCACAAGTCCGAGGATGACCTTTAGGAACCACCCCACTCCCCCCCCCCCTCCCACCCCCAAGAATTTTTTTTTGCCCCCACTCAAAACAAGGTTAAAAGTCTTAATAACCTGGATTTAAAAGTGTTTTTGTACTAGTGTTGGTTCTCATAAATTATGATTTTAGACCAAGTTTAATCATTATCTCTAGTCCCCACTATAAAAAACAATAAATTATTAACTTGTTTACTTATCTTCTTAATTTGTTAATTAGCAGGTTTGGTTAACACTATTCAGTTGAGTCACTATATATGGTCATAAGTGGTTATGAAAAAGGAGATAAGAGACATTCACTAATGATCACAAAGGCACTTTCATATCCACTTTGCCTTTAATCACAGCGACAAATGAAGGGGGCCCAAACACATACATTATTTGGTTGTTGGTCAGTTTTCTCATGCCGGACGACTTAATTATCAGTAAAAAGAAATGATTAATAATTGTACACGCATTTCATGTTTGTTGTGCATGTTGTGCATGAATTATCTTTTCTTAATCTCTTGACTAGAAAACTTCTTTTGTTGTGGTTTATTTCATTTTTTTGTTAATACTTGTTGAAATGTGATTTGAAAATAGCTTGGAGATATTGAAACTAGAAAATCAACGGTGTATGGCGTGCAACATGAGTGTATTAGGCCCAACATTAGTTAGAGTTTTTCTTGTTTCTTTTTTTTTAACGGCAGAGTTTCTCTTGTTTCTGTTGTACATGTTTGATGACATTGAATGATTCACGAAAAAATTATGAATTAAAATGGTTCTTATATAAACTTCTATTGTGGGAAACTATTAGAAAGTTGTTGGAAATTCACGGTAATTAAATTTCTTTGTTGTTAATCCCTCGTATATAGTTATAGGAAATATGTTATCAATTTTAATTGTCATGTTTTGTTAGAAATTTAATTATTATAAAAACATTCTAACATAAGTTTTTCATATAAAATTTTGTTAATAATACTCTCTTTTAATAATGAATAATGTTAGGGATCGAGACACTATTTAATAGTTAAAAGAATGGGGATAACAAACAAGACAAGAAAACAAAAGATATAATGTGGTGCGATCAGAGTCACGACCTACGTACGTCAACGGGCAGGAACATAGACTTCTTTACTAACTGAAAATGTTAAATGATGTGCATACAACTGAAACCAAGGCTATATTCATAATGATGTGCATACAATGTTAAATGATATTTATAACCTAACAAGAAACACAAGAAACCATAATTTCATAATTATGGTAAGCATAATTAACTAAATTAGAAAAATTGGCCGCCGCACAAGATCATAAAACACCTTGGGCTGAGTCTGTCTGCTCCACACCGTGGAGCAGGAGCCCACGCCGTGTACCCTCGAGTGCTCCACGCCATGCACTCATGTTGTGCGCCGTGCACTCTTGATTTTCTAGTTTCAATATCTCCAAGCCATTTTCAATTCATATTTCAACAATCTCCCCCTTGACTTGAACTCTCTTCGACAAGTCAAAAGAGATTACCAAAGAACCATCTCTTTCCTGCCAACCTCCCCGAAAGAACTACCTCCTTACACAGTTACACGAGCCATGAAGTTCGACACCACGTCACGCGATTTCACTTACCAGTGTTGGTGCATATTTTATGAATCCCTAGTTCGTATCAATAAAGTATATTCATGTGGTATTAATTAAATGTGTTTTGATTAATGATTTGCATGTTTATACATTCTAAGTGATACTATGTGTTTATGAAAAGCTTACAAGTATTTAATCATGGTTTGGTTTGTATTTGGAAGTTTAGTCATAAGGAAATTCACTTCGCAAGAAGTGAAAGTCACTTCGCAAGAAGTGAAAGTCACTTCGCAAGAAGTGAAAGTCACTTCGCAAGAAGTGAAAGTCACTTAGCGCGAAGTGAAAGTCACTTAGCGCGAAGTGAAAGTCACTTAGCGCGAAGTGAAGTCATCAGTCACTTCGCAAGAAGTGGATGTCACTTCGTACGAAGTGAATGTCAGTTCGCGCGAAGTGAACTGTGTCATTCGAAAACGCGTAAAACTCACTATAAATAGTGATTAACCCCTCATTAAGGAGGAACAATCGTCCAGGACACTTCGTGAGCCTTCGTAATCGTACATATACCCTTGAAACTCGCGAACTAAGTGATAATTCTCGAATTCCAAGGCAGCCAAAGCATCTCTGTGTGGTACTGTGTGTTTGTTCTTCTACCTTTCTGTGTGAGTCACTGTGTGCCGGACACCTAAGCAGATCTTAGAATCCTTAGGAGGTTTGGGAAATAGAATTCCGCGCTATTTCTCATCCTAGATCAGTCCTAGCATTAGGGTGTTTTAGTTTAGTTTATAACCCCGCCCCACGGTCCTACAAAGTGGTATCAGAGCTTTGTGCTTTGATTGATCACTTTTCCTTAGGATTAAGTCGATCTAGGTGTTCCTTTAGGCCTGTGTGTGCCCCCTTGCGTCACTTTTTACCGAAAATAGGTCGGAAAATAGGTCCTTTTGCGTTAAAAAGGTCAAGTTTTTACGTTTAGGCTCTTTGAGTTTCGACCGTGCGTAGTGAAACCCCACCTCGTGCGTACTGACCTCAGTTCGCACGAACTGTGCCTGTGTGTTCTAGATCCTTCGTTTGTTAGTTTCTGCCTCGCGCGTAGTGGTCCGTCAGTTCGCGCGTGGTGAATCAGTCCGCGCGTAGTGAGTCAGTCCGCGCGTAGTTTGTCAGTCCGTCTGTCCGTGCGTGGTGTGTTCTCCAGTACGTGCGTGGTAAATCCAGTTCGCACGTACTGTACTGTGAACAAAAAAAAAAAAAAAAAAAAAAAAAAAAAAAGGCATTTTATTTCCGTCTTCGTGCGCTGTGCTTTTCTGTGTGACCTTTTTCTATCAAATTTTACTCCGTGTTTTCCTGTGTGCTTTTCAAATCCAATCCGAATCTGTGTGCTTGCTGCCTTGGTTCATTACATCAATTCAAATGGCCTCTAAACAAACCACTGCCTTAAACAACCTTCTACTAGAAACAGAAATGGGCAGTATCAACAAAGTGCCGAAATTGCTAACCATGGAGGACTATCCTATGTGGAAGCCCAGATTTGAAATTTTTCTAGATGGGGTCGATTGTAGATTGCGGAGAGCCATGAATGTTGAGTATATGGTTCCAAAAGGGGAGGGAAATATCGAAACCCCTTACGATAAAATGACGGTCGAACAGCAGACCAGTTACAATGCTGAAAAGAAGGCCTATGCTCAACTGATTCAGGCCATCCCTAACGACATCTTCCACCAGTTTAGGAGGTATCGAAGTTCCTACAGTCTATGGAGAGCTCTTGAGAAGAGGAATGAGGGAAACGCTGCTCTGAAAGAACTTAAAGCAAGTCAATTAAGGAAGGAATTAGACCATTTCACGGCTACAAGAGATGAGAAGATTCCTTCCCTTATTACAAGATACAACCACCTTCTAAGTGAACTGGACAGTCTGGGTGTTACTGTTCCAGAGAAGCAGCAAGTAGAGATCTTGGCGAATGCTTTGCCCAAGAGCTGGCGGCCATTCATCATGATACTCAAGAATGGTAACGGTTTTGACGGGATGGACCTTAATGATTTCATCACCAAGTTAAAGGAGAAGGAGCAGGAGGAACTAAACCTGGATTCAATGTCTAGTTATCAACAGAACCCCTCACTCTACTACTCCGGAACACCTGTCTCGTCATCCACCTCTTCACATGCCCCCCTACAGTCTGCCTATGTGACCAACGTGAATGAATCGGGCAGATCTACCTCTGATGCTTCATCCTCTGGGTCATCTTATACTACATCTTCCTCCGGACTTAATGTCGAACACTTCAAGTATGGGAATACAGATGAGGTTAAGACACATATGGGCATGCTAAGTGCACTAGTCTCCTCTTATGATGATCTACTGAAGGGGAAGATTGGTAATGCTCATATGACTCAAGAGGACTATGACCAGATCGACGAGGATGAGATGGAGAGACAAGATATCCTCTGGTCGTATGCCAACTTAGTGAGAAGGGCAAAAGCTTATGAGCGAAGAACGGGAAAGTCAATATCAGCAACCAAGGATACCAAACTCGGTTTTGATAAATCTGCTGTGACCTGCTATAACTGTGGTGAAAAGGGTCACTTCGCGCGTGAATGTGAAAAGCCGAAGAATTCAGGACCGAGGTATCCATTCAAAACTGGTTCTGGCAACAGATCATCTACCTCCACAACCATAAAATCTGAAGCAACTCCAACACCGACTAAGGCTATGGCGGTTGTTCAAAGAGATGAGGGAGTGGATTGGTCTGTACAGTTCGGGAATGCTGATGCTGACATCAACTTGGCGAACGTTCATGTGTTGAACGAAGATTCTTCATCCGAGACCGAAAGCTATTCAAGTGAAGAAGAATCAAGTGCCAGCAATGATGATGAACCAGCCTCGACACCAGCTGCAGAAGAGACACCAGTGAATGTCCGTGCCAAAGAGTCAAATCAAAAGGTGTGCAGCTGTGGTCAACCGTCTGCGGATCAGGTATGTACCTTTGGATTACCTTGTGGTTCGTGTGATGAATATGTAAAACAGATAGTGTTCTTAAAGTCTACTATTTCAGATCTCACATCTAAGTTAGATAATAACCTGTTGATCAAAGGAAGAGAAAATCAATTAAAAGAAAAGAATGAAAGTCTAGGTAAACAGGTTAATGAACTAGGTGTGGCTCTATTAAATAAACAAGATGCTATCGTGTTTTACATAAACGAAATCAATAAGCTGAAACGGGACCTTGCTACCTCAAAGGTCGATTATGAGACTCTGAGTCAAAAACTCAAAAGCTATTCCACGTCTTCTTATCTTTTTGAGTACATAATCGATCAGAGAGGTCAAAGTACCGATTCAGAAAAGGACAAAAACGTATATTCAAAATGTCCACCACCAGTGTTAAATCAACTGGTGAACGATGATGTCCATTCTGAAGCTGACCCACTACTCACAAAGGTTGATGAATCTTCTGCATCAACCTCAAATGAGGATTTAACGTTACATGAGGATGTGGGTAAGCCTCAGAAGAATGAGGTTCAGCAAGAGGTTACCAAAAAGGCTGAACCAGGCATTAGAGAACTGTTGGACAGTTCCTATGTGCAAGGTCCGTTGATGCATCGTATCCATAATGCACTTCGGAAATTTGAAAATGAGGGTGTAAAGTCTCCTGATATCCGTCCATACCAAGAGGTCAAACAACTACCCAAACATCAAGGGTTAGGGTATCGGCCTCAAAAGGTAACGAAAGGCTCTGTGAAGCAATACCCAGAAAGGGTCTGCTATGTGTGCAGGAGACCTGGTCACCTCATTTACAAGTGTGATCAGAAGACACATCAAAGCTGTAACAAGAAAGTTGAGATTTTGCAAGAAAATACAACGTTTCTTAAAAACCATCAAAACTCAACTCTTCCTGTTCAGCATCAAAGGATTCCTAAGTGGACTAACAAACTGTGTGTTCAAATGTCCAAGGAATCAAGTGACAGGATCATCAAGACTGGAACATGGATGAAACTTCCAGTGGTTGGAGAAGACGGGAAACCCATGACCATCCGGGCTTGGGTTCCTAATGTTGTCTAACTCATTCTTCTAAGTGAAGGGTGTCAACCGAAATAGTCCAGGTTAAGATTTCTATGACTGTGTGTTTTTATCATTTTATTTTCTTTGTGCTTATTTTCTGTGTCGTTGCATTTCTATTTTCTTAGTTTCTAGTTTGTTTAGTATTTTAGGGGGAGATAGATAGTTCAGAAAACTTAGAAAAAAAAAAATCAGAAAACTTAGAAAATACAAAAAAAAAAAAAAAAAAAAAAAATCAGAAAACTTCGAAAATACAAAAAAAATCAGAAAAACAAAAATGAGAAGTTGATCCAACTCAAATGGAAAATGATGGTACACTGGCTTTCAATACAAAGTACGTCTAGTAAAATTAGGACTGAAGGCATGTACATATTCTTGAGAAAACTGTCTGAAAATCTAATTGAATCAGATAAGAAACAGATAGTGTGTAAGACATATAAGGAAAGTCTAGACTGATAAATGGTTATGCATGTGAAAATCAATCATAGATTTAAGCTATCGAGATATTCCAAGTCTATAAGTCAATAACAGTTGAGAATGACTTAGTTTGTTGCACACACCTGTTACCATGCCAAATGTGCTTAGATGACAATGAGCAAAATGTAAAAGAGGGTGAAAAATTGACCCCAATCTGAGATGTCAAGGATCTATCAATGTTGAATTGTCAAAGAGCATAAAATGCAGTGACAAAAGCTATATTGATCTATTAGTGTTGAATTGTCAAAGAGCATAAAATGCAGTGACAAAAGCTCAACAAAATTATCAGAAGAGGTGAAAAATTGACCTCCATGTCAAAAGAGCATAAAATGCGTTGACAAAATCACAAAGCACATAAGCATGATGGTTGGGTAATCAAGTTGTGCACCTACTGAGTGAATCAAAATACTGTGAGACTTTGAAAGAGATAGTCTTAACCGTGTATCCAGTCTAGATAATCTGAAAATGTTGAAACAAAATCTGTCATTATCTGAGGAAAGTTAGGTTGACAGACAGAGTTTGAGAGAATATGTTTATGTCCAAGGTTCTGAAATAAATGACTACTAAGTATAGATGTGCTGGTACTGATTCCATCTTGGAACCTTCTCACAAAAAGATTTAATTTCAGTAATTTTATTCCTGCAATTTTCTTAGTATTTTAATTTCTGTTCTTTAGGATTTAATTTGTTAATAGTTTACTTCTGCATTTTCTTTTTCCTTTTTAATCAAAAAAATACAAAAAGAGTTCTAGTATGTTATTAATCATTCTTAGTGTTTTGATTAGGGGGAGTTTGTTCTGTTTACATTTCCTTCATCTTACTTTGATGTGTTTTGCTTAAATGTTTATAAGTGATCTTGAAGTTACTGAACGTTTATTGCTGAGTGCAGTACTAACAGTAATTAAGGTTCACAGATGAGAAACTCATTACATGCGAGATGGAACCCCACTAAGCACGAGTTACAGCTCACATCGTGCGTAGTGCAGGTAAGGCTTGCATGACGAAAGGTATTCGTTTAAAATTCTGCTGTACGAATTCTGCTATGTGCATTTTGCTTTGTGCATTTTACTTTGTGGAATTTTTGCTTAGTGCAATGGTTATTGATAGAACTAGGTCTTAGGGGGAGTATGTTGGTGCATATTTTATGAATCCCTAGTTCGTATCAATAAAGTATATTCATGTGGTATTAATTAAATGTGTTTTGATTAATGATTTGCATGTTTATACATTCTAAGTGATACTATGTGTTTATGAAAAGCTTACAAGTATTTAATCATGGTTTGGTTTGTATTTGGAAGTTTAGTCATAAGGAAATTCACTTCGCAAGAAGTGAAAGTCACTTCGCAAGAAGTGAAAGTCACTTCGCAAGAAGTGAAAGTCACTTAGCGCGAAGTGAAAGTCACTTAGCGCGAAGTGAAGTCATCAGTCACTTCGCAAGAAGTGGATGTCACTTCGTACGAAGTGAATGTCAGTTCGCGCGAAGTGAACTGTGTCATTCGAAAACGCGTAAAACTCACTATAAATAGTGATTAACCCCTCATTAAGGAGGAACAATCGTCCAGGACACTTCGTGAGCCTTCGTAATCGTACATATACCCTTGAAACTCGCGAACTAAGTGATAATTCTCGAATTCCAAGGCAGCCAAAGCATCTCTGTGTGGTACTGTGTGTTTGTTCTTCTACCTTTCTGTGTGAGTCACTGTGTGCCGGACACCTAAGCAGATCTTAGAATCCTTAGGAGGTTTGGGAAATAGAATTCCGCGCTATTTCTCATCCTAGATCAGTCCTAGCATTAGGGTGTTTTAGTTTAGTTTATAACCCCGCCCCACGGTCCTACAACCAGCTCCAACCATATCGTCTCAACTTCGTCCGATCAATTTTTCCGGCTCCAATGATTATACATGCAAACTTTTTGACATCCGGACGAACAGCCACCGGTTCTGATAAAAGCTTATCATCCAGTTTTTTCCCACAGACCAACAGCTCATCAATTAAACATAGCAAAACTAGACTACCTGCTTTTGTAGAACATCTCTTTTCACGTCCTCCTTCATATCCTTAGACAACGTGTCTTCACCTTCTAACGCCACCGTCATCCAGCTTTTTCCCACAGACCAATAGCTCATCAATTAAACATAGCAAAACTAGACTACCTGCTTTTGTAGAACATCTCTTTTCACGTCCTCCTTCATATCCTTAGGCAACGTGTCTTCACCTTCTAACGCCACCGCTGAGCCATTGAATCTCCAAATCAAACTTCAAAGATGACATCTTCAATAAACAAATGTGCGAGCCAAGAGAAGTTGTAATGCTACAACTCCCGCATCTGAACTACAAACAACTAATATGCAGACACCACCTAGACAATGTCAACATCCACCCTTGGGGAAGGCAAAGGTAAACTTCGAACTCTAGCTACGAGCCTACGATATTCTATATGTTTATAAATTTGTTGAAATATATTAACCTTTTGAACTTCCTTGTTGTATGCGATCTCATTGGATCACTTTAACTTCCTTGGAGATCAAAGAACAAGTAGAAAACAAAGTAGCAAATAGAGTTGCATCTCATATTGATTCAATCAGGGGAGATTGAAGGAAAAATGAATGCGTAGATGGATGCCAAAGAAGCAAATTTGTTCACCAAAATAAAAAAGATGAGAAATGATAAGGAGCACTAGTAGGCTTTGAACCATACTTAGAAGATGCTTGGTAATTACTTATTTTTTTGTGATCGCCAAACTATTTATTGTTGGGAGATAATTAACACTTGTATTTTTTTTGTGATTGCCATTTGCCAAGCCTTTATTGAGATTATTTGTAGTTGTCAAACTAATTATAGTTTGGAACCCTTAAATTTCGTTGTAGTGGACAATTGTAATTTGGTTCGACTTATCAAAACCAATTTATAGATATCTAGTTGATTGTTGCGTCAATATGTGTGTATAATTTACCAATGGGATGCATAAAATTTACTGACGGGCTTTCAACCACCAACGATGTTTCTGTACAAATGCAATGTAAGGTCTTGTCTACCCTAATTACCAACAGATTATTTTGATCACCAACGGCGTTTCCGTTGGTAAAATACCAACGGCTATAAGGTTTTTGGCTACCAAAATTACCAACGGTTATTTTTAATCACCAACGGTTATTTTTAATCACCAACGGCTTTCCGCTGGTAAAGAATGTGAATAACAACAGCCTTTTTCCGACATGTCATTTCCGTTGGTAATCTCGTTGGTAATCCGAATTACCAACGGATTTCGCCCGTTGGTATTGACAGTTTTTCTAGTAGTGACACCCTTCAGCGTTAAAAGAATGTGAATAACAAACAAGACAAAAATAACACAAGATATAATGTGTTCGGTCAGAGTCATGACCTACATCTACGGGCAGAAACAAAGATTTCTTTATAAATTGAAAATGTTTAATGATGTACATATGACTAAAACAAACCTAGGCTTGATATTTACAACTAAACAAAAAACACAAGAAACCCAAATCTCATAATTATGGTAAACATAATTAACTAAATTAGAAAGATTGGCCGCCACACAAGATTATATAACACCTTGGGCCGAGTCTGCCTGCTCCACAACGTGGAGCAGGAGCCCACGCCGTGCACTCTTGTTGCCCGCCGTGCACTCATGTTGCGCGCCGTGCACTCTTGATTTTCTAGTCTGAATATCTCCAAGCTATTTTCAAGTCACATTTCAACAAATATTGATATTGTAATGCGGTGTGTTGAAATTTTTTTTGCGTTTAACTTGCGCCCTAGTGAGAAGTAAAGTAGCATTTATCTTAAGTGTTTTTGTACTTACAAACATTTTAAATAAATGGTATGTTAGTTATTTCATTATTTTGTCATTTAAGTATTTCTAATTGTAAAAGTATCTATGATAAATGTTTGTAACTGTATACATCATTTTCTAATATTTTATTAATTGGATAAAGCTCAAAGAATATAGTGCGATCGATTTAGGACTTGTATACTGTGTTCATATGAGTTTTAACAACCAGGTGGACACACAAAAAGAAAATTGTGATGTGAAAACTATGATATATATAGAGATAATGCATGCATTGAATTAAATATTAATAAAATATAAGTATATAAGACGACCATATAATATATGTTGGAGATATTTTCTTCAATAATTATTTTGTTGTGGGAGTTGCTATCAACGATCGCTGCGTAGATAGTGGAGTCCTGCTTTTAATTTGCATTATGGGCTTATGTTTGGCAGGTTACGTAAAAGTACGTGAATGTGTTATCGTTTTCTTATGCTTGCTTTCAATTCATAGGCGTAACTCTCTCCACTAAAAAAAGGCTTTAAGATTGAAGTTATCGTTAATTAGTTTCTTCGATCAATTGTTAGAAAGTTTAGTAAAAAACGTAGATTTTACAAATGTGTATATATATAAATACATATTTATGTTTTATATAATTATTTCTTAGAGAGTTTGAGGAAAGTAATTGTAAGAATGAATATTTAGAATATATGATAATAGAAGAATAACTCATAGATATCAATTAGATGTTAATCTATTAGATTTAACGGTCGTAATTTACTCGTTACAAATTAATGATGATCACAATTCATAGTTGGGTAATGAATAAAATGAATGAACAAATGTAGACTATTTGATTCAATCAAATGAAAGACCAAGATTAAGAATTTCATTCTTACTAAAATATTCATTCATATATATTTGAACATACCACCAGGGTCTGTATATTAGGAGCCGTATATATTTGCTTAGCATATACCTTTATATATATTCTTTTATTGGTTGTTATCACTTCCCTAGAAAACCCGAAAAACAACAAAGATGATGACACCCGAACCAACATCAACTCACCATATTACTTACATCCTTCCGATTACCCTCGAAAAATGTAGTGAATAATGTTCTCACCGGCGCATATTATGGAGATTGAGCACAAGGGATGAGAAACTTCCTGTTCTCGAAAAATAAGACGGGCTTGTGCACAGGGCCGGTCCAAACATTTTTTGGGCCGTGGGTAAAAAATAAAAAGGGGCCCTTTAAAGATTTAAAATATACAATTGCACAATATTAAAATTCAAGTATAAATGGTTTCAATGTGAGAGAGATGGTTAAGTGTAAATGTGTGATGAACTATACCGAAAAGTCTGCTGTAGTGACTTGATTAAGAAATCAAGGAAAAGGAGAAATATAAGAAACAACATTGTAAGCAATTTTGGACTTTAGTCACAAATCCACAACTTAAAGCAATGAAGTTAATAGTAATTTAGCATTTTAGTAGTAAAACAAAGAACAAATTTACAAATATTGGTATGATGGCCGTCAGTTGAACTTACAAATCATTAACTAGTTATGCAATTAGGCAAATAAACTTAAAGATAAAGGATTAAAGAAAGTATTACATCAGAGAGCTAAAAGAAGTGAAGAAAAGCAAGCAACTAAGCAACAATGTGTTCTTTGGTTCTTTCGATTCTCAGATATTAATTTAGAGTGGCATAACCCTACAAAAATATAAACAATAATTTATAATTCAAGACCGACCGTAATTCAGATTGACATATTCTAATTATGAATTTTTAAATTTAGAATGTGTAAGAGGAGATGAACAACTTCTTACAACTTGAACTCCACTTCCGTATGCAATCAATGTGATGGACACCAAAATTTTCTATGAACTATAAAATCAAATTTAATAGTTCTCGATTTTGATGGAGTGAGAAAATGAACAGGAAATTGCAATCTGCTTGAACCGGAGATAGGATATGAACGGACGGTGGCTTCTTTCTCCCAAGTTGCCTGTTCCTATTCAGGTCGTTTTCCGATATCACGCAAAAAGAAGAGGGACTCCCTAATAGTTGCCAAGAGTTGGGCCCTCCGCATGATTTTACGGGCTTATTCTTTATTTTTATTGGGCTTAATACATATATACATATACAAGGGTTAAAATTCCAAGTGGGCCCCTAAAATTTTGGGCCCTGCACGGTTGCCCTTATGGCCCAGGCCCAGGGCCGGTCCTGCTTGTGCATGGATCGGTAGAAGTAGCGAAGGAAGGCTCTGGGGAACTTATGATGGGGAAGCTTTGGGATGCCATGATCAAGGGATGGCTCACCACGAACATCGAGAAAACAATGAGGGCAAATGTTAAATACACCAACATATCGGCATAAGTTTTAGTCGACCTTAAAGAGAGATTTTGAAAAGAAAGTGCCCCCCCCCCCCCCCCCCCCCCGAGCATACGAACTCAAACAAACGCTCACCACGACGCAACAAGATGAAAATTCAGTCTCAACTTACTACACCAAGCTGCAAGGCATATGGGACGAGATGCCGTCTACGTCCCAAATAGCATGATGTATGCGTGGTAAGTGCACATGTGACCTGGGAAAACGGTTGAGCGAGGCGAAGGAGAAAGAGAGACATTATGAGTTTCTGTTGAGGCTCCATAGCAGTTATTCGGTTATAAGAACTCAGATACTTGCATCAAGGCTGAATCCTACTCTTGGTAATGCATATCATCTCATGTATGAGGATGAACAATACAAACCATTGCCATGGCGAATAAATTGATATAGGAGGTTGCGGCTTTTTTGAGTTTTACACAAAATATAAAGGAGACCATAGACGATATGGCTGTTCAACAAAGCAAAGGGACATAAGACAGTATAGCAACAAATGACACGCAAAATAGGAAAGATGGAAGCGAGGAAAATCTCTTCTTTAACGAAGTTTATAGCCAAAACTAGGTAGGAGAAATGGAGTTACACAATAAAGATTTTAAAGATAGCAACAAGAACGAGCAAGATAATAATCAACCAATTGATGGGCAGGTTGATGATAGCGAACCTGGGTAGAAAAACCAGGATATGGTACAACTTGACCATGAACTTAGAGAGATAAGAACAAGAACTCGTCCAAAAAGGTTCAAAGATTTTGTTATTAAGTTGCCATCTTCGATAGACCCCACATACTCCATGCACGTTTAAGATTCATCAATGGTACATCCTATCTCCAATCAAGTCTCTTATAATAACTTTTTTAATAAACATAAAAAACATTTGACGGCTATTAGTTCTAATGATGAGCCGAAGGCCCGAAGCATTTCAAACAAGCCATATATGCAACATGGAAAATGAAAAGAGGCAATGCAAAAGGAAATAGAGGCTTTAGAAAAAGATGGAACATTGACCCTTGAAGATTTACATGATGGGAAACGTGCCATTGTCAACCAAATGGAGAGGTCTAAAGGTATCAAGCGTGCTTAGTAGCAAAGGGTTTCACACAGCAGGAAAGTGTTGACTTTCATAATACGTTTACCCCAGTTGCGAAGATAGGAACACTACTCACTATAGTAACAAAGAAAAACTAGATCATTCACCAACTTTATGTGAGTAATGCGTTCTTGCTTGGTGATCTTGACGAAGAGGTATACATAAAGATTCTTGAGGGGTTTGCAAAGGAATGAGAGACTCGGGTTTGCAGATTAAAGAAATCATTATATGACCTACGACAAGCTTCGCGTAATTGGTAGTAAAAGTTCACCATGGATCTCACGAGTTTGAGTTTTAGTCAAATGCATGCAGATCAATGTGCCATTATTTATATATGAAAGGGAAGAGAGCTATGTACTGCGAATATGATATATCTGGATGATGTCATTATCACAGAAAATGATTTGGTGAAGGTACAAGAGACAAAAACCTACCTCAATAACATGTTTAGTATCGAAGACTTTGGACAACTAAAGTATTTCCTTGCTACTGAACTTTCTAGAACGCCTAAAGGAATGGTTTTAAGTAAAAAAAAATACACGCTTGACATATTGAAGGATAGTGGAATGATGGCTTTAAGCCAATCCTCTTTCCGATGGAGCAAAATTGACAGTTAGACCAATGCGAAGATAGTCTAACTGTCGAGGGAAGCCAATACCGAAGACTTGTTGGAAGATTGTTATATTTGCAAGAAATGAGGCCTGATATCACTTATGCAGTATCAATTTGTTTCTGGTCCTCGACAGAGACACACGGTGATTGTGCTACCATTGATCAACGTAAAATCATGGTATTTTCTCTCTTAGTTTTTACTTTTTACTATACCAAAGGTTGTTTCATTTTTAAATTATATTGAAAAATGTATAAGCATCTCGGGCAGTTTGCGCCTTTAGGTGGAGAACAGGCAGCAGCAGAACTGCCAGGAGATTGGGTTTCAGTGGGTCGCAGCACTTAATGGCTCTGGTATTCTGTTTGGTTTTTTTAAGTTAAGAGGATGATTTTAATTGAGTTCTATGTTTGGTTTTTGGGCTGAAGTTTCGATCCATTACAATTGCAAGGGTGTTTTTTATTTAGGCTGCTTATGAGATTTCCATTCTGATATTGCTTAAATTGAATATTAATTTGGGGCTTGGGACATTGAATGATTTGTGATTAGTTTGCTGATTCTAGTATTTTGGGGATCGTTATATGATGTCCTGAATATGATTGTGTTTCTATTTTTTTTCTTTCTCACTGGCTCGGTGTTTGTAGGTCAAGCCAAACTCCATTGGGATGATAGATATGATTGTTGGCTTACTCAAAATTTGGTTTTTTCTGTTGATGGTTCACGTGAACAGTAATTTGCAGTTTTACTTGTGTTTTCTGCAAATGGTGTGGCCTTGTGAGCACTATCACATTGATTCTGAGAATATTTTTAGAATGAAAGGTAAATCTGTTGGTTTCAGTTTGGCTCTAATTGCTGTTGGATACTGTTTCATTGGTATGATGCTGCTTCTAGTTGATGGCCATTTAAAAAAGGGTGAGCTGTGTTTAAAAGTTAATTTGAGATTATGCTTTTGCTGGTTAAAGCAAGATCAGATGTTAGAATATAGTTGGCTGGATTTCTGTTCTTGAGTTTAAGGACTGTTTGTTATGACTGTTGGTATTATAAACTGCAAGTACAGATGGAATTGGTTATTTTTGGGTTGAGAATGGGATGTGGTAAGCATTGGTGGTGCTGGTTACTATTCATAAATTTTTGGTGTTATCTGTTAATGAATACACAATCAAGTTTTTGGGGTTTAGAAGACTTCTACCGGTTGTTTGCTATTAGTAGTTGCTGGTTCTGTTTGCTATTCATAAATTTCACCATGAACAGTAAGTTAAAAATCTGTTGGCATTGTGTTTTGCAGCAGGAGAATGTTATACCCATCAGCTACTGTTTTATTGCTTTTACTGTTGCAAGTTGCTGGTTATATCAGTTTGCTAGTAGATGGTTTTTTGGAAAAACTTTGGATTTCATTGCTGTTGAGGATAAGAACATTTGCTGCTATATGGGGCTGCTTTGGTATTATTTTTTGAAGTTTAATGGGCTGCCAAGTGCAACCAAGAATCTAGTGGATATGAAGAAGCAAGTTAAGGACAAGGATGAAGATGACTTAGTGGATATTGAAGGGAGAAACAGTAGTTGTTTTGTGAAGCTGATGCTCATAGATAAAAATTTTGTGTTTAATCATTTGTACTTTTTTAATTGTATTAAAATTAGAGGTCAAATGATAGGATTTAGAGTTATGTCTTTGTTATTGGCTTTGTTTCCAAAACATATTGGGAAGCCAATTAGTATAGTTGTTATGGTGGGTATGTCCGCCTAAACTTTGTACATATTTTTATCATTGTGTTTCATGAAAATATTGAACTTTACCCATCAACTTTTTTATCCAAATAAAAATTTTCCGGGTACCGTCTCTTTACCCAAAAAAAAAAAAATTGGCTCTTGTGGTACTCGCTGTAAAAGCGATTCTCAAATGAACCCATCAACTTTTTTTATCATTGTGTTTCATGAAAATATTGAACTTTTTTGTTTGAAAACCATAAAATCATCCTATTCTCAGTGGTGTTATTTGTAGAGTCTTTTCATTATAATTGACTAAATTTGATACATGTTTCCATCAACCACATTTGATACATGTTTCTATTTTAAACGAATAAAGTACTCGAGCAACGCAAGGGTATTATATTAATTTCTTTGGTTGATGCCTTGTGTATGTTTTTTAACGAGTTATATACTACCCCGCGCGTTGCGGCGGGATTTTAGATGAATAAAATATAAAATATATTATTAAAGCATAATTATATAACCTAACATTGAGAAAACATTTACAATTTTACATAATTAATTTAACCTAGACATTATATATTATGTATATTAAAAAAACTATATGTAAAATTAATTAAATACTATGATTTAGACACATAAACAATTACTTCATGTAACCATATAAAGTCTAATGATTTAGACACACAAAACGTAAATTACTTTAATTTTGAGGATTTAGTCACATAGATGTAATTAAAAAGTGACCAAAAGTGTTAAAATGTGTGACCGTATGTTTTTTAAAGTCAACTAAATGTGTATTTTGTGTGACTATTGTTCATCCAATGGCCACATGAAATTTATGTTTGTGTGACGTTTTGTAATATTTAGTTATACGACGCACTTTATTTTTGAGGATTTAGTCACATAGATGTAATTAAAAAGTGTTAAAATGTGTGATATGCTTTTTAAAGTCATGTAAATGTGTATTTCATGTGACTATTGATCACCCAATGGTCACATGAATTTAATGTTTGTGTGGCGTTCTGTAGTATTCAGTCACATGACATATTTTATTTTTAAGGATTTAGTCACATATTAATCAAAAAGTGACCAAAAGTGTTAAAATGTGTGACAATATGCTTTGTAAAATCAAGTAAATATGTATTTTGTGTGACTATCGTTCATCCAATGGCCACATGAATATTATGTTTGTGTGGCCTTTTTGTAATATTTAGACACACAAACACTCAATGTGGCCACAACAACATTTAGATACACATTTGTGATGATGTGTGGCTATTATAAAGCCATATAGTCACACATGATCGTGCTAGAAATAAATGTGACTATACACTTTAGTTTTTGGCGAGCTAACACCCGGTATATTTTAGACACACATAATAAGTTGTGTGATCAACTGATCATATGTACCGGATTTTGGCTACACTAAACACATGTGTGACAATTTCGAGTCTATGATTTAGACACATAAAAAATTACTTCATGTGACCATATATAGACTCATGATTTAGACAAACAAACACTCAATGTGACCATAAACAACATTTAGATACACATTTGTGATGATGTGTGTCTATTATAAAGCCATATAGTCACACATGGTCGTGATAGAAATAAATGTAACTATACACTTTAGTTTTTGGCGAGCTAATACCCGGTATACTTTAAACACACATAATAAGTTGTGTGACCAAATGTACCGGATTTGGCTACACTTAACACATGTGTGACAATTTCGAATCTATGATTTAGACACATAAACAATTACTTCAAGTGACCATATATAGACTCATAATTTAGACACACAAACACTCAATGTGGCCATAAACAACATTTAGATATACATTTGTGATGATGTGTGGCTATTATAAAGCCATATAGTCACACATGGTCGTGATAGAAATAAATGTAACTATACACTTTAGTTTTTGGCGAGCTAATACCCGGTATACTTTAAACACACATAATAAGTTGTGACCAAATGTACCGGATTTGGCTACACTTAACACATGTGTGACAATTTCGAATCTATGATTTAGACACATAAACAATTACTTCAAGTGACCATATATAGACTCATAATTTAGACACACAAACACTCAATGTGGCCATAAACAACATTTAGATATACATTTGTGATGATGTGTGGCTATTATAAAGCCATATAGTCACACAAGATCGTGCTAGAAATAAATTTGACTATATACTTTTAGCTTTTGGCAAGCTAACACCCGGTAAACTTTAGACACACATAATAAGTTGTGTGACCAATGTACCGGATTTTGGATGCACTTAACACATGTGTGAAAAATTCGAATATATGATTTAGACACATAAACAATTACTTTATGTGACCATATATGACATTTAGTCACAATAATTCAAGTATGTGACAAACGTTTGTCACACTAAATCAAGTGTGTGACCATATATGGCATTTAGTCACGCTTTCCAAATTCATATGTGGCTAAATAATCAACCAAAAAATAGCTGTAACCTTTAGCCACATAAATATTCGAATGTGTGGCTATACATTTCCGAATGGTCACACGATCCGAGTTCAGAAGTGGCTAACTAATAACTGGAAACTTATTTTCGTTCCTTTAGTCACATAAACATTCGAATGTGTGGCCGTTTAATTCTGACTATGTGTGACCAAATCGCAGATTTGTACTAGTGAGGCCACTTCAAGACAAGGGATTTTGTTACCAAAATATGATGGTACCAAGTTAGTTGTGTATTGTGATTCTGATTGGCTTGGTTTCACTTTTACAAGAAGGGCTCATACATGATGCCTTTTATTGTTACGATGAGCCCCGATTTCATGGAAGACAATGAAGCAGACGGTGGTGTCATTCCCGTCTTCAGAAGCAAAATATAAAGCCATGGCACACAGTGAGTGGAGCATTCTAGGTTCGATGGCTCCTGAAAATCGTGAGGATCGATCCTACAAAAGCAACAACTTTATTATGCGACAATCAAGCAGCTAGACACATTGCCAATAACCTCATGTTTTAAGAAAGGACCAAGCGTGTGTAACGTCCTAAAGTTCGAAAGTTCTTATGATTAAGTATTATGAATATTATGTATTTTTTTATGAGATAAAAGGTGTTTATGAAACGGAGGGGTTAAAAACGCCAAACGAAAGATGATAGGTTGAGGGGTTAGTTAGTAAATTGAACAAAGTTGTGTATATATATATATATATATATATGAAAAATGGCTTAGAACATTTCCTGACACATCTATGTGAAGCAAAGCAAGCTTATTTCTATGTTGAATTTTTTAGCTAGAGAACCAGCAAGTTTGAGTTTATTATACCATCAAATCTAGCATATAGCAAGAGGTATATATGATTAGTTGTGTAGCTTTAATGTTTTAATGGGTTAAAGGATTCAAAAGCTTGAATCATATATCAAAAAAGGTGTTATTGGTGTTTTATACATGTTTTAGAGTGTTTTGGGTGTAGAAAAACACTTTTTGCATAGTTAATACTAAATAGAAATCGATTTAGTGTCAAGAACAACATTTGTGTTCTTCACAAAAAAGTTGCAGGTCGGTCGTGTACACGGCTCGTGTAGGGGTATACGACCCGTTTAAGACTGTGACGGGCCATGTGGTCTACATGGTCGTGTACGGTATACGGAACACGAATCATGTATAGCTATACGGCCCGTGTAGCCACTTGTGTCAACCGGAGCAGTGATCGAACTCGGTTGTTTAGTGATAGGAAATCGATCGAGTTTACCGAATTCCGTTGAAAGGGTTGACCGGGATTCGGTCGTGTTGGCTGAATCGGTCGTGTGGGTTATAGGGTACTCGACCCGTGTAGGCCCATTTTCAGCACAGTTTGTAACGTTTAGCCTATTCTTTGGTTAGGCAAGTTCCTGGATACTTGACAAAACACTATACTTGTTTAGCATTACTCAATTACAAGGCGAGTTTACTATTTCTCTTGTATGATCAGTGTATAAGTATCTATTGGTCCCTTGGTGAGAGTATCAATAGGCAAGTAATGTGTAGAAGGGGGGTTGAATACACTTTCTGCGGAAAATTGAACAAATCAATAAAAAGTGTTAACACACATCAAACCAAATGAAATTGAATGCTTTCATTAATAAGAAGATGATTACAGTAACAACCAAGTAAGCAACACTTGATATGTAAACACATAATGTAAATCAAATCTCTCAATCTCTCAAACTTTGCTATCTATAATCAATTTATGATTATAGATAAGAACTGACTCTCTAAACAGGACTTATTCATAGATTGAATACTTACCAACTTCACAACAGACGTAAAGATTCGAACACACGAACAATGTTGACAATCTGTGAATTTCTTGATCACGTTGAACTTACAAACTGTGTATCAAGATTCGTAACACATACGATCAATTGGTTGAGGTGAGATTAGAGTCTGGCACTCGTACCCCTAAACTTATCAGGAGATAAGTTTGTTCTTACGGATCCTAACAAACTAGAACTTATCCTAATCTGCTAACAAACTAACGGATAACCCGGAATCTTGAATCTTGAATCTTCTATCTTGAGTCTTCAATCTTTAATCTTGATTCTAGAATCTTCTTATCCACGCCGTAGATATAAAGAGTAAAAGGAATTTAAATCAAGTTTAAATTCTCTTAAACTGACTTCTTTAGTCGGGCTGAGTTACTCAGCTTGAAACTCATCAAGCTGAGTTCTTCGAGAACAAACCCGAAATCAAACATGTACTAACACGTATAATGACTAACTCATCCTTAGAAGTCACAAGAGTTAGCTAGAACTTACTTAGCAACTCTGTTGAGCTGACTCAGTCTACAAGCTGAGTCACTCAGCTCGAAACACATCAAGCTGAATACTTAACCTATATCTTAGGTGACACACACAGCTTATCAAACACATTGATAATCTTACTAAGATATAGTCTAAGCTGATCAAATATATGTTTAGCTTATACTCAACTTATGCTCAGTCTGAAACACTATAAGTGCTCAGTCTGATCAAGCTTCATAATTCTGTCTAAGTTATATTCAGAACATATCTTACAAACTTAACTTTGTCTCATCAAATTTCAACTGATGAGATCATTTGACCAACAGTATCCATGATAAAAATTGTATGATATCTGTGTTATGTGATATAGCTTTAATGCATATACATTGTAGAGTAGTGTTATATAGCTATGTAGGTGGTGTAGTTGTGTACCAAATAATAGTGTTAGGGTATATAGTTATGCAGGTGGTGTAGCTGTGTACTAATCAGTAACAGGGTATATAGCTACGTAGGTGGTGTAGCTGTATACCAAAGAACAGTGTTAGGGGTATGGCTACGCAGGTGGTGTAACTATACTCCACAGAACAGTGATAATATGAACAGCTTTGCAGGTGTTACAGCTTGGATGCGAGACATCCTGGGGAGACATTACTCGTGTTATATGATTATTTGAGTTCAACTAGTATGCTCACTAAGCGAAAACTTATATTTTATTGATGATGTTGTTGTTGTAGCGATTAATCTTTGGATCCAACCACTACCTTGACATTTCTGAAACTTTTCATTTTAATAAAAATGTGGTAGGAAAGTAGGAGCAAATTAACAATCCCCCCCCCCCCCCCCCCCCCCCCGGGATCTTTTTTTTAAGTCGGTTTACCCATATAAGAAAGGTGCGCCCAGCTAATTGTGAAGGGAATAATGGTACATGACATCATAAATAGCTCATGAAAAAGAACTATAGAAATGAAAGACTACGATTGGTAGATGAAACCGATGATCTTAAAACTCTATTCTTTGCATATATATATATATAGGAAGGTTCACATGAGAATGAGAAATTAATTGAGAATGGAAGACTAAATCTTATTAGCCGTTCATTTTGTAATTGGAATTAATGGATGGAAAGTGTGGGGGGAATCGAGTGTGGCAGGGTGCATGTGAGAAATTTATGGGTGGGCAATAACATTGAAGGAGGGGGAATTGGACGGCTAGGATTGAGTCTCCCATTCTCTAGGGGTGTTCATTTTCGGATATCCGGATTTTCGGATATCCGAATTTCAGATATCCGATATTTTCGGATAGTGCATTTCACTATCCGATATCCGTATCCGAAATTTCGGATATCCAAAATTTGGATATCCGAAATTTCGGATACGGATATCGGATAATCCGAAATATCCGAATAAGCTAAAACAACCAAAAAACACATCGTTCTTGAAGCCCAGGTACTCGATATCAAAAAAATTGTTCAACAAATTAGAAATATTAATTGAAGTCTAGATACTCAAATATCAAATTGGAGCTTTCCCACAGCAGATTCACAATCACAATACACATAAAATATCTCCTTAAATCATATTTCTACAAAAAGAAATCAAGATTAATAAATTATTAAATTTGATTCAAACCAAGATTTTTCCCCTTTGCAAGAATCTTGTCAGTAACCTAATTGTTCCATTTTTTTAACCTGCCACGTTTGTTGCTATAACCTGCAACAGCTCCTTTTTTTCTTTGGCAATAAACTCGTGGAGGTGAAACAGCAAATTTGTAACAAATACTCGTGATATAGCTAATTGATGAGAAAGCGATTTTCAAAGCTCATGCATAAAAGTATAGCACAGCTTTTGAAGGACTCGAGGGCTGTCGTTGTCGAAGAAGGAACTGAAGTTCAACCTGAGTGTTGTCGTTGAGAGCTTGAGGGCTGATCGGTCGAACGCGTTTGCCGCTGCTGTATACATCGGAGTGTCGGAGCTTGAGGGTTGTGCCGTTGTGGACTGGTGGTTGCCGTCTTGCCGACTATCGACTGGAGGTCTCGATTCTCAAACGATGGAACGAAGATGGAGAATGGAGGCGGGGTAAATGTGACGGAACTTTAGGGTTATAAGTTATTACTTATTAATAATATTATATAATATAATATATATTTTATTTATTTTTTAAAATATTTCGGATATTTCGGATATCCGAATATCCGAAATTCGAGAAAAATGCTATCCGAATCCGAATCCGAAAATTTGGATAATTTCGGCTCGGATTTTTCGGATTATCGGGTTTCGGATCGGATACGGATATTTTTGAACACTCCTACCATTCTCAATTAATTTAAGGTTCTCGTTTGAACCTCCCACTATATATATATAAAAGATATGGACATAAAAGGGAATTAAGTGTATACCAAGACTGATTTGAAAGCCAAGTGAATCAACACCATGATATTGGAAGAACCAAATGATGTTTCAAGGGCTGATTAACAAAAACATCTTAGCATTGTCCATAGGCTCCATACCATGCTGTTATAAACATTTTGTAATAGTTAAATGCAGAGAAAATTAGACCATCATATGACATCAAATCAATACTTAGAACCTCTCTACGCCATGCTAACAATCACGAAAATAAAAGACATTACTTTTAGAGCAACATCAGCATCCCGTATGACATTACCTTCATTTTAATATGAACATAAGCTGTATGACAATCATATAGAACAAATTAAAACTAACAATTTGATATTTCATGTACCAAAAACTAACATATAGCATTTACTTAAGAATTAAAATAACATGTTAGGTAAATAACATGTATCAATTAGATATATAGAACATAATGAAGAAGAAAAAAATAAGAACAAAAGGAACACATGAGGACTTCTCTGTTTGGCATTACCCGGATGAAATCGGAGAAGGTGATGAACAAATTAGATCATATGAATTTAGCGGCGAGAAGTCCAAAAGAATAAAAATGCTTGTGGTATAGCCATAGATAATCCTTAATGAGCCATCGCCGATGCAAATAAAAACATAAGAATAAATACCTTGAAAAAGCCACTGTTCTTGATGAACTTAATGCTTGCTCTGCTTCAGTTTAGTAGTCCTATTCACCTTCAAAGAGGAACAACAACATTCATAATCCAAAGAAGTCCGTGCAAAAACTGAACTTTCAAAGCAAGATGAACAAAAGCAAATAAAAGATCAGTAATAATAACACAAAATCATATTCAATATCTCATATTAAATCACGTATTAACTACCAATATTAACACTTGTATTAACTACCAACATCTGTATTAACTACCAACATCTGCACTAACCACGAACTACCAATATTAACACTATCTCCACACAATCAACAACATCCATACCCAACAACATGCTTACAAGCTTCAAACAATCGACTAACACAAGAACAATCAAATCAAGAACACAAAAACTACCCTGCTTTCAATACAAGAACTATCAAAAACACAAAATAAGGATTCAATTAAGATTTCGAGAACCGAAACAATTCAAAAACATTCACACATACACAAATCAAAAGCTTAATCAGGACATTTTATATAAACATATTTGATTTTATTTATTATTTTAAAGCTACAATTACCAAAATAATATTAATTTGTAAGCTTATAAATTGCAATTTAAAATTATAAAGGGGAAAGTTGCCTACTCTATCCCCTTCCTCGCTCCGCAACTACATACAACGGTGTTAGTATAACCTTTCATTTGTTTTATTGTAAATGAAGAGGTATGTGTCTTATTGTTATAAAAAAACTTTTGGAATTTGGGTTGTTCAGTATCTAACTTACCTTTTTATTTCTATTATATGATTGCATCGGGTCAAAAACTCAAAATTAAAATATTGCAGGCTCCAAATAAGAAACATAAGCCATGGAAGTGATAAGTTTATCAAGACATTATGGCTCCATTATGTTAGGGATGAAAAAAAAGATAACAGCAACAAACGAAAACATTTAAATATTTATGTAGTTCGATCATACGCTCAGAGTAATCGTATTATTTTCACGGTAAAGTACATAGATTTCTTATCGTAGAATTACATAGGCTATCTAGCGTTTGTGTTGGGGATACAATAATATGATCCACTAATTAACATAAAACCGTTTTTATAATTTAGGTTTTAGAGTGGGTTATGTTTCTTGCAGAATCCTTTTACACTTAACTCGTAAATATATGCAATGCAAGGCATTATATATTTCATGAAATATGAAAGCCCGAATGGGTTCAGAAATCTAGCTATAAACCTGGGCTTAGGAAGACAATATGCAGCAGGCCAGCAGCCCATCAGTTCATGACATATGAAGTGTATAGAAGTATAGAACTATATATTTATTTAAAATGTATTAAGAAGCTTAATACATATTATTTCTTGTAAATTTTGGACCCCATTTCGTTTTTATTTTGTATACTAAACTTTTAATATAAATAAAAAACTAATTTGAATAAATTTATTGTATACTCATATTTTTTCATTTAGTAAATTAATTTTAATTATATAATTTTACACATTCATTTTGATAAAAATAAAAATAAAAATTTTATTTGTGTTGGTTAAAATTGGATTCGAGTTTGACATTAATTTAAATTAAAATTCAAAGACATATATGTCATTATTAAACATTAATATATCGTATATGATGTTTTATAATTGTTTAATATCTTTTTATAAATTATTAATGTTTGTCATTTCTTAAACTAATCCATCTATTACACAGACTTTTAACCTACTTATATATATATATATATATATATATATATATATATATATATATATATATATATATATATATATATATATATACACACACACACACACACACACACACACACACACACACACACTAGAATCGTACCCGCGTAAGGTTGCGGTGCCAAATAGTTTATGTTTTGCAACATTGAATTTTCAAAATTTTAATGATATATTATTCGTGTCATGAAAAGGTTTTTAGTAACATGTCCGTTTTTTTGTCAAAATTTTTATAATTTTAAAAATAAATTCTAATAAACATCAAATAAGAAAAAAGATATATATTAATTTATGAAATAAAGAGAGACAATTTAATAAGATTTTGGAAATTATGTTGATGTGGGTGGATAATTGTGTTTATGTGAGAGGGTGTGTTAGTGGAAGAGTATATTTTAAATAAATAAAAAGTTAAAGTATACTATGAGAGTGAAATGGTTAAAGGTTGAGTGAATGAAATTAATTTAGTTAAAAAGAAGCGTGATGATGTATTAGTGATTAAATTTTAAGATTTTTTAATAGTAAAGAGGAGAGAGAGTGTTGTATGTTTTAAATTTTAAGATTTTTGAATGGTTAAACCCGGTTCCTCCCATAGATTGTGAACTCGGTTATAACTCAAGCATAGACTTCAACCGGCTCCCAGTGCCTTATAAATTTCTAACCGCCTGATCATTCTCCCAACACGACAAGTTCCAAAGGGTCCCTGGTGTCGGAGGAAGTCCATACTTCAACTCTAACTTCTCACTAGATTTTGTGGTTACCTCCTTAGCTGGTTTTGTAGTTTCCTCCTCGAATAATAGAAATTCTAAATAATTCAAGATTTCATCTGCGCAATTTTCTACATCTTCTCTTTCAAGGAGGGAGAGTCCCCATACGGGTTTTGGTTCTAAACCTAACGTGGGTGTCGGTAGGGCGAGGGTCGGTGGTTCATCCTCTGAGCATTCTTCTGGTTCCTCAAGCAGGTCATCAAGACACCCCAAAATATCTCCCTCGGACAAAGCATCTTCTCTCGGTTCCACCTCCGCGTAGGGCTCAAAATGTAAACTCTCATCGGAATTGTAGTCCACAAAGTAGTACACTTTAGGACTAAGTTGTGGTCGATCAGGCGAGTCAATCGGGTGGTCATTCTCCTCATCTTTGGCAATGAAGTCGAAGTCATCTCGTGCTATGCCATCGCCGTTGAAATTATTCAACAAATCCTTTAGGAAGGAATACCTACAGATCGTTGGATCCTCGAGATTGTTCATAATCGCAGACGAGTCATCAAAAGACACAATGAGAGAAGCGAACATAACGACTAATTAAAACTGGATGAAAATAAAGCAAGTAACTTTCTAAGACACAAGGCCCCAGGAAGGATCGACTAACTACTGGTCTACTAAGTTTTAAGTCCAAAAACTTGATGTGTGAAATCTAGTTATAAAATTTTAAGTCCAAAAATCACCTAAGGTTCACCACACACTACCAGCAAGTATGACTAGATCGTGCAATAGTATAGCCCAGGTAAGTAATGAGTATCGTATTCACGGAGAGCAGTGCAACACCAAAGAGAATGATAGACTAATAGTTAACCTAAAGATTGCGGATTTTCAGTTTTAAGGAAATAGCAACTAGAAAACTAATTAAAAGCATATAACTAAATTAATGGAAGAAACTCTTGCAAAATAACTAAATAAAGGACAAGTACTCACCTTAATCTCTCCCCCTAGTTCAGTAGGCCTCAAGATCAATTTAAATGATTACCTGGATTGACTTTACTACATTCAATTTCCGATTTCATGCGGTTAATGTGTAAAAGACTAAAGAAACAACTTCCTATTGATTATCTAACCTAACCCAAACCTAGTTCATAATCTATTAATCAAGTTAAATTATATTTATCTAAACCCAATCATGTCCGTGATGGTAAAGTTTATATCTTCAAGTTTAGGTTATGGTAACTAGATTCTAATTACATTTCCGAATAAACCCTTAAACAATTCATAGACAAATCATTTAAAGAGGAACATACATAATATAAACTTCCTATTTGCATTCAATATGAACCATGAATCTAGAAACGAAGATTAAAATCATAAAGATCAAAACTTTGATTAACAAACATGAAAACTAGAATCAATCCATACATTAATCAAGGAAATCAAGCCATATATCACTAGGGTTTGATCATAAGATGAATACTATGAAGATCTAGCCCATAACTAGGCTTAGAACCATCAAAGATCCGAAGAAAAACATCATTAAACTAGAAAAATAACAAAGATCTAGACAAATCGAATGACATCCAATGAATCTTGATGTTTGATCTTCAATTCTTGGCATCCAATGGTGAATGATGCTCAAGATATAAAAAAGTATAATAAAATAAAACCCTATGTATATGAACATCAAGACCACCAAGACTTTAATCCCTCATCACACTAAAACCAATTTTTTAGCCAACCAAAAGTCTTCATACTTTACAAATGAGTAGAATAAAGGCTCAAAATACATTTCACTATATTATATTAATTTGTCAAATTAGAGAAAGAGAATACAGAGAACATACCAAAAATTTGAAGACTAAAAAATTGAACCATAAGCAACAACTAAACATTTGATCCTTGTGTATACCGATTAAAGCATCACTAGTGAACACCACAGCAAATCAATCCAAGTAGTAGCTTATACCGTGTTGAGTTCAAGGTTGAATTTTGTAAGTCTTTTTCGAGTGTATAGATCCATCTAAAAAATATTTAAAAAAAAGAAAAGAAAGAGGGATGGTGACAAAAACTGAGAAAAACAGCTCCACCGTCGGATCATCACCAAACCGTCGCTATTAAGTCGGAATCATCCTCGGTTCCCCTGGTGATGGTGGTGGAGTCTTATCAGCTACCCGCTCCTCCTCCAGAGTTAAATCGAAGAAACAAAGTCGTTGAGTTTTCGGGGATTCAGCCGCCACGAGGGGAATACGCAACGAACTCCGGCAACTTTGAGGGTGGTGTTAGACAGGCTTCGACACGTCTTGACGTGAGGAACAATGATACGGGCTTCAAAATCCCAATTAATAAGGTTCCAAGTGTTGATTTGGGTTCTCATTGTAAATCAATCGCCCGTAGCTATGGTGGAGATCGATTGTTAAAGGTGAGACTAATGGTGATCGGAGTGGAAGGGAGTCGCTTTTTGCTTGTTGTACGACGAGCTGAGGGTAGAGACGACACGGAGAGGGTTCTCGATTTAGGATGAAGTAATTAGGTTTAGATACATGTATAAGGGAGAGGAGAGAGGGAAAATAAAATGGGTATGGTATGTGTCTAAATTACCCTTCACTTAGATCTGTTTTAATTACCAAGTTTAATAATAGCCATTGATTAAACAATCTAAGAGCCAAAAATACTTCTTGCGTTTCTCGTAAAAATAGAGTTTCTCGCATGATCCATAATATATATATATATATATATATATATATATATATATATATATATATATATGATGGTTCAAGCAATAACTCTTTTCGTAGAATAATCATAAATTTTCTTTCCTTTCTTACATAGTTAAAAGATTTTGGATATGAAGACACCACAAATTAATTGAGTAAAAAAGTATGGATTTTAATTAATTAAAAACTAGATTTAGGTTTCATATTTCATCGGTCAGACATGACCGCAACTTCTTAAATTTAAGCTATGGTTGTTGATCGGTGTCGAAGTGACGATATAAATAAATATAATTACCTTATACTAGATCGGGTAATTGGGTATCTACGATGAGCATGTGGTTAGTATTTAAATCCTATATCTGATTGTAAATTAAAATCCAAAGTTGTGATTGAGTTTTATAATTTCTAGATTAACTACTAAGTATGAAGGAACAAGAAACAATAATAAAGGATTTGTTGTAACAAATATAAGAAAAATGTAATCGCCAACGGTTTCAGGCGTTTATGCTCAAATAATTACTAAAACGTGTAAATGAATAGGCTACATACACATAACCATTAACTCATCAATTGAACCGAATTATTTGGGTACAAATTATGTCCTACCACACCAATTATCTTATCCTTAACTACACTACACTAATGGTGGAATCTAATCAATTGAGAAGCTCACAATAATACCGTCTTAACACTCAAAATCAACCAACAAGTGTTCACCCAAGAATAAAAGATGTAATCATATGGAATTGATCTCAAAACTAACATTCAAGTATTCATATACACAATTATTCATCAAATATAAATATAAATTAACCAAACCCTTATCCACGCTGCGACCACTAGATGTTTAGCCGAGCATGATGGTGTTGAAAGATGCAAATATGGTAGTAGAATACATCTTCAAATGATAGACTAAACTAGGGTTTATGATGGTGGAGAATTGGGTATTGAAATGGTGTAATCAAACTAACTGAATGATTATTGAAAGTGTTGGAGAAGTAATCATTAAAAACCGCCTTTAATTCCTGACAAACATTGATTTCACCATGGGAGGATGATGAGAGATGATGATTAGGTGCTCCAATAATAGCTCTCTCAGCTCGAAGAAGAAGAAGAAGGCTTGAATAGATCAAACGGGTCGAACGGTTTGAGTGGAAATGAATGGATTTTGATTATGAGTTTAAAGGGATGTGTTCTTGGATGAAGGAGAGGAGTTTTGGGGGCTGCCAATTTCGTGGAGAAGAAGGTGGGGGAGAAGAAAAGGAAAGAGCTATTTTATAGAAGGAATGAAACGAAGGTAGCAATATTACGCTAGTGCAAGATGTCTCTCCTCCCTACTCTCTAAAGGCTTTGAGAGTATTGCTGATTAACGCTACTTTCGTCTTGTTTTCCTTGTTCTTTCTTCTTAAACTCTCATATCATAGCATATTCATCCCATTTCTTGTAAGAATTTATAATCTTCATTTTAATCATCAAGTATTCTCGTTTAAGCTCCATTTGATCCACACCTATCACAAACCAAAACATAATCAAAGCACAACTATTATAGACAAAATAGATGCATTATAATCGATTTAGGCATGTAAAGAGTATACACAAAAGACACCCATCAGTCGCCAGAGAGAAAAAGACCTTTTCTAACTATAAAAGCATGATCGACAACAACATATTTAAGAAAGTCAAGATATAAAATTCAAGGCAGTTAGTAAAAGTACAAGACGTAGAAAGAGAATTCTCACTTTACAAGGTAAAATGTATGGAAGATAATTTTCAAATGTAGTTAGTGTGGTGTTCTATTTAAAAAATAATATTATTTTATTGGGTCTTTAATTAAAAAATAATACTTTTTCCTCCACTAACTTTCTCAATAAAATATTATTTTCTCTCTACCACCTTATTTCCAACAACCGAAGTTGCTCTCCTTCTTATATGCTCATGCAGAAGTCCATCTTGAACATATGAACATCGACCACCAGAAAATACTCGAAAAACAAACTAAAACTTTAAGCGAAACAAGTTTATAGTTTGCATAATGTAGAACTTGTTCATATGTTGAACATCTTAGACATTAGTCGTCTTAAGTAATTTAGTTAGTTTATATGTTAAATAAAATTGTTGTCACCTTTTACTGTATTTGGAATTTCCACTTCCATTAAATGTAATTCTTGATTTATAATTAATAAGAATTATATTAAAAGTAAGGGTGTATACAAAATTTCAAAATAACTTGAGTTTAAATTCAATCCCCCCATCTACAAACATTTGTTGTTGCATACTCAATCTGAAACTAACAAATTAAAATTTGCGTTTTGCCACTTTGTCAAAGGAATTAATATAAACTAATTTAAATTATTATTTGTTTTTCTCTTACAAGTTTAATTATACAATATTTAGTGTGAATCTATCTATATATATTAACAATTACCTGAAATTATAAACAGTAATTTTTAGTATATATATAATTAGAAGTTGCAAAAGTTTATAAAGCTTTAAAGCAATGTTCATATAGACTACCGGCCGTGCGTTCGACTCTCGTGCCTCAATAATTATTTACATTTTTTTACAGGCAAAAGCCTTTTGTTTAATTTATTTTTATGGCAGCCAAATTTCTAATAGTTGTATTTTAAATGTTTGCTATAAATAATCTGTTTCATTTTTTATCAATATTCTGCTATAAATTTTGTTAAAATATGATATTTTTATAAAAAAACATATTTTTTGATATTGTTATATATATATATATATATATATGTATATATATATATATATATATATATATATACATATATATATATACATATATATATATACATATATATATATATATATATATATATATATATATATATATATATATATATATATATATATATATATATATAGGGGAGGGTTTATGCGAGAACCGCGAGAACCAATCTCTGCCGTTCCTTAGATATGGAAAGTATCATGGATGGAGAGCGTGAAGGGATAGGGTGTGGCAGGGTGCATGTGAGGAATTCATGGGTGGGCAATGACATTAAAGGAGGGGGAATTGGACGGCTTAGATTGGTTCTCGCGGTTCTCGCGCTAACAACGGTTCTCGCATGAACTTTTGTCTATATATATAGGGTTAGGTTTAATAGAAACCCTCCCTTAAACAAAAACCTGAAAGTCACAATCTCAGTCACTCATCTAAATGGGCAAGATGGAAAATTAATAATTTGATCAAAAAAATCCACGCCATGCTCCAGCTTTCTAAAAAACCTATTTTTTTTTACCCCTCAAATCTTTAAATAACCATAACTATTTCAATTTTTTGAATTTGAGCAAAAAAAAATGATACCAATCTACTCATTTTTTAATCCTCTTTCAAACGAGACCAATCTTCCTATATTTCTGGAAAAAAAATTACGAAAATGATAAATTTGTCATTTTCATCATTTTTCGTGTCCCCTTATATATCACTTAAACAGCAGGTCCCGAAAATGATGAAAATAATGAAATTTATCATTTTCGTTACCTGCTGTGATGTTACGTGATATACAAGGGCACAAAAATGATGAAAATGACGAAATTTATCATTTTCGGCTGCTCCTTATATATCACGTAACAGCAGGTGACGAAAATGATAAATTTTCGTCATTTTCATCATTATCGTGTCCCCTTATATATCACTTAAACAGCAGGTCTCGAAAATGATGAAAAATGATGAAATTTATCATTTATGTGCCCCTTATATATCTTGTAACAGTAGGTGACGAAAATGATAAATTTCGTAATTTTCATCATTTTCGTATCCCCCTTATATATCACTTAAACAACAGGTCCCGAAAATGATGAAAATGACGAAATCTATCATTTTCGTGCCCCATATATATCATCTAACAGCAGGTGACAAAAATGATAAAATTTCGTCATTTTCATCATTTTCGTGTCCCCCTTATATATCACTTAAACAGCAGGTCTCGAAAATGACGAAATTTATCATTTTCGGCTGCCCCTTCTATATAACTTAACAGCTGGTGACGAAAATGATAAAATTCGTCATTTTCATCATTTTCGTGTCCCCTTATATATCACTTAAATAGCAGGTCCCGAAAATGAAAAAAAAATCGTCATTTTAATCATTTTCGTGTCCCCTTATATATCATGTAACAACAAATGACGAAAATAATGAAAATGAAAAAATTTATTATTTTCGGGACCTGCTATTACGTGATATAACAGCAGGTGACGAAAATGATAAATTTCGTCATTCTCGTCGAATTTTTTTATAAAAATATAGAAAGAGTGATCTCGTTTGAAAGAGGATTAAAAAATGAGAAGATTGGTATAATTTTTTTGCTCAAATTCAAAAAATTGAAATAGTTATGGTCATTTAAAGATCTAAGTGGTAAAAAAATAAAAAAAAGGGTGGCTTAGACGATAATACTCTTCCTTTTAAAATTAATTCTTATAATTGTTTACTTATTTACAATAATGTCATTATATATCTTAACCATTGATTTGATCGATCTAACGGTCAGGAATGGGACTTTGGGGACTTTGTTTAAGGGGAGGTCTTTGTTGATCCAATTTATATATATATATATATATATATATATATATATATATATATAAAATTTAGATTTACGCTTAACGTTTTTAAGGTGATGATACTATTTTTCCATTGTAATATTTTTATAAAATAATTAATATTAAAGTTTAACTTTTACGCTTTTAGTTGTGTATTATAGTTCTAAAAGCAATAAAGACCTCTTTATGAGAACGAGTTCAACCAAAAATTGGTGTCTTTGTTACTTTTATCATAGAGGAAGACTATTGATTCTTTAAAAAAACCGATTTATATTTATATTTTTTGTTTCCCGCCACAACACGCGAGTTACTGTAACTAGTTATATAATATATACTTGAAAGAAACTATTTTATCTACATTTCGATATAAACTATAACATCATATAATAGTTATCCAATGAAATTTTTTTAGAAGTGCGATTTTGAAAAACACACTTGTTAAACACATACACACATAGTGAGAATTCATTTGAAACTCGTTTTTATTGCAAGAACCAATGTTCACCCCTAACTAAAACAAATCAATTGTTAATAATGGGGGAGAGTTCATTATTAATGGTTCATTTACATTTCATTCATGGTATATTATGACTCATAATACATGTATTTTGTGAAAATAAAGCCTCATTAGATAATGGCTCATACCCGGACGTAATTCATGATTTCGTAAATATACAAATGACTAATATACTCTTATTAACGAGTCATTTATATATTTACTCAACCGATAATTGCGTCAGGTTATTAAAGACCGAGTCTTGATTTTCTCAAAATATCCTTCATTAATGACTCATTAATCAGGGTATTAATCAATGGCTAAGATTGGTTCTTGTAATTCGGGCACATAAAACAGTTCTCATTTAAACCTTCCACACACACACTATAACATGTGCGTATAGGGCCAATAGTTCTGTGGCGGTGGTACGCGATTTATTTATCTAGCTATTAATTGTTTGATTAATCGATATATTAATTGAATCACAGGATAAAACGTAAAAATATAAGTTTTATGTACTTTTTGTAATTTTTGTACCATTAGATTTGTTTTTAAACAAGGTTCGCGGATAATACCTCGTTGGTTGGTAATTAATTGTGTATGACTGTTTAATTGAATTACTGTATGTCTAAAATCACATAAATGTATTGTGTGTATATATTAATAAACTACAATAACAACCTTTGGGTTCCTTCCCTTCACTATGAAGTCATTTCCTTTTTATTTGATGTATATTTCTCATTTTCTTCAAAGAGAGTTCATGCTTTGCCTTGAAGAATCCTTAAGAACTTGTGTTCTAACCTTAATTTCTTGTTACGTGTGTTGCATAGTTGCATAATCAAAGGTTAGTATGTGTTCTTGTCATGCTTCTTGAAGTTCTTGTTTAAAAACATCGACTTGATTTTTTAAGGTTCTTAATTAAGTGACTATATGATTAATTAAAGCTTCATTTGTGTTTTCCATGATCAAATAAAAGTTTTACACTGATTTGGTATGGTTTTGATGTTATATGATGTGTTTTCATGATTCAAGTTCAAAACTCCACTAATGGAGGTTAGGAAGTAAACTTGAAATTGGGTTTTGATAGAAATTGATGTTTAAATATTTCCAATGTATTATTGTTGATGGAAACTTGTTATTTGAGGTTTGTAATTATTATAGTCCTACTAAAAGTCGATTTTCATAATTTAAACCACCATTGTCAAAGGTTTAAAGAGTGTTCTTGAGGAAGAAGATCACCTGTTCGATTTGGGCAAATAGCGGCCTGCAAGTTTGACTTGGGAGGTCCGACCTACGCCTTGTGCGACTTGAGGGGGAGGTCCGACCTGTGCCTTGTGCGACTTAAGGGGGACGTCCGACTTGTGTGTTTTGCAACATAAGGCGATCCGACTTGTGCCTTTTGTGATTTGGGGGGGGGGGGGGGTCCGACTTGCTTTATGCGACTTGAGCAGTGGTCTGACTTATGTGTTGTGCGGCTTAGGCAGTGTCGAAATTTTCAATGTTTGAATTTCACAATGATGTTTATTAAGTACGTTAACGAGTAGATTATAATTGTATGATGAACTATAAATTGATATATATATATATATATTGTTAGGTCCGATTGAGATGAAGCTTTGCTTGGCTTGAGAGAAACACACACAAACACCTTAGAGTATTGTGTAGAAATGAATGCAAAACTTGTATTAGCCATCGAACCAAGGCATTATATAGCCCTTGGAAAAGTTACATAAAACACCATCACTTTTAGGTGTTCTAACAATCTCCCCATAAGTGAGAAGTGTTCCGATTACAAAAATTTAAACTACAAAGATAAAGCAATTAAGGTACACTATTACGTAGTCTAAAATAACTTTGCCATTTTCTAATAATCCTCTTGGTCTCCAGTGTTCTCTTGAATTTCTCAATGTATTGTCCAATACGTTGTCTCTCCTGCTCTGTGATAGAAGTTCCAGAGTTTGCATTTTTCATCTCAAGACTATTGTATAAGATCCTCAGCGTGCCATCTGAATAAGCCAAAACATCGCACATTCGTACAAATGTTTTCTCTTTCTTTGAATTCCTGAATACGACACCAGGTTCACCATTGAAGTACTTGTGGCCAGGTTCAACTATTGTTAATAAATCCATTTGATCCAAGTTAGGATGATTCTGTTGAGGTTTCTGAATATTAACTTTCTCATGGTTGTTCTCAGCTGGCAGTTGCATATCATGCTCTTCAATAAACTCCATCAAATTTCTCATATATTTCATCAGTGCAGATTGGCCAAATATTTCATTCGGTTTCTTTCCTTGTTTTTCTGATAGGTACAAATAGATGAAGTTAATATCGTGAAGTTGGATGTATCTGAGATCTGCTTCATTGAATGTGAACTTCTGACCATTTGACCTTTCTACTTCAAACCACACAACCGTATGACCAAATCCTGTTTCACTGTAAATATTGAGAAGTTTGGTTATTGGATATTCAGAGATGATTCTTTCTTTGGGAGTTCTGAACCTTTCTAACATGTGCTTATATCTTCTTACTTGATTCTCATCTAAATGTCTCAACTCTGGAGGAGTTGTAGTTTCAATTTCATCCACATATATCTCTAGAATTCTATCTTCCAAATATGGACCATTTACAGAGTAGTCCCTCCAGATTGCATTCATCCTTGCTTGTCTTGTGAACATGTTACTTCTATCAAGAGATGGAGTACCCGTATACACTGGAGTAGCAGGCAGTACAATTACATCTGGTGGCACTGGCCATTCAGTATTTCTTACAAACTCTCTAGCTGCTTCCTTTTGTTGTTCTTGTCTTATTAAATCTACAACAGATGTCTAAAACTGACCTGTTGTAGGTGGAAAAGCATAATGAACTTCAAAGTTTACCTCACTTAAAACACTTGAAACATCAAAAGTTTTCTTTTTAGCTTGGCTTTTAACTCTACCAACTTTGGCCTTTCCTTTTCTCCTCTTTTCTATCTCAGCGGGATCTAAATCATCCTCAAACCTTCTTACAACTTGAGTATAGAGAGCTTCAGGATTTGTTACTGAAGTTACATACTCATCAATTTCATCATTAATATTATCAAAACTTTCATCAAAATCCATATCAAAAGTTTTCTTTTTAGCTTGGCTTTTAACTCTACCAACTTTGGCCTTTCCTTTTCTCCTCTTTTCTATCTCAGCGGGATCTAAATCATCCTCAAACCTTCTTACAACTTGAGTATAGAGAGCTTCAGGATTTGTTACTGAAGTTACATACTCATCAATTTCATCATTAATATTATCAAAACTTTCATCAAAATCCATATCAACTCCAACATCACCATACATATCATTGACTTCTGTATCTGATTCAATGTTCACTTCCTCAGTCTGTTCAATGCTCTGTTCAATCTCCCTCTCTTCACTTACACCAGGCCTCTGTTCAAAGATAATTATCTGTTGTTGTTTAAGAACATCATTAGCCTGAGATTCACCACCTTGCTCTCTACTAGAACCTTCCACCAGGTCAAATTTGGCTCAGCGGAGTAACCGGTACTATAGTACTTGATCCCATATACAATCTTCTACTCTTCTCCCCCTCGGGGCGATCATTAGGATCATGATCGTCACGCCTCCTTGTTAGAGTACCAGCTTGAACTTTACAGGCAACTTCCACAGCTTTCAACCTTTCTGAAATCTCAACAAGCTTAGCATGAATATCAGCCTGTAACTCTGCAGTATTAGGAACATGAGAAGATTGTGTAAGAGTAGTTCATTCAGGAATTACAGTAGTTTGAGCTCTTGATTGAAGTAAGGCCTCAATACGATCAAGTTTTGAATCAATGTGATCAAGTTTAGAGTGTAAAGGATTCACAGCTTGTTAAATAGCATCATGAAGCTCAGCTTGTGTAACAAACCTGGTATCACGAAGAATACCAGTTGAGGTTCCTGCCACAGAGGCTGGACCACCTAAAGGAGCTGTTGTTGTGTTGACTCCAGTAGGATTTCCATCCAATCCTCGAGTAATACCATCAGTAGTATTACCTATGGATGTTCCGGGTACACCTTTGATCAGTGTGACCAATTCATTAATTGTGTCTTTGTGTTTATCAAGAAATACGGAAATCCGCGGATAATCAATGTGCTCAGAAAGAATAGGCGAGGACGAGGGAGGCAGACCTCTGGTTTCAATACGTCCAGTCTCCAAAGGAGATGGTCGTAGATGATGTGTAACAGCCCTGTGCAATAAAGTAGAAGGTCTTTGAGAACCTCCTAAGTAGCTTGGTGGGGGTTGAAAGTGCACGGATGGGATAGCCGTGTCTATTTCAATATTAGACCCAACAGTGTTAGGTCCAATAGCAGATGTGGTTGCCTGGCTTTCTGGGTTTGGAGAAATCTCAACACTCACATGTTCTTTTCTCACTGAACTACTACTCACATCATCTTCATCTTCATTACCATACCCAGCATGCTGATTTGGAGACAACAGTGAAGTGTCATGTGATACAGAGGCAAGCTTAAAAGATGGTTCTCGAACATGATCGGGAGCTACTTGAACAATAGAAACAACCCGAGGAACTACAGCTTGTTGCTGAGTTGGATCAGAATGAGATTAAGACCTGCCTGACTGACGGAAGTTTAAACAATAGGAGTCAAGTCAGCAGTTGACACTACAAGAGTACTAACCACAAGAGAATGATCATGAGGATCAGTTAGTTTCATATAATATGGAGTGCTTTCGGGAGTATGAACAATAGGAGCATGTGGAGTACTCACAGGAGATAAGACAACAATGCAGGTGGAGTACTCTCAGTATTTGAAACCGACTCAGCACTATCAGAATCTAAACTTGAAAGATTTACTTGTTCAGTAGAAGCATCATATTGTACATCAGTATTTACAGCCAAAGATTCAACTATATCAAGAATAGTTGCTGGATCATACAAATATGCTCCCTCTTTATGTGTATCAACCTCACTTTCTTCACCAACCCTATTAGGATTTTCTCACTGCTCTTCCCTCTCAGCATCTCCCATAGATTGTTGAGTCCTATCCTCTACAGCCTCACTTGGTGCTACTCCTCCCTAGGTAGGTAGGACCGGCTCTGGTCTAACCATGGGAGGTATCCCTACACTCATCCTATAACTGACAATCAAATCAGTATGCTCACAAAGATCCAGGAAAGATACAGGAAACGGTTGAGGAATAGGAAGTGGATCAGGAATAGCAGGTTTAATAACATTAAAAGCTTTAGGGGCAATAGAAGGTGAACCTGCTCTCCGAGGAATAGCCTGATTTTGATCCATGACATGCTGAATTATCAGAGGAATGAACCTTAGATACGGTAAGAACCTTGCTCCCGTCTTTTTCTGGCTATGTTTCCGCCCCATTGTTGCTTTAAAGTCATTGAACAACAGTTGATCATAATCCACATGTAAGTGGTTTCCCGCAGCAACAAAAATCCGCATTTGATTTTCAGTAAAGAACTCATACCCAGTATGTTTGGTAGTTAAGCACTTCTAGAGTATGGTCATGAACATGTTACACATTGGGTGCAGATTATTCCTTTTAAACTGATTCTTCCTTTCAAATGGACCAGAGTAACCAAAGGATTGGATTGCAGCAACACAAACTTCCTCTTCAGGAATTTCATCAAAATCAACTGCCGGAGGACGACTATCAGCAGTAGGAAGGTGGAAAATCTCCCTAAGTCTGTCCACAGTAATAACAACAATAAACTCATCACCCTCTACCCGGATAGAAAGATTTCCAGAACGAGTGGTGTGTATATGGCAGGTTTTCCAAAACTGTTGAGCATACACCTCAGGAACATGAGTACCGGCAGTAGCAGGGTTGTAAGTAAGCAAATGATTCAATGGATGAACACGAAGAATTTCAGTAAGTACAGGGTAGTTAGGATTTTTCAAAGTGGCTAAGTCAATGAACTGATTGTTTTCATGAGATGTGACAGACAAAAATTCTGCCCTAGGCATTAAGAGCTCGTCTGGTTTAGGGTTTTGGGCTAGCTGACTCCAAGCCATAGAAGAAACATGTGATGTGGTGTCACCTTCCATGTTTGCCATTTTTCTGCACAAATGAACACATCAGGTTAAATATGTAATACAAAGATAAGTATTAACCTCACACACTCATAAAATCAATCAAACTTAGATCAAACTCGACCTTTTGATACTAAGATGACTTATATTGACCAAACACTTGTTTTGAAAAATTTGAAATTTTGAACCAAAAATCCGTAACACTGAAATCCTCATTCAGTACATGACGTTTAAACTTATCAAAAATGAACTTTGACCGTCAATATACAACAATTTGATGTATACGAACAACTTTGTGACACTGAGGTATAGGCAAAAAGTGACTCTAACACAATGTTATTGACCAAAATTCGAATTTATAATTCAAACTCATACACACGAAGAACACGTCTCAAAATTTTTGAAAACTTTTTGTAGATCCATGTTCCTTATGCAATCCTAAGGTCAATCGTACAATCACTTTGGTCAAACAAGGTCAATTCGAAGGATAAAAAACAAAATTTCAGTTCGTAAAACCCTTGAAGTTCGAATCTGTTTTTGGTCCAAAAATCACATCAAAACATAAAAGAAACAAAAATCCACCGTAGGGATTATTCACCTTGTTCGTGCGATTCGAATGATGCAAAAATTATAAAATTTGACAGAGTTTTGATAAGCACTCGTGTGAGAGAAAATGAAGGTCAGTAATGGTGAAAAGTGAAAATGAATCGAAGAAGATGAAGGTGTATCGGGTTTGCAAAAAGTAACTGACAAGACTTGTACACGTGTCACACACTCATTGGATCAACAGTTTAAAAAACTCGGTTGAACGGATCATTCGAATGCGAATTACACTTAAACTCAATCGAATGCGATTGGAGTTCACTGTTGAGACACGGACGAATACTGTTGAGTGCAATCGAATGCGATCTAAATCCAATTTTGAAACACGGTCGAACTCATTGCCTTGTGCGATTCAAACCAAAAACACTCGTATGCAATTGAGAACAATCGAATGCGATTAGTTTGCAAACCAAAATGTAATGTTTTACTCAATTCGGTTAAAAAAAACTTTTATTTCGCAATGCGATTGATTAATTGAATGTAATTCAAGATCACTTTGATTTCAAATTCAATCGAATGCAAGTCAAAAAGAATTAATTGAACACATTTCCATTGTTTTCCAATTCAAATACTCGAATGCGATCGAACTCAAATTGAATTCGATTTTTCCACTTCGATCAGCATCTTTCAAAATTTTACAACTTTTTCAATTTTTCTTATTTCAAATTTGATTGATTTAAAATACATAACAAAAACTCCCCCTCAATCTGTGCACCAAATTTTCAAAAATTTAGATTGAGTAAGAGACAAAGATCGATGTATTGTGAAAACGTCTATATTTCTCCCCTTACACATATGCAATATGTGTAATGATATAGACACTCTCCCTTGTTTTCAGTAATGATGTCCTGCAAAACAAACAAACTGTATAATACCTATTCAAAACCAAAAAGAATAAGAAAGGAAAAGAAAAAAACAGGATGTCATACATGCATGTGAAGCATGCCAAGCTTAGATACTAAATCATTAAAACGAGATTCGTCCAACGGTTTAGTAAATAAGTCAGCCAATTGATTATCAGTATGAACATACCTAAGTTCAATTAAACCTTTTTCCACATTATCTTTATAAAATGATACCTGACATCGATATGTTTGGTTTTTGAATGATGTACCGGATTGCATGAGATAGCAATGGCAGATTGCGAATCACAAAACAGTGGGATCTTGGCATACTGTAGACCAAAGTCTGATAATTGTGTCCGGATCCACAAACTCTGTGAGCAACATATTCAGCTTCAGCAGTTGATGTAGACACACAATTTTGTTTCTTAGAAGCCCAGCAGACTAGTCTATCTCCCAAGAAATGCACACTGCCAGAGGACTCTTTCTGTCTATCATGCAACCAGCATAGTCTGAGTCAGAGTAGGCATACAAGTCAAGATTTGAATCACGAGGATACCATAAACCCAAGTCCATAGTTCCTTTGAGATAACGAAAGATCCGCGTGACTACTTGTAGATGCGACTCTTTGGGATTGGCCTGGAAGCGAGCACACAGACAGGTTAAAAACATGATATCTTGTCTGCTTGCCGTCAAGTACAGTAACGAACCAATCATACCCCTATAGCTCTTCAGATCAGCAGATGTACCATCCAGATCAGCTGATAGCTTAGTTTTCACAGCCATAGGAGTTGAGATTGCTGAACAATTGACCATATCATACTTTTTAAGTAAATCCTTTATGTACTTGGACTGACTGATAAAGATGCCATTTCTCAGTTGCTTAACTTGTAGACCGAGAAAAAAAGGACATTTCCCCCATCATACTCATTTGAAAACGATTTGCCATAGTCTTAGCAAATTCATCACTGTACTTGGGATTTGTGCAGCCAAAGATAATATCGTCAACATATATCTGCACCAAAATTTTATATTTGCCTCTGGCCTTTACGAATAGTGTAGTATCAGATTTTCCTTTTGTGTAACCCTCAAGCATCATACAATGCACGAGGTGCTTGTTTTAGACCATATAATGTCTTATCTAGAATATAAACATAATTTGGATGCTGAGGGTTCACAAATCCTTTAGGTTGTGAAACATAAACCTCTTCTTTGAGAATTCCATTGAGAAATGCCGTTTTCACATCCATCTGAAAGACCTTAAAACTTCGACTGGCAGCATATGCGAGAAAAAGTCGAATAGCTTCAATTCTGGCCACAGGAGCAAAAGTTTTATCATAATCAATGCCTTCCTGCTGATTATAACCTTTTGCCACTAGCCGAGCTTTATTTCGAACAACTTCACTGTCAGAATCCCTTTTATTTTTGAAAATCCACTTAGTCCCTACAACAGATTTTCCATGTGAAAATGGCACTAGTCTCCAAAATGCTAGCCGATCAAACTGATTGAGCTCATCTTGCATGGCTACGAACCAATTTGGATCACTTAGTGCTTCAGAGACCTTCGTTGGTTCGATGATACTTAGAAAATTTGAATATAAGCATTCGTTTGCCGTTGCAGATCTGGTACGAACACCAACATTTGGATTGCCAATTATTTGATCTTCAGGATGGTGTCTCGTCCATTTAGTTTCATGAGGAGTTGAAGCTGAAGGAAAGAAGATATCCCAAGATGGTAATTGTTCCACAGCTTCGGTAGGCGGATTTGGATCTGAATCAAAAATAGGCGGACTCTCAAATTCTGCTTCTGGAGTAGGCTCTTCAGGACGTGTAACCGAGCCAAATGTTGTTTCTTCAAGAGGAAAATCAATAAACAGATTTGATGTTGTTACCATCGGAGGAGTAATAGTAACACTTTCTTGAAGAACATGTTCAGTCCTGGAAACATGATGAACAGGATTAGATTCAGATTGGAAGATATCAAACATAAAATCTAAATCATTAGCATTTAAACTAGATGCAATGTTTGTATCTGTAATTTGAAGACCCGGTTCTGAACGGACATGTTCAGAAGCGTTTTGAGAATGTACTGGTGGAACTGATGTAACATTTAATGAATCATCAAATGTGACATTTATGCTTTCTTGTACATTTTGTGTTCTTTTATTGAAAACCCTATATGCTTTTGACTCTTGTGAATAACCAAGGAAAATTGTTTCATCTGCTTTTGTTGCAAATTTTCCTAAGTTAGCTTTATCATTGAGAACATAGTACCTATTACCAAATATATGAAAATACTTGATATTAGGTACAATTCCATTTGCCAGTACATATGAAGTTTTATTTAAACGTTTATGTATGAAAGAACGGTTCTGCGTATAGCAGGCAGTGCTGATCGCTTCAGCCCAGAAGGAAGGTGGGAGTCCAGAATAGGACATCATGGTACGAGTAGCCTCAACTAGAGTTCGGTTGCGTCGTTCCACCACACCATTTTGTTGAGGTGTGTATGCGGCAGAAAATTGATGTGTGATTCCCACAAGGTCAAAGTAGCTTTTCAGAGTATTGTTCTTGAATTATGTTCCATTATCAGTTCTAATGGCACCAACACTCTGATTGTGCTTGTTCTGCTGCTGCTTGATAAAAGTAATGATGATTGAAGCAGCTTCATCCTTTGAACGCAAGAACTTGACCCAAGTATATCTGGAGTAGTCATCCACCATGACTAAGATATACTTCTTCCCATTTATAGACTGAACTTTCATTGGACCACACAAATCCATGTGTAGCAGTTGAAGCGACTTAGTTGTACTCATCTCTTGTTTGCTTAAATGAGACGACTTCCTTAATTTGCATTTAGCAAAGGCTGCACACAGATTTTTTTTTAACCTTAACCTTGGCAAACCTCTAACCAAATCATTTGTAATCAATTTGTTAATGCTTTTGAAGTTCAGATGAGACATCTTTCTGTGTCATTGCCAAGTTAAGTTTGAAGATGCTTCGGACAGTAAACAGATAGAATTGGATGTGTTGTAGTTGTTCAGATCTATGGAGTATAAGTTTGACTTTCTTGACCCTGAAAGAAGAGTATCTCCAGATTCAGTAGATACTGAACAAGAATTCTTTTTGAACACCACTTCCAAATCATTATCACAGAATTGCCCGATGCTGAATAGATTATGACCCAACCCTTCCACGTATGAAACCTTCTTTATTTTTATATTCTTATTTTCAATATCTCCGTGCCCCAAAATTGATGCGATATTGTCATTCCCAAATCTTACATTTCCGGAGTACTTAGAAACATAATTTTTTAGAAGACTTTTGTTCCCCGTCATATGCTTTGTGCAACCGGAGTCCAGGTACCATAACTCAGGTTCCTGCAAAAAGAAAACAAAGAAGATTTAGTTCCCTATGTATGAATGGGTCCTGATTTGTCAGTTGATGAAGGATGAGTCTCTATAACAGAGTGTGAATGTGAATTAACAGTATTAACTCCTGTTGATGAAATCTTTGGAATCCATTTTGAAGTTATCTTCTTGTCGGGAGTGAGATGTTTGTACTTTTGATGCAATTTCACACTTGAATTATGGAATGATGACGGTGTAGGTTTAGAAGATGTACGAGTTACACGATTTGTACGTGTTGCGGAAGCGATTGAATTGGATATCCACTTAGAAGCAGAGTGCTTAAAAGCATATTTGAACTTCTTGACCTCAAGAGGATGTTGTTTTTCAGAAACAACAGGAATAGAATTCTTAACCACCCACTTTTGGGACTTTGAGGTAACAGATGAAGTGCGAGTGAGTTTCGATGATGAAGAACGTTTGGGACATGATTTAAGCTTGAGTTCCTATTCCCGCGCAAGCCATGTATTGTAAAGTGCTTGATAACCATGATTTTGATAAGCTTGCAATCCACGTACTGTCAGCAACCTTCGAGACTTGTTTAACTGCTTAAACACATATGCCTGATGTTTGGTTATCTAGATGTGTAACACGAATCCTTTTGAATTGAGAAACGGAAACACAACTTGATTTGCATAAAAATCTGTCCAATTTGCGCATGGTTTAATTCCAAAAGTTTTCGAAGTTGATCATTGATATCGCGATATATATATATATATATAATGCGATATTTAATTATTTTTGGATAAAAATCATGAGAATATGTTAAATATATGTTTAATATCATTATATATTCTTTTTTAGGTTCAAATTCGGATATTTGAGGATATATATGGATAAAAAAAGGCTAAAATTCGAAGATAAGCATCAAAGTTTGAAATTTCCGAAATTCTGTCACTAAATGGTCGCTAGCGTCGCTAAAAGCCACCACTTAGCGTCGCTAAAGGTGACTTAGCGTCGCTAAAGGGCCCTTTGACAGCTTTATAAATTGATTTGATCTTCATTCGGTTGTGTAGCTTTTGGTTCCGACTTTTGGACCTAAAACCATCAGAAAACACCATTAAGAAGCATAGGAAGCTTGGAGCAATAGCTTGGAAGGATTGGAGCTCAAAAGTGAAGATCATTCGGCTTTTTTACGGTTTTTAATGTTCTACTTCATCATGTTCTTCTTATTTCTTGATTTCCAGAACTTTATCATGAACATTAGAGGCTAGATCTTCTGTTTTCCTCCCTAGAGGAGATAAAACTCTTGTAATGGCTTAGTTTAATTCATGGTTTTTGATACTTTATTAATGTTTGTTCTTAGTTTAACCTAATCCATGTTTATCCATGTTTATGAATATGTTTTTATTGCTTAGAATCTGTTTTTTATGTTTTAAGAGACCACTTGAATCATAAAGATTGAATCTTGATTGTCTAGGACCAATAGATGATTAAGGAATAGTGATTAACCAAATCCTATGTTTTAAGCAATTAAAGTTAGAGTCTTTTGCATGTGATGTCCATATAATGACCATTTATATGTTAGTTTAATGTTTTGTTGATCATACAAGCATTAGGATTAGGGCTTAACCTATTAATCAAATTATTGCTAATTTAACTAGTTGATTGCACTTTTGACCATAAAGGTAATTAATTAGGGTAATTAGACGATTATGATCGGACCAAGATTGTAATCACTTTAGAAATCGATGCATGAATAATATAAGTATCTTTAGCTTATCTTTCCATGAATTTATTGCCATGAATTGAGTTGAGTTGAATCTAGGGAGGGAACATCTTCATTATTATTAATTCTCCGAGTTATTTGTTTTCTTGTCTCTTTTGCATGCTTTTAGTGTTTTTAGGCTGTTTAGTGGTGTTAGTTGGTTAATAGCTCATTTACTTCATAATCCCCCTTTATTTTATTGCAAGTAGTTTAGTTAGTTTAATATTTAAATTAATATAATTTTATCAAATCATACCCGTTCCCCTTGAGTTCGACACCCGTACTTATTTTCTATACTACTATACGATTAGGTCCTCTTGCTTATTTGTGTTGTAGTCGTACTAAATAATAACGGATTTTATAAATAAAAAAACTGGTACGCTTTACGCACATCAATCATACTCACACTTAAATTCACAGTGACCATGCTAGCAACCATCACTCATGCAAAACATATTCATCGCAACATTTTCTTTTTCATTAAAACCTATGCACGCTTTTTCAAACATGAGTATGTTTTGACAAACAGAAAAAATGTAGTACATATCCTATTAGATTTAGGTATGACTCTTTTCCGTTCAACTTTTATTTGCTTCTTCTCTTCTGCTTTCTTCACATCTGCAGTCAAATCAAACAAGTTAGATTTCAATTTCGGACGACGTGCAGCTGCTGCTGAAGTTTCTGGTTTCTCACGTGAAACAGACTAAGAGTGACTACTTGCATGAACAATCTGTTTTAATTTATTTTGAAAAATCGATTTTGAAACAGATGTAACTGGAGTGACAGTTGTAGTAACTGATGAAATTGGTGATGAAACATTTGATGTTGTATGAATTGTTGGTGACGAATCCTAATAAAAGAAAGATTTGGCATCATAATCATTGTTCACTTGTGGAGTTGATGTCAGCATCTTGATTTGAGTTTCGAGTTCAAATTTCTCAATACACAGCCTGTCAATGATTCTTTCATCATTTTTTTGAACATTGATTAACTCTAATTGAAGAACTTCATTTGCTAACTTCAACTCATCGACTTGTCGTGTAGGAATGAAAAGCTCAACATGAAGAGATGAATCTGAAGTAGATGAGATATCAGATTTTAAACAATGAATATTTGAACCTGATTCATGAGAAAGAACCAAAGAAGTGAGATCATTTATGATCTGAGAAGTGAAGCAATATTCCTGAAGAGTATAGAATCGTTTCAATAACTCAACAGAAGGAATATACTCCAACAGAGGTTTGGAAACAGAAGGAGCATACAACTCTTCATCTGTATAAACAGAAGAAGTGTGTTTGGAAACAGAAGTCTTTGGAAAATCAGAATTATATGATTCATTTAGTGCAGTGTAATCAAAAGATATTTCTGCATGTTGTTGAAGACTTCTCTTCATCTCCTCCTCAATTTGTTCTTCCTCTTGTCCAACAAATTTCATTATTGCTGTAAGACCTATATTGAACAGATCTACATTGAACAATTGATTGCAAGTGACTTTATTTAACACATGAGGATTCTCAAATCCTAAGCCTTCAAATGTCCATCGACTGTAAGGTCTCTCCTTTTGTTTGTTCAAGAAAATTGTTTGTTCACTTTTATTTCTTTTGATTATAAAATCTTCAAGCTGTTTAATCTTAGTGGATAATTCACAATTTTTGGTTTGGAGAACCTCAGAATCTTTTTCAGCACTTATGCGTGCAGCCTTTAGATCATGAATGATTGTTTGTGTTTCAGTTGTCAAGTCTGAGAGTTTGGAACTTGTTGCTTGTAATTGATCTTTTGACAGTTGCAAGTCTTTTTCAAGTTGATCAATTATTCAATGTGCCTCTTGATCTTGACTTTGAATTACTTGTTTTAATGATTTGTTTTTATTTTTCAGATTACTAACATTTAATTCTAGGTTTTTCATCCTTTTTAGAATTATTTGGATATGTGCACTGTTAAAACCTGCAAGTAAATCAATGTTAGTATCTACCTGTGCAGTCTCTACCTTTTTTGATTCTGAGTCTGATTTGTCAAAGGTAGGGCTACTCTCCTCATCTAAATCTGCATGTTTTCCCATGAGACAAAATTGAGCTTGCTCATCAGTCTCAAGATCACTCTCTGTATCTGTATCTGATAAGAATTGATCCTCCTCAACCATCAAAAGTTTCCAGACTTCTTTTGTTTCGACAGGTGGTACTTTTGCTTGTAGTATTCAGCATCCTTGGTTTTCTTTTGAGGACAATTCCTTATAAGATGACCCGATCCTCCACAATTGTAACATTTCATTTCAACTCTTTTATCCACCTTCTTCTCTTCTCGTTGAAACATGGGTTTCTCAGTAGACCGGTAGTTCTCAGGACTATCCACCTTTGTATATATCTCTGATGATAAACCTTGTTTGAGATAATACTTAGCCATTCTTTCAGCCTTTTTCACTTCTTTCTCTTGAGCTGTGAGCTCATCAAAAGATTTTTCTCTTCTTTCAGCAGAAATTTGAGAATTAGTATCTGGATTCGCAGGAATGACTTTAAGAAATTGTTTGTTACCATGTTCAATGCAATCTCGCATTGCTTGACCATATGTATCATTGTGTTCTAGGAAGTCCATGAACCTTCCCTTCCAAACATAGTAATCATTCCTAAACAAAACCGGAGGTTTTGTATCAGTGCCAATTGCTAACATCTCATTAGAATTTGACATTTTGTTGATCGTTTTCTCTTTTGAAATTAAATGTTTTGTTCAAACTCACTTAAACTCTCACTGCAATCTGAATCGAATTCCATTGATCAATCGAATTCGATTTGTCTCAATCTAATATGGTTCTGTACTGTTTGTCTGATCGAATACAACTAGTCTGATGAAAGTAATCGAATGCGATTCTACAATTGAACTGGATTAAGAACTTGGAAGTTTCAACCACTATTAAGTTGAATTGAACTGGGTAGCTTCGATCGAATACAATCCACACTTGGAACTTTTATAACTCGAACTGAATTCAATTGAAGATCAATTGATCGAATGCAATCAGTAACCTTTGATTCGAACTGAACTCTTTCAATTGAATTGAATACTATTTGAACTTGTTGAATCAGTATTTAACTTTCAATCGAACTTAATTGTCTCTTGTTCAATCGAATAAGATAATATCAGTTTGAATCTAATGCAATTCCCAGTGAACTTCCAATTGCACACAATCAGAAACACTTGAATCTAATCAATCGAACAGATTAGAATCATTTTGAATCGAATTCAATCTCAATTGAACTAGGTTATTATCCAAAGTAATCGAACTCGTCAGTTTCACCAAACCACTTCAATCAGTAACAAACTTTCACCTACAAACACCTTTCAGTAGGTGTTTTTCACTTTAATGGATCAAAAACTCAGATCTGAACTGTTCTTGTCTTGTGTGTCAGCTTTTCTTGGGAACAACTGCCTTTAAAAAAAATTAAATGTAACTCAGGAACAGCTGTAGATTCATATGTGTAGACAACTTTGCATTAATGTGATAGACACGCCTGACAACTTTAAGAGCATACTCGATGGCTGAGTCAAATCGAAGTCAGATAGTTGTTTCGTCTTCAGTTCGATCGAGAGTAAAAAACACTGTTGATAGTCAGTTCGATCGCATTCGATGACCCCTTTTTCACCTAAAAAAATCCAAGTCTTTGAAAAAATTCAAATTTTGGGCATGGTGACGATTGAGATGAACCTTTGCTTGGCTTGAGAGAAACACACACAAACACCTTAGAGTATTGTGTAGAAATGAATGCAAAACTTGTATTAGCCATCGAACCAAGGCATTATATAGCCCTTCAAAAAGTTACATAAAACACCCTCACTTTTAGGTGTTCTAACATATATATATATATATATATATATATATATATATATATATATATATATATATACACACACACATATATATATGAATTAAATGACTGATTCCTGAATTCTTGTGTTCTCAGGAAAAGGGAAGACTCAGTGAGATTAGATAACTGAGTTGGAAGATTGAGAACCATGGTGAGTGGACGTTAAAGTCACAAGTGGTTATTAGTTGTAACAGTTCGGATTGCAACTTGTTGTGATGTTTGATGTTTGATAGAATGTTACGTTTGACGCTTGATTAACTGGTTTTGTGTTAATTAATCGTTGTGACGATATGTGCACATGGTATGAGATAGAGGTTAGCTTTCGTGGTTTTGGGCTGGGCTTGTTTGCTATTGGTTGAACAGTTCTAACTCTTTTGATGAGTTCGTTGCATTAGAAGGGGTTTTACTGTGCCAAGTAGCAAAGAGCTATCGGTAAACCTTTTCTTTGTCCAACATTGGTTGTAGGTTTTGTGCTGAACCACCGGTCCTCTAGATATTTGTGATTACTTGTTTTTGTTGTAATCGTTATGGTTGTAGCTAATTGCAAGTTTTGCTAATTCTCCACCTTTAACTCCATTTTACAGGTTTTTGTAAGCACACTGTTGACCTGAGAGTTGGTGTGTTGTTGGGGATGTTAGACTGCCACTCTGATATTTTGTATGATGAGCCAATTTTGTAAACTTAGTAACACTAAAGGATACACTGTGTACTTTGTAACAGTATGGATCTTATTTGTTGTTATTGATGTAAATATTATGTTTTATTGTAATGCTTTAACCTTGATCTTAAAAAAATGGGTTGAAATTTGCAGTGTTACACACACACATGTTTGTGTATGTATATATATATATATATATATATATATATATATATATATAGAGGATGGTTCAAATGAGAATTGATTTTGGTACAAGAAGCACAAAACTTTTTAAATTTCTTACATACTTAACTGAAACTAATAAAATGAAAATTTTAATATAAAGAAACTGTAACACCGGTTTTCACGCGCTTAAAATTAGGGAAAAATTAAGCTTTTTAAACTTATATAATAAAAGCCAGCAGCGGAAGTAAACGTTATTGACAAAACACGATAAGTGTTAACTGACTCGGCAGTTATATACAACAAAAAAATATGCCAAGTTCAACAGTTTCGTGTTACCAACTAACCGACACAACCGACCATCGGATCACAAATAATTACAACGAGCAGTGTTCCACAAAAGATATGTACAACAACTACCAACGAGTCCCGCCTCACCTGGCCAACTACTTCACATCTGCAAAAAGGTAAATTTAGGCACCGTTATAAATACATGTTTATATGTATTTAATACCCCACGTGGGTATTTCGTTCTCCTATTCAACTTAAAACACAACTTAGGTTTATCCGTTTCAACTAACGGAGATATTTTCGGAATCATTAACTGAAACCGTTCAACTATTAACCAACTCTATCTATTAACGACACATTTCCAACTTTAACCACATAACCACGTGTACCAACAAATAACAACAATTAATCAACAAAACAACTTAAACAACTTGTTTAACGTCAATGTACAACTACACAAACACGAGGTACAACTATTTACAACTAGGCCCTAAATTAGGGTGTTACAAATCTACCCCCCTTAAGAAGATTCCGTCCTCGGAATCTGATCGTCTACAAACAAGTGAGGGTATCTAGTTCGCATGTCGTCTTCGGTCTCCCAGGTCATATTCGAACCTAGGTTATGCTTCCACTTGACCAAAACCAGCTTTATCACTTTCCTGCGCAACTTCTTGATCTTTGAACCAAGTATTTCCATCGGTTCTTCAACTAGACGTTTTGAAGCGTCTACTCTCAACTCTTGTAGAGGCAGAATCTGATTCTCCTCCACTTTGCACTTCCGCAGATAACACACATTGAACGTATTATGGATTCCAGAAAGCTTTGGTGGCAATTCAAGCGACACCGTCTGGTCGTTAACCTTACGAAGGATTTTAAACGGACCAATATATCGTGGACTCAACTTACCCTTCCGACCAAATCGAATAACACCCTTCCAAGGAGAGACTTTTAGGAACACTCGATCGCCCTCCTTGAATTCAACAGGTCTACGTTTTGGATCTGCGTATATCTTCTGTCTATCTCGTGCGGCTTTCAACTTCTCACGAGCAACTTTCACCTTATCAGCTGTAATCTGAACAATTTCGGGTCCGGCAAACTGCTTCTCACCGGGCTCGAGCCAACATGTTGGTGTACGACAACGTCTCCCGTACAACATCTCATATGGAGGCATCCCAATACTGGAATGATACGAGTTATTATAAGCAAATTCGATTAAAGGCAAGTGAGAATCCCATGCACCGCCATACTCGAGAACACATGCGCGAAGCATGTCCTCCAACGTTTGAATCGTTCTCTCTGACTGGCCATCGGTCTGTGGATGATACGCCGTGCTCAGGTGAACACGAGTAGCAAGTTCGCTTTGCAAACTCTGCCAAAAATGGGAAGCAAATCGTGCATCCCGATCAGATACAATCGAACATGGTAAACCATGTCGTGACACCACTTCGTTCACATACAACTTGGCTAGCTTTTCCAACGGAGCAGACTCGCTGATAGCTAGAAAGTGAGCGCTTTTGGTCAATCAATCGACAATGACCCAAATTGCATCGTGACCTCTGAGGGTTTTCGGCAACTTTGTCACGAAATCCATCGTAATGTGATCCCACTTCCATTCTGGAATCTCAAGTTGCTGCAGATTGCCATAAGGCTTCTGATGTTCTGTCTTAACTTGCGCGCAGATTTGACATTTCTCTACGAAAGAGGCAATGTCTCGTTTCAAAGTAGGCCACCAATACAACGCTTTCAAGTCGTGATACATCTTTGTGCTACCCGGATGAACCGACAGCCTAGACTTATGGGCTTCCTTCAATATCAGATCACGATTACCACCATGAAGTGGCACCCATACGCGAGACTAAAAAGTCTTTAATCCGCGAGTATCATCAACAAGTTGGTCTTTCAGCTTTCTCATCAACTCGGCTTTCAGATTTTCATCTTGCAACGCCACTTGCTGTGCTTCCTTCAATCGGGCAATGATATCAGGAACCACAGTAAGTTTCATAAACTTTGCATCTACGGTAGAGCTTTTGCGACTTAAGGCATCCGCCACCACATTGGCCTTACCAGGATGGTAGCGAATTTCACAATCATAGTCTTTTATCAACTCAAGCCATCTGCGTTGCCTCATATTGAGCTCTTTCTGCGTGAAGACATATTGTAGGCTTTTGTGATCTGTGCAGACCACACATTTGGTACCGTAAAGATAGTGTCTCCATAATTTCAACGCGAACACCACAGCTGCCAACTCAAGATCATGAGTCGGATAGTTGCCTTCATGAGGTTTTAATTGCCTTGAAGCATAGGCAATCACTTTATCACGCTGCATCAACACACACCCCAATCCGGAGTACGAAGCATCACAATAAACAACAAAATCTTCAGATCCGTCTGGCAACGAAAGAATTGGAGCATCGCACAATAGCCGTTTCAGAGACTGAAACGCTTGTTCTTGAGCTTCCGCCCAAACAAATGCAACATCTTTGCGAGTTAGTTTAGTCAGAGGACCTGCAAGCTTAGAAAAATCGCGGATAAACCGCCGATAATAACCAGCTAGGCCAAGAAAGCTTCTAATTTCAGAAGGAGTTCGGGGAACTCCCCAATTCATCACCGCCTCAACCTTCGCTGGATAAACTTTCATGCCATCACTGCAAATCACGTGACCAAGGAAATGGACCTCTCGTAACCAGAATTCGCACTTCGAGAATTTAGCGTAAAGCTTCTCCCGTTTAAGAGTTTCGAGAACCTCTCGCAAATGCGACTCGTGTTCAGCTTCAGTTTTAGAATAAATGAGAATATCGTCAATAAACACGATCACCGACTTATCAAGAAACGGACGACAAACCCGATTCATCAGGTCCATGAAAATAGCAGGTGCATTGGTTAAGCCAAAAGGCATCACCAAAAACTCGTAATGACCATAACGAGTACGGAAAGCCGTCTTTGGGACATCTTCGTCAGCAACTAACACTTGATGATATCCCGATCGCAGATCAATCTTTGAGAAGCATGTCGCTCCCTGCAGTTGATCAAACAAATCATCTATCCGCGGCAAAGGATACTTGTTCTTTACCGTTCGCTTATTCAGCTCCCGGTAATCTATACACATTCTCATCGCCCCATCTTTCTTCTTTACGAATAGTAAAGGAGCGCCCCAAGGAGAAGAACTCGGGCGAATAAAGCCTTTGTCTAGCAACTCCTGAATCTGTGTCATCATCTCGCGAACCTCTGAAGGAGCCAGATGATATGGAGCTTTGGCAAATGGGGTTGCCCCCGGAACAAGATCAATACGATATTCAACATCTCTAACTGGCGGCAACCCAGGCAACTCATCAGGAAACACTTCTGGATAATCGGCTACCACCGGAATATCACGAACAACACGTTTTTCCAATTTAGCATCAATCACATGTGCCAGATAACACTCGCAACCTTTTGAAACTGCCTTTCTCGCTTTTATTAGAGAAATTACAGGAATATCCGATTTACGTCTTTCACCGCGAGCCACAGCATATGACCCGTCAGGTAGAGGGACTTTAATCAACTTCTTGGAACAGAAAATCTCAGCGTTCAACTTGCTAAGCCAATCCATCCCAATTACAACATCGAATCCCGCAATCGGCATAAGAAGAAAGGAAACAGGAAAACTACTCCCATCGATATCAATAACCGCTTGAGGGTCATTATCAACAACTGGAACTACTTTACCACTAGCAGTCTCTACTCTTATTGGCTCAGATAGTACAGATACAGGCATGTGCAGTTTATCACAAAAAGAGACAGATACAAAAGAATACGTAGCTCCATAATCAAACAATACACATGCTGGGGCAGAATTAACAAGAAATGTACCAGTTATCACGTCTCCAGCACCCTTAGCTTCCTCAACTGTCATCTGAAATGCTCGCCCTTTAGCTCGGGGAGCACCATCCTTTTTCTGCCCAGAGGCAGATCCACCAGCACCGGTACTTGGCTTTGACCGGCAGTCAGATATTATGTGCCCTGGCTTGTGGCACTTGTAACAAACATCCTCCTTGAACTCACACTCGGCAACCACATGCCCCTTATGCCCACACCGTAAGCATCGAGCAGTGGCTTTAGAACAGTCACCACTGTGATACGTACGGCAAGTTACACACCACGGACGATCCACCCACGGCTTCTTCTGGGAATCAAACTTCCCACCAACAACAGATTTTCCTTTAGAAGGACCCGGCTTCGAGGATTGTTGAAACTTCCTCTTATGACTTTCACCAGCTCGGTCATCCTTGCCCTGAGTACGATCATCTTCAATCTGTTGAGCCATTTCAAACGCTCGATCCAAACTCCCAGCCATTCTAACGATAGCATGATAATCAGCAGGCAACTTTCCCACAAACTTTCTCATCTTTGCAGCTTCATCATTCACCAAGCTAGGAATAAACCTCACTTTATCGATAAAGGTTTGAATCAAAACATCCACCGACTTATCTCCCTTACTAAGAGCGTTAAACTCTCTTTCTATCTTCTCCATGTCATAGTCTGTACAATACCGTCTGGTTACTTTCTCAGTAAACTACTCCCATGTCATGACAGCCACAATCTCTTTACTCAACGTCGCTTTCACTGAATCCCACCAGAACAACGCGCTACCCTTCAACATCTGTGTCGCGTATTTGACACGAAGCTCCGCTTCACAATCACAAGAATCAAACACACCCTCGGTCTCTCTAAGCCACCTCACGACATCCGAAGGACCATCACCGCCCTCAAATTCTTTCGGACCGCAAGAACGGAATTTCTTAAACGAACACTTCTCTGGTCTACGCCCTTGTACAGCCGCTACTAACAGCTCCCGTGTAAGTCGGAGCTCTTCCTCCAGACGTGCAATACGTGCTGCTTGTTCTGGATCTTGCCTTATCGGCTCGTAATTATGCGGAGCAGATCCCTCATCGGCTTCAGGATGAACGCTTGAAGCTTCATCCTCCATACGTTTAAGAGCCTCTTCAGTATTAAGTCGTTGCTCAGCCATTCTATGTCAACTTACTACACATGGGAACAACGTTTAGTACTCTATTTACTCAACAACTACTAACGCTACAAGTTAGTTTACACATGCAACTACCACATAACGCTCATACTCAACCCCAATTACCCAACTAGGAACACTTAACGATGGTCGGGCCCGAGCTTGAGATTGAATACTCCTACGAGTACCCAATTCCTCAAACTTAGGCTCTGATACCTACTTGTAACAACGGTTTTCACGCGCTTAAAATTAGGGAAAAATTAAGCTTTTTAAACTTATATAATAAAAGCCAGCAGCGGAAGTAAACGTTATTGACAAAACACGATAAGTGTTAACTGACTCGGCAGTTATATACAACAAAAAAATATGCCAAGTTCAACAGTTTCGTGTTACCAACTAACCGACACAACCGACCATCGGATCACAAATAATTACAACAAGCAGTGTTCCACAAAAGATATGTACAACAACTACCAACAAGTCCCGCCTCACCAGGCCAACTACTTCGCATCTGCAAAAAGGTAAATTTAGGCACCGTTAGCTACAACTAGCTAGTGAATACAGATTAACACATAAGCATCAATAAGCAGGTTATCCCAACTACGGGACAGCACACAAGGCTATCCTAACATACAGTGTCGCGCCAACGAGTCAGTAGGAATCATATCTTGCAGGGAAGGGAACCCCGCTCAACGATTCAAACTGGGGACCATCAGCAACAACTAACCGCTATGGTGGGGGAGCGAAGAGCAGTCCACCAAACGCGTTACGAAGCTCGAAGCTCAACATCTTGGATCTCAACTAAAGTTAAGATCCCAACTCACGTTAAGGAGCGGCGGTTTGCAAGACCACCCCGGCGTGCTGCACACCGGGTACCGTTAATCCCCGTTATTCCATCAAAGGGATCCAGCCTTCGGGAAAAAAGCTGACCTTAACCATGCCACATCGGTCCGGACCAGTACAACATACAACTACTACCCGTAATGGGTTCAACTATACGCATGCGATTTATAACCAACGTATAAAGCAACTTAGCATGGCAACAATATACAACAACATGTATAACATACCTCATACGCACGTGTGCGACATCGACAACATATTTCAACAAACAAAAGACAACGCTACTTACCGAGACTCATGGGAAAACCGGTACTCACCTCGAGGTTATAAGAGGCAGATATGAATTCGGGAATCCCAGGAGCACACGGAATCGTCCGAATCACCTAACACATCATGTGTAGGTTCAGTCAACGTCTAAAAGTACTATCATAGCTTCTATGCAAACATACAACGAACAACAAGCAACAAGCAACCTGGAATAGCCTCTACGGCCGTAGAGAATGAGTCCTACGGCCGTAGGACACCTTACGGACACCCCCTACGGCCGTAGGAACAAGCCCTACGCCCGCAAGGGTCCTTTTCCAAGAAATCATACCCTACGACCGTAGAGACCATACCCTACGCCCGTAGGAGTGATTCTTTGGGTACCAACAGTCGTAGGTTATGTACCCACGCCCGTAGGCTTCTTTCCTTCACCCGTAGGTGGTAAACCACACAAAATACATTACTACGGCCGCAGAGAACCCTGCCTACGGCCGTAGTGACTATGATTACCCCCCTACGGCCGCAGAGACTATTTCCTGCGCCCGTAGGAACCTCTGTTACAGTAAGGTTTTGCTCTGTTCGACACAGCGACTGTTCTTCGGGTTTCTACCCATTTAATCGACTGAAACTTGGATTTAACAGTTCTCACATGTTGTCTAACATATTATACACCTTATTACATGATTCTTGACTCAAAACCAACATCAAAACCCACTTGAATCCGCCAAATGGGTTCTCACATCACTTCAACACAAAAACTAGGTTTACATAGAAAACTTACTTGAAGAAGACGATTACAAGCTACAAGACTCGAATTACTACTGGAATCAGTTAACAATTGATCCTCCTTCTTGACTTCTCTTCAAAAATTCTAAGTGTGTGTGTATATGAAGCTCCGTATGTATGTATGTGTGTTGAATGTGTGTCTTGTATGTGTGTTTGAACAAAGCAGGGGATAAACATCCCACATAATCCGACCCAAAGGGGTTTAATACCCCACGTGGGTATTTCGTTCTCCTATTCAACTTAAAACACAACTTAGGTTTATCCGTTTCAACTAACGGAGATATTTTCGGAATCATTAACTGAAACCGTTCAACTATTAACCAACTCTATCTATTAACGACACATTTCCAACTTTAACCACATAACCACGTGTACCAACAAATAACAACAATTAATCAACAAAACAACTTAAACAACTTGTTTAACGTCAATGTACAACTACACAAACACGAGGTACAAATATTTACAACTAGGCCCTAAATTAGGGTGTTACAGAAACCACAAATTAATTGATTAAAATATACTTTTTAATTAAATAAAATAGATTTAGGTCTCAATTTTCATCGGTCAAACATTCCACAACTTCTTATATTTACGATGTGGTTGCGAGACGAATAATGAAAACCAATGACGTATTCGTTTGTGTTGAAATTACAGAAGAGAGACATTATATGTCGATATAATATTACCATGAGAAATTCTATGATCATTTCATTATTGACATGTAAGGATAGTAACACTTCAATCGTCGTCTTCCTCTTATTGTTAAATGCGAACTTTTCTAATTATCTTTTTAATACTAAATTTACACATTTAAAGCGTTTAGACATTTTAAAATCAAATTTACATGTTTGTAAATGTAACCGTATCTATATTTAAACTATTTTCCACAATAATAAGCATAAAAAGATTTAAAATAGTTGCATGTTTTTTATGAGGTGTATAAAAATAACATATTTGTTGTAATTGCTATGCTTCACTTTCCTTGATTATACTTGTTTAAAAAAGATAGGCTATAACTAGAACATGCTAAAATAGAGGCATATTAAAATCAAAAACATATGTTTTTACTATTATCCAAATACCTATGGTTGTTATTCTTATTATAATAGTAGTATACTTCAATTCCATATACGTTATCCATATTAATATAAATACATTAATAGAAGGAAAGCACAATATAATGCAACTTTTACAAACTTATTTTGATAGAAAACATGGTTAAAGAAGACTCAAAGTTGCAAGAGTAAATTTTGCATTAATGATCGTGTTCTGCACTTAACTACCAATGGTTTGAGCTTGGGCATGGACAGCCCCTGACCTTCGGTCATGTCAACCAAATCATTACTTATTCGATCCCAGTCAAAGCATTGGATAAGTAACCCTAGAGTGGATGCAAGTAAACGCGATGCCAAACCTTCTCCCGGACAAGTCCTCCTTCCAGACCCAAATGGCATATGCTTAAACCCGTCTCTCATGCCTTCCAACCTTGCAAACCTTTCTGGATGGAACATTTCGGGGTTAGCCCACAATGTCGGGTCACGTTGTATGGCCCATTGATTAACAAGTAGAATTGTCCCACATGGGATGTTATAACCTCCAACCATACAATCTTCTGAAGACTCATGAGGTATAAGTAATGGGCCTGCCGGATACATTCGCAATGTCTCGTTTATAACACAACGAAGGTATGGTAAATTATTTATGTCACACTCATCAATAAGGCGGTCTTTCCCAACATGTATATCAATCTCATCTTGTGCCTTTTGTAGAACTTGTGGGTTGTTTAGCAAAAGAGATAAAACCCATTCCATTGTTCCAGAAGTAGTTTCCGTACCACCTGCGAGTAGTGCCTAATCACAATAATTTTTTCTTCAGTTATTAGTTGTAGTTTATCCGTAATAATTTGGCTATTTTATTGTTGCAACCTTTTGCTTTAAACTTCTCAGGCTAATCTATATATATATACTAGTTTATTGACTCGTGCACGCACGGGTATTTCGGACGTGTATCTGAGATATTAAAATTTTTAAATAAAAATAGTGCAATAAATAAAATATAATCGAAAACTTACATATGTCCGAATTTGTAACAAAAAAAATAACTAAATTTTTTAAGTCACTTCTTTATAGACTACATTTGTTGTTTTGTTTGTAACATTACCACTGTTGTCACAAATCAAGACTTCTAATTTTTTTTTTACTTCTAACACGTGAAACGACAATATACAATTGACCATGTGTAAACACAGGTTTCCTGAGAAATAAACCAACTTCTGAAAGTGACTGTCCTTGACTTTTGTTAATCGTCACAGCAAAACACAACATCAGAGGAAATTGTCTTCTTTGAAACTTAACCGGAAGTTTTGTATATGATAGAATAAACTTCATTAAAGGAATATATGTAATTTTACCAATGATCTTTCTAGAAATGATTTTGGCCTGAATAACATGTGCACCAAGCCGACAATTTGTAGACTTGTTCCATTGCATAAACCCTTAAACTGGCCTAGAATTCTAAGTAACATAACATGAACATCATTGCATTTTCACTTCTAAAACCGAATTTTCGTACACTTTGCAAGTATAAGAAAAAAATAATGACTCACCTGTTAATATTAAAAAATAAAGAATGATTTCCTGTTTTGTGTATAAAAAATTAACACTTCTATTTTAGTGTTACCTTTGGCTAACTACCTACACTAATAATATAGTTTCAGGACCGTTAAGAACATCTATATTTATATCTCAGAATTTATATTTTTAAATATATAATATATCATATTTTAATGATACTATTTATTTTAAACCTTATTATATAAAAGGTTTCATCAATCTTTCTAATAAGATTGAAAAGGCTTTAAAATAATTAACTAAACACTTTGTATAACATATTCAAGTTGACAACTCAACTTATCATCATAATCATAAAAAAAAACCTACTCAGCTAAACAAAATTTACTTACCCACTACTATTAATGGATAACTAAAAATTAAGAATATACTAATTTTTAAAAAAGTGTCATATTACAATAAAATTTATACTAAAACGTAGATAAAAATAAGACGGTCGTAAATATATAATTATTTTTTCTCGAAACAAAATATATCACAACTTACTGAACATAATTTATAAACAAACTATAATTAATTACATTAATATACAATTTTTATAAAACCCCCTCATATTTTCTTAAAAGCCCCTCCCATATTTTATAAAATCTCCTCACAATTTACATATAACCACCTCCTAGTAAAAACACAATCAGAAAATTACTAAATTCTCAAAAACAATTTTAGAAAGATTGAAGATGTAAATAATTCATTTTTAAATCAATTGGGAGGGACTTGATGAAAATTGTGAGGGGTTTTATAAAATATGTGAGAGGCTTTTAAGATAATGTGAGGGAGTTTTATAAAAATTGTATATTAATTTAATTAATTATAAGGTGTCTATAAATTATGTTTAGTAACTTGTGATATATTTTGTTTAGAGAACAATAATTATATATTTACGACCGTCTCAGTTTTATCTACGTTTTGATATAAAGTTTATTGTAACATGACACTTTTTTAAACACATAGTTAAGCCTTACATTGTGAAGCAATCCTTACATTTCCTTGTGTATCACAAGGGTTATATACCTATAAGGTATATTTACAATAAGCACCCTCAACTATTGTTGAACTCCTATTCTATTACAATAATACAGTTCTAACATGTTGTTTTTGCTTAATTAAAGAATTTGTGTCTTGAGTAGATTCACTTTTTTTTCTTATTTCTAGATTGTCTATTGGCTGATCCGTGAGATGTCATGATCTGTTATAGGAGCATGCTTAACCTTCTGATGTGTTTTTGTTGTTTTGTATATATTTTAAACAATTTGTATCTCTACTTTTTATTTTTTTTATGTATTAGTCTTAATAGTTTGGTCGTTATCTACATACTTGAAACATGTTTTATATTCAATTATGTTATTTTTCAAGTTACTTGTGTATAAAGTACTTCAAAAAAATGAATTTGGTTTCTTATGGAATTTTTTGTATATCTATGGTACTTACATTTTACTATTTGATTTTAATTCATTTCAACTTTACTTCTCTAACAGACTAATACCCGTATGTGCACGGGTCTATAAACTAGCAAAGTCCTTAGCAAATAGATCTGGTAGCATCCTCTCTTATGATGGTGCAAAAATTATATGAGCACAGATGTGTTTAGAAATTTGAATCTGTTTTCAATTCAGAATTATTATTTGATTGACTTCAACATTTGAGTTTACTAAAAGTTGCAAGGTAATACATGTTCTTCCAAATTAGATTATTGTTGTTTTGTGTTTAGTGAATTATATTATGAGTTTTAAACTTCTATATATCCTTAATCGATTATCATCTTTATAGTGAAAAATTCTTTCATGATCGAACAATTTTGGTGCAAACAAATGACGATGGTGAGTATATAAATGATTAGATGGTTTCCAAAATTGACAGTATGGAAACAACTTATTTAAAGTCTGATTTTATGTGTACTGAAGATTCGTCAAGTTCATTTAAGGAGTCTTTATACTGTCAAAAGATACTTAACTCATTGCAAGACTGAATTTAACGGTTTATAGTTTTTGTTAATAGTTTTTAATATGATTAAAATATGACCCATTTAATATTTAATAGTTTTTTAAGAAAAGTTATTTTGTTTGGGACGAAAATAAGAGTGGTACCTGAATGATTCAAAAAGTGACCAATTTCTATTCATGCACTTTTAACTTAATGGTTCGGCTTTGCTCATTGAGTTTTTTTATGTTTTGTATAAAAATTATTGTTACGAAATTTAACTCATTGACTTTTATGTCTTTTAATTATCTATTATTCTTAAAGTTAATGATATACAATGATCTAAACAATATATGATAAAAAATTATTATGTATAAATCATCAAAACAACCTACTAAAAAATAGTGTACAGGTTTATGTAGTGAATGAAACATATTTATGAAAAAAGAATTAAAGAAAAGTTCATGAGTAATCGATATTACTACAATAGATAAAAAAGCGTGGCTGCATATGACTTTGTGCCCGGATCCGGGTTTGGGTCAGAACCGGGTCTGGCCGGATTGTGTTATTGGGCTGTTTTTTTTATTCGGTTTTGGGCCATACGTAAGTCAGAGAGAGTTGAGAGCAGAGAGAGAGAGAGAGAGTTTGGTGGAGAAAAGCTAGATCCGACGTGGTGGGTGGGGAAAACCCTAGATCCCACTGTCCTTTGCCGGCGACTACCGCCAAAGCCGCCCTCGCCGCCGCCGCAACCATCCTTCTCCATCACCGAGTCTGCCGCCGCCGAGTCTGCCGCTTGTGCAGCTGCGCGCTTCCTTCTCCACCATCCTTCTCCCTCGCCACCGCCGGCGACCACCGACGCCTCGATCCTCTCTCAGGTTTGTTGTTCTTGACATCGCAACCATCTCAATCCTCCCCCTCTGTCTAGAAACCCTAAGCGAAAAAAAAAGAATCGAAACCCACTCTTCCGTCTCCACCATTCTTTGTTCTTGATCTAGAGTAGTTACAGATGTGTGTGTGTGTGTGACGGGGATCGAGGGGTTTGTTACAGATCTACACAGAATCTGGTTTGTTTTGACTTCCGATGATGGCGGCGGTGACGTGGTATTGTGAACGATGGTGTTGGTTAGGGAAAACCCTAGATCTGACGAGATGGTGGTTTAGATCGGTGGCGGTTCCTTTTTACGGTGGCGGCGGCTAGGGTTTTCTAGGTGGCTTGGGTTTTCTTGCTGATGGCTGAAAGAGTCGATGCCTCGGAGGCGATGGCGACGGGCTGTAGGCCATGGTGGTGGGCACGGTGGCGGTAAACGACAGTGGCGGCGACGGTTTATGTGTCTCCGGCGGCGGCGGTTTATGTGTCTCCGGCTCCGGCGAAGTATTTTTAAGAAAGAGAGAGTACCGATTTAGAGAGGGAGAGAGAGAATGGGAGTGGTAGTGGTGGGAGAGAGAATGAGAGTGGTGATGGAGAAATAGAAAATTAAATGGGTTTTTGGGAATTTGAATAGGTGTTTTTTATTTAATTAATAAGTTGTTAATAATAAAGATATTATTTTATTAGTATATAATATAAAGTAACAATATTCATTCCTTTTAAGCCATAATTTATTCTTTTAACCCATATATTAACTAAAATTAAATTCTACATCTCTATGGAATTTAGACGAATCTATAATTCTATATTACTTGCTAAATAATTATAAATATAAAAAGTCAAATCTCTTCTAAACTGATAACGTAAAACTATTTTTTTGGTCGAGATAAAAACTATTAAATTGTGTATGAAATTAATAATCAAATTCTTGAACTAATTAGAGTTTACGTTTGCAATTTTTCCAATTCATCCCATTTAACTTTTATTCAACTACTCACCTACTTTTTTGAGAACTACAAACATAATTACCTACTTTCTTGAGAATACAAAACATGATTAAAAGTTTAGACTCTAGACTGTCTCCTCATATACTTCATTTTTTTTCTTTTAAAACACAAAGAAAACAAAACCAAAGGTTAATACTCACCGAATTTAGTGATGAATATAATATGTTTATTAAAAAATACTTATTTTAAAAACTATAATAATATATTATTTATTTGAAATAAAAACATAGAAATAAAAAAAAATAACAAAAAGTGATAGTCAAGGATGATTTCTCAAGAAAAGGGAGAGAGTGAGAGTGACTAAGTAGAGGAAGAGAGTGAATGTGAAAATAGGAATTTGAAATGTTGTTTTCTTTATTAATTTTTTTGTATTATTTATAACAAATTTAATTTTATTATTAATATGTTTTAAAGTGTACAGATTTATGTGTTTTTGTTTTTTTTGTTTTAATTTGGTTTTTGGCTAGACATATATTGGGTTAAAACTTTTTGAAGCCGATCCAATTGTTTTTTTTTCTTTTTGAAATAATTTTATATTTTGGGCACCTCGGTTACGGTGGTCGGTTACGGGTTTGGGTTTTGAATTATATTTTTTTATCGTGCTCTTGTGAGACCGGGTCGGTTTTTAATTTTTTTTTTCGGATTAGATAAGAGCCGGGTTTAGAATGGGTAGAGTCGGTCAACTCAAGACCACACCCGTGCGGAGCACGGGCTCAAACTAGTTTGTATTATATTAAGTTGATATATTAAAAGGGCGTAATATAAATAGAAAAATAAAAAATAAATTTCATAATGAATTATTCGTTGGTGTAGAAATTAAAGAAGAGGGATAAGATAAGATGAGTTGTGTTCAAATATAGTCCATATAAAAAGCATAGTCCTAAATTTTAATATTTAATCACATGTGATTTAATATAAAATCACATGTGATTCAGTATACAATCACATGTGATGGTAAAATCATTACATGTTAATTACGAAAATGCCACTCCGCCCAAATATTTAAAATTCAATCTGGATCATGGGGCTGATTCAAGGGCTAAGATTAGTCTCTTGAAACAATACAATAAGTATGGACTATATTGAACATTTCTCAAGATAAGATATTACCATCACAAATTCCATGATCATATCATTAGTGTAGTATTCTGGATTAGATTCTTGTAGGGATAATAATACTTCAATCGTCGTCTTCCTCTTATTATTGTCATCTTCTCCAACTTGCTGCTTCTTGAGTTGTTCGATCCAACGTTGAAAAAACATATCCCTCTTTTTCCCTAACTCAATGAACTTTTTCTCCATTTTTTTCTTCACTCCAAAGAAATTCAAGATCGGTAAGTAATCAGCAAGATTGGGAGCACCAACATACAAAAATACCTCCTCCATGAGCTCCTGGAATCTTTTCCCTTCTTCCCCTACGTCGGCAATATTGTCATCGAAATACCTCTTTCTGGCAATCATCCTAGTTATCACGTTAAGCGTATGCTGGTAAAAAACCGACTTCATATTGACCGGAGTAGAAATTAATGACCGTAACTTACGAACCAAGAGTTTGCCTTCATTTGCACGTATCTCGTGAAACTCGTTGAGGCGAGGAGTAGATAAGATCTCTTTTGCTGAAATGCGACGAAGGTTGCGCCAATAGTCGCCGTAGGGAGCTAAAACAATGCTGCTGTTGTTGTTGTCGAAGATCTTGCCGAAGAGGGTATTTGGTCGATTAGCAAAAACTATGTCGTTTTTGGTAAAGCATTCTTCGGCAATAGAAGGGGATGAGACCACGAGTACACGACGTGACCCAAATTGCAGAAGGACGATCGGGCCATACTTGGCGGAGATCTTGGCCAAAGTTCGGTGTAGCGGGGCTTTAAGAAGAAGGTAGAGGTGGCCTATGATCGGGAGTCTTAGGAAGACTGTCGGTGGGTGGTTGGAGATTTTGGAAAAAAAATGGGCTGTGAAGAGATAAGAAGCTGCAAGTAATGAAATAGAGACAAGGAGATGCAGAGTTTCCATTGTACTCGTCTGTTCTTAATTGCTTCATATGAGCTAAAGCTTTCGTTTACAATATATATATAGGGTTTCAATCGTTTTATGTGTGATACACGTTTAACATAAGGTTGTCTCACAAAATAAGTATATGTCAACTATTTAAATTCAAAAAAAGTCTCTTTTTAGGTCTCACACTCACTACAAAGAAAAATGGTATTAGGCGCGGCAAAATTCGTCCCTAATGCCTAACAAAATCGTTCATATTGCCTTGTTGTTATTGTCCAAAAAATTAATATAATAAAAATAAAAGGCTTTGACTATGATTTATGAGAGCCCGTCTAATCGAAAATTCTATTATTCATGCAAATTAAGATTCTCACTATGACTGGTGTTATAAATGACCTTTCAAATTTATGTGTGAAAAGTTGAAAAAAAATAAAAACATGACGGTGGACTTACATGTGTGTGAATAGTTGAAAACATAAACCTCTTCACCACAAAAACATGACGGTGGACTTGCATGGTCCAACAATCATTTTTAATGAATTCTTCTGTTATGAATATGCTAACTAAGAATATGATGAGGCTCCTTTTTCTTCTAAAATAATGAATAAATGATAACGAAGTTTTAAGAACATCATCAAGTATTTGTCATCACAGTCATTTACTTATTTATTTATATATTTATTATTATTATTATTATTATTATTATTATTATTATTATTATTATTATTATTATTATTATTTTCAGATATTTAACAAGTAGAGCTATTCAATGAAATGGTTGTTTATTTAAAGAAATTGATATTATGAGTTAAGATGAAAAGATATGATAGCATATTTTACTATGGTTAATGAGAAGGTTTAGTTCATGAAAATATAAGTTATCATCTTTTACTATTATATATGTATTGAATTTACAAAGTTACTATTTAATATACTGAAGTTTTAAAAGTTACCAATTAGTGTATCATGATACCTATATAATAATAGGTATCAGTAAATATATTTATTTTTTATTCAAATTTAATCCACATCAGCAATAATTTCCAAAATATTATTGCCTGTATCGATATTCATCTTCATATCTCCGGAAGAACATTCATGAAGATACAAAAGAACAAAAAAAAATTTGCAAACAAATTATTCAAACCACACCATAAACAAAATCAAACCTTTGAAAAATCAATGATTCAAACTAGGGGTGTTCTTCGGGTATATCCGTCAGGTTTCGGGCAGTTCGGGTCGGGTAGTTCGGGTATTTTGGTATAGATAATTTAACCGATAACCGATCGAACCATTCAACATTACGGTTATCAGGTTTGGTTAGAATTTCGGGTACGGCTCGGGTCGGTTAATTTCGGGTATACCCGATTTAGGAACTTTTTTGTTACATTTATTTCCCCAAGTATCCAAATGGTATATTTGTATAGCATTTTTTATTACATTTTTTGGTTAAACATTCATTATAATAAGCAAGTTTCATCTAGTTTACAAAAACTATTAATACATTAACTTTAACACGTTATAGTACTTTGAATCGTGTTAAACTTTACCAAATATATTTATTTTTCTTACACCTTCACGTTACTACCTTCATGTATTTATTCTATCCGAGCTTTAGTTAGATATAACTTAAAAGTAATTTGTCACATAAAAATAGAAAAAAACTCATAAGTTATTTGTAACATAACATACATTAAATGATGTATGGGAAACTAATACATTTATCAATTTCATGTATTGTATCTCTATCTTGGATGCAAATTATACTTTGAATCATCTTAGAATATATACACAGTTACATACATATACTTTGGGTTGAAAATAAAACATAAACAATTTAAAATAACATTAAGAAAAATAATTTTGTTAATAAAATAAAAATCAATTTGGCCATCTTGAATCAAAGTTACATTTTCAAAAAAAAAAAAACTTAATCGGGTATTTCGGGTATACCCGAACTCTAAATAACCAACCCGTTACCCGAACCGAATTTATAACGGATAAACCGAAACCAGAAATAATACTACCCGAAACCCGATCTAACCGACCTGAATTAACCGAAACCCGAAATAACGGATCGGTTTATTTAGGTTACGGTTATTTTCGACACCCCTAATTCAAACATAGGGTAAAATATATTTTAACCCCTAAAGTTTAGGTTTAAAAATGGTTTAACCCCTAAACTTTTTAAATGAACGATTTAATCTCTAAACTTTTTTAATGAATGTTTTAACCCTTAAACTTGTTAAAATTCATCGTTTTAGCCATTTGACTTTCTACAACAACTTACTAAGCTTTTAAAGAACATTTTAATCACTAAGTTTGGGGTGGTAATCGAATCAAGCCGAACCAAACCTAGTAAAACTCTAACTTGTATAGTTGCACTAGTTTGATGAATGCACATCTTCGATTTCCTCTATGTCTATCTTTGTTTTCAAGTTTCTTTGGGAATCCATGGGATGGTGATTCGTGACTCTATAGATTTTCGAACACCGGTTACCACTAATCAATCGGTTCTTCAATCTTCACCGGCTTATGTTTTAGAGGCAATGCCGAGTTAGAGTTTGACTAGGTTTGGTTCGGCTTGATTCGATTACACCTCAAAGCTTACTGATTAAAATGCGATTAAAATGCTCTATAAAAGCTTGGTAACTTGCTGTAGAAAGTCAGGTGGCTAAAACGATGAATTGTAACAAATTTAGGGGTTAAAACATTCATTAAAAAAGTTTAGGGATTAAAGCATTATTAAAAAAGTTTAGGGGTTAAACTATTTTTAAATCTAAAGTTTAGAGATTAAAACATATTTTACCCTTGAAAAAATCAATACCTGATCGCATAAACCAAAAATCAAAATCGAAAAAAGAAATATGAAGATATTAACAAGCGACGAAAACCCAAATAAATCAAAAATTGATCTGTCTGAATCTCACAGATCTGAAAATTGATCTGTTTTTAACAGCTCATTCATCAGTGAAGATGAAGTTTCAAACCATGGAAAAAGATGATAATCACGTATGGAATCGATTTATTACAAGACGAAGAAGAAATCACATATGAATCAAAGTGATAAAATCAAAAACCCAAACAGATCCAGATGCTGAAATCACAAACCCAAGAGTAAAACCCAACTAAAATCATAAACCAAAGTTACCCTTGAATCAAATACGGATGTGGAAGTTGATGGTGGTGGTCGTTCCGGCCAAAGAATCTCGACTGGATCTCGATTTGAACCATACACCCTAAAACAAACCTCTAATCGCCAGAGGAGAAACAGAAATCATAATGCTGAAGAAGCCCTAATTCGTAGCTGTGAAGATCGAAACAGGTCGAATCATGAACAATGAAGACGAAGACAAAAAAAACCAGTGACAAAAACCCATAAATCAGCAATGAAGATGAAAACCAGATGCAGATCTGGAGCAACGAAGAAACCCACATCAGTAGCTCTCAATGGAAAACGCATAATAGATTTAACCCTCGATGAAGATGAATGGATTTATTTGAAGACTAAAGTGATTTGAGAGAAGATGAATTTGATGAAAAGAATTGAATTATTATTTCTAGAAGAAACTGTACATATATATAGAAGAGCTACAGGAGAGAGGAAAGTAACTAACTAGTAACAAACTAACAACTAGCTAACTAACTAATTGAGTTAATTACATTCTGTCACAGTTAACCATACTTTGAGTATGTAGAATTCTTGTGCTATGCATCCCACGAGGTCTTGTACTTTGAATGTTGTGAACTTCAGAGGTATTTGTACAACTGTAATTGACTTGTGCCTTATTATCCCCCCCACAAGTTGGCAGTGTGTATGGGTTACACATGCTCAACTTGGATAAACATGTATAGTGCAGAGGCTTGTGTAAAGGTTTTGTTAAAATATCAGCTGCTTGATCTTTAGAAGGAATGAATGTTGGTTGAATATCACCCTTCTTGATTTTATCTCGCACAAAGTGGCAATCGATTTCAATATGTTTTGTGCGAGCATGTTGAACAGGATTAGAGGCTAGAGCTATTGCGGAAGCATTATCACACATAACACGAATAGGAGTTTGAACTTGAATGTTGAAGTCTTGTAGTAAGCATTTGAGCCAGGTTAGTTCACAGGTGTTGTCAGCAAGGGCTCTATATTCTGCTTCAGTAGATGATCGTGAGACAACAGACTGTTTCTTTGATTGCCATGATATCAGGTTAGAGCCCAAGAAAATTGCATAACCTGAAACTGATCTGCGAGAATCTGGGCAGCTTGCCCAGTCACTGTCACAGTAAGCAGTGAGGGTAAGATTAGTGGAAGAGGAGAAAAACAGGCCTTGGCCTGGGGACAGTTTAATGTATCGTAGGCATCTGAGTAAGGCTTTCATGTGTGGTGATCTTGGTGATTGAAGAAATTGGCTTAGAGTTTGAGCTGTGTAGGCTATATCAGGTCGTGTGAGGGTTAAATAAATGAGTTTACCCACAAGTGTTCGATAGGTTGAGGGATCATCAAGTAGTTCACCATCTGAATTATTGAGTTTGATGTTGGGGTCAAGGGGGTGGCTGCCGGTTTAGAATCTAAGACCCCAGCTTGTTCAAGTAAGTCCAGAGCATACTTGCGTTGAGACATTGCTAATCCTTTGGAGTTTCGAAGGATTTCAATGCCTAAATAATAATGAAGAGGACCTAAGTCCTTGATGCTGAAAGTGCTGTGCAAATATGATTTTACTGATGTTATATGTGAAGGTTGACTGCCAGTGATGATTATGTCATCCACGTACACTAGCAAAGCTGTGAAACAACCATTATGATGATAAATGAATAGAGATGTGTCCATGTAACTCTGCTTGAAACCAATGGAAAGGAGGGAAGAAGTGAGTTTATCGAACCACTGCCTGTTTGCCTGTTTAAGGCCATATAGAGATTTCTGTAGTTTGCAAACAGTGTTAGGTTGAAGAGGTTTAGGATAGCCCTGAGGGACAGTCATATAGACCTCTTCATGCAAATCACCATGAAGAAAAGCATTGTTGATGTCCAGTTGTTCAATTGCCCATTGATTATGAACTCCAACAGAGAGAAGTGTTCGAACTGTGCTCATTTTAGCTACAGGGGCAAAAGTTTCTTTATAATCTATACCTTCTTTCTGATGAAATCCTTTAGCAACAAGTCTAGCCTTGAACCTCTCAACAGTTCCATCAGCATTGTATTTGATACGATAAACCCACTTGCAGCCTATGGGTTGTTTGTTTGCTGGTAGTTGTGTTAAAGACCATGTCTTATTTGTTTCAAGAGCAGATATTTCTTTTTGCATGGCTTCAAGCCATCTAGAATCCTTAGAAGCTTGTAAAAAAGAATGTGGTTCAACTGACTTATCTACATAATTGATGAAGGTGAATGTGTGTGGAGAGAGATGTGTGTAGTGCAGGTAGTTGGAATGATGGTATTTGGTGCTGACAGAGTGTGTAGAGCGACTAGGAAAATGACAATGATAGTCACTAAGCTTGGATGGAGGATTTTTAATTCTGGTGGATTTTCGTGGGACTTGTGTAGTAAGAGGTGGGGTATCTTCATGAGATTGAGTTGGAGTGTGTGAAGGTGAAACATGAATATCAGTTGGTGATGAGTGAGTATGGTCAATGGAGGCAGTGATGGGACTAGTAGGAGGAGTGTCATGTGAAGGAGAGGTGGCTTTGTCTAATGTGGAATGGTCATTAGTGGGGTCAAAGTTGGTAGAGTGGTTAGCAGGACTAGGAGGATGAAGGTAATAGTGATAATTGTCATTGATGGGAGTAGGTATGGATGGTGGGATGTTGTTTTCGATGTGAGTGCTAGGTGAAAAGGGTGATGGGTATTGTCCAGTGGTATGAGGGGAGTTGTCTTTGAATGGAAAAATGAATTCATGGAAAGTCACATTTCTGGAAGTAGTGGTCTTTTGTGTGATGGGGTCATAGAGTACATATCCTTTTTGATGTGGTGGGTAACCGAGAAGAACCATAGGTGTTGACCTTGGTTCAAATTTGTCTTTTGTGTGTGTATGGACAAAGGCCCTACAGCCTATGACCCGTAGGTGTTGAAGAGTTGGTGGCTTGTGATGTATCATTTCATAAGGTGTTTTGTAGTTTAGTGGTTTGGAGGGTAATCTATTTATCAAGTAGGTAGAAGTGAGAATACAATGGCCCCACAGATGTTTTGGGAAATTTGCTTGAAAATATAAAGATCTTGCCATTTCAAGTAACTGTTTGTGCTTTCTTTCAACTCTTGAGTTTTGTTGAGGTGTGTATGGACATGAGGTCTGATGTAGGATACCATGATTTTGAAAGAATTCAGTTAAGGATGAATTAAGGAATTCAGTTCCATTGTCACTCCGAACCTTTTTGATTTGGGTATTGAATTGGGTTTGAACGTAAGCATGAAAGTTTTTTAGAGTTGTTGGAACATGATGTTTACTTGGAATCAGAAAAGTCCATACAGCACGTGAATAATCATCAACTATGGTCAAGAAATATTTGCATTTATTGATTGTGGGGTGTTTATAGGGTCCCCAAACATCCAAATGAATGAGTTCAAACAATTTTGTAGCATGCGATTGACTAAGATCAAATGGTAAAATATGTTGTTTTGCTAAAGGGCAAACAGTACATCGAAAATCAGAATTACATGTAATGAAAGGAGAAAAGGATTTGATCTTTTGAATTATTTTGAGTGAGGGATGGCCAAGTCTTGAGTGCCACAGTTGAGATTCACTTGAGCTTGTGAGGATAATGTGTGGATTTGGTGGTGGAGTTGAGTTGGCTTTCAGTATATAAAGTCCACCACAGTGAGTTCCTTGTGTAGTGTGGCCATTATGGTCCTGAAACATGCATTTGTTATGAGTAAAGATGATGGATGAGTGAGATGATTGTAGTATTTTACTTATGGAGATTAAATTGTATGTGAAGGATGGTACAAGTAAGACATCGTGAAGTGTCAGTTTTGGTGTGATATGAACAGATCCGGTGGTGTTGACTTGAATGGTTTGACCATTTGGTAGTTTGACAAAGATGGGTGGATGGCACTTTGTTGTGTTATGCATAAGTGAGTGAGAAGTGCAGATATGATCAGTAGCACCACTATCGATTATCCAAGCTTCTTTTGAATTATAGATGCATGAAGCAACAAAAGAATATATACCTGCCATTTGATTGATATTGATCTCTGGAGTTTCTTTGTTTTGTAGTAGAAGCAAGACTTGGTTGAGTTGGTTCTGTAAGAAATCCATTCTTGAGTGAACTTGTGCTTCATCATTTTCAGTCGTTCATTTTGTAAGTGGAATTTATGGATAGAAAGCGTGGGGGAATCGAGTGTGGCAGGGTGCATGTGAGGAATTCATGGGTAGTTAATGACATTGAAGGAGGGAAATTGGACTGCTGGGATTGAGTCTCTCATTCTCAATTAATTTAAGGTTCTCATTTGAACCTCCCACTATATATATATATATATATATATATATATATATATATATATATATATATATATATAGGGAGAGTTCATTCGAGAACCGTTGTTAGTGCGAGAAACGCGAGAACTAATCTTAGCCGTTTCTTGGATATGGGAAGTGTCATGGATGGAGAGCGTGGAGGGATAGAATGTGGCAGGGTGTATGTGAGGAATTCATGGGAGGGTAATGACATTGAAATAGGGGAAATTAGACGGCTCGGATTGGTTCTCGCGGTTATCGCACTAAAAATGGTTCTCAATGGAACTTCTTCATATATATATAACAGTCAGTTTGATCATTTTCATCATCACTTTCATATCTATAACACCTACTAGTTTTCATCATTTTCGGAACCTCTTATAACAAACAGTTTTATCATTTTCATGACCTGTTATAACAATCAGTTTTATCATTTTCGGGACATGTTATAACAGTCAGTTTGTCATTTTCGGGCAACAGTCAGTTTTATCATTTTCTGGACCTGTTATAAAAGTCAGTTATATCATTTTCGTAATCACTTTCATATCTATAACACCTACCAATTTTCATCATTTTCGGAACCTCTTATAACAAACAGTTTTATCATTTTCATGACCTGTTATAACAGTCAGTTTTATCATTTTCGGGACCTGTTATAACAGTCAGTTTTATCATTTTCGGGAACTTTTATAATAGTCAGTTTTTATTATTTTCGTCAACACTTTCATATCTATAACAGTCAGCCAGTTTTTATCATTTTCGTCAAATTTTTTTTCCAGAAATATAGGAAGAGTGGTCTCGTTTGAAAGAGGATTAAAAAATAAGTTGATTGTTATAATTTTTTTGCTCAAATTCTAAGAAATGAAATAGTTATGGTCATTTAAAAATCTAAGAGGTAAAATATATTAAAAAAAAGGGGGAGTTTTGAGATGGCCGGAAGAAATCGTGAGTTTATAATCAAGTTTGTAGTTTTTAATGATTACCATAATACCATTCCTACTATAATTAAATTTTACAAGGACTTTGTTTAAGAGAGGGTATTTGTTGATCCAATTATATATATATATATATATATATATATATATATATATATATATATATATATATATATATACACACACGTTTATGCATGTTATATATTAATGAATGTGTGTTGTGTGTGTTTTTTACTTTGAACGGCAAACACACACCATTAAATATACTACATTATATAAATATATATATATATATATATATATATATATATATATATATATATATATATATATATATATAACATTTAACATGACACCCACAAAATTTTCAAAAATAGAATATTTTGCTATATAATTATTTTTTATATTCTTTTTCTTATTTTATTGTTCTTCAAAAATTATTTTAAAATTTTAAAAAAGAGTTTATGAGAAAAGAAGAAATATAGATAATAGAAAACGTTAAAAGAAATATGTTGTTGATTAAAAAATTTTGCTCAACCGCATTATGTGAGTATCATACATTTACATTCTTGAAATCAACGTGTTATCGAACACAAACTATTCGTTACCGCCGCATTGCGCGGGTACAATACTAGTATGAGGGTTCAAACGAGAACTGTTTTTCGTAAGAGAACTGCGAAACTAAAACAAATTTACACCTCAAAACTTTAAATTGTTATAACTATTTGAGTTTTGTGAATTTAATTAAAAAAAATACATCAATCTTCTAGTTATTTAATCATCTTTCAATCAAGACCGCTATTCCTATATTTTTCTAAATTTTTTTTGAAAATGTAAATTTTGAATATGTAATTTGCATTTTACATTTTGGAGTGAAACCCAGATCAAAATGCATATTTTGCATTTAAAAAAAAAGGTTTCCTAAATATATATTAGGGTTTAGTTTCAAAAAATGTATCGAATTTGACACTTTTTGCTATTGTGTATACCAAATTTTCAAAACTACCGTTTAATGTACTCAACTATATAAAATTACCAAATGAAGTACTCTGTTACCTTCTATCCAGGTAACCAGTAAATTTTTTATTTTTCATTTATTTATTATTTCCACATCAGCTTTTAAATTCCACATCATCATCTTCATCCATTAAATATGAACATTATGAAGAACCCTAAATCTGAAAATATGAACACCATGAACACTGATGATCAGAACAGATGAAGCTTCAATACATGATTGAAATTGCAAAAAACAGTCGAGACAAAAATCAATGTTCCAAACAAGATCTGGACACATGAAGAACACATAAATTTGTGTTCGAACTGGAATTCAAGATCTAGAACATGAATATTTTTACATTTGAAATGAGTTCTGTGTTCAAAAATGGAACAACCCATGATTTGAAACGAAGAAATCCAGAAACATGAATCTTCAATCGATAACCCTAAATTTCGTATGAACAAAAACCCCAAATCTCGTATAAATCGAAACCCTAAATTAATAAACAGAAACCCTAAATCCATAAGCATAAACCCTAAATTTACCTCAGTCAACGATGGTGGTGTTCTTGAATGGTTCAGTCATGGCCCAGATCTAAAAAAAAGATCCAGATGAACACAAAGCAGCAGTCGATGTAAGCTGTTGAGCACAATGTAGTAGTCGATGAAACGATTGAAGCAACCCACGATGAAACGGTGAAGCGACCCTCTGTCGGTGGTGGTCGTGGTGTTCGGTTGAAGCAGGTTTAAACTTCCATCTTCAAACGCGATGGTGACCTCCGATGGCGAAGGTGACCTCCGATGGTGGCGATGGCAGGTGATGGCGATGATGAGTCCGGGTGTTTGAATCGTTTTCAGAAACCCCTTTGATGGCAAGTAGAAGACAACAAAAGCGGATGGAGATGAATCGTCATTTTGCGATTTTGCGAGATCTGTTGTTCTTACAGAGATGATGTTCGATTTTGCGATGAAGCCACGAGATCTGTTCTTGCTTGAGTCAGTGGTTGAAGCCATTTTGCGATTTTAAGATACATAGGTGATGTTCGATTTTGCGATGAAGCCACGAGATATGTTCTTGCTTGATATGTTCCTACTTGATTTGTTCCTACGTATGAAGATGAAGCCACTGCGTATGAAGATGAAGCCTAGTGATCTGTTCTTTGAGGAAATAAAAGTTTTTTATTATATTATTATTATTATTAAATTAAATTAGTATTAATTTCATTTTCAATTATTTTTTAGTTGAAAGTTATATATTACTGCCACATCATTAGCCATATCATTGCCATGTCACATAAACTTGTGCCACATAAGCAGTAACCTGCTATAACAGGTTACCATATATTAAATGGTAGTTTTCGAATGTTAGATATACTAAATGGTAGTTTTGAAATTTGGGTATACACAATAGCAAAAAGTGACAAGTTCGATACACTTTTTGAAACTAAACCCTATATATTAAGCATGGTCTTGTTTGAAAAAGAACGAAAATCTGAATCCAATGATATAATTTTTTTTCTAAAATTCTTAAAAACGACCTGTAAGTTAAAAAGTCTAATATACCCTTAAATTAAATCTGTCAAATGTCATTTTTATATTACATCTTCATTGATTCTAACACTCTCTCTATATATATGTGTAGGGATATAGATTATAGACACGCTCGAACACATTCATATATGATCACAAAACTATATACAACTAATATCAAGTTAATATCGTCTGAATTAAACAATTTAGAACGTAATGACCTGTAAGTTAATCTTAACGTGTTCGCACATTTCTTTCTAGCTAACTTTTTTAAGGTAACAAGTTTGACCTGTAATCAATTATACATATATACATTAGTAAGGTTGTCGGTGTCGTTTTACACACTTTGGATGTCGTTTTGCATGCACTTTACTGTTCATAACTAGGATATTATCTCCTACATGTGTCTCCAGTTTCATATTTTGCATCCAATATTTGACGTGGATGTTGGCAGTTGGTTGGTACCACCATATGTGAGGCTGACAATATTGATTTCTTGACCGTATTATATACTATATTCTTGACCATAAATTATATATAAAATAAATAAATAAATAAATATAAGTTTATTTTAAAATTATTCTTTTTACAAATATCATAATAACTAATATTAGTTTAATTAAAATTAATCAATGACAAGTAATTTTAGTGAGTCATGAATGAGGAATGACTGACTCAATACAAGTTATTTGTTTATCTTTCATAAATTTTAATATATAATATTCAATATAAATATAAATATAAATTTATAATTGTGTTGTTTTTATCTATATCTTTATATAAACATTTTCGCCATATAATATATTTTCAAAAAAGTGTACTTTCAAGGATTAATTTCTATGTTATTAATGAAGAAGTTAGAATAGTTTCTGATTTTTTTATATTTCTTCACTTTTACTCGATAATTTGTAGTATTAAATTATTATGTTGGTTGTAACGTAAAAAGTATAAAATCTTAATCAATTTACGCTTGAACCACATGATGTATAAGCCAACTCATAAGCAGATTTGGGATCATTTTTCCTAATATTTTGAAGTTTTTGAAGTTTTTTTGGTTATAGACAAAAGTTCGATCTGTGATCTGCACCATCGTCTTTTAGTTGTCATGGAGGGGGTTTATGTGTAGCGGCTATATCCGCCCATTGTTGTGGATTTTAGGCTAAATAAAATACAAAACAAAAATTCATACGTAAATATCTAAAATAAATGGGATGAAATCTAAATATTTGGAACATAGCTACTTAGTATTATTATTGTTTATTTTAATGAAACATATAACATTATGAAAAACTTATATCGAAATTATGTACTAACTAGCACTGGGATGCTTAGCGTTTAATTTCAATTTATGGGTGTCAAATAAGACTATTAAAAACGATTAGGGATGAAAATTTTTAAATAGAGAGAGTTAAAGAACACATTTGCTCGGATACGCAACGATGTGCATAAAACAACTCTCGTTAAATACAACCCAAGTGAATATCTCTTCTAATTAATTTGAAATTGCCTCCAATATCTAAGTTTGACCTACGCTTAATATCTGTAACAAAAAGGCGATTGAATACTAGCATTTCATTTACTTTTAGTGACGAAAATCAATGTGTCAGCAAAAAATGTGAAGAATAAATCCTGTTCTTTTATTTTATTTATATTAGCATCTAATATAAATGCTAGGCAAAACTTAAATAGCAGCTTAAAGATGACGAAACAGCATAAACTGAAATAATTTTCAATCATCATCACAATTAATAGAATCAAGCGTTAATGCAAAATGTATTAATATCTAATAGTTAGAACTTAATCCCGTATTTTAACAATTGTCAACATTAGTAGAATGAAGTCTTAAGACAAAAGTAGCAATATTTCTAATAATTCGAACTCAATCCGACTTTCTTGAACTTGTTTGAAACCGCTGTGGTGGTCTTAATCGAACGATGTCCTTGTTGACGGGTTTTGTTGAAAACCTTGTTGATGTCCTTGTTGACGGTGGTGGTTGTGCTGCAGGGACGATGGTGGTTGTGCTGCAGGGGACGACGGTTGTGGTTATGTTGTAGAGGGACGGCGGTGGCGATTGAGCTGTAGGGGGACGGTAGCAGTGGTTGTTGTACGTCAATGTACACATAGAGAGAGAGACAGAGACATTTAAGTGTGTATTATTTGATTAATTACACTTTTTTTTAAAAAAATTATGAATTAAATGAATAAAACTTAAAAACAAAAGGATAAATTAAGGGATGAGGGGTATTTAAGTCTTTTTAAGTGAGCCATGGACTAACATTGAAACAAATGGTAATGCACAAGGACTAAATCCGTAATTAATAAAGCACAAGGACTAAATCTGTGATTTTGTATAAACCACAGGGACAAAAAATATAATTAACTCAAACTATAATTTTTAATACAATCACATAGCTCACTTACACTTTAGATAGTACATTTTCACATTACGTTTGATTATTTGAACTAAATAAAAAATTATAGATATATATTTGATAGTATATACTTACTATACGTACCTTTCTTTTAAATGATAAATTATGTAACAACACAAAGAAGGTATTGTCCAAAAAAAAATCTATTGTATATGTTAGTTCTAGATTGAGTACGTAACAATAATTGTTTTTAGAAAGAGGGTGGAATATAAACTTAACTTTTTAATAAATTACACACTCATACTTTTTATATTTACATCCGTATCACTATCACTACCATTAAACCCACATAATTGATAATACTAACTTAACACTGTGTTCCAGAGTTATACGTGAAAAGAAAATGGAAGGAAAGAAAATTAACGAGAGAAAAGAAAAGGAGAGAAAAGAAAATGTTTTTGTCATTGGGTGTTTCCGAGTTCGAAAGAAAATGAGAGGAGAAGTGAAACTTGAAGTGTTTTTTGGTTTCTTTCCAAAATCTTCCCTACTTTGGAAGAAAAATGAGGAAAGAAAATACAAGATAATTTTCCTTCTAAAATCTTTTATTTTTTCTTCTAAAAAATTTGGGAACACAACTAAAGTTTGTTTTCTTTCCTAAATCATTTCTTTTCTCTCCTAGTTTCAACTCGGGAACACAGCGTAAATTAACCTGATTGGTTGAGAAACAATTAAAAAAAAGGAAATAAAATAGAAACGAGCTACGGAGCTCGTTACCGGAATGACGAGCCTCCCAAAAACAAACAAATTGACGAAGACATCGTAGTGGGTACCAAGCCAAGACTGAGCAAATTATGCACAGTGAATAGGGAGAGATACACCTGATGCTATTATATATAAAGGGATAGGGACTCTTTTTAAACCTATAGACAAAATGGAAGTATTTTACTATTTCATCCCATTGTTGCTATTATTATTATTATTATTCCTAGCCATTTCCATCTTCATCGATTACTTCCTTCACAAACAGCAAAACCTTCCACCAAGACCATGGCTCCCTCCTCTACCTCTAATCGGCCATCTCTACCTTGTTAATAAACCACTCCACAGGTCCCTAGCCATACTCTCCGCCAAACACGGCCCTATCCAGCTCTTGCAATTTGGCTCGCGTCGAGTCCTCGTCGTCGCCTCTCCCTCGGCCGCGGAAGAGTGTCTCACCAAGAACGATATCGTATTCGCCAACCGCCCTCAGTTGTTAGCCGGGAAATACATCGGCTACAACTACACTAGCCTGGTCTTCGCCCCCTATGGGGAACACTGGCGAAACCTCCGCCGTGTCTACTCAATCGAAATCCTCTCGTCTCATCGCGTACGGGAGTTTGAACCCATACGCGATGATGAAGTACGTATTATGTTGCGAAAACTCTTCCGTGCTTCGTCCAAACACGCGGCTGTGCACGTTTATGTGAAACCGTTGCTGGTTGACCTCACACTCAACGCCGTGATGAGGATGATTTCTGGTAAGAGATATTATTATAGCAGAGATGATATAGTGAGTGAAAAAGAGAAGGAAAAGGCGGATCGATTTCAGGAGATCGTTGAAGAGTTTACTCGTCTTTCGGGAGCTACAAACGTAGGTGACTATATGCCAGTTTTGAGGTTGTTGGGAGTGAGCAAATTGGAAAAGAAACTGGCTTCTTTACAAGCAAAGAGAGATTTGTTTATGATGGAGTTAGTTGAGGAGCTAAAAGAGAGCATGAAGACTTGTACTGATGGGGAACAAAAGAGGAATTTGATTCAAATGTTATTATTTCTACAAAAAACTGAGCCTGAGTTCTACAATGATGAAATGATCAGAAGCATCATGCTGGTAATCACGCACTCTTGCTTAATCAGTTTTTCAATACTTATACTACTCTACCTACTCTTTAGTCTCATAATAATTACTCCTACTCACAACCCATTAAATTAACATTTTTTCCTTTTAAAAAAATTGCTGCACATTTTAAGTTACAATGATCAAGTAATCACACTCTTGCATAACTTGATACACCGGAATTAAGTAAAACAGATATACAGGCCAAAAAGACAACTGTTGTTATATGAAGAAAAAGACCTATGTGTTTACAATAATTCAGGAGAAAAAGCCTATGTGTTTACAACACGTGGGTAATAGTAAGTTATATATATGTACTTAATTTGTGATGTGACCATGTCAAAGTAATCATTCTACTTTACTTAAAAGGGGGTCAATAGATGATTTATAATTTATGATCCTAATAAGTAATTTTATGATAATTTGTTTAAGTGAAGTTTTGATATTTTTTTTTATATTATGGTTTTAAATTTAGCGGGAGTTATTATTGTTGGATTATTACCAACTCTTGATGACCAGATCTGCAATTTTAGTGATATTAGTGGAGTTTGATTGGCTGTTGTTGATAGATTTAAGATTACAACAATGTAGCCCAAATGAATTACGATTAGGTTATTAAGGTTTAAGGATGATTCAACGATAGAAACTCTTGCTAGAGTCAAAATCATAATAGAAAAATTCAAATACTTACTTTAACAAGTCATCAAAAATTATGTTACATATCTTCTAATTAAATAAAAGACTAATTTGATACAATTTATTAGACGATGTAAACCATTCATTTAAAAAATGATTAATCTTAACCATTTATTCACTTAAAATTAAAAAAAAAATTGATTTTTTAGAGTCAAATTTGTTAGAGATAATTTCATATATATACCCTTATTAAATATATAATATAAAATTGTATTTGTCCACATTAACTTACAAATATCATAATAAAATATCATATTTAACCAAATTCTTAATTTTATCATTCTAAAATATATTATAATCGTTTTAAATTCCTTTTTAAAAATAGCCACAAATGTTTGACTTTATTACCCTTAATTGTAACAATAATTATTGATAACTTATATAAGAAATATAGGGTTAAAATCATTGAACATAAACATGTTTTTCCCAATGTTCCAATATGGCAAATTAACTTTTTTTTTTCACATCTGACCATTTAAATTACAAAAACCATGTCAATATACCCATTTCGTGACCTGCAACCTGCCAGCTCATTTTTTGCGATTTTTGGGTTGATTTTTGATCGTTTTGCGTGATTTTTTTTGTAGAATATTGTAATTTATCATTATACCTTTCAAATGACATCAAATTCATGAATTTTCGTCAAGTATTGAGGGAGACTTTTGAGCTCAAAGTTTCGTTTTTTTGTGTTTATGGGTTCGAAAACAGGGCAGAATAAAAGATGTGTTTTTAGCTTGATTCTTGATCATTTTACATAATTCTTTTTATAAATTGTCGTAGATAATATTTTTATCTTTCAATAGACAACAAATTCATGATAAATCATCAAGTGTAAGCCAAGTTATTGCTAATTAAAGTCGATAATGACTCTATTCGACACACATACAGTATTTCGATGAATTGACACATTTTAAACTCGTTTTTATTAGTTCTTTTTTGTACTACTTGATAGACAACTCGATTACCTTTCCACAGAGTCAAGAATCATTTATTTTCGTTAAGTGTACATGGAGAATTTTGGCTTCAAAGTTTGTTTTTGAAGTGAAGGAAATTGGGGAAGAAGATGACCTGCTATTGCAGGTCAAAATCACAAAAATGGCAATAATAACACGTTTTTTACAAGTTAAATGGCCATATTTGTAAAAAAAATTAATGTGTCATATCGGAACATGAGGGAAAACATGTTTGTCTTTAGTGACTTTAACCCAGAAATATAATTACGTCTCTTTGTATCATGCTACCAAGTTTTTGCCGTCAAGTCTGTCCTCCCGCTCGCGTCGATGTTTCCACCGCTGGTTAGAGTGTTGGTGTCGTACGTCATTTTTTTATTCTCATTTCATTCACGTTTTATTATTATTTAATTCATTTTTATTAATATTTAATATTTTTTTGTTTTTTAAACCAACTCGTGTTGGTCCCAAGTGATTCAGGTATCAAGATCTAATGAGGATCAATGAAAAGATTAATCTAGAAATATAGACATAATGATAAACACCATGTAAAACACACACTAAATATTGAGATTAATGCCAAAGACATTACTAATGACAATTAGTCATTAGTATATATATATATATATATATATACCCCTAAGGGTATTTACATTTTTGTCCCTAAGTTCGTATTTTAATACGAATTTCACCTAGAATTTAATCTTCTATTCTATACAATATTTCAGATCTAACAACTCGTATATCACACAAAAATTTAGTCTAATCTAGGTGATAGAAAGGTAAATTACCTACAACAATTCTTTTATAAATGTAAGATATTATTCAGTGAACTTAAACCATTAATCTCAAGAGTAAATGCATATACAAAACCTAGTTTATAACTTTCTATAGGATTGTGATTTATACATAAATAATCTTAACTAAACTATATTATAAATAATAATTTAGGTCATTATCTTAATCTCTTAATTTTAAGTAATATATAATTATTAATTTACCTCTTATTTAAACCTATAAGAAAATCATTACATGGAGTTAATTAGATTATTAAATAACGTACCACTAAAACTTCCATTATAAATAAAGTTTAAAAAAAGTCAAGCCATTACAAATTAATTTTCAACATTATATTGAATACAATTTAAAAATTAAATAAAAAGTGTCTTGTTAGAAATAATAGTTAAAATATATTATAATATAACACATTTTAATTTAAGTATCAGAAAATACGTATCGCTCGAACTTATAAACCTAATAACATTTAACCTAAATTTATAGACATTTTCTTGATTTTCTAAATGACTCATGTAATCAAAACAAAATGTTTAATTTATAGTATAGTTAATATTCTATGTGTTTCTTATTTTATTGTTTTTAAAATTTATTTTAAAAATTAATAAAAGAGTTATAAAGATAAGAGAAATAAACAAAGTGAAAAAATAGATATATTACGAACGAAATGCTTAAATATAATTTTTCTTTTGCACAACCAATAACCTTTATTGAAACGATAATATCTTTCATACAAGACATATATCGAACCACTCTCACTTACTACCTATGTACAATCCTTTAATGCATGACCACACTCTTAAAGCTCCACATACTACAACTACTACTGAACACACACAACTTAGCCTCTCTTACCATCATATCTTTCTTGAAATGCATAAATATAATAGTTTTACGTTAAAAAAATATGTTATCAAATAGGAATTATACTTGGACGTCGTATTACGCGGATACTATACTAGTCATATACAATAATTATAATTTTTATACTTTTACAAAGCCCGATATATTTTTTCAATGTGTATAACAGTAGGTGACTAGGTGTTATGCACAAAATCATAAATCATCTCCATTTCTAAAGCTAGATTAAAAGGGGGAGATCGATGATTTGCCATACACGACTTTTTGTCATTGTTTTGACTATTATACTCTTAATTACGTGGATGATAATAATAGATTACGGGTTCTAAAGACATAAGAGTCAAAATTGTTATGTGGTAAAAACTTGTATAAAAATTATATCCCAAAAAATATAGTTTAATTTGAACACATAAATGAATAAAAAAATTGTAGCTGAGCCACGTATCTTTTTTTTCAAAAAAATATTAAAATTAAATTATGCAAGAGAATAAGCTATCTTAATTATGGTGTTTAAGTTCTGCTTGAACTAACTTGTTTGTGTATATGTCGTCCTTCACATCAAATATCTACAATACCTGATCATTTTATATGTACTAGTAGAGAGTCGTATAAAGCAACATACAATTATGCTACTTTATTTTAATTATATAAATTGTTTTGAAAAAACCTGAAAATTTTATAAATCAAGATTATAAGTGTTTCAGATATATGAGTTTTTTTAAGAAAAAAATTACCAATAAAAGATTCTCCGCATATCCCGTCGAAACCTTCCTTTAACCCACGAGTTAGTGAAATTAAAATATTTATTATACGATTGAATATTAAAAAAATATTTTAATAGGAACCTTTTCATTTTATTTTTTATTTATATATTATATTATTTTACTATAAAGCAACATAAAATTATGCTACTTTATTTTAATTATAAAAATTATTTTGAAAAAACCTGAAAATTTTATAAATCAAGATTATGAGTTATTCAGATATATGAGTTTTTTTTTAGAAAAAATTACCAATAAAAGATTATCCGCATATCCCGTCGCAACCTTCCTTTAACCCACGAGTTAGTGAAATTAAAATATTTATTATACGATTGAATATTAAAAAGTTATTTAATAGGAACCTTTTCATTTTATTTTTTATTTATATATTATATTATATTATATGTTGAAATTAACTATGTATATCAAGCTCACGTGTTACGTTGGGTAATTTTCGATAAAATAATCTTCTATATTTATATATAAAAGACATGCAAATTTGCTAAAAATAATCATAAATTGAGTATTAATTAACCAATCACAACCTTCAATTTTAAAATTATTTCATTCTTAAAACAATTTTGGAAAGATTAAAAATAGTGGATTAAAAATCGTTGATACAAGAATTTGAATTCAATTTTAATGAGGGTTGGATGAAAACTGTGAGGGGTTTTATAAAACATATGAGAGGTTTTAAGAAAATAAGAGGGAGCTTTATAAAAATTGTATATTAATTAATTATAAGTTATTTATTAATTATGTTTAGTAACTTGTGATATATTTTATTTAGAGAAAAAATAATTACATATTTACGACCTTCTCATTTTTATCTACGTTTTGGTATACATTTTATAGTAATATGACATTTTTTGAAATTAGTATATTCTCATCACAAATGTGATATTTCATTTACTGCATTATTTTTCGTTGAAAATTTTAATATCTCAAATATACTTCCGAAATATCCGTATGTGCACAGGTCAATAAACTAGTTTTGTATTAATCTAATCTAAATGCAACATTATATATAAGATAATTATTTATAATTAATACATGCGAACAATATTTAGTTTACATGTAATATATCATATAGATTTAAAACCATGTGTGTGAATAATGCTACTACTACTAATAGTAATAATCCTCAATGGTACATTATGGCACATGAAGTTGTTTTGTGTTCACATATATCATTAATGTTAACAAAAATATTTTGTATGTTTAGAAATTTGAAAAAAAAGAAGCATAATTAAACATTTTGTAGATTAACCAAATATATGTTCACTGGGTTAGAGTTTTTTATAAAAAAGATAAGAAAGAAAATACATATTCTCATTTAAAGATTAAGTGTCATTACATTTCTATTTACACAAAATTAAAGATACTAACTCACTTTTTTCAATGGTTATGAGATATACTTTTTTTACTAATTAAAAAAGTAATTTTTTTAATTTTTTATAATTACGGTAAGATTTACGTTAAAATGTAGATAATAATAAGTAGACTATAAATATATAATTATATTTATACCAATCATTATACATTTGAAGTTATAAAAGAAAAACTATAAATATATACAATTAAATATATTTATTAAATATAAATATAGGGTATTATGAAAAAATTTATGAACTTTAATTAATGGACTTAATGTTAAGCTTGATTTATATATTTGGTAAAAAAAAGACCTTTATGTGTCATAATGGAACCATGAGAAAACTTTATTTGTGTCCAACAACTTTAATGTTAATAAGTTTCTTTATGATATTAAATGCAACTTCTATAAATTAAGGGGAGAAACGCAAAATTTAGTATTAGTTAAAAAATGAATAGTAGTTTTATATGAGTAAATAATTTTGTAAAATAAGTTTGTAAATAAAGAAAAGTTCTTTTTTTGAATGATTAATATACGCTCTTCAAACCACACCTATGCTTATAACATTATGTGATTCTCAACCTCAAAAAAAGGAAGAACAACTTAATACACACTGATATCATTAGGCAAAAAATCCTTTGATTCATAAATATTAATAAGTACTGTTATCAGATAAAATATAACTTATATAAACGTAAAGATAACTTATATGAACATGAGGGTAAAATATGAATTTTTATTAAGGATTAAAATTAAAAAAATGAAATGAATAGTAATTTACTTTGAGAATTGATATAACGGGATAATATACATCAACATCATGAGGGTAAAATATGAATTTTTATAAAGGGCAAATTGTCGAGAAAGGTAACTTAAATATTGAAATTTGTCAATAAAGTTAACGTTTAATTTTTGTGGCCAAGAAAGGATCATAAATTTTGATTTTAACAAAAAATGGAATTTTGACCAATTTTTATCATGTTATGATACTCTTTTTAATAACAAATTGAAACTTATTATCTCTTTTTATGTAAAATTGAAAATTACAATCCTTTTTTATAACAAATTAAAATTTATAATCATTTTTCAATACAAAAAATTACATGTTACCTTTATTGACAAATTTTGCTATATATATTACCTTTCTCGATCATTTACCCTTTTTATAAATGGTTCTCATATTTATGCTTATTAGATTTAAGTATGAGCACAAATTAGTACCAAACTTAATAGAACAGAGTGCCAATTTGATGTGATTTGATGGTTTCCACTTGCGTATGTGCGAATAGGTGTACACCTTGCTTTTCGATTTTGTTTCGGCATAAGTTATATATAGAAATGCAAGTTTGGATTATCCAACTAAATTTGAGTTGCGTATGCGCGTGCAACTTTTTTTTAGCTAAGTATGACTAAAACCAACTTAGAGTTGCACGTGCACACGTGCATCTAGGTGTACATGTGCATGTGCGTATAGCACCCATTCGCGCATGTACCGAAACAAAACTCATTAGTATGAACATGTGGTGCACATATGCACCTAGCTTAAAAAAATCAAGTGGTACGTACACATGTGCGCACACATCTAATGTTGTGCCGGAAAAAACCCTAGTAAAAACGAAAAAAAATTCTTTAAAAAGTAAAACAATATAGTTTCATATTAAGTAGCATAATTTTTTTGTTAATTTAGTATAATATTCGTATTTTAATACGTTTGTGTTTTGTAGATATGTTAGCTTTTAAGAAAGTGGGGGTAAGTGGTCCCCTTTTTCTAAATAAGTTGTATAAATACTCCTTTAGGATATTAGGAAACTACAAAAGACGCTGTGTTTTTTAATCAAATACATGTTTGGCATAAATAATATTAACATTTGATTAATTATGATCAGTAGCTACAAACGTTAAGTTTCTCGTGATACTCGCAATAAAAATGTTTCTCGTGTGTGTATGTATGTGTATATATTTACACACTCAATTAAACTTTCTTATTTATATATGTATGTATGTGTGTGTAGGTTTTATATATAAAAACAAGTGGTTATAATTTATCTATCTGAGTTACATAAATACTACATGGTATTAAACTATATTGTACATGCCATTCTTTGGTTCTTGCTCGTTCATTGATTATAACTTTCGTTCACAGGTAATGTTAGTCGGAGGTACTGATACATCTATATCTACCATGGAGTGGGCAATGTCTCTTTTACTCAACAATCCAAATGTTTTAAAGAGGGCACAGTCTGAGATTGACAATTACGTAGGAAAAGATTGTCTTCTTAAGGAAACAGACGTGGCTCACTTACCGTATCTTGGTTGCATAATAAAAGAGACTATGCGGATGTTCCCAGCAGGTCCTTTGTTACCTCATGAATCAGCACATGATTGCATGGTCGGAGGTTATCATGTCCCTAAAGGAACTATGCTATTAGTGAATGTATGGGGGATACAAAATGATCCCAATATATGGGGTGACCCGAAATCATTTAGACCAGAGAGATTTGAAGGCTTAGAAGGTAACAGAGATGGTTTTAAGTTATTGCCTTTTGGGTTTGGAAGGCGAAGTTGTCCGGAGGAAGGCATGGCGATGAGAATGGTAGGATTGGGACTAGGATCGCTTATCCAGTGCTTCGAGTGGGAACGAATTAGTGATGGGGAGGTTGATATGAGTGAAGAGACAGAGGGAATAAGCATACGAAAGGCTATACAGTTGATCGCGGTTTGTCGTCCTCGTCCTACAATGCTAAATATACTATCACAACTTTAATTCATCCAGCATGCAAAATTTGTATTAATGATATAATTAAACTAAGTTTATGATATTGGTGTCCTAAGAAGTAAGAACTCGTAAAATAATCATTCTAATAAAAAGTGCAGGGAGGTTTTATTCAATTCATACCCTTTCAGTTATCAAAACTTGGTTAACATCTAGATAGCGCTATATATATATATATATATATATATATATATATATATATATATATATATATATATATATATATATATATATATATCATAGCGTTATATAACAATGTTTATGAAGGATTAGCTTTTAGTACTGTTGATTAAATTGTGAAAGTTGTATGTGAATGTCAAAAGATCACTATAATAAGATCAAACAATTTCAATTAGGATCAATTAATATATTTATTTCTTCTTATTTTGTAACACTGTTGTTTTCGAAATTCACGATTTACTAGTTTTCTTCTATTTTAAACAGAACGTTTGCAACAGAAGACTTACCAATAAAATTGTATAATTAGCTAGTTAGTTAAGTGGCTAAAAAAACCAAAGTCTAACTACATGGCACGAATCAAATTCACAATCAATACATAATCCAAACGACAAGTTGATCGACAATATAGTATAAGTGTATCGTACGTAATAAGCAGTAAAGTACCCAGCGAGCAACCCACTTCTTACCAAGCAACAAAGATCTAAACTCTTGTACGAGTACAAAACATGTTTTAAATAAATAAGTGTCAAATTAGTTTTGAAAATGGGAACTATACTTCTTAGAGATTTCAACATAAAAATGTAACACAGTTACATTTCTCTTGTCTAGTACATCAAGAAAATTCAACAAAAAATTCTACCAAAATATATGTTGTGAAATCATAAATTTATAAATGTTGTATATAAATCATGATTGTACACATAGTCTCCTCTACAGAATCATGAAAATATATAAACAAGTATGTATATTCAATCTTAATAATTTGCCCACCACATTTTTGTAAACCTGAATATAAAATATAAAAACTTGGAACTAATACTAGAAAGATACAAAACAAAATGATTATCATATTTTCGTTCATTTGTTACATATCGTGAGTTTGAGCAACATTTTATAGTATTTTGATGTCTATTTACACGCTACATGAATCGATGAATTTTCATATAGTAGGCTTTGAATAATTAATCATGTCACTTTTCCATGTGAAAATCGACACTTTTTTTTAACATGAAGGCCTTTTTTTTACAATTATAAACCATTATTTAAGAGTATAAATTCACTAATCGATTTGCATTTATCGTTAACTCGATCTTATCCACATACAAAAATTTAATTATTGTTAACAAAAAGTGAGGGGTTCTATATAGATGATCTAATAAGAAATCGTCAATGAAACCAAATATAGAATCTAACAAGAACATCACTATAACATTCATAATAGACTATAAAATTTTAATATATTGAAAAAAGATAAGGATTTGTAATATTTCAAACTTTTTCTATACACAAGCATATCATCAAACATGTGTGCATAAAATAGTTCCGGCATAATAGATTAAGAAATTAAAAAGAAGCAAAAGTGTAAAACTACTAGAAGATGCAAGTTAATTGGACATAACATCGGCTTTTGATTCCATCAACTCAGAAGCTAAATCTTCCTTGCAATAGAAATTAGGAGGCTCATTAAATCAAATCATTTGTGATGTTAATATATCACATGAATGATGTTCCAAAATTATTGTGATGTACGTGACACGTGCGAAATGTTTCATATTTTTGTATAAATATATTAGAGTGTTGAGTAATGTTCCACAACGGATAGAAAGTGATTTATAATCTGTTTTATAAGTATCATGGGCTACTTCTCTCATAACCGATTGGTTTTGAGTTGGAACCCCACCAACTTACATGGTATGAGAGCAAAGTTCACCCGTGGTTGGTCAAAGGCCACACGGACTCCACGGAACCCATAAGTATCCACGTGTTAGACGTAAAGAAAGAAAACGCCACACGTGAGGGGACGTGCTGAGTAATGTCCCACATTGGACAGAAAGTGACTTTGTAATCTGATTTATAAGTATTATGGGCTACTTCTCTCATAACCGATTGGTTTTGAGTTAGAACCCCACAAACTTACATAGAGTAGACACGATGTTTTAAAAATGGTTTCACTATAGAAATAGACTACACACATGATAGACAAGTATCACATATCCATATCTTTGATAAGCCGAGTGCATGGAATATGGGCTACTAATAATCAACTATCACTATTATCTAGTCGACAATAAATCATGAAGCGAATAAAATAAAGAACTACAACTAAACAACAAAAAACAATAAAATAAAGATAAAGTCACACTAACATGAAATAAGAAGAAATTCAAAGTAGGAAAGTACTCTTTCAGACTTAAATCCTCAAAGCAAATGTAACATGTACATGTTATTATGACATGATTAAGTTGACAGCTTAAAAGGCACAAATAACAAACCTTTGTTAAGCCAACACTATAGACATATGCTAACTACCTCTAATTGATTCATAAAGAACATTCATACCGATATCCACTACTAGAAATTTGTCGATTACTGACGACAAAAATCGTCGGTAAATGGTCGCTAAAAGCTAGTTCTGACGAATTTCAGTCAAAAAAAGTTGGTCGAAAAAAACACCGTCGCTAATTTTCCGACCGAATTTACCGACGATAATCTCAACGTTTTCGACGAAACTGCGACGATTTGCCAACGAAATGTATTTTTATATTTTAATTAAAATATTGCTTATACCGACTAATTACCCACGATTCTCATTTTTTTATTTTTAATATAATTTAATGTATACCGACGAAATACCTACCGAATGTATTTTTATATTTTAATCAAAAAATTAATTATACCGACTAACTTTCGACGATTATCATTTTTATTTTTAATAAAATTTTATTTTATACCGACAAAATACCGACGGGTTGCATTTTTATATTTTAGTTTAAAAGTTGCATTTACCGACGACTTAGCTACACAATTATTTTTATATTTTTAATAAAATTTAATTGTTCCAACGATTTACGGACACGTCAGTATTTTTTTAATTTAATACCATATCTAAACAATTTTAGTTACCTATTTTATGCATATTGTAATTCAACATAAAAGGTTAATATAAAAACGCATTCAATCCACAAAATAACGGCTATGATAAAAAAAATTTACATAATTTCTCTGTCATTAAAGTATACATAAATACAAATATTTAATGTAGCTACATGGCTCAAATAGGTGGAGAGAGAATGGGTGATTGTCTTGGGTTTGTAAAACTACTACAAAGCAGCAAACGTATCACCCATTTCTCATCGTTTCTTGACTTGAGTTTAACGCTTCTTGAGTCACTCGTAAGTAGTCCACTTCATGTGTGCTCTCATAAAAAGAAAAACCTACTTCATGTGTTTCTTTCTGTTTATGAAGCTCCTCTATTTCATTTCAAAGCGTTTCTTCTCATGCTTTCGCCTATTGCTTTGTTCTTTACAACAATTGCACCTACGTCAATTAGAAGCACATTAGAAAAAGATACGATTTATAACTAAGTTATTCCTTACAATCCAATATAACCCATCATCATCCCTTAAATTGAATGAAGAGTGATAAACGAAGATTACATCTTGTGTTTAATAAGATATCCATTTATAAAGTTGATAGCTGATTGTGCCAATTGCTAATGACTACACTATCCTTTTTATGATAATTGTGTTCAATCTAAATAATTGTGCCAATAGCTCAACTCACCCTAGTCAAATTCTACAAGAATTGTTGCTTTTTTGAATAAGTAAAAACTCTTCATCTTTCAAATGACTTCAATATCTAAAATAGGAACATCCTCTTAACACTTCGCTTCCATTTTCAAGCTTTTATTGTGTGACAAGTTTATATTTTTCTTAAAGTCAACTAGCCAAATATTTTGTCTAATCAATGAACAAATAACGGTCTTAATTCAAGTTATAAAATATAAAACCAAGAAACCATTATCTCCATTAATAACCCTTCATTATCCTAGCTGAACTTGGCATATAACTGAGCGCAATTAACTAAGCAAACTGAGTTATTTTGTTGGTTGCAGAAACAATATGCATAACACAGTGAATCCAACTCTATCACTACAATATTAAGTCAACTAAAGTATAAGTAGCAACTAAACTGATTAACTAACATTAGTTAAAGGAAAAGTTTGTAAGTTATAAATGCAATAAATGAGATTTCTAAAGTGCTTGATAATTTGGAGAGAACACTTTAGATAGGTGTATCATAGGTATTTCCATAAGCATATGCATGCTGTGAAAATGATATTAAAAATCATGAAATAAACTAAACAAACACAGAGATAATAATCATATAAATTACGAAGAAAACTATGAGAAGGGATACCATGCTTATGAGATGTATGCCCCTTTTCTAGTAGATCAGATAGATACTTTCTCCTGATGATCACCCCTTCTCTACTTGATCAATCCAAACTGCAGTAACTTTGTTTAGCAATTATAAGAAGGACAATGAATTGAGTAAGACAAGCAATTTAAGAATGTAACTTTGCAAAGAAAATGCACATCAAAATTCTGATTAACACTCTAATGCACATCAAAATCCTTACTTGGAAGCATTGATGTCTGCACCAATCAATCTTTTTCTGCTTCCAAGTGACATTTTTCAGCAAGTCCAACAACATTGCACGCTCATTCTGTAGCAAATATAATAAAACAGAAACAACAAATAACCATTAGAAACAATGCAAACATATTTCAAGCCCATGAAACTTTCAACCATTAAATGCACGTAAATGTCTTTAAAAATTTTCAAGTGTTTGTGGGATTGATGTACAAACTACAATTCAATTTAATAACACAAAGGTTGTCCAAACTTATTATTCATTATTTGAAAGTACAGCAAGAAGTTTTTAATTAGCATTTCAAGCAGAGATATACTATAGAAATCACATGAATTCATTTTTGCACCATAGGTGAAACATTTGTAGAAATCGAAGCATAAATCTACAATATCAACACATTTTTGCACACTGGAAAGATAGATCGATGAAGACAAACATAATCTTCAAACAGATGAACGCAATGAAACATAAATCGATTAACATTGAACCTATATGTGTTGTTTTGATCGATGAAGAAAAAACAGAACCATCATCTTTTAATCGAATCAATCAACCTTGGTTGTTTGATTTACAGATTTTTAGACATGTATGATTCAACAATAGAATGGTTTCTGATTCAATCAAACCGGACATGAACACATCATACCTGCGTCGACTAGCAAGAGGTGGGACTGCCGTAGTCATCACTTGGTTGATGCCACCCACGAATGTAATTGGGCCTTGGCGTTGATTTCGTGCGACGTAATTTGTGGAGGAAAAGTAGGGTTTTAAAAATTAGAGTAGGAAACGAGAGGGAGATCTGAATATTTGATGGGGGGAAGTAAAAATTTGGGGGGAAAATAAAATTTTGGGGAAGGCAAAATAAGCGTCGGAAATTGGTCTGTACTTCCCGACGAAATTTCGACACTTTTTAATATTTAGAATTTTTGAAGGAAATAATTTTGAAGATTAATTATAATTTTGAGGAGGAAAAAATGGTCGGAAGTTCGTCTTTGTTTGCCGACAGTATACCGACGTCTGTAATCAAATTCTTTGTTCCTAACTTTAAAATTGATAATTAAGTTATAATTAATTTATATTGTTTTGGTTTTAAAAATAATAAATAGTAAATATTAATAAAAAGATCTTGAATAATTATAAAACATGAAATAAAAAAGAATTAATAAAACGGCGACATACGACGTTTACACTCAGGTCGAAATGAGTTAGAGGACATATGTGATGACGGAAATGTAGTATCATGATACAAAGAGACATAAATTTTATTATCTTTGATTCACCTTTTTTTCGTATTGCTAATGATAGTTATATTTAGTTTCAATTGTGATTGTAATAGACGAATACTTTCACCAATTTGAATAAAGAAATACATTGTTTCACCGGTGTTGACCATAGTTTATGGTTATTCATAGAATTGACCAAATTGGCTAACGTCCATATGACCAAACAATGTACCGGCGACCATATGACTATATCATGTGAAAAAAAGGCAGATGGTATATTCTCATGTAACGGCTATATAAATAACTTTGTGTTATAAGGAAGCAGCGGTATTATACGTGAGACTACTAAATATCCCATATACGATTTTCTTAATTCTATAGCATACTTGAGATTAGGTAATTGGTTGTAAGACACCACGAGGAATAAGATAATAACTAGACCACTAGATCCCAATAAATATGAAGCTAGATGTCATCATCAAGGTATACTATTGACATTCCATGAACCATCCACCTTATACTCATTCCATCACATCAACCACTAACTTGATTGTCATAGAAGATTTCAGAGGTGCATCAGCTAAGAATCCTTAAGTTGTGTTCTGTTTTGTAGAGATCAACTCGATGTAAGTTCATTTGGATCCTGAATTCAATATTCATATTGATCAAAGGGGAGAGGACGATCCTTTGATTCAACAATTGGCTTGTTTGAACAGATAAAGATGACTTTGAACGTAGTGGGACTTTGATTAACCCATTTGAACCAAGTTTTACAATGGTTGATCCAATGTTAACCATGATTCACCTATAACATATGTTTCTTTAATTATATTTATATATCAACTAGAATTTAATATTCACTTTATATTGCTCTTATTTATCGTGTAAACATATTGATTATATATCTACAATTGTATTTATTTATAATTAATATGTAAAACTGTCGCTAAATCATTGGTAATACCGATGAATTTCCGACAAAAGTACTAAAAGATCATAATGCAATTAATATTAAATAGAGTATATTATTTCTATATTTAATCTTTTAAAAAACCGTCTGTAATTCGTAACTAATTATCGATATATTCTGACAAAATGTTTAAAGACATATTAGAATATCCATTAATTATTTTTAAATATATTGTTTTTTAATTATGATTTTAAAACCCTCGCTAATCCATTAGTAGATTACCGACGTTTTTCCGACTAAAATGTTTTTAAAAACTATAACATAATTAATATTAGATTAATTGTATTGTTTCTTAATTTATACTTGATACCGTTGTTAATTCGTCGGTAATTACTAACGAACTTCTGAGAAATCTTTTACAAAATCCTAATATATCAATTATTAAATTGATTTTACTATAATTTTTTAAAACCGTCGCTAATTTGTGGGTATTACCAACGATTTTCCAACAAATTCATTTATATACGTAATATTTTTGGTTTTAAATTGATTAATTACTTTGATTATTACCTTTATTCATTTTTTTAAGTTTACGTCGCTTTTTCGTTGGTAAACTGTCATTATTTAGACACAATTTTCCGACGGTTCCGTATTTGTCGCAAAATGGTTGCAAAAACGATGCTAATTTGTTGCAATTTGTGTTACGGTTTTTTGGTTGTTTTCGTCGTAATAGTGTCACTATTTCGTCACTATTAGCGACGGTTTAGTACTGTCGGAAAAAAACAGTCGGAAATAAGGAATTCTCTAGTAGTGATCTTCATTTTGCAAGTAAAGTAAGTTTTTGTCAAGGTTACCTAAGTAAGCTCTTGTCAAGTTTACACTAATTCACTATCCAATATTCAAATTAATTAAATTACTATCAAATAATGTGCAGAAACAAGCAAGACATGAAAAAATAAAAATGTCACTACAACAAAAAAGGGTTTATAGGACGCTTAGATAGGACGCAATTTCGATAAACGTCTCAATAACATATATAATACGACCATTTGGTTTATGTGTCCAGTTACAGTATAGCCTAAGAGGACGCTTAATATTTACGTCACGTTAGATTAAGTTTATAGAACACTTATTTATAGGGGTCTTGTTATTATAGAGTCTAATATGACACATCACATAATGGTCCTAATATTTAATGTTTTATATGACACTTATTTATGGGGGTCTTGTTATTATAGGGTTTAATAAGACACATCACATAAGGGTCCTAATACTTAATGTTTTATAGGACACTTATTTACAGACGTCTTGTTATTATAGATTATAATAGAACACATCACATAATGGTCCTAATACTTAATGTTTTATAGAACAATTGTATATATGTGTCTTTTTATTATAGAGTCTAATTGGACACGCCACATAATGGTCCTATTATTTAATGTTTTATAGGACACTTATTTATAGTGTTTTTTAATTATAGATTCTAATATGACACATCCAATAATAGTCGTAATACTTAATATGTTATAGGACACTTATTTATAGGGGTATTGTTATTATACAGTCTAATATAGGGTTGACAATTATCGACACAGCCTATACCCCACAAAAATAAATGGGTTTAGATTGAGTGTAAACAGGTTTAGGTCACTTTCACGTTGACCCGCGTAACCCGTATAATTTACGGGGCGTGTTCGGGTTAAGTATCGGGTTTACGTGACAACCCGCCAACCTGTATAAGTTTTTCCTTTTTAGATTTTTTCCCATTTTCCTTACATTTTTTGCCCTAATTTAACTAGCTCTCTGACTTTCCTCACATTTCTTTCTCCAGTGGCTAGCCTCCATCCCACTTTAAAGTCTCAATTGACCCACGAAGTACGAACCCATTTGCAATCGGTTCCAAACCCAAATCTTAATCTATCTATCCAAGTCTCAATCGGTAAAGTACATTCTTAACGAGTCCTCTAACTACGAGTACTACAACTACAAGGCATTAGGCATCAAGCTCCCTATTCTTATAAGCATCGACTATGCAATATCTCGAATTTTAAGATGTCATTAATATTAGTTAAAAAGGTGGTTATAATACTCAAAAGAAATTATGTCTCATATTTATAAAAGAAACCATGATATATCATAGATAATTAGAAAACTAATATTCATAAGGTTGATTATATCAATTTGATATTATTTGGTCATGAAGTATAATGATAATGCACAAAGAAGAAAAAGATGGATGATTGAAACTATAACAAGAAGGATACAAGGATTATGTTGACTTTGAAGTCAAAATTGTGTTGTATTCTTGATGAAATATGATTTTATGATGATTTGTAGTTGAACATGAATTGAATATAGTTGCAAGTAAGTATTAATCTTTGATTGTTTTTATTTTAGAGTTACATGATATATTTGGTAATCATTTGTTATGCATGTTGAAATCTTTATCAAATGAGGCAACACCCATCAAGATTGGGTTTAATTCATATGAGTTATGATAGACTCTTGTTTAAGGTGTTTATGATCTGTTTTAGTATTTAAAAGAGTTCTTAAAAGCTGCAAATGTGAGTTGATTAAGTAATATTGATGTTTTACTTGACTTTAGTAGTCAAATGGGTCAAATCTTCAAGTTAACTCATATAAGTCAATCATAGTCAATGATTCAGTTAAGGTCATGCTTTGTTCAAATACGCAAATACGATAAGAATTAGCCTTTTAAAATCTTTCCTGCCCATGTCCTCCCCCTTTGTCTCAATCACGATAGAATATTTCTTCAAATAGGTGGAGTAAGATCATATTTGACCAGTTACAATAAAACTTGGAAAGAAGTAAGTGAACTATGGTCAAAATTGGTAAACCAAGATTATATTTGGTTCAAATTAGTAAATCAAGGTCAAAATTGACAAATCATGTTTAAATTGTCAATTAAGATCAAAATAAAAGGTTTTAGTGACACTTTATAATTTATGCCACTAACAAACACAATCAATAGTGATATAAAAAACTAAGATGCCATTATAAATTTTAGAATCATTGACACATCCCTATATTATACCACTAATAACAATTTATATATTTACTTTTATATTAGCCTACAATATAAAAACTACAAATACATGTGTGAACTAGAAAATTGGCGGCCCCAAATTCTTTCCCTCTGCCTTTCGGTTTTCACTACTCAAAGTTCCCTCCAGAATGAAAATTTCATTCCCCCCTATTTGTTCCCTCTTCTGTTCGAGTTCATATTAGTCACAGCCTCGATCTTATCCAGATGGAACATATTGGTAGCCAAAAGTCTTTCTTCCATCGTTTCTCTTTTGTGCCCTAGTTTTCCCACAACTTCGAGTTCATAGATACAGTTGTGAATTAGGGCTACAATGACCATCGGAGAGTTCGTGAAATCAAACATCATCTTCTCAGTTCGTGGAATCAAACATTGTCTCCGGTAACTTTGGTATGTCTCGAAGTTCCCTCTGAGAATCTATTAAATTTCATCGCTGCAGGCATGACTAGTTCAAAATATATTGTATGTGTCTATGTTATTAGATAGTCTAAGAAATTTTGTGTGTGTGTCTATGTTATTAGATAGTCTAAGAAATTATGTGTGTGTGTGTGTGTCTATCTATGTGTGTTAAGATCAGCTACAAATTTTATGCGTGTGTGTGTGTGTTAGAGTTTATATGAATCTGAAATAATAAAATTGACCTCCCTGGATCCCTATACTTTTCAATACACAAGAAGAAGGGGATGTGTATGTGATTGTGGTTCATTGAATATGGAGGTACCTATATGAACATAAGATTATAAAAATAGAGCGGTGGAAATGATAAACCCCAAGGGAGGTGCTTAACATTTGTAAAATGGATCCATTGGAGGGGATGGAAGAAATCGTTACGAGAGCTATAGGTTCTTCATCTGAAGAGAAGCCTACATTTTGTCTGAATTGCAAAGGTGAGGGATACATATTATGCTATAGACTATACGATGAACTTACGGTGGATTATGTCATATCTTCATATTTTTTGATGATTCACAGGGTCCACACCTGAATCAGGCAATGCTTTTGCGTGATTCATGCTCGAGTTTGAAAGAATCACAACCTTGTGCCCAGCTGTGTTCTCAGTCGAGTCCTGTGCTGCCTAATTATTATAGTGGCAGGTATTTGCTTCTTTAAGATGATAATGTCAGTGTTTAGTAATAAGAACCATATTAGGGAGCATTTTGCTAACGATCATTTTCATCAATTTTGCTAATCTGTTAGCGTAGTGTTTACTGCATGCTTACAAACAGCTGCATTACAAGAACTGTTTTTCAATTGTTTACGCTGAAATCTATGACATATATACCACTTAGCTCTACTACTTTACTTGGTCATCTGAGTGCAATAGTGCATACACATGTGGCATATTAAGAGAAATTGTTGCAAATGTTAGCAGTAGACTTCATTTGGTTCATGGTTTCTCAAGTCTTTTGGTTGGAGGATCTTTATGTAGCTGCTCTTTTAGAATGGAAGCAAGAGAATAGGACAAGAAGGTTATATCTGAATTGTTATTTTAACTGAAAAACAATTGTATTGTTAGTTTATTGTTGACGAACTTGTATGCTCATGTACTTATTTTTTTTAATTTATTTTTCTCTTTGACATCTGAAACTAATAAATAATAATAACTCAGGGAGTCAGGGGTATAAGGATAGCCTCACAATATAACCTCACAACTACTGTTAGAAGCATATGCTTGTAAAGGATGCTCATTATGATTCTGTAATGGTTTAATTCTCTTTTGAGTATCTGTTTCTGGTTGTTAATTCTCAGTATCTAACGTAGCAAATAACAAGATTCTCTGTTGTTTTTAGTATATTTCAATAATTTATATACTCGATATGTGCAGATCCATGTCTCTGGTATCTGCTCCTAGATCTACTATACGAGTAGTCACTAGTAGTTCTAGTTGAAGCAAGGGTCATGGAAGGCTAACTAAAAAGTTAGTATTCTTTTTTTTGCGTCAATTATTATGTTCTTTCTATTTCGATTGATATGTTGTATCAGTTCCTTGATAATATAATTTCTTAGTGATGTCAAGATGGGGAACCAAATCAGTGAATTCTAATTTGGAAATTAGTTTTTCTTTACCATATTTTATTTTCTTTATCTATTTTTGTTTCATTTAGAGATTTGCGGATGCACAAGTTTGTATTTGAGGAGGATCTACTGCCTGATGGAACACCATTAGCTTATTTTGCTCGTGGGGAGGTAATTGCTTATGTTGATGAAAGAGATAAAATTCTTTCTCTGCTTCAGTTTCCTGCCATATGGAACACCATTAACTATTCACCCTTGTAAACATATAAAATTCTTTCTTGCATCTTTATATAAAACGGTGAGATACTCCATCATATATGTTTACAAGGGAGAATAGTTGCATGTAATATGTTGTACGATGGACCTTTTTTTCAATCATTTCTGCCATGTTATGGTAAGTTGATAATTACTAGTTTTCTAATTATATTCTTTTCATTATGTGGCCTTTAATACTAATTGTTATAGTTTCAACATTAATGATTGGAATTATAATCGCAAAATCTTTTTTGGGTTGGTTGCATGTTTGGTCCAATTGTTTTAAACAAAAAGATGGTCAAACTAGAGTTATGTATGTGTTCCCGTGACGTTTGCGGTGTGGGTTTGTGTGCGTGATCTTCTGTGTGTGATCTTCTACATTGAAAGCGGAACATGTTGCTTCAGATATCTTTACCAGGATATGAGATATGCAAATATAACCATATTTACTTCTCGGATGTTATGTGTGTCAGTGTGTATGCGTGTCATTTTTAACTCTACTTTATTTAATAGAGACACTTGGAGCTAAAATCAATCAAGGCTTTGGAGATACCCTTCCATCTAAACCTCATCAAATGTCTATAGAGTCATTGATGTGGGTAGTACAGTAACAAATGATAGTTTGGAAGAGGCTGGAGAAGGTATTTATGATGTATATTCTAATTGTTATTATAAGTAATTGTGTTAAATAGGTCACCTATAGGTTATCGTGTTCTTGTCAATCATTTTCGTGTCATTTTTGGGTCAATCCATTTATAACCCAATGCAGTTTCGTGTCATGCTCGTGTTTGACTCGGGTTATTGTCATGTATTTATTTGATGGTGTAGGTGTTTAGGAATTTGCATATGCAATTCTATCCGTCACAAAACCGTTGCAAAGTAGTATCTGTCACAACACCGTCGCAAATAATAGCCGTCGCAAAAACGTCAAGGTCGTCGCTAATCCGACGCAAAACAACCAATGCAAATCCGACGCAAATTTCCCGTCGCAAACCCGTCGCAACATGATTTTCCGACGAAGCTTTTTGGGACTGCCGTTATCCGTCGCAAATCCGTCGCAAACAGTGTTTTGCGACGGATTTTGCCGTCGCAAAAGGGTCAGTCTGTAGTAGTGTATTGATAGATATTAGATAATTTGATAAGGAGTTTGTGAAATCATAAATTTATAAATGTTGTATACAAATCATGATTGTACACATAGTCTCCTCTACAGAATCATGAAAATATATAAACAAGTATGTATATCCAATCTTAATAATTTGCCCACCACATTTTTGTAAACCTGAATATAAAATATAAAAACTTAGAACTAATACTAGAAAGATACAAAACAAAATGATTATCATATTTTCGTTCATTTGTTACATATCGTGAGTTTGAGCAACATTTTATAGTATTTTGATGTCTATTTACACGATACATGAATCGATGAATTTTCATATAGTAGGCTTTGAATAATTAATCATGTCACTTTTCCATGTGAAAATCGACACTTTTTTTTAACATAAAGGCCTTTTTTGTACAATTATAAACCATTATTTAAGAGTATAAATTCACTAATCGATTTGCATTTATCGTTAACTCGATCTTATCCACATACAAAAATTTAATTATTGTTAACAAAAAGTGAGGGGTTCTATATAGATGATCTAATAAGAAATCGTCAATGAAACCAAATATAGAATCTAACAATAACATCACTATAACATTCATAATAGACTATAAAATTTTAATATATTGAAAAAAGATAAGGATTTGTAATATTTCAAACTTTTTCTATACACAAGCATATCATCAAACATGTTGTGTGCATAAAATAGTTTCACTATAGAAATAGACTACACACATGATAGACAAGTATCACATATCCATATCTTTGATAAGCCGAGTGCATGGAACATGGGCTACTAATAATCAACTATCACTATTATCTAGTCGACAATAAATCATGAAGCGAATAAAATAAAGAACTACAACTAAACAACAAAAAACAATAAAATAAAGATAAAGTCACACTAACATGAAATAAGAAGAAATTTAAAGTAGGAAAGTACTCTTTCAGACTTAAATCCTCAAAGCAAATGTAACAGGTACATGTTATTATGACTTGATTAAGTTGACAGCTTAAAAGGCACAAACAACAAACCTTTGTTAAGCCAACACTATAGACATATGCTAACTACCTCTAATTGATTCATAAAGAACATTCATACCGATATCTTCATTTTGCAAGTAAAGTAAGTTTTTGTCAAGGTTACCTAAGTAAGCTCTTGTCAAGTTTACACTAATTCACTATCTAATATTCAAATTAATTAAATTACTATCAAATAATGTGCAGAAACAAACAAGACATGAAAAAATAAAAATGTTGTCTAAAAAATTTATCTAAACAAACACAAACAGAAACTACATCTATCAAACTCAAAAAAATAAACTATTAAGTACCTACCGCCCTAATATCATTCAAAAATAAAATCATTAACGCCCCAAATCAGTGTCACAAACAAAGCTGACCTAAATATGATAGCACATGCACATTGATTTTTTGAACACCTAAACGGATACGAATTGGCTTGAAACTTTTACTGGACCTAAAACATATACTAAGAACGTTGACACAAAAATTTGGACAAAAACTTAACGATTAAGTACTCGAAACTGCCCTTAAAACCAAAAGACGGATTGCTGCAGACAACGCCGAAACGATAAATAATTCAATTTCTAAGGTAATTTCGAGCAACAAAACCAAAGTGAATATGAAACAAAATACTGAATTTGATTAAATTTGAGATTTATAAGATGAATAAATCAAATACGCTAAACTAAACTAATAAAATACTAACTAAACGAAATGATTAATTACTAAATTAAAACTAAAGCTAAAATCTCATTAGGTTTCTATATTTATGAAAACTAATAACTAATAAAAACTTTAACTTTAACTAATTAAAACTTGAACTTTAAGATTTGGAAAACAATAATAAAATGAAACGAAATAATGGTTTCAACTAATCATCAAGCTATGTAAACAATTTAGCATTTTATTAATAAAAATTGTTTTCATCATGCGCATAATATTAATAGTTTGATTCAACTATTAATAGTACAACTACTTGGCACGTGATATTAATTCAATTGTGAAATTTTAGGTCATAAATTGAAATGATGACAAAAGTCAAGCTTACTAAAATATCAGTATTTTTAATTAAGAGTTAATTACATAAATAATCTTTGTGGTTTATTAAATTTTTTATGGATGATCTCTAAACTTCAAAAATTACACCCAATTATTGTCAATTTATATCCATATTAGTCCAACTTTTAACTGTGTCATCTAAATTAAAGTTAAATCCCTTTAATGATAAAGGTATTATTGTCTTTTTACCCATTTGATTTTTAAATCATTAGAAATTCTCTCAGTCAACTCTCCCTCTATCCTCTCTCTCTCTCTCTCTCTCTCACACTCTCACTCTCATCTTTGTCTCTGTCTCTATCTCTCTCACCCTTTTCTTCCTGTTCACAACCCTCTCTCTCTCTCTCTTTCTCTCATCTCTAACCTGCCACCACCAGACCCACCAAAAACGATTAAACCAGCAAGAACCACCCAAACTTTAAATTGATGGATTCAAAATCTTAATCAGAATCCCAAAAGTTCAAATGAAGAAGAACATCGGTAAAGCAAATCTGAAAACCGATGCTTCACAAACACCACAAAACATACACCAATGAAGAACAAACCGGCGATCGTCTGCCACCACCTCCAAAAACTCAAACAACTTCCGTACACCACCACCCTTTCAACCCTGACCACCGTCTACTAAATCAGAAATCCTCCCGTCAAGAAAACAAAGAACATTAGAAATCGTGAGCATCAAAGACCAAATCAAGGTTTAGAACTTCGATTTCACCAACACTCTAACATCACAGATTACGAGAATGGTTTCTAATTTTTAAGGGTTTCTTCATCTTCAACAAGAAGCCCTACAATAAGAAGCATCATCCATCATCCATGGTGGTGGTCAGAAATTTTTAAGGGTTTCTTCATCACAGATGAAATCAGGAATACGGTTTCTGCTGATAACGAAATCAGGAATACGGTTTCCAAATGTGGAGACCTTCAATCGCATTACGAAACACACGAGGAAGTACCATGAAACCCTAGATATGGACCACCACCATCTCAACCTAGAATGGCGGCGGCGGCGGTGGTGCAGCTTGTTGTCTCCGGCGACTGACACCAACACCACCGTACACCACCGGCTTCGATCTCCGTCAAGCGAGCCAATTTTAGGGTTTTAGATCTGTTATCAGATCTTGGTGGATATGTTATCAGATCTTCGTGAAGCATCAAACCCAGATCATTGATCTCGTTTGTTTCGTTGGTGGCGGTGGTTCAGACAAGATAGATGGTTATGGTGGTCATTTGTGACGGTGGTCTCGTTTGTGACGTTGGTTGTGGTGGTCGGTGGTGACAAAGATGAGAGAGAGAGGAGAGAGAGAGTAAGAGTGAGAGAGAGAGTTGACTGTGGTGGCAGGTATGAGGGTGTTTTATTAATTATATTTAATTAATTTAGGCGTAAAAAGACACTTTTATCCTCACAAAGATAAGCCTTAATGTCAATTTAAACAGCTTAGTTAAAAATGGACTAACATTGATACAAATTGACAACCATGGAGACTGTGGGTGTAATTTTTAAAGTTTAGGAACCACCCATAAAAAATTTGGTATACCACAGGGACCATTTGTGTAATTAACTCTTTAATTTACTTAAACCCATATTTGATTTATATCACCTACATTCTTATACTTTCACTTTGCTAGAAATTCTAAGAATCAATTGTTAGCCCAAAGACTCGGCTTATATCAAATTTGTGTATTATTTGCGTTGTAAAATTTGGGTTCTACCACTTTCTTTCATTTATAAATCTATTCAGAAACTTCAACACACTAATTACACCTAATTACCATGTTCCAAATTGAACAAAGTGGCTACTTACCTTAAAGGCCATTCAAATTACAATATTTCAAGTTTTAACATCTTTAACCTATCAATTCAACATGTAAACATACTTGAATCAATACTTACCTCACTTAATTACCTAGTTTAGGTCATAATTTCACTCACAACAAAATACCAAGACTTGTTATAATCATAACAATTCAATTGACCACTTTATGCTTATAAATATAATTAAGACACTTAAGATCAACCATATTTGATTCCTTTATAATTAAGACACTTAAGACACTTATAAATTTATGTATTCTTTGCGTTTTTACCAAACGGCTCATATGACCCATTTCAAGAAACTTGCGTAAATTTGGGTTCTACCACTTTCTTTCATTTATAAATCTATTCAGAAACTTCAACACACTAATTACACCTAATTACCATGTTCCAAATTGAACAAAGTGGCTACTTACCTTAAAGGCCATTCAAATTACAATATCTCAAGTTTTAACATCTTTAACCTATCAATTCAACATGTAAACATACTTAAATCAATACTTACCTCAATTAATTACCTAGTTTAGGTCATAATTTCACTCACAACACAATACCAAGACTTGTTATAATCATAACAATTCAATTGACCAATTTATGCTTATAAATATAGTTAAGACACTTAAGATCAACCATATTTGATTCCTTTATTAACGAATCCTTTATTTATATTTGTAGGCCTTGTGCAACTATCTTAATTATGATGTTATTATTATATTAATTAGACTAGCTCATCATGTAAGGGCTTAGCCTATTTCTTATGTAATTGTCTAGTCCATTTAGCTACAATAGGTAGTCCATGGTGGTAGGTTTAACTAGCCCATGATGGTGAATCAAGTAGTCCATGATAGAAGCCCCTGAGACTTTAAGCCCATGGAACCTAGCTTATTTAAACTTGTAAACCTAGCTTCACTAGGTTAACCTTTGCCATTCTATTGTATTCACCATGAGGCATGTTATACTCCTATGGTCAATCCAGAACAGGAAGGACCTGCCCCAGGAGCTCACCAAATATTAGAAAGAGATAGTAAGGGTTACTTACTAGGTCATCTAAGTGAGTAGAATCAGTTATCTTGGGATACTGATTGGTGTGCAGAGGGAAAATGAAAAAGAGAGGGATGGAACAGGAGATGGGGTGCAAATGATCAACACATTTCTCGAGCTTATATTATCAAATCATTTTGAAATGTCAAAATACATCAATTCGTGATTGTTCATTCTTTGATTGATCAAAATTTTCTTGACAATCACATTCAACAAATCCTTACTAAAAAACATTCTTGTTGAATATCACATCAATTGCCCATACAATATATCATAAGTGTCCAAAATGTATCAAACAATTGATACATAAACATCACTTTGGAAAGAGAGTTTGAGGGAGAAGTTGAAAAATACTTAGAGAGCTGAGGGTGAGAGAAAGGATCAAAAGAAAATAAAGATCCTCACTAAACAATGTCAATCTAGGTAGCGACATCTACTACTAGTTTATACTGCTATTGAAATAGACATCATGGACCCAATGATGCAATGCACTTACCCGACCCAGCTACTCAGTTATCTCTTAAAAGATAATTGTTTCAACTTCACACGGAGATTTATCACATACGCTATTGACATCTCAGTTGGAGATAGTTGATATTGAAAATAGGAGGACAACTGCTCCGGTCCCCGACTTCTTTCGTGTATTTATCTAGTGTAGAACCAATTTCAATATCATATTATTCTAGAACACTTTTGGAATCAATTGCATGTTTTTATAACAGTGCCGGAACATCTTGAGTAATATCATATGATATTTACAATGAGAGACGGAAATCCTACCATTGCTAACATCAAACCAATACTGAACGTAGGTCACTCAGTTTATCTCAATTGAAGTGTTAACGGGAAACCTAAGTGATCCCGGTGTTACTACTGATGCTTTAACTGTCATATGTTTCTGATAGATACATGCAAAAATAATGCTGAAAACCACTATATGCAAAACCGTCTATACAACCAAAGGGTTCTTCCCTTAGGTTACTGGTGCGAATTTAAGAAGGAGATCTACAAAGATGTCATTGTGTGCCTGAAAGATCAAGCTCTCATTAGCAACTTGAAGATACCTCGAGATGAGAAGACATTCTAAAGACATCACATCTTTATTCCCGCAAAGCTTCACAAGAATGCAGAAAGAAAAAGAAAATATGCATAATCAAAATGGGAGACTAATAAAGATGCAACAACATCCAACAAGAGAGATGAACATGCACAAGGCTACAAAAGGGGGAGATTGTTAGGATTTATTTATATTTGTAGGCCTTGTGCAACTATCGTAATTATGATGTTATTATTATATTAATTAGACTAGCTTATCATGTAAGGGCTTAGCCTATTTCTTATGTAATTGTCTAGTCCATTTAGCTACAATAGGTAGTCCATGGTGGTAGGTTTAACTAGCCCATGATGGTGAATCAAGTAGTCCATGATAGAAGCCCATGAGGCTTTAGGCCCATGGAACCTAGCTTATTTAAACTTGTAAACCTAGCTTCACTAGGTTAACCTTTGACATTCTATTGTATTCACCAGGAGAATCATTTCTCTCATCATATGCAAAGAGTTCAACCATATTGTTCTTGGTGTTCTTGAGTTTTCTTATATATCTTCATCATTGTTCAACCAAGAATCACCAAGTTTACTCATCTTTATCACATATTGTGACTTTCAGAACACTATAAAACTAGTTTACTATATCAAATAATAACTATGACAAATATTAAGAACAATTTCTTAATAAAGAGCTTATATACTAACTCTTTAGGCATTTAGTTCATACATGCTTATCTATAAACATAGCAGGCCTTTAACCATCCATTTTCGCTTAACAAATGATAATAATCCACATGAAACTCTTACTAATTAACATATAAGACTAACCTTGATGATAGGAGACCTACTCCTCCAAGAATTATACTTAAAAATTGAGCAAAATGTGACTTTTCTTCCCATTTTTGCTTATGTACGAATTTCAGCAAAAACCAACAATTTTCTTGATTAAAAGATAGAAAAATCTCGTAAAATCTAATTTGAAGAAAATAGATCACTTACCTCATCATAGATCTAGTTTTTTTAGGCCAACCCACCTTCAGTCTTGAGAAAAAGGAGTTTTTACGAAAATAAGCAAGTTTATAAAGGGATAAGCGAAAATAAGCAACCGAGAATGGAATTCACGAAAATAAGCATCAGTTTCGCCCCTAGTTTCGCCCTTACCCCCTCAGTTTCGCCCACCAATCAGGTAATGCCACGTGTCCTCCCCAAGGCCTAGTTTCGCCCCTTACCCCCTCAGTTTCGTCCTTTTCCCCTCAGTTTCGCCCCTTGTGGGCCCCACATGCTTGGTTTCTCCCCTAGTTTCTCCCCCTGTAGGCCCCACATGTCTAGTTTCTCCCCTAGTTTCTCCCTCTGTGGGCCCCACATGTCCCCTAGTTTCTCCCCTTATGGGCCCCCACCTTTGTTTTTTTCATTTCACCCCTTCTATTTCCTTTATTTTTTGAAAGTAGTCTCTTGGGCTATTTTTATAAAATTTAGACTATATATACATATAAACACACAAAATTTAAGATATATATATATATATATACACGTTTGTATGTATTTTATTTGTTATTATTTATTTAAATTTATATTTAAGCACACCAAATTGCGGTTTCCAGATTCCTAAGGCTTACCGATTCAAGCCAGTGGACGTTGAATTGGTTTACTAGTGAAACCTACCTTGCGACGTATAGCGGTTGTATAAACCCCGTGCCCAACAAAAATATGTGGGACTTACCTTCAGATCTCATAAACCTACATCCTCCACTGCTCAATAAAAGGCAGGCTGGAAGACCAAAACTTGTTAAAAGGATACCGTCACGGGGTGAGCACGTACCGCCTACACGCTGCTCTAGATGCGGTGACAGTGGACACAACCGAGACAATTGCAGAATGCCATTTTCATCACAACAGTCAACTAACCAAACAACTAATGCCTCAACAGCGGAACCGACCCAGCCGGATTTGTCACAATTTGAGCCACACCTTTCTTTGTATGATGTGTATTACACTGTTCAACGTGATTGAAATCAATAATTAATGTTATACTACTTTGGTGTGCTTAACTTAATCAATTTAAATTTAAATAAATAATTACAAATAAAATACATACAAACGTGTATATATATATATATATATATATATATATATATATATATCCTAAATTTTTATGTGTTTATATGTATATATATAGTCTAAATTTTATAAAAATAGCCAAAGGGACTACTTTCAAATAATGAAGGAAATAGAAGGGGTGAAATGAAAAAAACAAAGGTAGGGACCCACAAGGGAAGAAACTAGGGGACATGTGGGCCCCATAAGGGGAGAAACTAGGGGAGAAACCAAGCATGTGGGCCCACAAGGGGCGAAACTGAGGGTGGTAAGGGGAGAAACTAGGACTTCTGAAGGACACGTGGCATTACCTGATTGGTGGGCGAAGCTGAGGGGGGTAAGGGCGAAACTAGGGGCGAAACTAATGCTTATTTTCGTAATTTGGCTTTTTCTTGCTTATTTTCGTAAGGTGTGGGCGAAACTTGCTTATTTACGTAATTGATTTTGAGAAAAATCATGGCTTGAAATAGGTTTTCACTGATAAGTGAGGCTCACAACCACGGTCCCGACTTTAATTACCAGCCAAGGAGATGTACTAACCAATTTTTATTTTTATTTTTTAAACCAATTTAGAATTGATCTATTAATGGAAAAAAATGAATAAAAAAAGAGTGCTGGGGTAATTTGATTATTTTAGTTTAATAATGGATTAAAATAGTAAGAGGTTTGATTGTTTAATTAAGGGTTACAATCATTAAATAACTGTCTACTTTCTCTATTTTAACATTGTGGCACGTCATGTCTTTTTTTACCCATGTGGTCAGTCAAGTCATTAAAAACGTGTCAATATGCCAAAAAACGACCTGCAACTTTTCCAGCAGGTTTCTCGATCGATTTCGCTAATTCATGAATTTTCATCAAGTGTAGGCCATGAATTTGCTAATTAAAGTCGGTTATGTATCATTCAAAACCATCTTAGTGTTTTTTAAAGAATTGATTCACTTTAAACTTGTTTTGACCTTTTTTTGTAGTACTTTATAGATAATTTGATTACATTTCCATAACATCAATAATCACAAATTTTCATAATGTATTAATGGAGAATTTCGAGATTAAAGTGTCGGAATGTTCTTCGACTTTAGCTCAAAAACAAAGCAGAAAAAAACCCATTTTTCGCTCAACTCTTACTCATTTTACATAATTCTTTTTACAAATTATTACAGATAATCTTTTTACCTTTCAAAAGACACCAAAATCATGAATTTTCATCAAGTATATGTCAAGAAATTGTTAATTAAATTCGGGTATTACCTATTAAGCACCCTAAGAAATTGTTAATTAAAGTCGGGTATTACCTATTAAGCACCCTTACGGTATTTTGATTATTTGAATCATATTAGACTCGTTTTTAGTCGGGTTTTTTTGATTATATTATACAACTCGATTACTTTTTCATAGACTCAAGAATTATTAATTTTCAGCAATTATAAATGAAGAATTTCGGGTTTAAAGTTTTGATTTTAAGGTGAAAAAGAAAAGGGAGAAAGGTGACCTGCTATAGCAGGTCAAAATAACCAAAATGGACACATTAACATGTTTTTTATAAGTTAGCTGGCCACATTTGTAAAAAAACATGACGTGTCACAATGGTAAAATGGGAAAAATAAACAGCTATTTTATGGCTTTAACCCTTTAATTAACGACTAAGGCCGTAAAAATAAAAAGTTAGAACCAAAACCGTAAAAACTACTAAACCAGACAAAAAATTTAATTAAGTTTAAAACTACTTTCGTTAGTAGCGTACAACATTGACATTTGACAATACATGTTAATTATCATGCGTTTCATATGCATTAGAAAGAGGATACGATTGCTTGAAGATATGGCTAGCATTAAGTTTGGCTATGTGGTGATATTTAATTTGATTCGTGTTCATTGAAAGTTAGGCAAGTGTGTTGGCAAACTACACACCATATGTGATAGTTATTATACGATTGTAATATAAGTTTTTTGGATGTTAAAAAAGGAGTAAATATTATATTGCTGTTGTGTTGTGGAGTAACTACATTAGACAAAATCGTACTAGAACACAAGCTGGAACATATAAAAAAATGAGTGAGCTAAGCTTAAATCTCTCTTATTTTCATTTAAATACATATTTTTATTTTAAACTCTCACTATATAGTAATTATAAGAAGATATTTAGATAAGAAAAAGATAAAAAATTCTAATCATCAATTAGAACGTTATTGTTCGAAGAAAATAAATCTTGGTAGATGTTATAATTTACAATTACAATTGTCTAGGTTTCATATGATTTCTAATATACCCTTTAATTAATAAATCAGTAATGAATAAATAATATATTCTATATCTATATTTTATTATTATATTATAAAGCATTCAAGCATTTTGCTTAAACTCTTAAGATTTAAGTAATTTGAAGTTACTAAATTACCATCATATAAACTAAGTGGAAACCATTAAATAAAGTAACTATTAAATAGAGTTAAGAAGATTCTTATATTCCATTTCAATAACTAAACCTTCCATATTAAAAAAAATCAACTCAATGCAACTTTACTTAATTAGCTTAATATTAAACTTAATTTACTTAATTATTAAAAAGTATATTTATAACCAAATCTTTGATTTTAAATATTTTATCATAAAATAAATTTTTAAACTTAATTATCAAAGAATGAGTATAAGTAAAACTCATAAACCTGAATAACATATAACCAGAATTTACGAACATTTTTATTTTTTATTTAGCTTGTATAATCAAAACAAAATAGAAAATTATCTATTCTTTTACTCTATTATCTTAATCTTTTAATTTTAAATAGTTTCAAATTACTAATTTACACCATATATTTTCATGCACTTTATCGTATTTTATTATAGTTTTTTTTTCTTATTTTATTGTTCTCAAAATTTATTTTAGAAGTTAATAAAAGAGTTGATGGAGAACTATAAAAATGGTAAATAAAATAAACATGTTACCAAACAAAAATTAATCATTGTCACCATATTAAGTGACTATGGAAAACAAATATGTTACGTAAAAAGTATTCTTTATCGCCGCATTGCGCGGGTACTATGCTATATGAAGAAATAATACAATTTATATTAAATATTTGTCATTTGTATAATATAAAAAATTAATCTATACTATATTATAAAGCATTCAAGCATTCAAGCATTTTGCTTATACTATTAAGATTTAAGTAATTTGAAGTTACTAAATTACCATCATATAAACTAAATGGAAACCATTAAATAAAGTAACTATTAAATAGAGTTAATAAGATTCTTATATTTTATTTCAATAACTGAACCTTCCATATTAAAAAAATCAACTCAATGCAACTTTACTTAATTAGCTTAATATTAAACTTAATTTACTTAATTATTAAAAAGTATATTTATAACCAAACCTTTGATTTTAAATATTTTATCATAAAATAAATTTTTAAACTTAATTTATCAAAAAATGAGTATAAGTAAAACTCATAAACCTGAATAACATATAACCAGAATTTACGAACATTTTTATTTTTTATTTAGCTTGTATAATCAAAACAAAATAGAAAATTATCTATTCTTTTACTCTATTATCTTAATCTTTTAATTTTAAATAGTTTCAAATTACTAATTTACACCATATATTTTCATGCACTTTATCGTATTTTATTATAGTTTTTTTTTCTTATTTTATTGTTCTCAAAATTTATTTTAGAAGTTAATAAAAGAGTTGATGGAGAACTATAAAAATGGTAAATAAAATAAACATGTTACCAAACAAAAATTAATCATTGTCACCATATTAAGTGACTATGGAAAACAAATATGTTACGTAAAAAGTATTCTTTATCGCCGCATTGCGCGGGTACTATGCTATATGAAAAAATAATACAATTTATATTAAATATTTGTCATTTGTATAATATAAAAAATTAATCTATACTATATTATAAAGCATTCAAGCATTCAAGCATTTTGCTTATACTATTAAGATTTAAGTAATTTGAAGTTACTAAATTACCATCATATAAACTAAATGGAAACCATTAAATAAAGTAACTATTAAATAGAGTTAATAAGATTCTTATATTCTATTTCAATAACTAAACCTTCCATATTAAAAAAAATCAACTCAATGCAAATTTACTTAAATTAGCTTAATATTAAACTTAAATTACTTAATTATTAAAAAGTATATTTATAACCAAACCTTTGATTTTAAATATTTTATCATAAAATAAAATTTTAAAGTTAATTATCAAAGAATAAGTAAAACTCATAAACCTGAATAACATATAACCAGAATTTACGAACATTTTTTATTTTTTATTTAGCTTGTATAATCAAAACAAAATAGAAAATTATCCATTCTTTTACTCTATTATCTTAATCTTTTAATTTTAAATAGTTTCAAATTACTAATTTACACCATATATTTTTATGCACTTTATTGTATTTCATCTTTCTTTTTTTTCGATCTCTCTTGTGGTTGAGATAGTGAGGGATGATGTTTCACTTTAATACCACCAGCCACTTGATGCGCGCTCTCATATAAAAGGAATAGATTGGGACTCTCTTTGAACCTATAGATAAAATGGAAGTACTTAACTACTTCATCCAATTATTCTTATTATTATTATTATTATTCTTACCCATTTTCATCTTTATCGATTACTTCCTTCACAAACTACAAAACCTTCCACCAAGACCATGGCTCCCTCCTCTACCTTTAATCGGCCATCTCTACCTTCTTAATAAACCACTCCATAGGTCCCTAGCCATACTCTCCGCTAAACACGGCCCTATCCAGCTCTTGCAATTCGGCTCGCGTCGAGTCCTTGTTGCCGCCTCTCCCTCGGCCGCCGAAGAGTGTCTCACCAAAAACGATGTCGTATTCGCCAACCGCCCTAAGTTGTTAGCCGGGAAATACCTCGGCTACAACTACACCAGCCTTGTCTTCGCCCCCTATGGAGACTACTGGCGGAACCTCCGTCGTGTCTCCTCCATCGAAATCCTCTCGTCTCATCGCGTACGGGAGTTCGAACCCATACGCGATGACGAAGTACGTCTGATGTTGCGAAAACTCTACCGATCGTCGTCCAAACACGCTGTCGTGGTTCACGTGAAACGGTTGCTGGTTGATCTCACGCTCAACGCCATGATGAGGATGATATCTGGTAAGAGATATTATTACAGCAAAGATGATATACTAACTGAAAAAGAGAAGGAAAAGGCGGATCGGTTTCAGGAGATCGTTGAAGAGATTACTCGACTTTCGGGAGCTACAAATGTAGGTGACTACTTGCCAGTTTTGACGTTGTTGGGAGTGAGCAAATTGGAAAAGCAATTGGCTTCTTTGCAGGCAAAGAGAGATTTGTTTATGATGGAGTTAGTTGAGGAGCTAAAAGAGAGCATGAAGAACTGTAGTGATGGAGAACAGAAGAGGAATATGATTCAAATGTTATTATCTCTGCAGAAAACTGATCCTGACTTCTACAATGATGAAATGATCCGAAGCATCATGCTGGTAATGAGAAAGTTAAACTATATGCAGTATATTTATATTTTCTTTATATATTTGTTGCACTTTACGCTAAAAATACCAATTTCCTCTCTTTTTTTCTAAATCTTACTAAAAGAATATTCTATACACACACACACACACACACACATATATATATATATATATATATATATATATATATATATATATATATATAATATATATATAATATATATATATATATATATATATATATATATATATATATATATATATATACACACACACTAGAAAGACATAAGATGGATCTAATTACCGGACTCTATATCCACATATCTAGTGGAAACCTTCCTTTGAGCAACGAGTTAGTGAAATAGGTTTACTTTTTCAATACTTAAATTTGATTATTTATCATACGGTTGAATAATAAAAACTTGTTTTTATAGGAATTTTTTCATTTATTATATTATGTAATTTTAATTATTGAAATAATATATAAAGATTTAATTGACTCTAATTTAATTATAACTCTTTGATTTTATATAAAAAATAAATTAGTAAGTTTATATTACTAAAATTTAAAACGTTAAGAAAATAAACTATATTAATATTAATAATATATACAACGGCCAAGTACTAAACGTGAGCCAGAAACACTGTTCACAGTGGGGTTTTGTTATTTTACGCCGTTTTGGTTTATAATATATATCATGCTTACAATTTATTATAAGAGTGCTCATTATAGTCCAGATGGTAAAGCTTTTTGCCTACATCCAAAAGGTCACAGTCTCGAATCCTCCTCCCTACTATATTATTTTTCCTCATAGCTTTCTGCAACTCCTTTTCAAGATTTATATTATATTATTTAATTCATTATCATCATGAGGGCTACTCGCCTACGCACTAATGCAGGTTACCTTTTTCCATTTTCATTAATTATTTGAAAGAAATTAATGTTATTCAAATAAAACTAAAACCTATTTGTAACGTAATTTCTTATTAATTTATATATATCTTGAGGCTTTGTTTTGTGTGGTTTTTTTAATTTTAGATTCGGTAAAGGAAACCAAAATGATATTTTTTGTTTATCTCATGAATTATTTAATATCTAAGTGATGTTAGTAAAAGTTATTAAATAATACAAAATATAAAAAAAAACTTTAAAAAATAGTAGTACAAACCTAAAGACAAAGTGTTTTGCATATAAATTAGTAATAAACATGTATTGACGTTTACTTTATAAACATATTGTATAATTGTCCTTTACCAACTAATATTTATAGCGAAGTGTGAAAACTTACACTCATTATTTTGTTACTATTGTTACTAGATTTATTTGATTTTTAATTTAATTAGTCTAATTTTAAAAAACTTATTTAAAAAATTGATTCATATATTTTAATCAGTAGCAAAGTGCGGGTTACTAAACTCGTTATAACTATAAATATATAATATATATTTTGTGATTCTCTGAAAACTCGAAAATAAGCTGTCCATTTGTAGAATCTGGAATACTGAACCTCGACCCATGCTTTTTCCTCGGACCCCACCCCATGAGGCCACGTTGCCACTAGTTTTGTTTGACACAGATGATGTTTTTAAATGAATAGAATAATCATTAATAAATAATTATGTGTTAAATAAATAATCTAAATAACTAATCTGAACCACTAGATTATCTAAATTAATGAATAAAATTAAAAGATAATAATTTTGTAATTATATATGATAATTGAATGTGTGAGGGGCAAACATGGAAAATTCTCTCCCAAGAAAACCAACGTCAACTCCTCCTCCATTCCAGATTAAAATAAATTACCCCTCAAAACGTTAAATTGTCAAAACTTTTTAAATTTTGTGAATATAAACAAAATAATTATACCAATCTTCTAGATTTTAAAATCATCTTTCAATCAAGAGTACTATTCTCATATTTTTTTAAACATTTTTTGAAAATGCAAATTTTTAATATGTAATTTGCATTTTGGGCTGCATTTTAGCGTTGTGTATGGATTTTGCATTTTTAGTTTAATATGTAATTTGCATGGCGGGCTGCATTTTTATTGAATTATTTTGAGTTTGCATTTTGCATTTTGCATTTTCATAATTTTGTATTTTGGAAGCATCTGCATGACCTGCTACTTCAATTTTTTGCATTTTGTATTTTTGTATTAAAACACAGCTGAAAATGCAAATTTTAAAAAAATTTCATTTTCAAAAAAAAAAGTTTCAGAAACATATCAAGTCTGGTCTTGTTTGAAAGAAGATGAAAAACTGAATCAAATGATATAATTTTTTTGCTAAAATTCTTAAAATGAACGAGCTATGATTAATTAAAGTTAAATGGGTTTTTTTTTAAATGGTGGCCGGAGGTGGCTGAGCCAATGCGCGTGAGTTTTTCTTTTTTATTCTTCAGTTTTACCCCTAATCAATATGTCATTTGTCATTACCAGAATAGTTCTGTACGTTCTATGTTTAAGATTCTATATAGAACTTTACCCTATATATATATATATATATATATATATATATATATATATATATATAGAGAGAGAGAGAGAGAGATAGAGAGAGAGGAGGGTTCATGCGAGAACCGTTGTTAGTGCGAGAACCGCGAGAACAAATCTCGGCCGTTCCTTGAATATGGGAAGTTTCATGGATGGTAAGCGTGGAGGGATAGAGTGTGGCAGGGTGCATGTGAGGAATTCATGAGTGCGCAATGACATTGTAAGAGGGGGAATTGTATGGCTCAGATTGGTTCTCGCACTAAGAATGGTTCTCGCATGAACCCTCCCCTATATATATATATATATATATATATATATATAGGGGAGGGTTCCATTGAGAACCGATTTTAGTGCGAGAACTGCGAGAACCAATATTAACCGTTGATTTGATAAGTGGAATTCATGGATGGAGAGCGTGGAGGGATCATGTGTGGCAGGGTGTATGTGAGGAATTCATGGGTGGGCAATGACATAGAAAGATGGGGAATTAGAGAGCTCAGATTGGTTCTCGCGGTTCTCGCATTAAAAATGGTTCTCGATGGAACTTCTACATATATATATATATATATATATATATATATATATATATATAGGAGGGTTCATGCGAAAAGTGTCTTATTTGCGAAAAATATGAGAAGCAATTTCAGCCCTTGATTACTTTTTGATCTTGTGGTTCACATTAATTATAATAAATATTATTTTTAATTCAAAGGGTATATTCGTAAACAAAAAATGTACTCTCTACTCCTTCTAATTAGTTTTTCTCTCTAATTAATTTTTTTCTACATTTTATTTTTATAATTTTTCTAAGTAATTCTTTTTTCCAGAACCTTATATATATTCGTTGTTCAGCAATGAATAATTATATTTTGGTATGATTTTTTTATCTTTTATTATCACCATAGTGTTCATTAATAAACACAACAAAAAAATATGATTTTTCAGTTATCACTATTTTAGGTAATTATTACTAACTTATTGAGTAATAAATTTAAATCTATTGTTAATGTTAATGAATTTAAGCATGTTCAAACGTAATACAAAATATATTCTACAAAATTTAGTTTACTAACCTCAAATTAGGACTGTTTGCCATTAAACAACAGAAAAAAAAATTTAAAAACCTGAAATTCAAACAAATCGTATATTAAAACCTAAATATTTAAAAGAAAAATAAATACATCTAAGAACACACCATTGAACATAGATATCAATGATGATTAACATGAAAATCAGTTGTGATGAACACCAAAAAAAGAACATATGTGACCATTTTCATGATATCATCTACAGAACTATAAAGAGAGAAACTCTTCTAGGGTTTTTTAAAAATATGAAAAAATGAGATCTTTTAGGGTTTCTGAACATGGGGCGGCGGCGGCGGCGGGGGTTAGGTTTGAGGTTGGTGTGGGGCCAACAGCAGACGGATGTGGAGGAGCCTCGTCGGATTTGATGCGTGTTGGATTATGTGCAGAGATAATTAATGAGTACATTGTATCCAAAGTTATAAGAGACTAAAGGGTCACACTGCTACACACTCAATTAGAACAGTTCGGAATTTACCAATATTCGTGTGGAAATAATTAATCAAAATTAATCAAAAAAATTAATCAGTTGAATTAATTATTAAAAGGGAATAAATAATAAATAATTATTTATTATTCAAAAGGGAATTAAATATTAAGTTTAATATTTAATGGACCAGTTAATTAATAGTTAATTAACTAACTAGTAAAGTCTAGGGGGTCAAAGTGCAAGGAATGAAACTTCAAATAAAGTCGTGGGCTTTAATTGAATGGGCTTGGGCTTAGATAAAGTTTAAGTATTTAAACCTAGAAAAAACTCATTTATCTAAAAGGGTTTTTTTATAAAACAACAAGGAAAAGCCCTAGCCTCCCTCTCCACCCCTTTGCGTCGATCTCTCCCTCTCTCCCTCTCTGCGTCGAGTTCGACTAACACCCAAGGGGTGTTCACGGTTTTGCTTGCGTCAATCACCACACACACACGCAAAGTTCGCGTGTCGATTTTCAGGTAATTTCAGGAATGGTCTAGCAGCCAGTTCGTTGGTGATGTAGTAGTGGTGGACTTACTTTAGCAATCCCAAGATCAAACAAGTATTGTTTTTCTAAATCTTTTATCTGGATTGTTATTGAGAAACTTATATGATCATTAGTAAGATCCTAACCCTTTTGGGGTTTAGAGGGTTATGTTCAATCTGTTTCCGCTTTAGGATTGAACCAGTAGAATCAAACCCAGGGCTTGACCAGTTTGTGTCATAAGGTGGTTTGGTCAGATCAAAACCCTTCATTGCGTTGGGCTGTGACATCGACAAATTTGAAGGAGGCGATGGTGGCGCTGTTGTCGAGTAGTGGCAACCGGCGATGAGTCCATGTGAGGTCTGTTGTGTCGAGAAATGATAACCGGCTGTGGTGGCGATGTTGTCGTCGGATCTGAGAGGGGATGGTGTAGAGGACGGTGTGGCAGCGGCTTGTGTGAGAGAGCCCAACGCAATGAAGGATGCAGAGAGATAGAGACGGCGGATTATGTGACAGAGGGCTGGTGTGAGACGGTGCAGCGGCGGCTTGGTTGGTAACCGCCGATGGTGTAGAGGCGGCAACCGGCGGCGGGTAAGGGTGCAGAGAGAGAGCATTCGTTTTTTATATTTTGGGAATAGGGTAGGGATCATGGGACAATATATGAGGAGGAGAGAAGAGAGAGAGAATGGAGAGAACAGGAGAGAGGATAGGCTTATGTCTATTTTACCCCTCCTTTATTAAATAAATAACATTTAAATTGTTTTTAATTACTAAAATGCCATAAGGTATTATAACCATTGATTAAATGATCAAATAGCTCAGAACGCTTCTCGTAGTTTTCGCAAATAACATCATTTTCGCATGAACCTTTGTCTATATATATATATATATAGTAAGGTTACACATAGAACATCTCTTATACATAGAACCTAAAGAAAGCTTGGTGATTACACGTGTCGTCAAGAAAAAGGGCAAAAAAGAGATTTTGGCTTTTATTCACATACTCACGCGCCTCACAATTTAACTTCACGGACATTCAATTTTTTCTTTAAAAAAAATACCCCTCGATTCTTCTAATGATCGTAACTATGTCATGTTTAAGATGTTTAACAAAACAAATTATACCATTAGATTTAGTTTTTCTTCCTCTTCAATTCAAGACCATTTTTCCCATATTTCTAAAATTTTTATTTTGAAAATGCAATTACGAAAATGCAAGTCTCAAATCTAAACATGCAATTGAGGATAAAGATGATAACCAAAATGTAATCTAAATGAAGATGATAACCAAAATGCAATTTAGTTGAAGATGATAACCAAATTGCAACCCACATGAAAAAATTTTAGGAACTTTTAAAAAAAAAAAATTCAAGTCCGAAAATGCAAAATGCAAATTTGGAAATGCAAGTCTATTTAAATAGAAAAAATAAAACAGAAGAAGTAGAATCATCATCGAATATGCAACAGAAACATACACTAAATCAAAATAAATTAAAATGCAAATCAAATATTTATATTCCAAACCAATATGATACAAAATCAAAATGCAAAACCAATATCCTCACAGAAAATGCAAAATCCAAAGATGATACATAATTCTTATTCTTATTAAATGAATATGCAGATAAGTAAAAACTAAAAATGCTAATAAGATTAACTAAAAAAACAACCAACTAAAATGCATAACTCCCCTCATATTCAAAAGAACCCAGAAAACAAAAAAATACAAAATACAGAAAGCTAAAATAAAGATCATTGATTTACTAAACTAAAAACATCATTCAAAGCACCCAAAAAACATAACACACCACAATATCTCAGCCCACAATCATATATAAAGAGTAAAAAATGCAAGCCAACAATTGAAGGTAACTAAAATGCAAAAAACTGAAAATGCAAATACATCATAAAAATGAGAAAGAGAAAGAACAAAGGGTGTATAACCCACTAATATAAAAATTTTACAAACAATTTTCACTAGTCTAGTTAGAATACTTAACATACACATTCGATTATGAAGCGTCTCAAAAAACAGATGGTGAAGCGGTGAATGGTCTTCAACGATCTATAAGCCAGAGTCGATGGTAGATCTTTTGACAAAAAATGAGAGAACAAAAGCAAATTTGTGACTACTATATTGCTTCATATCAAAGTGAACAAAAACCAAACCCGTCGTCCAAATTCGTTTCGAGACCGTATCATCCGTAGATCTACATAGATCTACTTCAATTCCGAAGTGCAAGGATTCAAAAAATGTCAGACAGAACTTGGCTCGCCGCTTCATGGGGTGGTTGACGCCGGCTTGATTTGAAAAGAAATATGTGCCTGAATAACCACCGGAGAGATATTTATATCACGATGAGAGAGATAGAGTAAAGATTTGAAATTGGGTTATGTGTGGTAACGTGGAAGGAGAAGAAAGAACAAATGAGGAGAGATACATATTATGTTGTTCCAATTCTACCCTGTAACTTAATTATTTGCTTTTTGGAAAAGGAAAAAAATTAAGAAATTAATAATAGCCATTGATTTCAAGATCGGGCTTAGAATATTTCTTTAGGTTTTATGTTTAAAAGGTGGTTCTATATTGACATATATATATATATATATATATATATATATATATATATATATATATATATATATATATATATATATATATATATATGTGTGTGTGTGTGTGTGGGGGGGGGGGGGGGGGGTTATTATAATAATGAATATTTAGATGAGAATGGGAGAATAAATCGTAGTCATCAATTAGATGTTGATCTATTAGATCTAACGGTCGTAATTACACGTCGCAATTTATGGCCGTCGCAATTCATGGTTGGGTTATGAATTAAATGAGGGGCAATTGTAAATCATCCGCTCAAATCAAATGGAAGGCCAAGATTGAGTCTCTCATTCTCAATTAAATATACATTCTCAATTAAATATACCACTATATATATATATATATATATATATATATATATATTTAGGCAAAAGTTCAAAAGAGAACTGTTTTTCGTACGAGAACTGCGAGAACTATTTTTAGTGCCATTAATAACTTATTAATACGGGCATTTTTGTAATTTAATTATTTACCCAACCGTGAATTGCACCCGGGTGAGCCGGCTATTATTTCTTAGGATTGATTTTTCGGAAATAACCCTCATTAATGTGTCATTAATGAGTCATTAAAGCGTCATTAACGAGCCATTAATGAGCCGCCAAAAAATCTTTGTCATGGATTAATATTAATCAAGGGCCAAGACTGGTTCTGATAGTTCTCATACGAAAAACATTTCTCGTTAAAACCTTATATCTATATATATATATATATATATATATATATATATATATATATATGGAAATGTTCAGATAAGAATGAGAAATTAAATGAGAATGTGAGACACAATCTTATGCGTTCATTTTGTAAGTGGAGTTCATGGATGGAGAGCGTGGAATAATAGAGTGTGGCAGGGTGCATGTGAGAAATTCATGGGTGGCCAATGACATTGAAAGAAGGGGAATTGGACGGCTGAGATGAAGTCTCTCATTCTCATTTAATTTAAAGTTCTCATTTGAACCTTCCAATATATATATATATATATATGCAAAAGTTCAAACGAGAACTGTTTTTCGTACGAGAACTGCGAGAACCAATCTAAGCCGTCCAATTCCCCTTCCCACTCATGAATTCCTCACATGCACCCTGCCACATTTGATCCATCCACGCTCTCTATCCATGAACTTCCCATATCCAAAGAACGGCTGAGATTGGTTCTCGCAGTTCTCGTACGAAAAACGGTTCTCGTTTAAACCCTCACCTATATATATATATATATATATATATATATATATATATATATATATATATATATGGGATGGTTCATACGAGAACCGTTTTTCGTACGAGAACTGTGAGAACCAATTACAACCATTGATCAAAGAGATGGAGTGTTGAGATTAAAGAGTTGTTAATGGATAATCTTAAACTAATCAAACTTAACCTTAATTAACTAAGGGTAATTTGGACATTTTAACATTACCCCCACATTTTTTAAACTACTATATACATCAAACGGAAATGTGTTAAATTACGAAAATTATACCAAATTAACGAGAAAACTATACTCTTTAATCTGAGACCGGTCTTGATATATTTTTTCAAAAATAAAATTCTGGGTTTTTTTTTTCAATACAGCGACATGTGCACTAGTGCAAAATTTGAAGATCGGTCTTAAATTAATCTGAGACCGGTCGAGCTGTACTGAATAAAAACCCAGCAAAACATGACTTTTTTTTCTTCCAAAAAAATATATCAAGATCGGTCTTAAATTAAAGAGCATAATTTTCTCGTTTATTTGATATATTTTTCGTAATTTAACACCTTCTTGTTTGATAGATATATTAGTTTTAAAAGAAATAGGGGTAATGTCATAATGTCCATACTACCATTTCCTGTTTAAATTAAATATAAAAGACAAGAAATTAAATGATTGGCCTGAAATGGTTCTCGCAATTCTCGTACGAAAAACAGTTCTCGTTTGAACCGCACCTATATATATAAAGGAGGGATCCGGTGAAAACACGTTTTAAATAAAGAACGGTGAGAACACTTGTAGGCCAATCATTTGGTTTAATTAAGGTATGTTGAGTTTATATCGCTTACCTAATTAAACCAAATAATTAAAATTAACATACCTTAATTACACCAACTTAATATCAATTATTAAATAAAGATAATCCAAAGACTATAAATTATTCTCATCGTTCTCACTTTAAAAGATGTTCTCATTTGATCCTGACTCTCTCTCTCTCTCTCTCTCTCTCTCTCTATATATATATATATATATATATATATATATATATATATATATATATATATATGGGAGGGTTCATGCGAGAATCGTTGTTAGTGTGAGAACCGCGAGAACCAATCTCGGCCGTTCCTTGAGTATGGGAAGTTTCATGGATGGTGAGCGTGGAGGGATAGAATGTGGCAGGGTGCATGTGAGGAATTCATGGGTGGACAATGACATTGAAAGAGGAGGAATTGGACGGCTCAGATTGGTTCTCGCGGTTCTCGCACTAAGAATGGTTCTCGCATTAACTTTTTCCTATATATATATATATATTCTCAATTTAACTTTTTTATTTATATATAAATGTATGTATGCGTGTGTAGGTTTTATATATAAAAACAAGTGGTTAATTTATCTATTAATTTGAGTTACATTTTAGTGGATTGTTCGGAATTACTACATGGTATTTACAATATTGTAAATGTCACTCTTCAGTTTGATCTTTCTCGTTCATTAATTAAAAGTTTCATCCACAGGTGATGTTAGGTGGAGGTACTGATACGTCTATATCCACCATGGAGTGGGCAATATCTCTTTTACTCAACAATCCGAATGTTTTAAAGAAGGCGCAGTCTGAGATCGACTATTATGTGGGAAAAGATCGTCTTCTTAAGGAAACAGACATGGCTCACTTACCGTATCTTGGTTGCATAATAAAAGAGACTATGCGGATGTTCCCAGCAGGTCCTTTGTTACCTCACGAGTCAGCACATGACTGTGTGGTTGGAGGTTATCACGTCCCTAAAGGGACAATGCTATTAGTAAATGTATGGGGGATACAAAATGATCCGAATATATGGGGTGACCCGAAATCATTTAGACCAGAGAGATTTGAAGGCTTAGAAGGTAGTAGAGATGGTTTTAAGTTAATGCCGTTTGGGTTTGGAAGGCGAAGTTGTCCAGGGGAAGGCATGTCAATGAAAATGGTCGGATTGGGGCTGGGAGCGCTTATCCAGTGCTTCGAGTGGGAACGAATAGGTGATAGTGAAGTTGATATGAGTGAAGCGGCCGAGGGAATAAGCATGCGAAAGGCTATACAGTTGGTCGCAGTTTGTCGTCCTCGTCCTACAATGCTAAATATACTATCACAACTTTAATTATCCAGCATGCAAAATTTGTGTTAAAGTTATAATTAAACTAAGTTCATAAGATCGAAGGTGTCCTTAGAAATTGTATAATAATCATTCTAATAAAAATGATGGCATGTTTTATTCGATCCATAGGCTTTCAATTATCAATTAACTTGGTTAACAGCCAGCTAGCATTATATTTCATTGCATCATTAATTCATTAGCCATCTGTAAATGTCTCCTTAATTGATTGTGCTTAGTCTTCTATGCATACATGAATTAAGCTTTGTTTCTGGTTAATAATTAAAAATGTTTCTGGGATGAGTTTCAAATTATGATAGAACTGCTTTTCTTTCAGTAAATTTGTCTTCAACCATAATTGGTCTGACATTAATCCACCCCCCCCCCCCCCCCCCCTCTTTTTTTTTTTTAACAATTATAGTTTCAATATTCACGATTTATTTTATTTTAAACAAAACATTTACAGATTAATTAGGAAGTGAGTTAAGTGGCTAAAAACCAAAGTCTAACCACAAGCTACTATTGAAATATTTTCAGATTAATGATGAAAATTTGACAATTAAAATATATAAAGAAATAATAAATCCGATTATTTCTTATAGTTACCAAGTTTCGGGCTAACGACTGATTGATCCTCCTCGATCAAACACTATAAGAGATGTAGAATGAGAGTGTCCCATTATCGGACTATTTAAAACAGTACACAAATAGTAAACACCAACCTGAAATCCTCGAATCCCAAGCAAGCAAACCGAAAACCATACGGATGATACTCGTGCCTTAAAGGTGTTTAAGTCGTCTATATTGTTGTAAGCCTCAAACGTAACAACTCAGGAGCCCTAACGGTTCCGCAAATAAGGGGCAGCTCCACATTTCGTGGGCTGACCTCCTCTCCATGTTTCTGACTGAAGACCGGGTACAAACAGGATGGAGATGGCCTATCTTGCATGGGTGAAATACCCGAACCAAAACCCGCTTTACAAAAAACTAATGCACCGTAGCCCATAGCGACGATGCTTAAAGTGCAAAGTGCGCCTACACGCCCCATTTCCGGGCACGCGGCTCACGGCTAGGCGCGCGTGTGGGGGAAACTCCTACTTGACTCCTACCATTTTGTTTGAATGATAAGGGAGAGAAATCCCTTATAAACCCACCAAAACATCACTCTCTCTCTCTCTTCCAATGTGGGACCAGAAAACTTTGACAACATTCAAGTCTACTAACTTTAAATTCCAACAATCTCCCACCATGTTGAAAAGTTTTGTATCATTCAGATATGCAATATCACATAAGTGTCACAAAGATTAAACCCAGTTTGATGCAAGTGAACAAAGAAAATCGATTCAACGGTATCTTGTGGATTTAAACCAAGAATCTAGTGTCCTCTACGGCCCACCTACACATATCACATAATACCTTCCAGTTTCATTAAACGCGAATATGGCCATGCACTATAAATCCTTTTCATAACCTTCTAAAAGATAAACCATATATCTTCATTCAAGACGGCACCACCTCTAAGTCATATAGACAAAGTCTTTACAACACCTTCGTTGCTTAGAGGACTCCAAAACTTTGTTAAGAGAGTAAACTTAACCTAGTTCTCGACAACGACATACTATAAGTTGGACTTATAAACTCGTGTAATGTAAGTATACTTGGTTGAGTTAATTTAATTTCTCTAAATTGCAAAGCTCATCTAACATCATTTAAACAACCCTTTCAAGATAAATTTGGTTTATATCGAATTTTGATCCTTAAACTAGCTCAATATCTCTCTCTCTCTCTCTCTCTCTCTCTCGACATATATATACCCACGAGAATACACACAAAGAGCACTCACTAACCCCAAAAACAAGCTAAAACCCAAAGAAAATCACCTCTACATGATCATAATAACGTTAGGGATCATACCTGAATGCTTCCTTGATGGTTTGAGGTGAAAATCACAACTTTTTGCACCCTCCTTCTTGTTCTCGGTTCCAACTTGAAGCTAGCACACACACACTCGTTTCACGAGAAATGGAACAGTGTCATCTAGGACCGTCAATGGATCGGATCATGATCTAGATCCGATCCGATCTGCTCCATTTAAATGATCCAACGGGTCAAAAAATCCAATCCATTGATCCAATAAGAGATCCAATGGGCCGATCCATTTAAATAAATCACTACATGGATCGATCCAAGATATGTCTGGGTCGATCCATTTAATATCAAAAAATCCGCCACCACCTTCACCACCACCGCCGACCACCACCGCCCACCGCCGCCCACCACCGCCCACCACCACCGACCGCCGCCGCCGACCACCGCCGCCAACCATCGTCGCCGACCACTACTGCCGCCGCCGACCACCACCGCCACCACCGCCGCCGACGATGGTAGGGTTGGGTGGGTGGGGGTGGGTGGGGTAGGTTGGGGTAGGGTGTGGGTGGGGTGGGGTAGTGTAGGGTAGGGTAGGGTAGATAAGGTAGGGGTAGGGTGGGGTAGTGAGGTGGGGTGAGGGTAGGGTGGGGTGGGGGTAGGGTGGGTATGGTGGGATAGGGGTGGGGTGGGGGTGGGGTGGGGTGGGGTGGGGTGGGGGTAGGGTGGGGTGGGTGGGTTGGGGTAGGGTGGGTGTGGTGTGGTGGGGTAGGGGTGGGGTAGGGTAGGTGGGGTGGGATAGGGTGGGGTGGGGTGGGTAGGGTGGGATAGGTAAGGTGGGGTAGGGGTAGGGTGAGGTGGGGTAGGGGTAGGGTGGGGTTGGGTGGGGTAGGGTAGGATATGTAGGGTGGGGTAGGGTGGAGTGGGAGTGGGGGTAGGGTAGGGTGGGGTGGGGTTGGGGTAGGGTAGGGTAGGGTAGGGTGGGGTAGGGTAGGGTGGGGTAGGGTGGGGTGGGGTAGTGTAAGGTAGGGTGGGGTGGGGTAGGGTAGGGTAGGGTGGGTAGGGTTGGGTTGGGGTGGGGGTGGGTGAGGTAGGGTGGGGTGGGGTAGGGTATGGTGGGTGAGGTAGGGTGGGGTGGGGGTAGGGTGGGGTGGAGTGATGGTAGGGTAGGTAGGGTGGGGTGGGTGGGGTGGGGTGGGGGTGGCGTGGGGGTGAGGTAGGGTGGGGTGGGGTTTGGTGGTGTGGGGTGGGGGTGGAAGAGTTATTTGATATATTTATTATATAAATTAAATTAAATTAATAATATTAAATGTGTCGCTCCGGGTCGTGATCAATTAATTATTGATCCGATCAAAATCCAACTAAATGGATCTTAAGTTATTGAATCAGATCCAAATCCAATTAAATGGATTAGCGGGTCAGATCAGATATTTAACCGATCCGATCCGATCCAATACATTGACAGCCCTAGTGTCATCTATCAATCAACCTAAGCCCGTCTAAGTAAGTAGTGTATACCTATTAACCATTTTGTAATGAATGGTCAAATAAGTCGAATAAACCAAATCCATCAATCCATTATCTCAAACACAACTCGAAAACAACAATAATAATACTAACAACACTCTTTTATAGATTTCAGACATTGGGTATTACAAACGGTAGATACAGATTATTTGTAAGGTTTTTTTTTTTGTTTGTTTATCATTAAACTAGGATATGTACGTTTTATTTAAGGTTAATTTTTTTGTTTGTTTATCATTGAACTAAGATATGTTTATTTCATTATTGTTATGATGCAGCTTAATGGTTATTTTTGTTTTTGTATGAAATGTTCAATAGTGAATTGAGTATTATATTGCTTTGTTTTTTAGCTAGTCATTGTTCAATGAGGTTGAACAAAATATTCTTTTTAGGTTGTTCATCTTGATTATTGAAAAATGGACATTAAAAAGAAATAATGTATCATCTTGTGGTAAAACTTAACAGTGACGATCCCCATAGTGAAAAGTCACAGTTTTACTTTAACGGGTATATCCAGTGATAATTACCAATTTAATTACGTATTTTATATTAAAGGGGGATACCTGTTTCCCCGTTTACCAGACGAGGATGACGGGAACAAGGGGACCAATCCCCGCCCTGTTGCCATTCCAAGCTGCATGGGGTGGTTTATATATAGCCGCACCCACAGCCCTCGCGGTTCCACAAATAGGGGACAGGTCCACATTTCGTGGGCTGACCTCCTCTCCACACGTTTCTGATCAAAGACCAGGTTCCAACCAAATGGAGCTGACCCGTCTTGCACGGATCAAATACCCGAACCACGACCCGCTTTACATAAAACTAATGCTCGTTAGCTCCTAGAGACGTAAGTGCAAAGAGCGCCTGGTGCGCGCCACTGGTGCGCACGCAGCTCACGGCTAGGCGCACTTGTAGGGGGAACCCCTACTTGAGACCCACCATTTTGTTTGAATGATTGGGGACGGAAATACATTATAAACCCATCAAAACATCACTCTCTCTTCCAATGTGAGACTAGAAAACTTGACAACATTCAAGTCTACTAACTATAAATTCCAACAACTACGTATCAAATTCACAGTCAATACATAAGCCAAACGACAAGTCCATAGACAATAGTATAAGTTTATCATTATAAGTAATAAAGTACCCAGTACTTCTTACTAAGCAACTGAATTTTACAAGTACACGACATGTTTCGAATAAACAAGTGTCACCTTATGCGGGCTGATTCAATAGAAGTATATAAATCAAAAGCCATTTAGAAAACATGTAATTATATAAATACAAGGAATATTAACCATTCCCGACCCAATCATCTATGTACCCGTTTTAGAAAATTCTACTAAGTTCACCTAACTCTATCCAACTTAAGACTCCATCAAAGAAAGAGCTATCAGACAAACAACCTAAACAATTATACTAAGTATTGAGTCAAAATGAGTCTTAAATTCTTAATCAATACAGTAATAAATATTCCGAATAGACACAATAGCATTGCATTCTAATGGAAATAACGTGACGCTTTCAGCATCAATTGCCTACGAACTATCGGGATCAATCGAATCAACACGTCGTATTTTCAAGGGTAACGAGTTGCGTTCATACGAAATAACAAAATCTTTGTAGTAAAAACCGGAGATAAAATTGACGGCACTAATTTCTCCCCTAATCTATTTTATACGACTAGGGTTAAAATTAAGATAATATCAAAACTTCCAAGGATCCAAGTTACCCAACTAATATCAGTTTTAGCGAAATAGGATCAACCAACCAATAATAATAATCAACCACAAACAATAAAGTATTGAAGTAAGTAAAAGCAAGAGACACCGAGATTTACGTGGAAAACCCAAAACGGGAAAAAACCACGGGCGGAGGAAGCCGAGAATCAATCCACTATAATACTGCAGTTCTTACAAGCTTGAAAGGAGAACAAATTACAAAGCTTTAATGGTGAATGATGATTAAGGATTAAACCCTAATTGGGTGCTCCAATCCGTACGTACGCCTCATGTGATATATATACACATTAATTAATTTAAGTTTGGCATAATGGCAAAAATGGCCCCTCAAAAATAAATATATGTTAATTTGAAGACATATATTTTACAATCTCCACCTTGGCTTCAAATGAACATATCAGACCAAAAACAACAAAAAATCATCATACCAGCAGCTCGTCAAACTCCAAAGCTTGAAAAAAGAATAATACCTGCAATCATCATATAGAGAAAAATTGATTCTGAAAAGATAATAATACCGGCCTCCTCCACCAAAAGCCCATCGGGCTCACTTGCGATCAGAAACACCCACCAAGTCCAAACATAAGTCGAACTTGGCCACCGGAAGACTTTTTGTAAACATATCAGCAGGATTATAATTTGTATCAATCTTGCTTAGAACACAATCACCTTTAGCAATGATCTCCCGCACAAAATGATATCGAATATCAATGTGCTTTGTTCGTTCATGAAACATCTGATCTTTACTCAAGAAAATAGCACTTTGATTATCACAGAACACCGTGCTAACCTTAATGGCATCATCGAGTTCTCCAAATAACCCCTTTAACCAAATAGCCTCCTTAATAGCTTCTGTAACCGCCATATACTCTGCCTCAGTAGAGGACAATGCAACTGTAGACTGCAAATGGGCTTTCCAACTAATAGCACAACCATTGAAAGTAAACACATACCCCGTGATAGATCTCCGTTTATCTAAGTCTTTGCCATAATCTGAATCAACATAACCAAGCACCCCATCATTTGATTTACCAAACCGTAGACACAAAGAAGACGTGCCTCGCAGATAACGGAAGATCCACTGAACTGCATTCCAATGTTCTTTCCCCGGGTTCGCCATATATCTACTAACCATGCTAACCGCATAAGCCAAATCAGGGCGCGTGCAAATCATAGCATACATCGAAGATCCAACGGCACTAGAGTATGGAACATGTGCCATATACTCCATATCAGTCTCAGTAGTAGGACTCAAAGCGGATGATAACTTGAAATGAGCTGCAAATGGTGTGTTGACAGGCTTTGCTTCATGCATATTGAAGCGACGTAGGACTTTCTCGATATAACTCTTTTGAGAAAGATGCAAGGTCCTAGAATTCCTGTCACGAACAATTTCTATACCCAAAATCTTTTTGGCAGCTCCTAAGTCCTTCATTTCAAAATTAGCTTTTAACTGGTCTTTTAATTTTGAAATCTCCTTCACATCTTTCGCTACAATCAACATGTCATCCACATATAAGAGTAAGTAGATCATTGAACCATCGCCACACTTTTTGTAATAAACGTAGCTATCATAGGTGCACCTGCTGAATTTGTGACTAGTCATAAATGAATCAAACCTCTTATACCATTGTCTAGGAGATTGTTTGAGGCCATAAAGAGATTTATTTAATTTACACACATAGTCCTCCTTGCCAGAAACTACGAAACCCTCAGGCTGTTGCATAAATATCTCTTTCTCAAGCTCACCATTTAAGAAAGCTGTAGTAACATCGAGTTGCTCTAACTCGTAATCATTAGAAGCAACTAAACCCAACAATGCACAAATAGAAGTGTGTTTGACCATAGGATAATATATATCAGTATAATCAATACCTGGAATCTGACTGTAACCTTTAGCTACTAACCGAGCTTTATACCTTGGTTTCTCATCTGAGTTAATAGGTTCCTTGAGCTTGTAGACCTACTTGCATTTAACTGGCTTTTTCCCTTTCGGAGCAGGAACTAAATCCCAAGTACCATTTTTCTGCAAAGATTCCATCTCATTATGCATAGAAATCATCCAATCACTCGAGTCTTCAGACTTGATAGCCTCATCATAATTAACAGGCTCCAACACAGACTCAATGTCTTCAGCAACAGTAAGGGCATATGCAACAAAATCAGCTTGAGCATACCTCTTTGGAGGTATAATTTGTCTTCTCGGCCTATCTCTTGCAATGCTAGGAGTAGTAGCCTGTGGCTGTGAAGGTATTGAATTTTCACCAATAACAGGCTCATCAGTCGAGGAAGGTTGTTGATGCTCAACTGCCTTTGGAATAGTAGTAGATGAGGTAGGTAGCTCCACCTCCACATGAGTCTTCTCCTTACTTGCTTCAGATGATCCCTCCATATTGATAGAAGAGTCATTAACTCGTTGAATCATAGCGGTCTCGTCAAAAGTAACATCTCTCGAGATAATAACCTTTTTCAACTCAGAATTCCATAGTTTATAACCTTTTACCCCTGGATTGTACCCAAGAAATATACATTTTATTGCCCTCGGTTCTAACTTCCCTTTGTCAACACGTGCATAAGCTGGACAACCAAACGGTTTCAAATCTGTATAATCGGCAGGTTTACCAGACCATAACTCAAACGGAGTTTTCTTTTCAATTGCTCGTGATGGTGAACGGTTGATAACATAACAAGCAGTAGAAGCAGCCTCTGCCCAAAAAGACTTTGGTAGTTTGGAGTTTGAAAGCATACACCGGACCTTCTCCATAATGGTGCGATTCATCCTTTCGGCTACACCATTTTGTTGAGGTGTATGGATCACCGTGCGATGTCGAGTGATTCCTTCCTTTCGGCAATAGGCATTAAACTCTTCCGAACAAAATTCTAGTCCATTATTCGTATGAAGATACTTTACCTCCAATCCCGATTGTTTCTCAACCTGCACTTTCCAATTTCTAAAAGTAACAAAAACATCTCCTTTATGCTTTAAAAAGAATGACCATACCTTGCGAGAAAAGTCATCAACAATAGTAAGCATATATGAAGTTCCACCTTTCGAGACAACTTGTGCCGGTCCCCATAAATCTGAGTGAACATAATCAAGTGGTCCTTTAGTTGTATGGATACCACTCATGAATCTCACCCGTTTAGCGTTGCCGTAAACACAGACTTCACAAAACTCTAGATCAACAATGTTTTGCCCTCCAAGAAATCCTCTTCGACTTCATTCAGACATGCCTTGAAAACTCATATGGCCAAGTCGAAGATGCCAAAGACGAGACTGATCTGGATCAGATAAGGACTTTGAGACAACAGTTGCATCACTCGAAATTGTTTGCCTCTCAAGAAAATAGAGATTAGAAGTTTTTCGTTTGGCCCTTAGAATGTCATTCTTGAATACCTTCATAACTCCACCTTTACCAGCAAATTCATACCCCTTTTCATCAAAGGAACTGAGTGATATTAAGTTACGCCTGAGGTCTGGAACATATTTAACATCCTCCACGGTTCGGATAACTCCATCAAACATACGAATCCTTACAGAGTCATGCCCGATAACAGGACATGTAGAATTATTGCCCATCATAACATAACCCTGATTAACTTCTTCAAATGTGTAAAACCAATTTTTGTTGGGACACATATGAAAAGTACAACCGGAATCAAGTATCCAATCTCCAGTAGATTTTACATAATCTGGATAAACTGTTAGAAGTTCTCCAATACAACCAACCTCAGCTACATCAGCTTCACCTAAATTACTAGCTTGACCACCCTTTGCTGTTGTTTTCTCTTTTTCTTTATTTTTCAATTTGAAACATTCATCAATAATATGTCCTTTCTTACGACAATAATTGCAATACTTTCTTTTGCCCTTAGATTTAGATCTCGCCCTATGAGAGGATTGAGAGTTATTACCTCTTTCAGTTGATCTACCTCTAGCATTTAAACCTTCGGCTTTCGTGTCACCTGAATCACCACCTGTAATCTGTTCCATCTTCTCTTTCGAATCCAAAGCAGCTAAAACCTCATCCAGTACAAGTGTGTCACGACTGTAAATAATAGTATCACGAAAGTGAGTGTAAGAGTCAGGCAAAGATGATAATAAAAACAGAGCCAAATCTTCATCATCATACTCAACATCCATATTCTCTAAGTTACTGACTAACTCTTTGAATATGGATATATGATTAGTTAAAGAACTCCCTTCAGTCATCTTCAGATTGAACAATCGTTGCTTTAAATGCAACTTGTTGGGTAAGCTCTTTGTCATCAATAATTGCTCCAACTTTAACCATAAAGCAGCCGCAGAAGTTTCCTTCAACACATCTTGCAAAACATCATTAGATAAATGTAAACGAATTTGAGACGAAGCTTTTAAATCTTTTACCTCTTTTTCTGCCTGGGACCATGAAGCTGGCATTTTTTCAAAGCCTAAAAGTGCCTCATGTAAATCCATTTGAATCAGAATATCACTCATCTTAACTTGCCATAAAGGAAACCTAGTGTTCCGGTCTAGCAACGGAATATCATACTGTAACATCCTGAAAATGGGTCTGGTAGTACCTAGTTGTATTTCATGCTCAAAGGATTGTACCATGGCTTAATTAAGAATTGTTGTGATTAAATGATATTTTGTTAGTTAAAGTGGATACATGGGGGTTATATGAAAGTTGGAGTTAATAAGTAAAAATAATAAAATGTTAAACGGTTCCATGTAATGATTCCGTAGATGTCCCCGTTAGTTGAAACGGGTAACATTAAGTTATGTTTTAAGTTGAACAGGAGAACAAATTACCTGTGTGGGGTATTAGATCTTGAGTTGGTCTAAGTCTTTATAAGACTTATTTGCTTTCCCCAAAACACACACATACGTACGCATACACACACTCGGTTCTTTGGATTTTGAAGAGAAATCAAGAAGGGGAAAGGATTGTCAAGTGATTTCAACAACAAATCAAGCTCCGATCTGCTGTGTATTATCAGATTTGTAAGTGTTCTTGAGCTCCAAATCTAGTTTTGAGTTTGTAAATATTAAACCTCAAATGGAAGGATTAAATGGTGTTTTGATGTGGGTTTTATGTACATAAGATGTTAGCCAACTTCTATAGATGTTAAATAAAGTATATAAACGATTAAAGTTGAGTTTTAGTCGATTTGGGTGTCAAAAATGGGTATTTGCAGGTCTGTCCACGAACAGGGACGAAGTCTGCTGTTTGTGACTTTCCTACGGCCGCAGAAGGTTTTCCCTACGGCCGCAGAAGGGATTTTCTCCTACGGCCGCAGAGGATTTTCCCTACGGCCGCAGAAGGTTTTTTTCTGCACAGCAACCCAAACTTTGAAAAATCATATAAAATCAACCGTAACTCCGTTTGAGGCGTATGACCTGTCGTTTCGAAGCTAAGAGAGTCTATTTTCATAATATTATAATTTCAAGGGATGATACGGAAATGACTTTGGTTAAATACCTAGTTTAGTGATGGGTAGTCATGGCATATGGGGTGTGTGAGATGTTTAGCAATATATCTCGCCTATTGAGCTTATGTGTATGCTATTATATGGTGCTTAAACATGAATGGTGGTATTTTTAGGTACTACTTGACTTTATTGGCATTGTGTGTAGTGGCTAAACATAAGTACTCTATTATAGGTGAACCGTACGACTCCGAAGAACGAGACAATCACGATATTTGTTTACTGTAGCCTCTAGCCTCTCAGGTGAGTATAGGATGACATAAGAATTAATATAACCGTGTTACATGTTATTTATATGTGCTAGTAATTCCATGAAATGTAATTAAACTTGATGTATGCTATGTTTATGCATAACACATGTAACAATTGAACCATGATTTATGATATGATTTATGATATGATTATGAATATGCAAGAAGCATGTATGAATTGAACCATGGATATTATATGGTTATGATATGCGTGCTATGAGGCCCGAATGGGTCAGATTTGTAATTGTGATCGGATCCGAGATATGAGGGCTAGTTATACTCCTGGTACGGGGCCAGCACGAGGACTGGGGCGTTTTGAGACCTGCGGGTCGATGATAGCGTCAATCTGGGGTTGCAAACCCAGCGTTCCCCAAGAGTTAATGAGGCCAGCACGAGGTCTGGGGCGTTTGAGACTTGGTCGATGATAACGTCAACTGTCTGGGGTTGCAAACTCAGCGTTCCTTGTAACTTATGAGAATGACTTATTGTTGTAATCATGAAGGCTTTGGCCTGAAACGCAACGGTGGACCGCTACCCGCTCACCCACCCGCGCGGTTGATGTGTCTGGTTTCCCCAGTTAGGAGTGTTGAGTCGGGCTAGCTACCCTGCAAGATTATGCTTCCTTCTGGCTGTGCCAGCTCATCGCGAGATGCTAGGATAGCACTGTTTGATATATTGTTGATATGTGATATGTTTATATTACTGAATATGCTATCTTATGCTCACTAGCTTTAATTAGCTAACAGATACTCTTCCCATGACTGCAGGTAACACTTAGGCGCGTGAGCTTTGGGTACCTGATGGTTGTTAATTATCTTTTGGAGGAACACTTGTTTAGTTACTTTTAATTACTGTTTATGTTAGTATAAACTTGGTTAAGTGGTCGGTGAACAGTTTAGTAACACCAACTGATCTTTTGTATACTGTGGCTGATTTTTGGTTGTAATTATAGCCACTTTTATAATTCCGCTGCTGTTAATGAGTTTTGAAAAACAGGTTTGGCTTAAGTTAAGCTTACAAACGGATCCACGCAGTTTGGATTCTTGAATTTCAATTATTAAAATGAGAAATCTGGTTTTCAAAATCGGGGTGTTACAAGTTGGTATCAGAGCCTAGGTTTGAGTGAATTGGGTACTTGTAAAAGTATTCAGTCTCAAACCCAGGCCCGACCATTGTTTAGTGTTCCTCGGGAGGTCATGGGGTGAGTGAAAGAGTGCTGTATTCTTGAAATGCTAATGTTTACTTGCTTGTTATGCTAGTAAAATGTGATAATTATACTATATAAGTTTTGTTTGGCCAGCACACTTAATAGAATAGTATGGATGAGCACGAGGATAGAGAGGTTTATATCCGACAGTTAGAGGCTCGTATAAAGGCGTTCGAAAAACGGATGCTCGTGCATTCGGTTGTAGAATCTGAGCAATCGCCGATCTTAGAATTTTCTTATCTCTTCAACTTCCTACCTATGAGGGTAGCAGGGATCCTAGTATAACTGAGAAATGGATCCGTGAGATGGAGTTCGCTTTTGAGAATTGAACTGTAGTTGTAATAAGAGTATAAGGGATCTAATTCTCTTTCATTGTGCACCATTGCGCCGTTGAGAACAGATGAGTCCCGATAGTTTAGAGTTAAGAGATTAATTTGATAAAACCTGCAGGTCCAAATTGACTGGCTATGAGGAGTTGATGTTTGTGAACCTTTAACTGATGATAAATTTAGCTGAAGGCATTGTTCGATGATAGAAGTCCGTTGGTGACTTATCATTGTGAGTGTAAGTGAGACAGGATTCCGAGGACGGAATCCTCTTTAAGGAGGGTAGATTTGTAACATCCTGAAAATGGGTCTGGTAGTACCTAGTTGTATTTCATGCTCAAAGGATTGTACCATGGCTTAATTAAGAATTGTTGTGATTAAATGATATTTTGTTAGTTAAAGTGGATACATGGGGGTTATATGAAAGTTGGAGTTAATAAGTAAAAATAATAAAATGTTAAACGGTTCCATGTAATGATTCCGTAGATGTCCCCGTTAGTTGAAACGGGTAACATTAAGTTATGTTTTAAGTTGAACAGGAGAACAAATTACCTGTGTGGGGTATTAGATCTTGAGTTGGTCTAAGTCTTTATAAGACTTATTTGCTTTCCCCAAAACACACACATACGTACGCATACACACACTCGGTTCTTTGGATTTTGAAGAGAAATCAAGAAGGGGAAAGGATTGTCAAGTGATTTCAACAACAAATCAAGCTCCGATCTGCTGTGTATTATCAGATTTGTAAGTGTTCTTGAGCTCCAAATCTAGTTTTGAGTTTGTAAATATTAAACCTCAAATGGAAGGATTAAATGGTGTTTTGATGTGGGTTTTATGTACATAAGATGTTAGCCAACTTCTATAGATGTTAAATAAAGTATATAAACGATTAAAGTTGAGTTTTAGTCGATTTGGGTGTCAAAAATGGGTATTTGCAGGTCTGTCCACGAACAGGGACGAAGTCTGCTGTTTGTGACTTTCCTACGGCCGCAGAAGGTTTTCCCTACGGCCGCAGAAGGGATTTTCTCCTACGGCCGCAGAGGATTTTCCCTACGGCCGCAGAAGGTTTTTTTCTGCACAGCAACCCAAACTTTGAAAAATCATATAAAATCAACCGTAACTCCGTTTGAGGCGTATGACCTGTCGTTTCGAAGCTAAGAGAGTCTATTTTCATAATATTATAATTTCAAGGGATGATACGGAAATGACTTTGGTTAAATACCTAGTTTAGTGATGGGTAGTCATGGCATATGGGGTGTGTGAGATGTTTAGCAATATATCTCGCCTATTGAGCTTATGTGTATGCTATTATATGGTGCTTAAACATGAATGGTGGTATTTTTAGGTACTACTTGACTTTATTGGCATTGTGTGTAGTGGCTAAACATAAGTACTCTATTATAGGTGAACCGTACGACTCCGAAGAACGAGACAATCACGATATTTGTTTACTGTAGCCTCTAGCCTCTCAGGTGAGTATAGGATGACATAAGAATTAATATAACCGTGTTACATGTTATTTATATGTGCTAGTAATTCCATGAAATGTAATTAAACTTGATGTATGCTATGTTTATGCATAACACATGTAACAATTGAACCATGATTTATGATATGATTTATGATATGATTATGAATATGCAAGAAGCATGTATGAATTGAACCATGGATATTATATGGTTATGATATGCGTGCTATGAGGCCCGAATGGGTCAGATTTGTAATTGTGATCGGATCCGAGATATGAGGGCTAGTTATACTCCTGGTACGGGGCCAGCACGAGGACTGGGGCGTTTTGAGACCTGCGGGTCGATGATAGCGTCAATCTGGGGTTGCAAACCCAGCGTTCCCCAAGAGTTAATGAGGCCAGCACGAGGTCTGGGGCGTTTGAGACTTGGTCGATGATAACGTCAACTGTCTGGGGTTGCAAACTCAGCGTTCCTTGTAACTTATGAGAATGACTTATTGTTGTAATCATGAAGGCTTTGGCCTGAAACGCAACGGTGGACCGCTACCCGCTCACCCACCCGCGCGGTTGATGTGTCTGGTTTCCCCAGTTAGGAGTGTTGAGTCGGGCTAGCTACCCTGCAAGATTATGCTTCCTTCTGGCTGTGCCAGCTCATCGCGAGATGCTAGGATAGCACTGTTTGATATATTGTTGATATGTGATATGTTTATATTACTGAATATGCTATCTTATGCTCACTAGCTTTAATTAGCTAACAGATACTCTTCCCATGACTGCAGGTAACACTTAGGCGCGTGAGCTTTGGGTACCTGATGGTTGTTAATTATCTTTTGGAGGAACACTTGTTTAGTTACTTTTAATTACTGTTTATGTTAGTATAAACTTGGTTAAGTGGTCGGTGAACAGTTTAGTAACACCAACTGATCTTTTGTATACTGTGGCTGATTTTTGGTTGTAATTATAGCCACTTTTATAATTCCGCTGCTGTTAATGAGTTTTGAAAAACAGGTTTGGCTTAAGTTAAGCTTACAAACGGATCCACGCAGTTTGGATTCTTGAATTTCAATTATTAAAATGAGAAATCTGGTTTTCAAAATCGGGGTGTTACAAGTTGGTATCAGAGCCTAGGTTTGAGTGAATTGGGTACTTGTAAAAGTATTCAGTCTCAAACCCAGGCCCGACCATTGTTTAGTGTTCCTCGGGAGGTCATGGGGTGAGTGAAAGAGTGCTGTATTCTTGAAATGCTAATGTTTACTTGCTTGTTATGCTAGTAAAATGTGATAATTATACTATATAAGTTTTGTTTGGCCAGCACACTTAATAGAATAGTATGGATGAGCACGAGGATAGAGAGGTTTATATCCGACAGTTAGAGGCTCGTATAAAGGCGTTCGAAAAACGGATGCTCGTGCATTCGGTTGTAGAATCTGAGCAATCGCCGATCTTAGAATTTTCTTATCTCTTCAACTTCCTACCTATGAGGGTAGCAGGGATCCTAGTATAACTGAGAAATGGATCCGTGAGATGGAGTTCGCTTTTGAGAATTGAACTGTAGTTGTAATAAGAGTATAAGGGATCTAATTCTCTTTCATTGTGCACCATTGCGCCGTTGAGAACAGATGAGTCCCGATAGTTTAGAGTTAAGAGATTAATTTGATAAAACCTGCAGGTCCAAATTGACTGGCTATGAGGAGTTGATGTTTGTGAACCTTTAACTGATGATAAATTTAGCTGAAGGCATTGTTCGATGATAGAAGTCCGTTGGTGACTTATCATTGTGAGTGTAAGTGAGACAGGATTCCGAGGACGGAATCCTCTTTAAGGAGGGTAGATTTGTAACATCCTGAAAATGGGTCTGGTAGTACCTAGTTGTATTTCATGCTCAAAGGATTGTACCATGGCTTAATTAAGAATTGTTGTGATTAAATGATATTTTGTTAGTTAAAGTGGATACATGGGGGTTATATGAAAGTTGGAGTTAATAAGTAAAAATAATAAAATGTTAAACGGTTCCATGTAATGATTCCGTAGATGTCCCCGTTAGTTGAAACGGGTAACATTAAGTTATGTTTTAAGTTGAACAGGAGAACAAATTACCTGTGTGGGGTATTAGATCTTGAGTTGGTCTAAGTCTTTATAAGACTTATTTGCTTTCCCCAAAACACACACATACGTACGCATACACACACTCGGTTCTTTGGATTTTGAAGAGAAATCAAGAAGGGGAAAGGATTGTCAAGTGATTTCAACAACAAATCAAGCTCCGATCTGCTGTGTATTATCAGATTTGTAAGTGTTCTTGAGCTCCAAATCTAGTTTTGAGTTTGTAAATATTAAACCTCAAATGGAAGGATTAAATGGTGTTTTGATGTGGGTTTTATGTACATAAGATGTTAGCCAACTTCTATAGATGTTAAATAAAGTATATAAACGATTAAAGTTGAGTTTTAGTCGATTTGGGTGTCAAAAATGGGTATTTGCAGGTCTGTCCACGAACAGGGACGAAGTCTGCTGTTTGTGACTTTCCTACGGCCGCAGAAGGTTTTCCCTACGGCCGCAGAAGGGATTTTCTCCTACGGCCGCAGAGGATTTTCCCTACGGCCGCAGAAGGTTTTTTTCTGCACAGCAACCCAAACTTTGAAAAATCATATAAAATCAACCGTAACTCCGTTTGAGGCGTATGACCTGTCGTTTCGAAGCTAAGAGAGTCTATTTTCATAATATTATAATTTCAAGGGATGATACGGAAATGACTTTGGTTAAATACCTAGTTTAGTGATGGGTAGTCATGGCATATGGGGTGTGTGAGATGTTTAGCAATATATCTCGCCTATTGAGCTTATGTGTATGCTATTATATGGTGCTTAAACATGAATGGTGGTATTTTTAGGTACTACTTGACTTTATTGGCATTGTGTGTAGTGGCTAAACATAAGTACTCTATTATAGGTGAACCGTACGACTCCGAAGAACGAGACAATCACGATATTTGTTTACTGTAGCCTCTAGCCTCTCAGGTGAGTATAGGATGACATAAGAATTAATATAACCGTGTTACATGTTATTTATATGTGCTAGTAATTCCATGAAATGTAATTAAACTTGATGTATGCTATGTTTATGCATAACACATGTAACAATTGAACCATGATTTATGATATGATTTATGATATGATTATGAATATGCAAGAAGCATGTATGAATTGAACCATGGATATTATATGGTTATGATATGCGTGCTATGAGGCCCGAATGGGTCAGATTTGTAATTGTGATCGGATCCGAGATATGAGGGCTAGTTATACTCCTGGTACGGGGCCAGCACGAGGACTGGGGCGTTTTGAGACCTGCGGGTCGATGATAGCGTCAATCTGGGGTTGCAAACCCAGCGTTCCCCAAGAGTTAATGAGGCCAGCACGAGGTCTGGGGCGTTTGAGACTTGGTCGATGATAACGTCAACTGTCTGGGGTTGCAAACTCAGCGTTCCTTGTAACTTATGAGAATGACTTATTGTTGTAATCATGAAGGCTTTGGCCTGAAACGCAACGGTGGACCGCTACCCGCTCACCCACCCGCGCGGTTGATGTGTCTGGTTTCCCCAGTTAGGAGTGTTGAGCCGGGCTAGCTACCCTGCAAGATTATGCTTCCTTCTGGCTGTGCCAGCTCATCGCGAGATGCTAGTATAGCACTGTTTGATATATTGTTGATATGTGATATGTTTATATTACTGAATATGCTATCTTATGCTCACTAGCTTTAATTAGCTAACAGATACTCTTCCCATGACTGCAGGTAACACTTAGGCGCGTGAGCTTTGGGTACCTGATGGTTGTTAATTATCTTTTGGAGGAACACTTGTTTAGTTACTTTTAATTACTGTTTATGTTAGTATAAACTTGGTTAAGTGGTCGGTGAACAGTTTAGTAACACCAACTGATCTTTTGTATACTGTGGCTGATTTTTGGTTGTAATTATAGCCACTTTTATAATTCCGCTGCTGTTAATGAGTTTTGAAAAACAGGTTTGGCTTAAGTTAAACTTACAAACGGATCCACGCAGTTTGGATTCTTGAATTTCAATTATTAAAATGAGAAATCTGGTTTTCAAAATCGGGGTGTTACACATACTTCATTGAAGACATGACTAATTAACTTGATAGAAAAAATTAATCCCAATAAACCAATATCAAGAGCAACCTGGCTCTGATACCAATTGTAGTAAAAACCGGAGATAAAATTGACGGCACTAATTTCTCCCCTAATCTATTTTATACGACTAGGGTTAAAATTAAGATAATATCAAAACCTCCAAGGATCCAAGTTACCCAACTAATATCAGTTTTAGCGAAATAGGATCAACCAACCAATAATAATAATCAACCACAAACAATAAAGTACTGAAGTAAGTAAAAGCAAGAGACACCGAGATTTACGTGGAAAACCCAAAACGGGAAAAAACCACGGGCGGAGGAAGCCGAGAATCAATCCACTATAATACTGCAGTTCTTACAAGCTTGAAAGGAGAACAAATTACAAAGTTTTAATGGTGAATGATGATTAAGGATTAAACCCTAATTGGGTTCGTACGCTTCTGCCGTAGCCGACGCACAAGAAACAAATGTGAAGAATAATTTTGGTGCTCCAATCCGTACGTACGCCTCATGTGATATATATACACATTAATTAATTTAAGTTTGGCATAATGGCAAAAATGGCCCCTAAAAAATAAATATATGTTAATTTGAAGACATATATTCTACAATCTTAATCATTGACATCTTGTCGATCTAGATCCCATTCAACCCTCTTTTAGGGTAAAATTATGCACCATGATCACGATTTGATATTTAAAAGTCATGAAAGCAAGTATCTTAATGAAAGACCCAACAAACCATCACTACCATGCATAATCATCCAACAATACAACTACAGTTCTAAGAACAAAATACATACCTAAGAAAACAAGAACACAAATAGAAGAATGATAAAGGCTTCAATCTAACACCTTTATTATGTTCCAATTATCAAAGTTTTTTCACCATTATCAAACTCTAAAGAGAATTAGTCCAACAAATGAGAATTGATTCTTTTGTTCAATAGCTCGAAAATTTTAATACAAAATTGTAACAAATAATCATTTATCTTATATGGTACAATATGAAATTTAACAAAGAATTCTACCAATAGGAAATCCAAAAACATCACTTCAACCATAGTCACACCAAATATTATACAAATCACCTCCTCTGCAAAACCTAATATGATAGTGAGTTTGTGAAAACCTAAATATTGACATAGTATTATGATTCATACCAACTATAAGTCTATAAAAGTAAAAGATAGTGTGATTTATAATACAAAACAGTGGAAAGTACAATGCTTGACAAACCTTTTTTTAATTTCTCCAAGCTTGGTCGTTGAAAAGGAAATATTGTATATATATTTATAAGGGTATTAAAGTTCACTCACAGTTGCCGACTTTCTTCTCCGAACACTCCAAGCATAGACTTCTAAGTTTTTTTTACAAACTTCAATAAGTACAACCTCTTTAAGCCGTCTTTAGAGAAGGAGAAGCTGGTCGTTGGAGAAGTCGTGGGGCGAGAGCACAAGCTGTTTGGTGAGGGAAGATGTCAGTGGAGGCGTATGGTTGGGGGATATGTCGATCAGAAGGTTTGGGGTCTAAGCATCTCCAACCCAACACTCTATATAATTGACACTCTATCTCTAAATTTTGTGGTCCATTCACTCTAAATAATCTCTAAACTCCAACCCAACACTCTATTCAATACTTTAAAAGTGAGACCCATGTATTTAATTGTTATATTTTATTAAATACTCACTAAAATTAAAGATAATATTTCATTTAATTTATATTACATTTCAATTTAAATATTTTACATTAGAAAAGAAAATACATTAATTTAAAAGACATAAATTAAAAAACATAATAATTAAAATACACTAATTTAGCCAATATATGGATGGTGGGAATTCGTTCTTTTGATTGTTAATGTCTAATCTATATGTTTACCGTTTAGAAAATTATGTTTGTTATATTTTATGTCTAATGCATTTTAAAAATTATGTAATTTTAAGATTATGTGTTTGTAAGTTTATGTACTTTTTAAGTTTATGTACGCTTGTATTATAAATATATATTTTATCGATCTATTGTTAATTTCAATATATGCATTTTTATATCAAATATATACAAGATAAAATAATTAAATACAATTGTTAAAAATAAATACATTAATAGATAGGAAATAGAAAATTAAATAGAAAGTAAATAATTAAATGGGTCCCATGGATAGAGTGTTGAATTCAACACTTCAAATATATAGTGTATTTTCCAACACTTCAAATATGAAGTGTTGGATGAAGTGTGATTGGAATGCTCACATACTCTATTTTAAAGGAATAGAGTGTGGGTTGGAGATGCGCTAAAGTCTCTGATTTTTTAACCTACAAAGAGTTGAAGTTTTAATTCGCCCATTTTCTCTTTATATTGTGGGGAAATCAAAATAGAGAATAGGAATTGTTACTTTTCTCCTTTTACAATTCTTAAATATAAACAAACTATGAAATTCTTTCTATTTCTCATTCTTTGCCTCCCATTTCTCTTTACCAAACACACGTATAGGATTAAGATTGCTAAAGAATGAGAATGAAGACTATGATAGGCCCAAATCTGGATGTCGTAATGACACTTTAGGTCCTCATTTTTATATAAATGTAACCCTAAATCATATATTAATCCTTGAGGTCCGTTATTTATCATTCTAGGCCTTCTACTAATTAATATCATGTATAAACTATACTCTAATGTATAAGGGTCAAATGTTACTTATCGTGTTACGTCCCAAAGAATTTTCAAACATAAATGTATAATAAAATTAGAATATATATAACAACCCTCCCATTTCTCTCTTAAGATTTAGGTAATAGTAAATTACCAAGATAATTAATATCCTTGCATTTTTTAAAACACAGTAACCATGCCACAATCACATACCTACACAATTCCTCATTCAAATCATCACAATTGATATGTTTTCTTTATCTTATTTTATATGTAGAGTTTTTTTTGTTTTTTTTCAAAATTTATTTTTGAAATTAACGAAAGAGTTTATAGCTAATAAAGAAATAAATAAAATCGAATAGAGAAAATAAAATGAACATGCTGCGAATTTAATTATTCGATGTCATCATAGTGTGTGAATACTATACCCAATGTTATAAAAAATGGACAAGATATCGAGTATAAATTATTCATTGTCGCCGCATTGCACGAGTAACATACTAGTCTTTTTTAAAAGCAGCAATAAATAAGCGGCTATGGAGGTTTCTAGGATGGTGGGGTCTTCTGACGGTTGTGGATCTCCAATGGAGCATCGAGAAAGATGTTCTCGAAAAAGAGTCACTGTGCGCTGTCAATCCCGATTGACAGAGAGAGACCCTTGGTGATGTGAGGTGGTGATGTTCATCGCGACTTTGAGAGTCGTGTTTGACGACAACGATTTGCATCAGCCTACCGACGACAATGATTGGATTGTAAAAGTTGGTCGGCGATCTCTACTACCAAGATGTGGCTTATGGTGGTCACAAAATGCCGGCAACGATCTCTTTGCGGCTAGGAGGGAGAGTAGATCTTGAGTAGCAAGATGAGGGATAAATCCAAAGTCTTAAACAATGGCAGTGGTGCGTGCAGAAGATGGTGGTAGTAGTTGTCAATAGTAGTTGGATTGGCAACGACGGTGGTGGCATGTGTCACTGACTCACCGTTGGTGGTGACTATATCTACACTAGAGAGAGACGAGTCAACAAGGAACTCAAAAGCATTATATACGACAATTCCATTTTCTTTCTTTTTTAAAAAACTAAATCATCTATATATAAAATAAATTAAACGTAAAAAATGATTAAAATAAACGCAACTTCATCATTCAAATACACTAGAAACCTAAAATACAAAAAAATGGGTAAAAAAATGACCAAACTTGTAAAAGATAAACTATAGTAGTCAAAATGTCAAATCCATATTTTCAATTCTATTTAAAGAACCAAAAATTGATATAATTTTTTTTAAAATTTAATAAAGAAATGAATCCACAATGGGAGCCAAAAATACAATAGACCAAAAGTGGAAATCCGTCAAAGTTCAATATATTTTCGAAAGGCGCGTGGTTTAGCGTTTCAAATCACAACCAAAAACCATGTTTAGTTTTCAAGTTTCAAAACCCGTAAAACTAGCCGCCACTGCTCCAATCCAAAACATTTCGCCAAATACTAATACCTGGACCCGCATCTGACGTGTCAGCTTCCCATTCGTTCCTTCAAAATTTTCATCTCAAAATTAATTTTTCACTCAAACCACTCTTCACCCCTCCATTCCCAAAACCTCAAATTTTTTTGAAACAGAGTGAAAATGGCGGCATCTTCCATGGTTAAATTACTCACACTCTCTCCTCATTTCTGCATCAACAATCGCCCAGCCTCCCTAATCTTCTCCTGCGTTCGTTGATTTTGAAGGATTGATTCATCAATGGCGGACCAGGAGAACAACTGTGGTGTGAGGGTTACTCGGTTAGCGAAGAAAAGAGCCATGGAAGCAATTGGGTCTCAACTGCAACCGGCGAACAAGAAGAGAGTGGTGTTGGGTGAGTTATCGAATAATGCAATTCCTTTGGAGAATCCGAAGGTGGGATCTCGTGTTGTTCAGAAGAAGAAAAATGGGTCGAAGAAGGTGAAGAAAGCAGTAACAATGGCAGCCAAAGAAATTGAAATGCCAGTAGAGAAGATTGATGATGCATTAGTTGATCCTCAGATGTGTGAAGCTTATGTATCCGATATCTATGAGTATCTTCATAACATGGAGGTATGATTCATTCTTCATTTTTCTTTCCCCTTTTCGGTTCATGTTTCTAGGGTTACTTTGAATCTATCACGAGCTTGACGAATCAGATTTTATAACCTATTATGTTAATTCAAGATTATCAAAGAACTAAGAAATGTAAATCTAGATCTGGGTCATTTTAATTTGGATTTAAGTAATAGTTTCATGATTTCTTTTTACTGATTCTAAAGATTGATGTATATAATTGATGGGTTTCCTTTGGAATCAACTGAAGTTTTGAATTTCTGATTTTGAATCCAGATGGAGGTAAAGAGAAGACCATTAGCAGATTACATTGAGAAAGTGCAAAAAGATGTGACTGTGAATATGAGGGGAGTATTGGTTGATTGGTTGGTTGAAGTTGCAGAAGAATACAAACTTCTTCCAGACACTTTATACCTCACAATCTCCTACATCGATCGATTTCTATCGTTAAATGTTCTTAACAGACAAAGACTTCAACTTCTTGGTGTTTCTTCAATGCTCATTGCATCGTAAGTGTTCTAATTCAGGTTCTAGAATGATTTGTTTTCAACTATTCGGTTTGATTATTTGTTGGGATTCTAATTCCCTTGTGTAATTAACAGAAAATATGAAGAAATTAGTCCTCCACATACAGAAGATTTCTGTTATATCACTGATAATACTTACACAAAGCAAGAAGTAGTGAAGATGGAAGCTGAGGTGCTAAAAACACTCAGCTTTGAAATGGGAAATCCCACAGTCAAAACATTTCTTAGAAGATTTACTAGAATTGTTCAAGAAGATTATGATGTAAGCTCTATCCCCTTTGTGCTTAGTTACTGATTTGTTTGTCAGTATTTATAATTTAGTTTTTAATTTTTTTGTTAATTTTTTTGGTTTTACAGACACCCAATTTGCAATTGGAGTTCTTGAGTTATTATTTAGCAGAGTTAAGCTTGTTAGACTACAATTGCATCAAGTTTTTGCCTTCCATGGTAGCTGCATCTGTCACATTTCTTTCAGGATTTACGCTCAAGCCAGAGTTGCATCCATGGGTAAGAATTATAGATAATTGATTTGATGTAACAAATTCTTTTTATAAAGTAGTGATTCTTATGTGTTTGTAATATATGTTATACAGAATTCAGCTCTGGAACAACTTTCAGGATATAAGCCTTCGGATTTAAAAGAATGTGTTCAAATTTTACATGATTTGCAATCAAGCAAAAGAGCCGGAAATTTGGTGGCAATTAGAGAAAAATACAGTCAACATAAGGTTTGTGCAACATTTCTGAAATCAATTTAATTCATTCTTGCTGCCATTGCTCTTAAACCTGACTAAATCGTGTGATTTCTTTATGGCAGTTCAAATGCGTTTCTGAATTATCTTCGCCTTTAGTGATTCCAAGTTCCTTCTTCGATGGCATCAAGGAATGATATCTCATTATTAGAAGGATAAACAGTATTCATTGACTACACACCAGATTGATGAAGATTTACATTCAAATATAGAAGGGTTGGAAGCATAGATAAATCTTGACTCTTTGACTTGATTGGTGTGTCTTTGATTGACAAAAGGCTAGTGATGCTTCAGAGTTTTGATCCTGCTGACACAAGTGATGTCTATGAGAGTAGTTCCAGAAAACAGAGATTAATTAGTTGTTTAGATCAAAGGATTGATGAAATATATGTTAGGGTTACATACTGATTCAAGTTTGAGTGCCTTATGATTCATATAATCGTAGGTTAGCTAGAGATAATATTATTTCAACTTCTTTTTTCCATGGAAACTTGAATAACTAGCAATTATTATAATTACATGACTTTATATTATAGCTATTTATGTAACATTAATTATCAATGGAATTTAAGATGTCAAAATGTATTAACTTTGAGAAAGATTCCTTTAATTTTTGTCTTTAAATTAAAAAAAAAACATTATTTAAAAGTGGAAACGTGTTTATAAAAACTATGTCACAATTACAGGTGACCCTGAGTACCAATAACTTTGGTTAGATGTGTTAGGTAATAATGGTGAGTGATGTGAAGCTGGTGGAGGTTGGTGATGGCGAAGGTAAGAAACTAGTCATTCACGTATAAACATACACATCAAATAGAACACTTACTAAGAAAAAAGAATGACCAGGGTTTTTTGTTGAACTTGTTAGATTTAGTTGCAGAATAATAAGGGTATATTGCTTCTACTTTTTTAATATAGTTTTTTGAGTAAAGCAAAAATATTACAATTGCTAAATCATTATCATAATAAAATTGAATGATTAGAGCAATAAATAAATGAATATATATGAGGGTTTTTATGATTATACTTACAATAAAATAAATGTGTCACGAACACGAGTTCATAAATAAGTATATAACAAGATAAGAAGCCCATGTACTGTTGCGGGTTATAATGTGTATAAATGGGTGAAGATTCGGTATCAGAGTGGGTGCATGAGTGTTAGAACAAAACGTTGTGTGTATGTTGGTAGTATAACGATAATTACTTGTCTTAGTTTAATACTCATGGTTCCGTTGAAATCATTTACGTTGAAATGTGGTCTGTCGAAAATCCGTCGGAAAGTGGTCCGTCGGAAACGTGGTCCGTCACTAATCCATCGAAAAGTGGTCCGTCGCAAATCCATCGGAAAGTGGTCCGTCGCAAATCCATCGGAAAGTGGTCCGTCGCTAATCCGTCGAAAAGTGCCGTCGCAAATCAGTCGGAAACGTGGTCCGTCGCTAATCCGTTGGAAACGTGGTTCATCATAAATCCGTCAGAAAACCCGTCGAAAACCTGGTCCGTCGTAAATCTGTCGGAAACACCCGTCGCAAATCCGTCGGAAGTCGATTAGCGAGGCCCCTTTTTCCGGTGGTCGTATTCCGTCGGAAACACCGTTTTCCGACGGATTTTGCCGTCCGAAATCGCCATGTTTGTTGTAGTGTATGTATGTGTGTGTGTGTGTGTATATATATATATATATATATATGTAACCAAATAACTGATTTTTGAGTTTTCTTTCCTCAAGTTTTGATCTTCAATTAGCAAATGAGCTTCATGCCTATTTATAGGTGTTTCCACCTCCTCATGGGAAGATTGTAGATCTTCCTATATACTATATACATTTGTAATTATTCATTATTTAAAATATTCTATAATAATCTATATCTATTACAAACTTTCATATGTTTTTAGAATGTTCAACCACATTCTAGAGAAGTCTAGGACGTTTAAGCGCATTTCTAGAATATTCTAGGATATTGTAAAGTATTCTACGACATTCGAGAATGTTATAATTGGGCTAGTTATGATTTTTCAACAATGATTATTAATACTATTATGGAGGATGATCATTTATGTTTTCGTAATCCACTTTTTGACTTGCAATTAATTGCACTGCAACGCTTTCATCTTTTGTCAACAAATTTGGCTCCTTTTATACCGTGGATATGAGTGATTCCGAACCTTTATGTAGTTATGCATACGTGTAATCAGTTACCAACATATTACGTATTTTCACGAGAAAATTTTCCTCATGAACTTTTAATCATTTGGACATTTTTTGCGTGGATTGTCAGGATTGCTTTTTGAAAGCAGTTTTTTGCGTAATAGTGCATAATCACCGGTGTTAAGCCTCATGTGGCATATTGTCAATTTCGACTTTCCACTCATGTACACACTCTTAAGCAAAATTTCTTATTTCAATCTGGTGTGATATTCTGATTATATGTAATTAATACTTATCTGCTTTTTGAAAGTAGTTACTCATTTATGAGGATTATATATATATATATATATATATATATATATATATATATATATATATATATATATATATATATATATATATATATATATATATATAGAGAGAGAGAGAGAGAGAGAGAGAGAGAGTAAGGTTCCTTTGCGATCGAAAAAATGATGCGAACGTGCGAACAACTTACAATTTTAATTGGATGGTGGCTGTGGTTTTTGGCGGCGGCTGTGAACCGCCTCATTCATACAATTGGTAGTAATTTATCTATAGTTTTTTATATATAATTTCTTTCATATAAAAGACTTTGATTTAGTTCTTCTAGGATAAATTTATTATTTATTTCTCTTTTGCATTACAATTGATTTATATTATCCATTTGCAATGAATAATTCATTAATTCTTTTAAAATTGAAATAAAAAATATCAGTGTAGTGATTTAAGACGTATGTAGTGGTTTTAAACAAAATGTAATGATTTCTAACTGAGAATAATTGGCTCCTTCAACCAAGATGCAGTAGTTTCAAAAGAAACGATCTTATAATATGCGACGATAGAAACACTGCATATAATATAATTTTAGTGCAAAAATCATGAAGCACCGTCATTTGACAATAGTAAAATATGATTTTCCTTTCAATATGCCATTTTAATTAAATCAATATGTTTTATAGATGAAAAAAATTAGATGCATCAAAAACAGTGCATCCAGAAAATACGACATCTATTGCATCATTTTTGTAGAATAACGAATGAAGGTGGTTGACAATGGAATGGAGGTTCATGAAGATGGCCATGGTAGATAAAGATGATGAAGGACAAAAATTATATGAAATTATGAAGCGACAAAAATACGAAGATATAGATAAATATGAATATGAATGGGGCACTTACAATTATATGAAGATGTAGGGATAAATGTGAAATTATATATAACTATAGATAATTACTAACAATTATATGAATGTGGAATTGACAAAAATTGATGATAATCTGCAATCATAAATTCCATTTAGAGATTCCATGTACACTCTTCTATAGTTATTTGCATTTGGCTAGTATTATATACGCGTACCATAGGAACGCTAGGAATACTACACCATGTCTATAAAACATTAAAACCACTGTATTTAACTTAAATCTATTATATCTAGGCTAATAAACATAAGGTACCGTTAAAATTACTGCATCTTTATTGAAATTTTCTAATAATATCTGGTTAAAAAAAATTGCATCATATTTAAAGATACTGCTTCCGGTATATAATTATTGCATCTAAAACCAAAGAAATTAAAAAACTAATTATATTTATATAATTCAAATTTAGTAAAATTGAATTAATAAATCCAGGCCTAAATTAAAAAAAAATAGAAAAAGAAATATTTACATATGTAGAAATAATTCCACCACAAAGTTTGACTATATATTAGAAGTTGTGAGTCAGCATGGAATCAAGTTTCCGTTCGCAAATTGCGTTCGCATTCAAGGCGTTCGCATTTGATCTCGATATAAGGATCCAATAGAAACAGTTTTAAAATGCGCAACGGTAGAAACACTGCATCTAGTATAGTAGAAACATTGCATCTATCATAAAATTAGTGTGAAAAACTTGAATGGGAATCATTTGACAATTATAAAATATGATCTGCCTTTCAATATGTCTTTTTTTATTAAATCAATATGTTTCAAAAAAGAAAAAAACTTAGATGCAGCAAAAAATAATACATCTAGAAAATATTGCATCTGGAAGCACCTTATTGTGAAATAACGAAATCAATGCATTTAGTTTAAAATCATTGTATCTCGTATAAAAAACATAGTCTACTAAAAATTATTGCATCTTAGTTGAGATACTAAATGGTTCATTTAGAAAATCATTATATCTTGACAAAAAAATTGCATCTCAATGGTAAAAAAAATCACTGCACCTAAAAACCAACAAATTTTACATATTCTACTCTAATTTCAAAAATAAATCCATCCCTATTTAAAAGAAAAAAGGAAACAAAACAAATCTACAAATTTTAAAAATTCCAGCTGTACTTGTTGACTTAAATTACAATAGAAAATTGTGTTTCAAGCATAACATGTTTTCGTTCGCACGTTCGCATTCTCTACCGCGTTCGCATTTGATCCGCTTACTATATATATATATATATATATATATATATATATATATATATATATATATATATAGGTAAAAGTTCAAACGAGAACTGTTTTTCGTACACACTTGATCCCCCACGCTCTACATCCAGTAGTTCCACTTATCAAATCAACAACTAAGATTGGTTCTCGCAGTTCTGAATTTTTAAAATATCAACAAGTTAGTTACAGGTGACTTAGTGAGAGGGATACCAAAGCTGAGATTCAACAAGGGCCACCTTTGTGCAGACTGCGAGAAGGGTAAGATGAAGAAGGCTTCTCACAAATCAAAACAAGTGTTCAGCACCACAAAGCCTTTGGAACTTCTGCACATGGATCTCTGTTGTAACACCCTGTAAATGGGCCTAGCAGTGTAGGGTTGTACCTTGTGCTTTAGAGCTTGTACTGTGACTTTAAGTGAAATTAATTAAGTGTTTTGTGTGACTAACGTGTCTCGTGTTAATTAATGTGACTATGTGAAAAGTGTCAAACGTGTCTAAAAGTGAAGTAGTGTTATACGGTTTCGCGTAATGATTCCGTAAATATCCTCGTTGGTTAAAACGGGATGGCGTGTGTCAAATTGTGAGTTGAAAAGGGGAACGAAATACCCCGTAGTTTAATTTAGGCCACATAAGTCGGCCTATTCCTTCTTATCCTCTGTTGAAATCAAACACACACTTCACACATACAAAATACGTGCAAACACACACACCCTTTCAAGTTGGAGATTTTGAAGAAGTAATCAAGATACAAACTGGTTCAATTGATTTCAGAATCAAATCAGTAGCTTGTCTACGGTTCTTCTTCTTCCTTGTAAGTGAATGTTGATCAAGAACCCTGTTTTTGTGTTTGTGTTCAAGAAACACCAAATTGATGGTGTTTATGTGTGTTTGTGGATTGAACTTGTGTCAAATGTGTTTACAAGTGCCTAAGGGTGGCAAACAACATGTATAAACGTTTGAATCTGTTTTCAATCGAGTTTTGGTGTTAAAAATGGGTATTAACAGAACTGTGCGAAAACAGGGACGAAGGTCTACTGTTCGTAGACTTCCTACGGGCGTAGGTGGTATTCCCTACGGCCGTAGTAAGCCTTGAGTATACACTACGGCCGTAGGCAGGGTTACTGCGGCCGTAGGATGTGTTTTTGTGTGGATTACCGTCTACGGACGATGAAACATGGACTACGGGTGTAGGTACGTAACCTACGGTCGTAGTTCACCAAAGAATAGCTACTACGGGTGTAGGAATAGGTTCCTACGGCCGTAGTACATGATTCATTGGAAAGAAACTCTGCGGGCGTAGTGGGTTGACCCTACGGCCGTAGTAAGGTGTTGTTATGTGTCCTACGGCCGTAGGACATGTATACTACGGCCGTAGTAAGCTGTTCAGTGTGGACAGCTTATGTAACTTGTATTCTAACCTGTGTGTGTTACGTGTAAGTGATAACCAAGCCTGAACCTTATGTGTTAGGTGATTCGGACGACTCAGTGTGTTCTTGGGATTCTCGGATTCATATCTGCCTCTTGTGATATCGAGGTGAGTACCGGTTTCCCATAAGACTCAGTAGGTAGGGCTATTGTGTGCCTGTGTTGTGTGCTACGTGATATAGTGATACAGTGTTATAAGTGATACCATGTGATATAAATTGTGATATGTGATACGCATGCGTACTGTGGACCCTATGGGTCAAATGTGTTTATGATCTCCTGTCCGGACAGACGCAGGGGTTGAGGTCAGTCGCCGATGCGGCTGGGTCCCTTGAGTGTTATTCAGGGATTAGCGGTTCCCACGAGTGATTTTCTGGGGTAAAGGTTCTGCAGGCCGCCGTTCCTCGACAAAAACAGGGGGGTCTTGGTTTGTAACTAAGGCCTAATTGAGCCCAGGTGGCTCCGCAACGTGCTCGGGGGGTTGCTTTTCGTTTCCCCTCCAGCATGGATTGGTGTTGCTGATTTTCTCAGTTGGATTCGTTGAGCGGGATTTGCAACCCCGCAAGATATGATCCTGCTGACAGGTTGGCACACCGCTACGTGATAACTTAGCATTGTGTGTTTTATTGTGACGTGATAGCATGCTTATTGGTGCTTATGTGATACTTGTACTCACTAGCTAGTGTAGCTAATGTTTCGTGATATTTCCCTTTTCGCAGGTTAGTGATCAGATGGCCTGGCGAGGCGGGTTGCTGTGGGTAGTGTTATTGTATATATCTTTTGGAACACTAGTAGTTTATTAACTCTGATACTATATAACGATGGTCGGTGCGTAGTGGTAATACTGGCTTAATTTTGGTACTTGGCTTGATTCGTTGTTTGTGATCGCCAAGTTGATAAGCAATACTTAATATGTAATCAGTGGTTTATTCCGCTGCAAACTTTTGGTGTAAATAAAGTTTTAATTTACTCAAATTTTAAGCTCGTGAAACCGGTGTTACAATTAGGTATCAGAGCCTTAGTTTGAGGGAATCGGGTACTTGTGAAAGTATTCGATCTCAAACTCGGGCTTGATCATCGTTAAGTGTTCCTAGAGGGGTAATTGGGGCTGAGTGTGAGCGTTATGTGTTTATTGCTCAATGTGAACTAACTTGTGTGTTAGTAAATTGTGATTAAGTGTAATAAACGTGTTCGCCCCTTGTGTATAGAAAGTGAGTGAGTAGAATGTCTGAACGACGTGCTAACACTGAGGAAGCTCTGAAAGAGATGGAGGATGAAGCCTCACATCACCGTGTTGAAACCCAGGAGGAGTCTTCTTGGCGAGACACTCAGGGCTCGAGGCAGGGAAGAGATTCTGAGGCGTATATTCTGTTACTAGAGGAGGAGCTTCGCTCGACTAGGGAGCTACTGAGGGAAGCTATTAAGGGCAAGCAACGTGAGCAGTGTTCTTACAAGAAGTTTAAGTCTTGCGGGCCGAAGGTGTATGAAGGTAGTGATAATCCCTCAGAGACTATCCGTTGGTTGAGCGAGACGGATCAAGTGTTTGAGTCCTGTGATTGTGAAGCTGAGAACCGTGTCAAGTATGCGGGTCGTATGTTAAAAGGCAAAGCTCTGGATTGGTGGGATACTGTGAAAGATACGCTGAGTAAAGAGGTGGTTGCTGCTCTGACATGGGAGCAGTTTGCCGAAAAAGTGAAAAGCAAGTACTGTACTGATTACGATCTTGAGAGGATGGAGAACGAGTTCAATGCTCTCCGTAAGGGAGACAAACCGGTGGAGGACCTTATCCATGCCTTTACTGATAAGGTAAGGTTTATACCACACCTTGTGACTGATGAGAGGGCAAAAATGCGGAAGTTTGTGAATATGTTGCCGCTAGAGGACCGAGCTCACGTGAGAGTTGCAGTTTCTTTGGATCGGGCGTTTGAGATAGCCCGACAGATTGATGGTGATCGTCGCCAGTGTAAGGGTGATCAGACTGTGGAGGGCCAGAAGAGGAAGTTTCAGCAGTATTCAAAGGCTGGTACTTCAAAAGGGAAATCTGTTGCTGGTGGAAAAGTGGATTCGAGTAAGAAACCGAGGTTTGATAATCCTTGGTGTTCCTTGTGTCGTACTTACCATTCTGGTGACTGCTCGAAGGCTACTACAAGATGTATGAGATGTGGTGAGAAGGGGCACGCAGCTACAGAATGCTCGTTCAAAGAGAATGTTTGTTTTAAGTGTCAAAAGCCGGGGCACAGGATTACAGAGTGCCCGAAGAGACAGAGGGGTGATACTGGAGCTGGAGCTGGTGGGTCTTCTGCTCAACCTAAGAAAGATGGCGCTCCTCGCGCCAAGGGTCGGGCTTTTCAGATGACAACTGAAGAAGCCAAAGCTGCTGGAGACGTGATTACTGGTACTTTTCTCGTAAATTCTGTTCCAGCTTGTGTGTTATTTGATTCTGGAGCTACCCATTCTTTTATATCTGTGGCTTTTCGTGATAAACTGCAATTGCCTATATCTGTGTTACCTGAGCCGATTAAAGTTGAAATTGCTAGTGGTAAGGTAGTTTCGGTTACGGATAGTGTTCCCTGTGTTAATCTTGATGTGGACGGGAATAGTTTCCCTATCTCTTTTCTTCTCATGCCAATTGCGGGCTTTGATGCGGTCGTTGGTATGGATTGGCTCAGTGGTCTGAACGCGGAGATTCTGTGTTCGAAAAAGATGGTGAAGATTCCTTTACCCGATGGGTCTTGTGCTGTAGCTCGAGGGGAACGTCGAGAGTCTGATATTCCTCTTATTTCGGTGATGAAAGCTCGTAAATCGATTTCTAAAGGCTGCGAGTTTTATCTAGCTCACGTGATTGATGCAAAGCTAGAAAAGAAAGTGGTCAAAGATATTCCGGTAGTGTCAGATTATCCGGAGGTGTTTCCAGACGAATTGCCGGGTTTACCGCCGGTAAGAGATGTAGAGTATAAGATTGACCTTGTTCCAGGGGCTACGCCTGTAGCTAAAGCTCCATACCGTCTTGCTCCTTCAGAGGTGCGAGAGATGATGACCCAATTACAGGAGTTACTTGACAAGGGCTTCATTCGTCCAAGTTCATCCCCGTGGGGAGCTCCTGTGCTGTTTGTAAAGAAGAAGGATGGAACTATGCGTATGTGTATCGATTACCGTGAGCTGAATAAGCGAACGGTAAAGAATAAATACCCTCTTCCGCGTATTGATGATTTGTTCGATCAATTGCAGGGAGCAACTTGCTTCTCTAAGATTGATCTTCGTTCTGGTTACCACCAGGTGCGGGTTAGTGAAGGTGATATTCCTAAAACTGCTTTTCGCACTCGATATGGCCACTATGAGTTTTTGGTTATGCCGTTCGGCTTAACCAACGCGCCTGCTGTGTTTATGGATATGATGAATCGGATTTGTCGTCCTTTCTTGGATAAATCCGTAATTGTGTTTATCGATGATATTCTTGTGTATTCCCGAAGTGAAGCCGAGCACGAGTTGCATTTACGGCAAGTTCTTGAAACTCTCAAGCGAGAGAAGCTTTATGCAAAGTTTTCAAAGTGCGAGTTCTGGCTTCGTGAAGTGCATTTCCTTGGTCATGTGATCTGCAGGGATGGTGTTAAAGTGGATCCGGCGAAAGTCGATGCGGTGATGAACTGGGGAGTTCCCCGAACTCCTTCTGAAGTTCGTAGTTTTCTCGGCTTAGCTGGATATTATAGGCGGTTTATCCGTGATTTTTCTAAACTTGCAGGTCCCTTGACTAAGCTTACTCGGAAAGACGTTGCTTTTGTGTGGTCTGAGGCGCAAGAACAAGCGTTTCAATCTTTGAAACGGCTATTGTGTGAGGCTCCGATTCTTTCCTTGCCCGACGGGTCTGATGACTTCGTCGTTTATTGTGATGCTTCTTATTCGGGGCTTGGCTGAGTGTTAATGCAACGTGATAAAGTGATAGCATATGCGTCTCGACAGTTAAAGCCACATGAAGGTAACTATCCGACCCATGATCTTGAGCTAGCTGCTGTTGTGTTTGCTCTGAAGCTGTGGCGGCATTATCTGTACGGTACCAAGTGTGTGGTCTGTACGGATCACAAGAGTCTGCAATACGTGTTTACACAGAAAGAGCTCAATATGAGACAGCGGCGTTGGCTCGAATTGATCAAAGATTACGACTGTGAGATCCGTTATCATCCTGGTAAAGCCAATGTGGTGGCGGATGCTCTTAGTCGCAAAAGCTCGTCAGCTGAGGCGAAGTTCATAAAGCTTGTGGTGATTCCTGATATTCTTGCGAAATTAAAGGAAGCACAATCTGTGGCCTTGCGTGACGAGAATCTTGCAGCCGAAGTGATGCGAAAACAAAAAGATATACTTACAGATGATAGCCGTGGGCTAAAGACTTTTCAGTCTCGTGTTTGGGTGCCTCTTTATGGGGGAAATCGTGAATTGATTCTGCAAGAGGCTCACCAGTCTCGACTGTCTGTACATCCGGGCAGTACCAAAATGTACCATGATCTGAAATCTTTGTACTGGTGGCCTACTTTAAAGCGAGACATTGTTTCCTACGTGGAAAAGTGTCAAATATGTGCGCAAGTGAAGACTGAACACCAGAAACCATACGGTAATCTTCAGCAACTCGAAATTCCTGAGTGGAAGTGGGATAATATTACGATGGATTTCGTAACAAAGTTGCCGAAAACGCTCAGAGGGCACGATGCTGTTTGGGTCATAGTTGACCGTTTGACCAAAAGTGCTCATTTCTGGCTATCAGCGAGTCTACCTCGTTGGATAAATTAGCCAAGTTGTATATTGCTGAAGTGGTGTCACGCCATGGAGTGCCGTGTTCTATTGTATCAGATCGCGATCCGCGGTTTACTTCGAACTTTTGGCAGAGTTTACAGCGTGAGCTTGGCACTCGTGTTCACCTGAGCACGGCGTACCATCCTCAGACAGACGGCCAATCAGAAAGGACTATTCAAACCCTGGAGGACATGCTTCGCGCATGTGTACTTGAGTTCGGTGGAGCGTGGGATTCACATCTGCCGTTGATTGAGTTTGCTTACAACAACTCATACCATTCCAGTATTGGGATGCCTCCATTCGAGATGTTATATGGGAGACGTTGTCGCACTCCCACGTGTTGGCTAGAGCCTGGCGAGAAGCAGTTCGCCGGACCTGAGATAGTACAAATTACAGCTGATAAAGTGAGAGTGGCACGTGAAAAGCTAAAAGCCGCTCGTGATCGACAGAAAGTGTACGCTGACTCGAGACGTCGGCCAGTTGAGTTTAACGAGGGCGATCGGGTGTTCCTGAAAGTCTCTCCGTGGAAGGGTGTTATCCGCTTTGGCCGTAAAGGCAAATTGAGTCCGCGTTTCATAGGACCATTCAAGATCCTACGCAGAGTCAATGATCAAACCGTGTCTCTAGAGTTGCCTCCAGAACTTGAGGGTATTCACAATACCTTCAACGTGTGTTACTTGCGCAAGTGTAAAGTGGATGAGAGTCAAATTCTGCCACTGCAGGAGCTGAGAGTTGATGCTTCAAAGCGCCTCGTTGAGGAACCTGTTGAGATTCTCGGCTCAAAGACTAAAAAGCTGCGTAAGAAAGTGATCAAGCTCGTTCTTGTGAAGTGGAAATATAACCTAGGTTCGAATATGACCTGGGAAACTGAAGATGACATGCGAGCTCGATATCCCCACCTTTTCGTGAGTAATCAGATTCCGAGGACGGAATCTTCTTAAGGGGGGTAGATTTGTAACACCCTGTAAATGGGCCTAGCAGTGTAGGGTTGTACCTTGTGCTTTAGAGTTTGTACTGTGACTTTAAGTGAAATTAATTAAGTGTTTTGTGTGACTAACGTGTCTCGTGTTAATTAATGTGACTATGTGAAAAGTGTCAAACGTGTCTAAAAGTGAAGTAGTGTTATACGGTTTCGCGTAATGATTCCGTAAATATCCTCGTTGGTTAAAACGGGATGGCGTGTGTCAAATTGTGAGTTGAAAAGGGGAACGAAATACCCCGTAGTTTAATTTAGGCCACATAAGTCGGCCTATTCCTTCTTATCCTCTGTTGAAATCAAACACACACTTCACACATACAAAATACGTGCAAACACACACACCCTTTCAAGTTGGAGATTTTGAAGAAGTAATCAAGATACAAACTGGTTCAATTGATTTCAGAATCAAATCAGTAGCTTGTCTACGGTTCTTCTTCTTCCTTGTAAGTGAATGTTGATCAAGAACCCTGTTTTTGTGTTTGTGTTCAAGAAACACCAAATTGATGGTGTTTATGTGTGTTTGTGGATTGAACTTGTGTCAAATGTGTTTACAAGTGCCTAAGGGTGGCAAACAACATGTATAAACGTTTGAATCTGTTTTCAATCGAGTTTTGGTGTTAAAAATGGGTATTAACAGAACTGTGCGAAAACAGGGACGAAGGTCTACTGTTCGTAGACTTCCTACGGGCGTAGGTGGTATTCCCTACGGCCGTAGTAAGCCTTGAGTATACACTACGGCCGTAGGCAGGGTTACTGCGGCCGTAGGATGTGTTTTTGTGTGGATTACCGTCTACGGACGATGAAACATGGACTACGGGTGTAGGTACGTAACCTACGGTCGTAGTTCACCAAAGAATAGCTACTACGGGTGTAGGAATAGGTTCCTACGGCCGTAGTACATGATTCATTGGAAAGAAACTCTGCGGGCGTAGTGGGTTGACCCTACGGCCGTAGTAAGGTGTTGTTATGTGTCCTACGGCCGTAGGACATGTATACTACGGCCGTAGTAAGCTGTTCAGTGTGGACAGCTTATGTAACTTGTATTCTAACCTGTGTGTGTTACGTGTAAGTGATAACCAAGCCTGAACCTTATGTGTTAGGTGATTCGGACGACTCAGTGTGTTCTTGGGATTCTCGGATTCATATCTGCCTCTTGTGATATCGAGGTGAGTACCGGTTTCCCATAAGACTCAGTAGGTAGGGCTATTGTGTGCCTGTGTTGTGTGCTACGTGATATAGTGATACAGTGTTATAAGTGATACCATGTGATATAAATTGTGATATGTGATACGCATGCGTACTGTGGACCCTATGGGTCAAATGTGTTTATGATCTCCTGTCCGGACAGACGCAGGGGTTGAGGTCAGTCGCCGATGCGGCTGGGTCCCTTGAGTGTTATTCAGGGATTAGCGGTTCCCACGAGTGATTTTCTGGGGTAAAGGTTCTGCAGGCCGCCGTTCCTCGACAAAAACAGGGGGGTCTTGGTTTGTAACTAAGGCCTAATTGAGCCCAGGTGGCTCCGCAACGTGCTCGGGGGGTTGCTTTTCGTTTCCCCTCCAGCATGGATTGGTGTTGCTGATTTTCTCAGTTGGATTCGTTGAGCGGGATTTGCAACCCCGCAAGATATGATCCTGCTGACAGGTTGGCACACCGCTACGTGATAACTTAGCATTGTGTGTTTTATTGTGACGTGATAGCATGCTTATTGGTGCTTATGTGATACTTGTACTCACTAGCTAGTGTAGCTAATGTTTCGTGATATTTCCCTTTTCGCAGGTTAGTGATCAGATGGCCTGGCGAGGCGGGTTGCTGTGGGTAGTGTTATTGTATATATCTTTTGGAACACTAGTAGTTTATTCATAAACGTTTTAATAAAACTCCATATCAACTAGCTAATGGCATAGTACCTAATATCAAATACTTCCATGTCTTTGGTAATACGTGTTTCGTGCTTAATGACAAAGATAACTTGGGAAAATTTGCCCCTAAAGCTGATGAGGCTATTTTCCTTCGTTACTCTCAAGAGTCTAAAGCATACCGAGTTTTAAACAAAAGAACAAAGTGCATAATAGAGAGTATAAATGTAACATTCGATAACTCATTGAATGTTGCACTTTTTCCACCACAACAATCAACATTCGTTTCTGGACAAACCAGTTCAGAACCGGCTCTTCAAAATAAAGAAACAAACAATGCCTCTAGTTCTAATACTTATCTTGATTTTTTTCCATCTGAATCTCCAACTTTGATCAAGAAGACCAAGCAAGAAGAAAACATTTGACGTGTCTCGAGTTCTAAGGGGAGTACACATAGAAGTTCATGAACATTTCCCTCCTCCTCGTGGTCAATTTCAAATTTCTACAGCTGACATTATTCAAAGAAATATACAACAAGAAGCTGCAGCAAAATCCAGACAAGACTCTGAGTTGCCACTACCACCAAACTATGTAATTCCTACAACTCCACGAGTGTATTCCGGTGACAAAGGCTTAGACAGCAATAACATGTTTACCAGATAAGCCATGCGTCAGCCGTTATGGAAAAGGTACTTCGTCAATGTTGCTCATCTTGAAGACAGAATCACTGATATTTACAGCAGTGAAGTTAAAGAGCTCACACCACCTGAGCTGAGAGGCTTGGATGAACAACAAAGCAGAAGATATAAAAACATCCTGAATACAACCAAGTCCCCAAAGCACGTCATTATGTCTGATTACCCGATTGTGGAAATTCTAAACGTATATACGGGGGTTTCTTTTCACTACAAATATGCAATCTTTGAAGTAAAACGAGCTCAAGGTTAAAAGATCCATCTTAATGAAGCCGATCTGAGACATGTCAAGATTTACGACATCACATTCATTTATGACACGTTGTCTCGGAAGCAAGGCAAAACCCCAGATGTAACGACCAGGATTTCAAGGTAACATTATACGATTATTTAGTGCTTCCTGATATTTGTTGTTATATAATCTAATGAGACGGTTTATGGTTTGATGGAGTATTAATGGCGCGGTTGACGGTTTAATTGTTTACAAAAGCAAAGTTAGTGATTTGAAGGCGTATATTAGGACTAAAATAAAAGAATAAGGACCAAAAGAATTAAGTGCAAGGGCTAATAGGAGACAATTAGAACGTTAAAGATTGCATTTTAAATAAAATAAAAGTGGAAGGACTAAAGGGTTAATAAGGAAAACACTAAGGATTAAAGGGGATCAAGGGATTAAAGTTTAATTAGGGTTATTAAACTAATGTGGCAGCCTTAAAATGATATACGTCAGTTTGTTGAAGCCATATAGTACTCTCGATCCGTAGTGAAAGAACGGGCAGAAAATCGCAAGTCTTTGTGAAGCAATCCATCAAGTAAGTAATTCTAGTCTTTGATCATATATTGTAGATGATTTGCAGCAAGTATATGGGTTATTATTGATGGTTATGAGGGCTGGAACATATTTAGAACAGGAGATATTAGGTGTTCGGCACCTCCATTCAAAGATTATAAGTTGGATTGTGTTTTGTAGTTTCATGGTAAAATTGACATTAGGGGTTCATTCCTTGATGATTTCTAAGAACTTTGATGCATGAATCTTGTATTATATTTAAGAAACTAAATTTAATGGAGATAGATAGGGCTGTGTCGTCGAAGGGGGTAAAAGGGTTTGGTAATTGTGAACAACGATTGTAGTAGAGAAGGAAATTTCAATTGGCTGCAAAGGCAATTACGATTTATGTTGAATACTATTAATGTACCTGAGTGGAACAACGATTGGGAAGTAACTACGATTGGGTCATGGGAAGGTAACAATGATTGAAGTCAACTGATTGATGGGAAGATAACTACAATTGAAGTAATAAAAAAAGAGAATTACAATTCCTTGTAATTGTGCCGTAAATGGTGGTCTGGTGGAATTGATATTTCACAAATTCATGGTTTAATTCTTCTAGATATTGGAATTGTTATTTCTATATATTTTACAATTTCCTTTCATAAATTAATTAACAATTTTAGGCTCGTTTATAGGAAATGGATTTGTGATACATATATGAACTAGTGCTTTGTGAATTTTAATTATATATCAATTGTTTTCGAATCATTCGACTCGAATATTTATTAGGACTCGTTATTTCGTTAGGTTGTTCAGTGAACTCTTGCGGCGATTCTCTCGATTATTCTTTCGAAACTTCAGGTGAGTTCAATAGTTTTACAAAACCGAGTACATAGACAAAATCTATATTTTTCTTGACGGTTTAAATGAAAATGAACTTAACGATTTAATGTGCAAAGCGTATAACTTGCATTTAAATGATTCATGTGTGCTTACAAGGTTTTGAGTTGCATACTATGGTTATTGATGATTTGACGGTTTATACAATGGATCTTGTATTTATATACATATATTTGGTTTGTCGTGCTAGGTGTATTACTTGCAATAATTTATGTATGCTTACATTGTCATTTATGCATGCTACAATTAATTGCGGTTAATATGGTTTATTATCGGTTTATATATATGTACATTGCTTCATGGGCGGGGGTAGTAACCTTTCATGCTCACTTACGGTATAGGGACCTATTAGGTTTGAATGACCTTATAGGTAAAAGTGCTAGCCACAAGCGGAGTTGCGGGGTTTTCTAGATAACCTTTGCAACACATGGTAAACGAACTCGGTTGGGTTCGGGTACTGGAGTGATGTAGGCCGATACGGTGGGCTAGATCATACATCACGTGGGTGTAAGGAGGAGATGACGGTGGTTTCCGATTGTACTTACATCTGAACGACAACGCAGTACTTGTACTTGCACCGTCGGAGTAGCGAAAGCATCGTCTAATGTATACTCATGCATGGATCGGGAGTAGCTACCCAATCGATGCACGGGTTGCTTAGCGTGTGATTAGCGAACGGGTTACCTAGCTGGCCGGGGCCCAATGGCTAGGGAAAACTTAGCGGGTAGATATACGGACTACAGTATGCGGTATGTGAATTGCCATGTTGTAAATGATTGTTATGTGGTACGTGAATGATTATATGCTACGATTGTTTGATCCATATACATGTTCTGTGTTATGCGGGTTTCACGGGATGGGTCAAACACACATGTGGGTCGGGTATTGTTATATAATAACTATATTAACGTTTACTTAAACTTTTTTTACGGATTTTGTAGACTTAACTCTATTGACTCACGAGGCATAAGCTGACACTTGTTCTTTGAAATGTGTCTTGTACTCGTGCAGGTAGGTTAGAGGTGCGGCTTGGTGAGACGGGTTACTCATGGGTAGTTAGTTAAGTGACAGTTTATACCAATGAACAATTTAATATTTCTTTTATGGTTTGAATTCTGTAACGGTTTTAACGGTTGAACACGGTGTGACACCGTGGTACTATCGGTTTACATTCATTATATTTACAGTTTGAGATTTTCGTTGCTATTAGTTATTAAATATTGGAAAATTTTAATAAAACAGTATTTTTGGAAATCACGGTGTTACACCAGATGAACAATTCGGGAGATCCCAACTTATGAAGTACATGAGAAAATTCATAAGCTTCGTTGAGGATCATGACGTGCAGCTCGGTGCAGAAAACAACTATCTCAAAGTCAATCTTCTCAAGCCTAATCAGAGTCATCCTGACCTTGACCAACTAGAAGAATTGACTGCAATCTATGAACGCCATGCAATGTACAAAGGTGATAGAGATGTCATCTTCCATAATGAAAAGAAAAAGATGATATTTGTCAGAATGGATGAGTGTATGGCCTACTCTGACGGCACCTTGAAACTTCTGCACTACGCTCTACATGAAAAGGTTTGGCAAGACCGCGAAGTACTTCCTGAGGCATATCAAAGACAAGCCTACAGGTCCATAGAACAAATGAAGAACACACTGGAGAATAGGAAGCACATACGCAAGTGGCAAGTGGTTATCGGGATTCGCAACAAGTCAATGCATGATGCTTAATTTTTTATTTCTTGCTGTGAATCGTTGCACACCTCACTTAGGGGGAGATTGTTAGATATTTAAAGTGAGGGTGCAATATGTCAATATTGTAAAGTTAGGCAAAGCCTATTTAAGGCTTTGCCTTTGCTAATAAAACTAAGCTTTGCATCATATTTGTATTTACAACTTTATGTGTGTGTTCTCCATGCTCTCGGCTCTCTCTCTCTCTCTAAACCGAACTAACACACACATTCACACATTAGCATTGCTTCATCCGTAATCATACGGGACCATCATATTTTGTATTTAGTAATTATTAATAATAAATATTTAATCAAGATTTCCTGTTTTAGGATATCAAGGATGTTATTTATAAACAGGGGATTATACACCTTGATTAGGGTTAACATTTGATAACACAAAAAACAACTCTCTCCCCTCTTTTTCTCCCTTGGTCGGTCGTTGACCACCCCAAGACAAGGGGGTGTCGATTTTGGTGTTAGACAACATCAAGGAACAAAGAACATCAAGTGTGATTCAATCCTTCTTGAGGATTCTTGTGGTGCCTCATTACGGGTGGACCTTTTTTGAGTAATCCAAAGGTATAATCTTCATCTTATTAATGTTCTTGATGCTATATGCAAATCGATGATGATGGATATATATATCGAATGGAATACATATGTGTTAAATAAGATAGTGATCTTGATCAATATATGTTTTGGCTAAACTTGAATATGGTGATGATATGTATTTTCGATTATGTATACACACATACATACACATGTATCGATTTTATATATATGTGCAATACACACTTGTGATATAACTAAGATCTTAATCCTTTTAGGGTTTTAAGGATTAATGATATTGTTTTGTTTCCGCTTTATAAATGATAACTATTTTTGTTGCAATTCTAAGTTGGTTCAAACCAGTTAGGTTATGAATCAGTATAGCTCAAGTTTGAATTGTACCCTCTAAAACCCAAAAAAGGGTTCAAATGAGAACATTAAATTAAATGAGAATGAAAGACTCAATCTCAGCCGTCCAATTCCCCCTCTTTCAATATCATTGCTCATCCATGAATTACTCATATGCACCCTGTCACACTCTATCCCCTCACACTCTCTATCCATGAATTCCACTTACAAAATGAAGGGCTGAGATTGAGTCTCCCGTTTTCATTTAATTTCTCATTCTTATTGAACCTTCACACACACACACACACATACACACACACACACACACACACACACACACACATATATATATATATATATAGGTTTATGCGAGAAACCTTTTTAATGCGAGAAGTGCGAGAAGTATGTTCGATCGTTTGATCTTTTAATCAATGGTTATCATCTATTGTGGCATTTTCGTAATTATAGACAAATTAAATTATTTCCTTTTAATAAATAGAGGGTTAAAATAGACATTTCTACACACACTCTCTCTCCTCTCTCCTATAACCTCTCTCTTCCCACCCCTAATAAACCGTCCCCCTCCCCTTTTAAAAATCAAAAACCCTAGTCCTCATAATCTCCCTCTCTACAAGTAACCACGGCTGCTACCTCACCACCGCCGCCTGTGATTCCGACTTGGCGACTTTACAAACGGCCACAATAGATCAAAGACGAGCACAGAGACTAAAGGTTGCATCTCCTGTTAAAACCGTCATGGCTGCATGGTTGCTTCCAACTCCACAAAAGTCTCATGTTTCTCTCTCTATCTCCGTTGAAGAGTTGACGGTCATGGGTGACTCTCCTACTAAACCTCCGCAGCGAGTATGGTGGTAGGAAACAAAGACCAAAGCCGGCGGAGGGTTGGTTGGCGGTCGGTTCACCACCCTCACCGCGCTCACAAATCTCAGATATCTCACGAGATTTTTTGATCTGAGATTTTCTGGGGGGCTCAAAAGTTGGCCTGTTGCTCTTTTTTCTTTCTTGGAGCAGGCTTAATAATATGTGATTAATTAATTTTCTTTTTTGGGCTTATAGTCTGTGAAATTATCTTTTGTGTTTCTTGGCATTTTATATATCTGTAATATACTTTTTTAAGTACTTCATGTAATGAAGAAAAAACTTAGGTGATGGTATTGTTAACTGTGATTTGAACAAGGTTGTTAAAGTTGATTTTTTTTATATGAACATATAATTGGAAGCACTACAAGAAAAATCATTTTTAGGAACAAAACATTTAGAGACGACACAATGTCGTCCCTAAAAATTACCAAAACGACGTCACCTTGGGTTAGCACCAGCAGTAGGGATACTTAACCTTTTAGAGATATTACTCGAAGTGTTTTTATATTTTCTATTAGATTTTTATTAATTTTATAGGTAGTATATAGAGACGACTTGTCGTTTCTAAAAGCCTAAAAAAATCAAAACACTGCTTCTTCCCGGGCATATTTTCGTTTGGAGACAAATGAAAGTCAAAGTCATTTTTTATGTGGCAAATCCCTAAGGGGGCGTTTGGTTCGAAGTAATTCCTGGGATTGTGTGGGAATGAGATTTGAAATCCTGATGAATCCCATGTTTGTTTGGAAAAAAGAGAAGGGAATTAAAATGACAAGATGTATAGGAAATCCCATCAAATCCTTTAGGTAAAGCATTTCAAGAATCCTTTCATACCCCATGGTATTCTAAAATCCTTTAAACATGGGATTCTCCAATTTACCATTATACCCATAACCTAACCTAGATATCATTCACGTTTTTTTCATCTGCCGCTCCACCCATTCTCGATCGACAAAACGCAAACAACCCTATACCCCTTTCCTCTCGTCGACTACTGTAACAAACCACCGCCGCCTCCTCTCCGGCGACCGGCAACCTCTACCTCTTTTCGACTTTTATCAAAACAGCAAGGTAAGTTTTCTGCTCTTTCGATTTCCTGCTGAAAGTGTGCGATTGTGCTCTCCATTTCTAAGTTTTGTTTTTGTGTTCTCTAGTTGTCTTCGTTATCTGCTTCTTAGCCATGTACTAGATGAGAAAATGTTCTCCATGTGTACCTTCGATTATGCCAATAGAATATTGGCAGGGCTGAAATATATGTGTTATTAAAAAAAATGTTTATTATTGTTGAAACTGAAATAATTGTTATTAAAAAAATGCTTATTTTCCTTCACTTAAATTTTGTTCTTGAAGATAATGTGTTATTTGATTTATATATTATTGTTGAAACTGAAAAATGTGTTATTGAAGCTGAAATATATGTTCTTGAAACTGAAATCTCGTGTATTTGAAGCTAAAAATATGAAATTTATGTGTTCTTGATTCTTGGTATTTGGTAGATCAAAGTTGCAAGTCATGGCTCGACTTAGTTTAAACACACGCAAACGTAAAGAAAGAAGAATGGAAGAGTATTTGGAGTTATGTTATGTAGTTGTGATTGTCGTAGTGTTCTTTCTTTTATCGAGTTGGATGTTAATGGTTAGTAGAAAGAGAGGAGGACTTTGACAAGAAGTGATCAATGATAACATCTAAAATTTCAAAGATGCAATCCTTGTCTAGGATTGAGAAATTCAAAGCATGTGAAAAGATACGAGATGATGTTGAGAAGGTAAAATTATTCTTGGACTTGGACGATGCGGATAAGGAGCACTATATCAAATATATCTTAGAGCAATGAGTGTCGTGAGGTAATTTAGATATGAATTTATTTTGGAACTATGTTTTGTTGACACGAAACAATTATGTCAAAAGTCTTATATAGACTTTTTGGAACTATGTTTCTTGGCATAACGATTATGTCAAGTATGTTTATGTTTTGAGACTATTTTTGTGTTAATTATTCTAAATTTAAGTAGTTTATGCTTATATTTTAGTTACATTTTTAATTATTAATAGTGTAAATTAATTGGTTATTATTTATTTGTCAATTAATTGATTAACAAAAAAACTGTTTAAAATATAACTGAAGAGCAATTCTGTCATTTGTCACCGAAACAATCCAAATCCTTTGATTTAATTACAAAACAAACAGGATTTCAGGAATGCAAATCCTGACAGATTTTGTCAACCAAACACAAGACTGGATTCACAATCCTGCTAAATGCAAATCCTGCGAAATGCAAATCCTTTGACAGAATGCAAATCCCATGAAAAAAATCCGCGAACCAATCGCCCCCTAATTTTGTCTGCTGCTCCCCCTTTCCCGACACACCAAAACCCAACTAGATAACTGATATCGCCGTTCTCTCAGACCTCCGCCTCCCGCTGTTCATCCTCCGCCTATCGCTGTTCTATCATCTCTCGCCAGTCATGCTCCGCTGTTCATCCTGATCGAACAGAATCGAAGTCGCTGCTATTCATCTTCCGCCTCTCGCTATTCATATCGCTGTTCAACAACTCGCAACGAACAGGTTGTTCTGGACCAGAATCGAAGTAGCTATTCTTCCTTTTCGAGCATAAATCCAAAGCCTTTGCTTTCTGTCATCGTGTAGGTACTTGTTTTGCCCTAATTTACTCCATATTTCTGCAAACATATGCAATAAGACCGCTATCCCTTCTCTGTTGTTATTATTTTATTTACCAATTTCTAGCAATTTGAGAGCAACTCCATGGATTAAATGATAAAATAGCTTGATTGACATAATTAAAACCATGATTACTGTGAACAAGCAGCGATTTTGCTTCAGGGGATATGGCTTTTTGCTTCAGAGCAGTAACTAGTTGACATGTTATTTTTATTAGAGTCTATTTTTATTCCTTTCGATTTCCTTATTCAACGATAATTAAGTTGCAACAGGTGCATTCTTAGGATTAGTGGTAAGCTTACTGGTCTACTTTACAAGATATACTTCAGGTACATTTAGTCGTTTCTAATGCTTCTGATGGAAGCATTTGAAGTTATTAGATTTATAGTTACCACTTTTTGATAATGTTTAAAAGGATGCTTAATACGAACTGAAATCCGATGCAGACTTTGATTACTGTTTTGTGAACATTGCGATTGGTGATTTACGATCGATAGTTGATAAGAGAAAAGTCTCTTTACTATACATCTTGAAACTTTTCTGTAGTGAAATGTTCATAAGACTCCAATTATTCAACATAAAGAAAAGATCTTTTCTGTAGTGAAATGTTCATAAGACTCCATTTCTTATTGCATACCTTTTGCACTTAAATTGACCCAATTCTTATTCTGTTTGTTAGCAGATAATGCTTTTGATATGAAATTAGAACACATCAGATCATGCTTCTGATTCTGTGTGTAATGTGTACGTATTCTTTGTGTTATGTATCAATAAATCTGTAGTTAATTTATGTATATATACACACTTTCTTTCCCTTGCCTATGTTGTTTTAGTTAGTGCTTGTTCGTTTTAGAGACCTGTAGTCGATTTTATTTTTATTTTTACTTTTTAGCAAAATTATATTAGTAATAAAAATAGGAATTTTGACATAACATGTTGTTGAATTTGCTTTTCACTAATTGTCTCAAACACAGCTATGACAATCGATAAGAGTTGGACTAAGTCTCGAAACCGTAACTCTGTCGAGTTTCGAGAAGGTCTTAAAGCATTCATGGAGAGGTGTAAGGAGCAGCTGACACCTTGTGGTTTAGTCCGATGTCCTTTTCAAAAGTGTCAAAACAGAAACTATTATTCCTTAGATGTTATAAAGAAGCATATACATTTAGCAGGGTTTAGTAAGTATTATGATACGTGGATCTATCATGGTGAAACTCGGGGGCCAGCAGTCGTAGTACATCGTGTAGCTCCAACAACGGATGAGATGGCTGACGTGATGAATGATGTCCGTTGGGAGAATATTATCGATGAAGAACACATAGATACAGGAACTTCAAATGCAGGTCCTAGTGTAGCAACAGATGATTATATTGAATTACTTAACGAGGTCGAGACCGAGTTATATCCTGGTTGTACTTGGTGTTCTTCGTTGGATTTTTTGGCGAAATTTCTACACATGAAGGTCATAAATAAGTGGACAAATAGTTCATTTGATCAGCTGTTAGACCTTTTACGATTTGCATTCCCAAAAGATAACAAAATCCCATCGTCGCACTACGAAGCTAAGAAGAAAATGAGAAAGATAGGCTTGGGATATGAACCGATACATGCTTGTAAGAACGATTGCTGTCTATTTTGGAAGGAGAATATAGAAATGCAAAGTTGCCCAATCTGTGGTGAGAGTAGATGGAAAGACAAAGACACAAAGGGAAAGAAAGTTGCTCAAAAGGTGTTGCGTTACTTTCCATTGACACCCAGGTTAAAGCGTTTGTATAGCTCCAAGCACACCGCGGAGTCTATGAGATGGCATGCTACGGGACGGTCAAGAGAAGGTGAGCCGATGCATCACCCGATAGATGGTAAGTCATGGAAAGATTTTGATACTAAATATCCAGATTTTGCTAGAGAAATAAGAAATGTTCGATTAGAGTTGGCCGCTGATGGTTTCAATCCATATGGAAACATGAGTCTGTCTTATAGTATGTGGCCGGTTATATTGACAACGTACAATACACCTCCTTGGTTATGTATGAAGGAATCTTCTTTTATGTTGACGTTTTTAATTCCTGGCCCTAAATCACCAGGAAAAGACATAGATGTTTTCTTGAGGCCTTTGATTGAGGAACTAAAAGTGTTATGGACCGACGGAGTTCGTACAATGGATGCTTCAACAAACACCGTCTTTACCATGCATGCAATGCTTTTATGGACCATCAATGATTTTCCTGCTCGTAGTAGCTTGTCAGGTTGGAGTGGCCAAGGGTATAAAGCATGCCCTACGTGTAACGAGCACACTCCTTCATGTCGGGTAATCGGAAAAACAGCCTATGTTAGTCATAGAAGATTCCTACCCTTGGACCATCATTGGCGGAAAAACAAATCAAAGTTCGATAATACGGTCGAGAAGAGAGTTCCTCCAACTTTATTTAGTAATGATGCAATATTACAACAATTGGCTCAATTGTCGGCTCGTATTCCCGGCAAGCATCCTAGTTTTGGGGGTGTCAAGAGAAAGTGTGATGCATATGGCTCAATTACAACAATGTAATTGTATTGTTTATTAGTTTCTAGTCTAATTTAATTCAAGGAAAATATTCATTTATAATGAAAATATAAATCGTTTCTAAAACAAAATCAATTTACCATAATTATATAATGGAAGAGTTGACCTTAGTGTGATATATTTGTGTGAAAAACTTGTATTCTAATATATAACAAGGTCTTGATGCCCGCGCGTTACGGCGGAGTTATGGGAAAATGGTTTTTTTATCAAACAAATGGGCAAAATGTAGAAACCAATGCAACGTTTTACACTTTTACGTACCCGGATAGTTTCGAAGCATAAATAGCTTCTAAGAAACATAGTTTTTGTAACACCGCTATTTTTTTTTTTTTTTTTTTAACCATGCGGAAGCGAAAACCAACAACTACAAACCTATTCACATAGGTAGTATAAATATTAAGTAATTAAACTGATACCAAAATATTTGTATCCCAAACCCGGCGTTACATAGTTTACAACAGTCTCGACCGACACAAAATATCAGAGTGCAGTTCAAACATTCCCAAAAGCAAACACAACAACCGGCCAACAGCCAAACTTACCGCAACCTGCAAAGGGAGAGTTTATGTGGGGGATTAGCATAAAGCTAAGTGATGGAGATTAACAAACGAACAGCAGCAGTTACAACAAGTAACGACATACAATCAGATCACATAATTGTCATCAAACAATTATCACCCAGGTCATGCAATCAGGGATATCCAGAGGACCGGCGGTGTTGCAACACCTTCAACCAAATGCCGGCCTAGCATAGGTTTACCGATAGCGTAATGCTACTCAGATCAGTTAATCATTTCTAAACACATCAGAAACCTTTAACTGAATTTGATAGCAAACAAGCGCCCAGCCTACAAAACTGTCGCGGCTGACCTCCTTCAAACAACTCAAAGTGTCCAACATCACAGTTGTCCCCGATTACAAAGCACGTATACAGATCAATTCATATTCTCAAAACATAATTCAGCGATTACTATCATATATCAAGAATCATCAAATTATCGTGCTGAACATACTGCTCATAGAATCTAGCATAAAACATTGCAACCGTAACCGTTACAACTAGCACAATTCGTGAGTTAAAAGTCCACTCACCTGCGTCCTTGCCGATCCAAGATCCACACTCAGTTGTCTCATATCACTGAGTCTTTGAGTTCCCTGAGAACACAATATAAACAAGTCAATAACTCAAATCATAGTTAACTCCAAAAGTCAAACCAATTCATCACCAAGTCAAAGCTTATTCATTTAGAATATCCATATAACTCATAAGCAGTAGGTAGCAGTCAACGAAATATTCATAAGTGTCAACTATTTCCAATTATTCCGCAAATGGGTCAAAAACCCAACCCGTTAGACTTCATAATACCAAATCAGCTTGAAACATATCAAATACCATTTAGGAATGCTTCATAAATCATATGAGACATATAGAAATCAACGGATCATAAACTCAGGCTATCTAACCTCATTTCACGAATTAAGCATGCAATTAGCATATAGAATCCAATCTTGAAGCATCATTAGTAAACCCTCTCATATATATCATATAATCAGAACTTAACTCATTTAAGTTAATCACACAGATCATAAGCAACATACAATTCTTAACAGAACCTGTTTCATCATCTAAATCATTCATATATATATATCCTAAATCATGCATGAATATCTCAACATCATACAACAACAAACTGAATTAACATTCGAGTCACTACGCACGAGGTGGATTCACTGCTCACGTGCTAAACGCACTACGCACGGGCTGGACAAACTACGCACGTAGAGAACTCAAATACACTTAACATGTTTCACACACTACGCACGCAAAGGACACTGGTACGCACGGAGTGGACCACACCACGTGCGACCAAAACTCATCGACTTCATCTTCTTCATCAAGCACTTCGTACGAAGTGGAGCCACTACGCACGGAATGGACTTCACTTCGCACGGCTAAAACTCAACTTTTCAAGAACTTCTTAACCAAAACTCGACATACACAACACAGCCTCACCTCTTGCTACATAATCTATATCTTGCTCGAAATCCCGACGTTAACTCTCGTTTTAAGCTCGAAAACCGAATCAAGTTGTGAATGTGCGTTAATGGTTCGTTCTCTCTCTTCTCTTGATCAGCCAGAACCAAAACAAAACGGGAACAATTATCCAAATGCTATTTATAGGTCACGAATTAAAATATTACACTACACAGTGTAAATGCTGATATCTGAGATACAGGAACCTAATTAAAGTGGTCCTTTTCAAGTCAATAGCATGCAACGAGGTATTATTTAGAACCCTCGTGTAAAACCAAATCATATGACATCAATATTACATAAAACATTAAAATTAATGTTTCACCTTTTTATCTCGCGTTTCAATTAAAATTATCCTATCATATCGAATAAATAACAATTAATAATCAATTAATAAAACAATTAAATATAAATTATACACAAATAGTTTACCATATACGCGTAAACTACCAGGCCCATTGAGAGGATGTTACAGTTTTCAACTAAAAGAATCTTAAATAGTTCATAATATGTTACATCTTGCATCTAAAGTAACATACTTTAACTAATATAAAAAAATAAAATATCTAAATGTAATAACAAAATTGCTAAATATCAATAAAACCTGTGGGAAAAAAAACTAAGCCCACACATATGAAAACAACTGCAAATAAGTTTGAAGATAAAAACCACACTTGTCTCTTACCTTACCTTAACTCACCATCTCCTTCACCTTTTTGAGACGACAGGTTCTCAACTTCACACATCTATTTAGATCTGAATTTTGTTTGACAATAGTGTCAATATGCCAGAGTATCCTGTTGTTAGTTAAACCAAATGGCATTAATCACATGAAACAATTTCTTACTAAAAGAAGCTAATTTCATTCATGAAAGAAATCCGTCCGACTAAAATATAAATCTATATCAACAAATATAATTACCTTAAAGTCTAATATAACATCCTAATATAATCAATTACAACAAAAGGAAGTTTGGATCTTAATGCACATCCTTAGATGTAATGAGGGACTAAAAGGCATAAAAACAGTGAATACTATAATGCATATCACAAAGGATTAGCCATAATTAAAACATAGAATATAAACAAAGTAGAACCAAACTTACTTTGTAGAAAACCTTATATACATATAAGATTCTCATATATTAGGTGTTTATAATAACCCCAATACTACAGGATCGATGCTAACAAAAATGCTTGTTACCATCTTACATATAAAATAATTAAAAAACAACACATAAACAAAATCGTGTATGGTGTTCAGAATTCGGGAAGGAATTTTAGAGATTTCACGTTGTTTATATTAACCATCTCACACATGCATGCTCGGCACCTTAAGCTTACACATAGAACATTACCCTAATCACTAAATTAAATGAAGAACAAATAAATTAAGTAAACATCAAATGTAACTGAAAACTCAGAAACATTCTTCTTCGCCAACAACATTGTTGGACCTAGTCCCCAGGAGATGTCATCTATAATCGATATGTGTGGTCTTTTTGGGCCTCTCTTTGGTGAGAGTTTCATCACTATCAACACAGAAAACACATGTGAATAGAAATATTTAGTGACCTTCGATGTACACATACTATTAAATGATTATGCCTTAGTCTCAACTCTTGAATGTTTTGTTGAATCTCAGTAAGACGTTTAAAAGTTACTAATTCCATACATAAGATGCAATAAAAATAGGTAATCAAATTCATGCTCAATGGAGAGCCTGTAAAATAAATATAAATACGCAGATAACAATTCCACCCATGTTAATAATTTTATAAACATAGAAGAAAATGAAAACATAGACTAACGGCTTACCATATGTAGGTTTTTAACAATGATACAATATACAAATTTAATTTGTAATTGTGATTCGTCTTGATTAGGCACTCAAATGATATGACTTTGATAGAGGAGAAGGATAAAAAGACCAAGGACACCTAAATTAATATTGTTGTTGTTACTTCAGTCTACAAAGTGTAGTAACTCTCATTTCAACAGATACATGCCCCAAGCTATGTTTAATATTCACCATTACTTGCTCATTTATTCTTTTTCTCAATCACTGGTGCTCATCCTTCATTTCCTAACTGTCAACATCCAAGATAACAACCAACTTAGGAAACGGAGAACAAAGTGTAAAAAAAACCGGCACTCCTACAACACAATAACTTAGTCCTTTTATGTTGCACTACATTTGAATCATTAGGCTGTTGTTTACATATGCCATGGCAATTATTTCAAACTCTGAATATCCATTAATGAAACACACTTAAATTTCAGAAAACATAAGAGAATGATTTCTAAAATCAAGCATTACAATGAAGCAGTAACCTAAAATCTTGTTTCAAGCTTATCTACATCAAAAACATATTTGCAGGAGTATAAACATGTGATATTTTGACACCAAGATTCCTTAATACTAAAAAGAATGGACAATAGCTAGCTAAATCATGACAGGAGAAGCGAAACAAAATAATGGACAATAGCTAGCTAAATCATGTCAGGAGAAGCAAAACAAAATAGCAAAAACCTGAATAAAGTGGAATCCAGCTTTAGGTAAATATCATAACACCAAAAAGTTTTCTTTAAAAGAAAAAACATTAAAGTTCATTGTGTCATTTTAGTAAACACTTGGTATGCAGGAATGAAACTTACAATGAACATATGTAAACAACTACTGGTAAACAACAAATCCAAGGTATTAAATTAAAAAAACACACAAAGTACCTTGAAAAATCGAATGCCATTATGATAATAACAAAATATCAACATACATATGTTAACTACTAACAGTTCATAATGAGGGCAGATTTGGGTTTTGAAAGCCCAATATAAGACAAAGAGCAAAGCTTTACACTTACCAAACTGTGATATGCGATGCAAATGTGCCAAGAGCGAGCAGATTGGAGCAATGGAAGTTGATTTTAAATTCTAAGTTGAAAACATTTCACAAATTAATCAACAACCTAATTAAAAATGAACTCACCTAATCGCCAACTCCATCATAAATCGAGGATTGTGAGATGAACCAAGGAGGTTTGTGAAGCTAAGATGAATCGAAGTCTGCATAATAATTAAGAACTGAGATGAAACAAATTGCAAAGCTGTTAATATGAGATGGGGATAAATAAAAAAATAAACTACAATCACAACCCTAATCGAATATGAACTTACCTAATCTTCGTAAGATGAATCAAGGACTAAGAAGCTAGGATGAATCAAAGCCTACTGAATAAGGGAAAAGGGTAAGAACGTGATGATGTCCCAGACGAAGAGGTGTTTGGTTTTGAGTCTGATCTAAGATAGCTAAAGCCAAAATCTTCTTTGGGTATATGAGGAAACGTGTTGCAGGAAAGATATGTGTGTCTGTGTGTCTGTGAGGTATGGGTGGAGGATGAAGACACGGATGTGGCAGGGTAGGGAAAAGTGAAGTAGCAGCATGGAGTCTACTTGGTAGCGTGTAAAGATAGCAAATTTAAAACAAAAAAATAAATCAATAGCAAGACTCGAACCAAGCTTCTTCAGAAGATAAAAAAGGTTTCCTTTACCGGTAGACCAGCAGAGGTTTCAGATTAAAACAGCCAAACCCAACATATATATTATAATAAATTACTGTAGATGAATAGGAGTTAGGAATAGGAAACTAACATTTGATAAATGTTAGATAGTTTAATTTAATATGTTTAATTTCAGTTTTCATTTCATTCATATATAGTTATATTTTACACATCTAATTTTCATATGATGGCCCTTCATTTAATTTTTCACCATCATTTGTGATCATTTCGATTTATTTAAAAATATAATGGATTAAATATTTAATATAGATATTTTATAATATAATATAAAATATCTTAACAATAATTTCATATTTTTATGGCTAATATCTAATTTATGTGATATACTTAATTTCTATTTTATATGTAATCATCATTACCTTAACTTTATTTCATTTACTTTTCATATCAATTAATTGATCACTCTTAGTTTACAATTACAACCGTGCACGTGAATTTCCATTTTACAATAAGGTGGCGTTTGGTTGGATGGATTGTTTTTGGAAGGAATTGGATTGTTGAAAGGAATTTGATTTTGAAGGAATTGGATTTGGAATCTGAAATCTTACCTCATGTGTGTGGTAGTGGCAGGAATTGGATTTACATTAGGGCTTGTTACCTCCCATCATTGTCCACCACAGTCGCAGCCATCGTTGTAGCCCTAGTCGCCGCCGCCGCTGGTCGTCGCCAAGCCACCTCGTCGAAGCCCTAGTCGCCGTCGTCGAAGCCCTATTCGCCGTCACAACTCGCCACTCGTCACTCGAAGCTCGTCGAAGCCCTAGTCAACCTCGTCGAAGCCCTAGTCAACCTCGTCGCCGGTCGTCTGTCGAAGCCCTAATCGTCGTCTGTCGTCGAACTCGAGATTTGGGAACGTTCGAAGCCCTAAATCGTCGTCTGTCGTCGTCTGCCCGCGGAGACGTCGCCGTCTGTTTCGTCAGAGGCAGGAGCAAGGTGCAGGTGAAGGTCGAAATCGTCGGAGGAAGGAGCAAGGCAACACGTCTTTGTTGTCTGCGTTTGATGGATTTGAGATTCCATCCAAAGTTGGATGGATTTTGAAATCCTCCATCTGATGGATTTTGAGCCTAAGGAAGGAATACTTCTCCCTTGTAAAAATTGAACCAAACAAGGGATTTGCTAGGATTTGAAATTCAATTCCCACAAAATCCCTTGAAATCCCTCCAACCAAACAGCACCTAATTCTTTCTTTTCATATTAAACTCATTGGCCATTTAATTGTTTCAATTAACTCCACATTTTTGACTTGTTATTTATAACCATGTAGAGCTAGGAGAGGGGTAACTTAGTAATTTCAAGTTACTCAATTTTTAAGAGATTAAACATTTGGTCTAAATGTTTTATAATATAGTATATATATATATATATATATATGTATATATATGTGTGTGTGTGTGTGCGCGCGCTCCTTCAAGGAATAGACGTATAAACAGGGCCCGCCCAACACCTGTGTAGCCCGTGCACAGGCGCACAGCCCAGTGCATCAGTTGGGCTGGGGGCATCATGTGTATAGCCCACTACATATCCAAATGTATGTGTATTCACCCTCACATATATACTAAAATATCTCATCTCATACACTCATACATACACATGCCTCTAACCTACATAAGTACTCATATATTTATATGCAAAAATACATGGATACGTGTAGAAGTAATTGTATCAAGACCCGTAAATGGACGCTTATGTGGAACTACATATATATTTTGATTTTAAGTATCGTTTTATACAAAATAATAGTGATAACAACGAAAATATACAAAAAGTAGAAAATTCCGTCTATATATAAAAAAAATATACATGCATCAAGACCGGTATATATACACACACACACACACACACACACACACATATATATATATATTGGGAGGTTCAAATGAGAACTTAAATATTTTTTAGAATGGGAGACTCAATCCCAGCCATCAAATTCCCCATCCTTCAATGTCATTGCCCACCCATGAATTCCTCACATGCACCTTGCCACACTCGATTCCCCCACGCTTTCCATCCATGAATTCCACTTACAAAATGAACAGCTGAGATTTAGTCTCTCATTCTCAATTAATTTCTTATTCTCATTTGAACCTTCCCATATATATATATATATAATTAGTCAAAAATTGACATTATAAGAAAAAACACCTCTAGTATAATAATATGTGTAATTATATACAAAAAAACAATCATAATTCTTATAAAATATGAAAAATAGAAACGTCCGTCGGAAATTCGTCGGAAATCGGTCGGAAATTTCCGACGGATCTGCGATGGATGGATTTCTAACGAACCCGGCACTGAAGTGTGTGGTCTAACATACCCGGCACCGAAGTGTGCCGTCTATAATCATAATCATTACTCATAACAGGGTCAATATTGCATGCCACATTGATTTCTATCCGAAGTATAACTAAGAATACTCACATGGTTTGTTGTCTAAGTGTTGCCTACGAAACTCGTCACAATTATCCGAATATAATCGACTACCGGCAACACCTACAATTATAGTGGTAACTCATGAGTCCTCAGGAATTATACGAGCTTGATCAGTTGTGGTTTAATACCAAGATCCGTCTCATAATTTAAGTTATCTATGAATCCAAGTTGCAGTTGGGTCCCACGGCCCAAAATCATTTCTTATTTGAAGGTTCGCTTTTCTTTCTTTATTCGACTTGGACCAATAATCATACCATGATTACATTCACTAATGGCCCTACTATAACTTGAGTTTACATATATATAATTAAAATCGAATTCAAGCCCATATCTACAGTTGGGTCCTAGCCACATGGGTGAAGTCGAATTCTAGGTGATAGCATGCAAGTCAAATTTAAGCTACGTGAATGAAATCGAATTCCAGTTTGTAGCATACTAGTCGAATTTAAATGTTAAAGTCAGATTCCTGCAAAAAGCCCAAGGTCGAATTCACCCTCTTCGAATTCGAAGCCTTAATGTCCAACCCAACCCTTTGAACTCGAAGCCTTAATAGTCAAATTCCATTTCCAATCCTCTAAGTTGAATTATGCAGGCATTAGTTAAGTCGAATATATACTAACATGAAAGAAGTCGAATGCTATAAATATCATGTCACGAAAGTCGAATTGTACATATGTGAATGGAGGTCGAATCTTATGATTTTTTGTGTATAAGTCGAATCATAGGTGATTAAGCCAAAGTCCAATTCAAACCTCCATGCCCAAGTCGAATGTTAAGTCCAAAAAGCTCAATGCGGACTTTACTATGAACAACTAAATCAAATTCGAACTACACAGCCCCAAATCGAATCATGCATCTATTACATATGTGTATGTTAAAAGTGTAAGTCAGATTTAAGCATATGAAGCCAAAGTCGAATTCAGCCGACAAAAAGAATGTCGAATTACAACCTTGAGGCCCTAAGTCGACTTGATTAACACAGTAGGTCGAGATCATGCGCATGTAATTTTATATATTCATACACATGCCAACATTCAAACTTGAAATCTATAAAACTTACCCAATTTTATTTCTAGCATGATCAATACATTCCTCTACTCATCTAAATCAATTTCTTTTAAGATGGTACCATATTTTAACAAATTCTAAAAGCTAAAACTCCATTTCCTTAAGTTCTAAACCCACAAAACTCCATGAAAGAACCTTCATACTACTAGAAAATCATGATAGATCCTTATAAAGACTACATTAAAGATCACAAAATACTTAGAAACATTACCTAATGGTTTTTTTTTCAATCCTTGGAGTTGGAATGTAGAAGATGACACTCTAGTTTTTCCGTGTTCTTGTTCTTCTTCAAGAATGCACAACTCCTTTTAAATTGTTCTTCTCCTTTACTCCAGGAAAATGAAATGAAGAGATGTGTCTTGGGTGCTACACCTTAATTCCATTTATATACACTTAATACTCTTGCAAGGCTTTAGCCCAAAACTAAAATATCTTAAGCCCACCAATTGCTTATCAAGGTTCACTTTATTTAAATAATGCTCCAAGAATTTCCCAAGTCCAAAACATATATTAGTCCACCGTAATTAGCCCATCCACAACTTAATATTTCTTTCTTATATTTATATAAATATCAAATGTCCATTGGGTCCAATTAAATAAATTCATAATTAAATAACACCCCAAATTAAACGAAAATAATAGTAATACGATAATGATATTATTTATTACGATAGAAAATCAGGTTTTACAAGGATAACTTGACATGGTTGTATAGGTACATAGCCTGGTTTCTTGTTAGACTTTGACTTTATAAATAATGATTAATTTAACACATGATATCTATGGAGTAGTACGGCCCAGAAGGAATATATGCTAAAACATTATCTACAAAGTCAACCTAAGGACTAAACACAACTTAAATCATCTCAAAACTACCATAAACAACCACAAACAAGGTATACTACCTCACATATAAATCTTACCTTCTCCCCATAGACACCCCACCTACCACGTTTGTAACCCACTAATGGTCAACCGAGTTTGAGACCGAACACTTCACCAAATATCTAATTTACTCAAACCCAATGTCAGACACTAACTTTTAACACCTTAATTTTAACCTAAATTCAAAAAATTTAAACATGTTTTTACAACAGTTTCTACATCGGATGCAGTCATATAAAGATGTTCAATTCAAAAGGGTGTTAATCCATTGTCCCTTATTGAAGAGGCTCACATGAAACATATTGCAAATAATCATTGAGTAATTATAAGAATGTAGGTGTAAAGATTTGTTAACTTTGACCGGTTAAATTTTTTTGAAACTCTTCCCTATTTGCTCTTATTCAACTTCTTTCACAGTTAGGTCAACATTAACAACAACAATATCAACTTTCTTTTCTAGCTTATTTACTCTTATTCAACTTCTTCCATTTCCACTTTCTTTTTATTAGTTGGTGTAACAACAAAAATACAGATATCATTGTAAAGAGATTATGAAAAGTAAATTTTATTTAAGTCACAACAATATTATGTGAGTAATGTGAGTGTGTTCTAGCGAGAGAGTGAAATTTGAAGTTCAAGAGGAGATTTAATCTAAGTGTGTACAGATGGGAATGAGGACCAGAGTGGATGGTCGTGATTATGGCAGCTATTGGATGAACCACGGATGGAAGTCCTATTACGTCACAAACCTTCCTAATGAGTGGGAAGTCAAAGATATGAGGGATGCAATGAAGAATGAAGGGAAGGTATGTGATATTTATTTATCCAAGTTTCCTAACTTACATGGCAGAAGTTTTGGTTTTGTCAGATTTGAGTTGGATGGTCTTAATCGGATAGACTGATTTGGATGAATGGTATGCATTTTGGTAATCTGAAAGCCGTTACTCGGGAAGCTAAGGAGAGGAGCAGCTTTCCTCGTCAAGCTTCTAAGAGGTGTTTAGACGATCTCTCCAATTCGAATATGGGTGTCAAATATGGGGTCTTGCCGTTGGAAAGATAAATCAACATCATAATAATCGGTGCCTGCAATTTAAAACTGAAAGACAAAGATCGGTTTTGGTTACAACAATCGTTGGTGGGAGAGATTGTTCTGCCGGAAGTTTTTATGATTAACAGTTTTCTGGATAAAATGAGCCTTCTTGTAGACAGATACAAGTCCAATCCTAAGACTATGGGTGGCAAATTTTTCTTGCTTGAGTTTGAGAATCGGAGACGGGCTGATTTCTTTGCGGCGAAAGGAGAAGACGAGGACGATCAAATAAGCGTGGAGTTTGAACGGGTTAAAGAATGGCAGCCGGATGATATCGATAGATTGTTGCTTAAATGGATTAGATTGGAAGGGATTCCGTTAAACGCCTTAAATTGTTGATTCTTTAGGTCTTTGGCTAACCTATGAGGTCCGTTTATTATGGAGGATCACGACAGTGCCAACAGAAGACGTTTGGATGTTGCGAGAATTATGATTAGAACTTTCAAATTCGACATTCCTAAACTCATAGATGTGAATATTGATGGAAATTTTTTTAAAATTAGAGCTTTGGATGAAGGATTTAAGGGAGTTGTACGGTTCTCCGATTTTGGTTCCATGGGGGAAACTGCACGGATAAAGATTCCGAGGAACGGGAGGAGTTGGAGGGTGGGTTGCCGGGGAAGGAGGACTTGCAGTCGTCAGTTCTGTTGAAGGAAGGGCGGCGGGTGGAATGTGGTTTGTCGTTGGTGGTCTTGGGTTCGGGAGTTGGCATTGATGAGGTGAGAAGTCCCGAGGCGGTGGATGAATCAATGTGTTGTTTCGATTTGCCGGATGGGGTTTCCAAGGCTGCTGTGATTGAGGTGGCGTCTGATAATCCCCACGTTAACGATAACGTTAAGGCGTCTCCTGTCATCCCTCCTGTTGAGCAAGATGGGCAGGACTCTGATGGGCCTCCTCCAGGTTTTGGGCTTGTGAATAATAAAGGAAATGATGAGGAGTGTGTTGGGCCTCCTCTAGGTTTTGAAATGAATATTTTTAAAGATATTGATTTGGAGGGGGAGTCTCATAATTTGGATCATAACTCGTTTGGCTCTCTTCAAGACACTGTGAGTGGGGCTATTAAAAACGGCGTATTGGACCCTAGTTGTGAAGATTGGGTTTTCAATAAAAATATTCCGGGGGATGTGTGGATAGATATAATATTTAAAGATAAAGATAAAGGTGGTGGCAGGAGGAAGAAATCTAAGAAGAGCAAGATGTGTTTCAAAGATACTCTTGCTGCTTGAGATGAATCTTATGGTGATAGTAGAGTGGGTGGTTTGATCTCAGATATGGAGACGGTCAATGCAGGAGTGGAGGCCGATAGAGTCTAAAAAATAGTGGAGGATATGGGGTTGAAATTGTTAGCCTCCAAAGAGGAGTTTAAAGAGAAGTGGATGAAAACGAACGAGGAGACAGAGTTGTAACATCCTGAAAATGGACTTAGTAGTACCTAGTTGTACTTCATATTCAAGTGATTGTACCTTGACTTTAAGTAAATGTTTTAGTGGTTATTTGTATCTTAGTTGGTTAAAGTGGGTATATGAGGTGTTATGTAAAAGTTAGGGTTAACAAGTAAAGTGACAAAATGTTATAAGGTTTTAAATAATGGTTCCAAAGATATCCCCATTAGTTGAAACGGGTACACGTGTGTCAAGTTGTAAGTTGGAAAGGGGAACAAAATACCCGCGTTTAAAATATTAATACACAATGGTGGTTCATCCCTCTTCTTATCCCATGGAACAATCAAAACACACACAATCACATAGCTTCATACGAGAACACACACACACACATTCAATACTTGGAGTTTTGAAGAACAAATTAAGAAATCAAGAAGAAAGCTACTGATTGGAAGTTTATTAACTGATTTCAGAAGCAACTCTACCGTTATATCATCTTCTAGGTAAGTGATTTGAAGTATGAAATCATGTCCTTGAGGTTTTCATAGTGTAAGACCAAATTGAAGATCTAAATGGTGTTTTGATGTGGATTTGGGTATAAAAACATGTTGGTAAGCTTCCCTAAGTGTCAAATGAAGTGTATAAACAATAGAAACTGAGTTTGAGTCGATTTTTGGTGCAAAAACGCGATAAACAACTTCTGTCGGAAAAACATAGCTGAGTTCTGTAAAAGTAGTCCTTGCGGTCGCAAGGGAAAAGCCTTGCGGTCGCAAGGGAAAAGCCTTGTGATCGCAAGGGAAAAGCCTTGGTCGCAAGGGAAAAGCCTTGCGGTCGTAAGGGAAAAGCCTTGTGGTCGCACGCAAGGCTGAGGTCCCTTGTGGTCGCAAGCAATGGGTCTTGCTGCCGTAAGGGGGTATTTTTTAGAAAAACCCTTGCTGCCGTAAGGGGGTGTTTTTCAGAAAAGTTGCTAGTTTTTTGTTGTAATTTGTGTGTTGAGGCGTGAGATGTTTCGTGCGGCTGTAAACTAAGGTGTTCGCGGGCGCACGGCATATACCTTGTAGTTTACCATCTACGGACGATGGAAATGACTATTTGGACGTAAGCACATAGCCTATGGCCAAAAGCACCCAAAGAACCAAGCTTGCGGGCGTAAGCCATGTCCTTTGTGTCCGCAAGCCTATGCCCAGTGTTGGCAGATTGTGTGACTTGTGTTTAGACCTGTAAGTGTTAAGTGTAAGTGATAACCAAGTCGGTATACGATGTGTTAGGTGATCCTGAAGAACCCGAGGACACTAAGCACTATATCTATCTCTTGTGAACTTCAAGTGAGTACCGGTTAACCTTAGGCATCATAATAAAGACTGTTATATCGAGTTTAAGTTGAGTTATTGCGTTTGCATTTGCTAAATGGATATGATTATAGCATTCGCATGCTATAATTAAATGATTATGTTGGAACCTAGAGGGGGGGTGAATAGGTTCTTTAACTTAGTTTACCAATTTTTACAATTATAAAATTTGTAAGTTGTGTTAAAAATATTTTTCTTGAAGTTTATAACACAACAAATATATATACTTGAAATAAAGAGAGTAAGGGTAGAGAGATATCACCAATTAGTAGACAAGAGATTTATAGTGGTTCATGCAAGTGTTAACAAACTTGCACTACATCTACTCCTTGGCCTCACCCACCAAGAGTTTGCTCCACTAAAACTTCTCTCTTTCAAGGTAGAGATAAACCTTTACACTTCTCTCTTTAGTTTACAAGAAATACTCTTCTCTCTTGCAAACAAGGCTAAGATGAGCTTATCTTCACTCTAATTTGATGGCTAGAGTTAATCCTCACTTCTCTCTAATTCTATAGGCTAGAGATAATCCTCACTTCACTCTAATTAGAAAGGATAGAGTTGATCCTTAGACTATTACAAAATATATAGAAAGATGATGTAGTGTTTAAGCTTTGAAAGCTTTGCTCTTGCTTGATTCTTGATCTTGAATGATAGATGAATTATCAAAGAATATGAGCTCACAAGATAAGAATATATGTTATGTGTTTTTCTTTGGTGCAAGAGATACTAAAAAATGAGGTTTGAGTTGGTTTAAATAAGGAAAAAGGTAAAAGTCCAAAAGCTGTCCAGTATCCTCACGGTCGATCCACGGTCGACCGTGGCTAAAACCGTGAGGTACCTGAACTTTCTTGTTCTTTGCAATATAGACGTTGGACTTTATTTAAAACCACACTCAACTCATTTTTACCATAAAAATCAACTGAAAAGTATATGTTCAAAAGGTTGGTTGATCCCATACTCTTAAAGTTTGAATTTAAACACATATATGGAAGTTTGGAAACCAATACATAAAGCATGTTGGAGTTTTACCCCTTTGGGAGATTCCTTTGCTAATTATGGTGGTGTATTGTTTCAAAGTAGGATTGTGTTTGTTATTTGCTTAAAATAGGAAGTCTTAGATTTAATCAACCAACACAATTGAGTTTTATAAAATCTTTGTCATTTTTATAAAGTTTTTATAAAAATAATTTTATAAAAACATAAACTAATTTAATTATTTTATTTGTAAGCCCATATAATTCAAACTCTTGTTTGTAGATATCTTCGTCATCGGCTTTGAAGATATCATCTTCACTTGTTAAGTACGAGTTCGGTTGACTTGAAGAAGAACAACATTTAAGAGTTGTGAGCTGAGCAGCGACGGTTGATTCACGGTCGACCGTGGTATCGACCGTGAATGTTGAAGTCTTTTACTTGTTTGTACTTCACTTGATCATCAATTTGAGGCTTGTTAATTTTCTTTAAGAATATAGATATGAACATATGAATAATTTTGATAAGCAATAGTATCACATGTGTATATTTTTATCATCATCAAAACAAGGAGTGCACTTTTAAATGTATGACCATGCATGCACCAACAGATTATTAAAACACCAAAGTTGAGTTATGGTTCATGTGTTGTTAAAACTGATTTGATATGAATTGATACGTAGCCATGTCAAGTTTGAGTAGGTCAATTGTGATATAATTTGATATGTGCTGATTGTTATGGGCTTTTGTAGGCCATGTTGTTATGATATGGCTTTCGTAGACCAACTTTGCTATGATATTGGCTTTTGAAGGCCAATTTTGTTATGATATGGCTTTATGTAGGCCAATACATGTTCTTGCCGGCACTTTGTTATATATTGGGGTATGGTGATTCGTCGATCGCGAATCTTTGGTTCTGCAGAACCTCCATCCTCAATGTTATTATGGGCTCTCAGTTCCCACTAATCCCGATAGGGGGTACCGCTCCCCGCCTCGTTAATGTAATGGTGGACCGTTACCCGCTCCCCCACCAGCGCGATATGATGTATTCGGCTTCCCCAGTATGGATCATTGAGCTAGGCTTGCAACCCCGTAAGATATGACTCCGGCTGGCTGCACTGGAACATCGCTATATGTTAGGGTAGACTTGATTGCTAATCCATGATATGATATGCATGATATGATATTCTCTTTATGATACTATTGTTTAACTGTTGCTCACTAGCTATTTATAGCTAACCCTCCATGTATCCTTCCTATTATGCAGGTATATAGTTGTTCGTAAGGAAGGGTGCCATGCTATGGTTATGTCAGTTGTAAATTTTGGGGAACACATTTGCTCATGCTTTTGTTTACTCTGATGTTTGATTATAATGGTCGGCAGATATTTGGTAACATCGCTGGTTTTTTGTTAAAATTTATACTACAATTGGTGTATTTAGTTAGTTAAATATTTCCGCTGTGTTTGTTAAACGATATTTTTTGGTAAACCAGGCTATGGAAAACATTTCATCCCACTAATTAAGCTTGTGAAATCCAGTGCGTTACATAAGTCGAGATTACGTACAGCGTTTAGGCTTTAAGGAGAGAAGTGGAGAAGGATGGGGTTTTCCTACATAGTTATGTGGTGTGTGCTTTTGTGTGGGGTGTGTGGTTTTCGTTTCGCATTTTTTGTTGCGTGTGCTTGGGCTGTTATAATGTGGTTTTAGGGTGGCTGTTTTTTTTTCTTGTGTCCTATCTTAGTGTTGGTAGTGGGATGGGAAGGTCGTTTGAGTTATGAGGTGTGAGTTTTTCAGGTGAGTGTTTTTGTGGTTGTGTGCTAGCCCTTAGTGTCATATGTATCGCTCACATTGGGGCTCATGTCTTATCTATATAGTTATTGCTGTTAAAAAAAAGTGAATTTTATTTAAAATGTGTTCGATAATTTTTTATTGTATCTAATGGGTTAGAAAAAATCAATTTCATTTTATTTTTATATATATTGTGAGAATCCCATTTGAGTATGTGTTGTCTATTTTTTTTTACTAAGAGGTGACGATGGTTGTAACTAGTGGACAATGATGATTGTTTCGGTGGAGTTCAAGACCAACTTCAAAAAAAATTTAAATATTTAGTAATATCTTCATAAACTTCAACAACGTACTAAAAAACACTTCAATGTTTAATTTAAGTTAATTGAAGTTATAATTTATGTTAAGAACTATAATAAAAGTGATAAAAATTATTGAAATATCAAAATTAATTAAGTTAAACTAAATTACTAAATAGATATAAATGATCATAAATTTGTGTTAGATAATAATCATAAGCATGATTAATTTAACTTAATTATTAAAGTTGCGATCTGAAGTGTAATAATGTAGAAGTATTAGGGACCAAAATTGAAATAATATAAAAGGTATATTCGTCATTTAAAAAAATATTAACCACCTTTCGTCAAATCTAACATACCTAGGGGCCATATTTGCAACAAATTTACTAGTATAATTTCAAAACTATAAAAACTTAAACATGTTCAAGCTAGGGACCATATTTGTAACAAGTTTTGAAAGAAGGAACTACTAGTGTATTTTCAAAACTATAAAAACTTAACATGTTACATGCTAGCAAACACTGGCGGATCTATGTAGTAAGAAGAGGGGGGAGAGGCCCCCATTGGCCCAAAAATTTTTATTAGTGGTTATATGGGCTTAAAGTTTTAGGCCCCACAAAAAATATTCCAAGGCCCCTGTAAATTTGCCTAATTTGACTGTATCTGCAGTTTCAAACTCTCGATCGACACACAGCTTTGATTCTTTGAACGACCGAACATTTGATTCTTGAAAGTTGAAACAGCCATTCCACAACTCCTCCACAGTTCACAAAATCTACAAACGCAAACGTCGACAGACCCACTTACCCGAGCCCTCCATTGAAGGGCAGCACCCGACCTCCATTTTGTAAGTCTCGATCTCTTTATTTCTTGATATCCCTCTCTTAACTCGTAAATGGCAGCCTTGATTGAACACCCCCTCCTGCATTTTGTTTAGCTATTTTATATTTGTGAATTTTACATGTGAGGTTACTGGTTAGGTAGGAGAAAAAGATATGAAGCTACCACAATCTCCTCCTCCTTTTAGGGTTATATAACTATATTCTATTTAATCATGGTTAGTTATTAACTGATTTAAGGTATTATAGTTAGTAATTTGTTAATTATTAATTGTTAATTGTGGTATTTGTTAATGTTAACGGGGGTATTTTTATTTAAAACTTGTATATCTTATCTTATATGTTCAAGGAAAAATGGAAAGATTCTATAAAGGATAATCACTTAAGAAAGAAAATTATTAACCTAATAACAAAAACATCATCTGCAAGTTCTGAAACTCTTAAAAGCTTGAATAATTGATTTAGTGTTTATATAATTATATTATATTTAATTATTGTTAACTGTTAACTAATTAAGGTATTTGGGTTAGTAATTAAGTGTTTATTTAATTATACTCAATTTCGATAGTTTTTTATAGCCGGCTGGTTTTTATAATGACGGTTTTCTGAGCTGTTTTAGACCGTAGGCATGTTTGGTTCCCGGTTGGACCGGTCCGGTCCGGTTTTGAAAACACTGTATTGACTACTTAGAATTTAGGCCCCCATTAACCCAAATTCCTGGATCCGCCACTGCTAGCAAAGCTAGGGACCATATTTGTAACAAGTTTTAAAAGAAGGAACTACTAGTGTAATTTCAAAACTATAAAAACTCAACATGTTTACATGCTAAGGACGAAATTTGTAATTTACTCTAAAACTTTTAAACATTTTAACATAAGTTTGCCAATTAGAAATATTTCAGGGACTGAATTCACAATATGCTATAACCCGCTCAACAACCCGAAATCTCCAAACTCGGGTTTTGCCCCGCTTGGGAACCCTTCTCTCCCCCCTTTTTATAACCCCTGTCACTCATAAACCCTTACCCAGTTCCTCTTACCTCCGGGCCCGTCTGAATTACCTAAATTCAAGCAATTTTCGCTTGAAAAGATCGAATTAGGGCTGGATGTTGATAGTTGTACGATGATCAACATGAATTCACAGGAGTTGAATTACCTAGTCTACCGTTATCTTCATGAATCAGGTAAGTTCTTAATTCAATCTCTCTCAGTTATTGTTTGATTTTTAGTGAGGGTTGTTGCAAAATTCAGAGGATGCGTTATCCTTTTCCGATTCCAATCTGCTTGAATTTTGATGTGTCACAGGTCGACAGATTCTGTTATTAGGGCTAGGTTACTGAAAATTATCCAAATTTATAGTATTAGAACTGGATTTCGTTTCTCTCGTATGCTTGCTTTAAATTTGCGAGTGCATCTAGCAATGCATGAGCTAACGAGGTTGAATTACGTCATACCAATTGTTGTAAACGTGAAATTCTAACATTAAGATTGGTCTAATGACTCAGCCTGTTTTCCTTTGTATCTGACTTTTGATTCTGCTATGGAATCAGTCTGTTTCTGCTCGGTTTTTATAAAATCTGCTGCCTTTCCAAAAATAAAATAAAAAAAGATTGGTTTAATGACTTAGGTCTGTTGTTATTCCTGTTGTTGTCTTTTATTGTTTGATTTCTTTTGGGTTGTCTCAAAATTGTGATAATGTGTCTATTGTTTCTCGATTTCTAGATGCTTGTATTTTGATCTGCCACAGGCCAATAGATTCTGTATTTGGGGATAGGTCACTGAATTTTAACCAAATTATATGATACTAGAGCCAGATTTTTTTTCATTGAATGCTTGCTTCAAAAAGAAGGTTGAATTATGTAATAGCATAGTCATAAACAGCTGACTCTCTATTAGGAATGGTCTGAATGTTTCATAATTTCAGCATAGCAAGTAATGTGTTTTGTGGCACAGATTTTTTATACCATGGCATTTAGCTTTTTAGATTTTTAATCAAAATTTGAATCTTACTAAAACATATATGTTACCAATTAGACTTGGGGTAACTTTGATAGAGTGCAAGGAGTTAGCCCGTGATGGGTTTCTTCTTATTTTTCTTCTTTAAAATCAACTCTTTGTTTTAGAAAAACCTGGGTCCAGAAATGGGCAGTCATTACTGCAGGTATTTAGGGATGCTTTAGTGACGCTGACCTGGCCGTTAGTGGCTGTCATTACTGTGGATACTAATAATTTTACTTTCGCAAATGGAGTTTCTGTGAAATAAAATGTATTGGTGGTTTTCTCAGGCTTTTATGATATCATTGCCCAGCTTTCATTAAGGACTAGGTTAGAAACCCATGTATAAACCATCATCATATGTATTCTCATAATCTGAATCTTCAACTTCATCTTCAAGGCAATATCCACTCCTGTAATTTGGTGGATAGGAATCAAACATTCAACATCAGTTTACCCCAACAGAAAAGTCAAACCAAATTCAAAGTTATAATCTCAATTCCACAATAAACAGTTAGTAGATAAGCAAAACTCGTTCTTTTTTAATCATCTTTAGATCTTGTGTTACTTGGCCCATCCCTAATACAGCTTCTTTATATTTGAAATCTCAATTGAGTTCTGTATAAAACCATAAAGCAAAAAATTATCGAAAGAGATAATTTAAGAAAACCCATTTAATCTTATAGCAGGCTATCAGCTAAGGATCACCAAAATCATCAAATACCACTACCAATTATGGTGGTCAATATTTTGATACTCAATTTGTTCAAAACTATGGCCAACATATTTCAAGATATTTTTTCAAGGGTTTTAGAGATTACCTACCTAGCTTTGAACAACATAGATCGCTTCACATTCATAATCAGTTGAACACATCACACATCGAATACTTGAAAAATCTGGATATAGATACAATACTTATAAGAAACATTAATACCAGAACGTATTTCTTTTCTGCACAAAACAAAAAATTTCTTTATCCAACTTTACTCTACAAAAAGTTCCCATTTTTCTGCTCGATGCTATTGGTGACTTGGAATGAAGATGTGCATCAACCATGAACTGTTCTATCAATTGTTAATTTGTTATCATGCTTGGTTGATAGAAATATGTGAAACCACTTATGTTGGAAAAAGTCTTCTATATCTTCACAAAAAATTGAATATTAATCCAACATGATGTAGACATAATTAACAGTTTGTAACATCTCTTGTTTGACAAGTTTAGGTCTTGATGTAATTTTTTTTTAAAGGCCTTGATATGTAATTAATATAGTGACTCTAGCAAGCATCTTCTATTTGTAATTTCAACAAAGTGAACAAACTAAAACACCTGTAATATAAACTTCGTGCTGGAACAGTAACAATCCATACTTACATCTCATTGAAAAAGTTTTGAGAGATAAGACACCAGGACAGTTCAATTTTGAAAATGAATTTCTATCTAATTCAAATCTGGTAATTGCTTAAAATTTGAGTATGAGAACACGTTGCAATGCTGATAATTTAACTATTAACAATTAACAAAATATCGAGTTCAATTGATCACATAGTTTGTAAATAAAACAACCAACATTTTTAGAATTGGTTGAAGAAACCAAAACTGAATATAGGATTGTTCACTACATATTCATGGTCTGCATTTGCTTTTTCTTTGCACCATATTCTAAACGACATATCTAATGTTAATGTTGTGTAACATTTATAGTTAAGATGATTATAAGCTAATTTAACCAGTTAAAAATCCAATAATACTACATATCTAGTATGTTGGACTGTTACAGTTATGTTGCATTTAGGCATAACAAAATTTTATTGAGGAAGGCCAACAAAATTGCCAAGGCTTAAAGGGTAAAAAAACAAATCAAAACAGATGAATTTTAAGAAGTGTTATACATACTTGTTCCCCCTTTAAGCTTGCATGACGATCAAGGTGGTTACGAAAAGGGTTTCTGTCTTCACTAATCGCTTTATGGCAATTCTCTCGATCTCTGATAAGTGAGCTAAAGGAGTTGCGGCCCTTTTTAAACGAGGGACCAAAAGGCAAAGTCATGGCACATTATGGATATTACACCTGAACTTATCCAGAAATAGAGTATTTCAGGAATCATAGGTAACAATGTGCTCAATGTCTTCTCAACCCACTCAACTGAGCAGGCACTCTCAATCAACACATGTCTAGTGTCCAATAACATTATCCACCTTTACGAGCATACAATCAAATGCGAAACAGAAAAAGCATTTGTTGAATCCTCAACAACATGTTTGAATCAGCCTACAGTTTTCATACAACAGTATCACTGCATCTAGGTGCGATTACCTTTGTTCGAACAGAAAAACAACCAATCAAAACCGAAGTGTCGATTTTGCATGTGTCCATCGGAGCTGTGCTTCCCGTATCGCAAATATGTAGGATTATTTGCCACAATAACACCATCTTTCCCTACAAGCTATATCACATGATAATATTCCACTTTCATCATGTACGCAATGAACAGGAAAACAACCAATTAAAACCAAAGTGTCAATTTTTGCATGTGTCCATCGGAGTTGTGCTTCTTGTATTGCAAATATGTAGGATTGTTTGCAACAGTAACAACATCTTGCCCTACAAGCTATATCACACGATAATATTTCACTTTTGTCATGTACGCAATGGTTATGAAATGCATATATTAATCACCCTGTTACTGAGACAAGTTCAATGTTATTTTACTTAAACTAATTGGGAGAAGTAGCACAAGATGATGGGGATCGTTTGAATGGTTGAGCTTATTAGAAACTCTTCTAATATTGAGTAAATTTTAAATCAAACTGTTTGTACTTTTATTGCTTGAGCGTTTTAAAAAAACCCTTCTTACTTGAAATGAACTTTTTGGGGTCGTTGATAGCGATGAATACTGTTATTTTTATTTGGGGATTTGGGTTTTCAATCTTCAGTGTAATTGAACAGCAAGAAAACATATTGAAGCTTGAAGATACAGACAAAAATACATGAGGGACCTGGAAGAAGCAACTGAAATGCAGCAATTGAAACTGAAGCAGCAATTGAACAGCTGCATCACACATCCGGGTCATTTAATTGTTATAACTTCCAAATTTAGGGCGATTTTGCAGTTTTATTGAAGGTAGGATAGAGACAAAAGATCTGATAGAGTAGTCATTGAGCGAGATGAATGAGCGAGATAAAGATCCAATCTGAGTTCCTGAAGTGTGTAAATATTACGCAGGAGCTAGCGAGCGGGAAAAATAGTAAAAAAGGATGCCTAGAAATAAGCCACGTGGCAAATCCTTTAGTTGTTTATTAGTATAGGGAGATATAGATTTTACTTGAGGCTTGAAATGCAAACTAAGATATTCATGCACATAGATCACTTTCTTCTCAACTTTAATTAAGAATATAGATTTTACTTGACGCTTGAAATAGGAATCGCGTTATTCATGGATGCAATCTGTTTTTTCTTTCTTTTTTTAATAAGTTTAGGTTAGATGAGAAGCGATTGTGAACCAGTCTATTAACCCTGACCTTCTATCCCTTTCAATATGTTTGCTATTTCTCTTACAAATGTAAAGTAGAAACAGTCTTATAACTTTTTATTTAGCAATCAAATAACTATATGATTGAGGTTTAAAACAAACAGAGCATACTGATTTTGCACCTCAACTTTTTTGTATAATATACTTTATTTAGGATTTAGCTGTATTAACTTCCTAGTTATTTCAGGTTTCACGCATACTGCCTTCACATTAGGTTATGAGGCGGCACTAAATAAAAGTACAATAGATGGAAATATTGTTCCACCTGGTGCTCTTGTTACATTTGTTCAGAAAGGAATTCAGTATCTGGAGCTAGAAGCAAATCTAACATGTGTAAGCATGATTGCTCTGTTTACCTTTTTACTGCATTGTATGTTATCTTTTTCTTTTTTCACTAATGGGTTGTTTGGTATGCCAGAATGATTCCGACTTGGATGAAGATTTCTCCTTTATACAACCAATTGATCTTATCACAAAGGATGTTTATGAACTTCAACAAATGATAAAGGAGAAAAAACAAAACCTTCAGAAAACTAAAAACCGAGAAAAAAACAAAGATGCTGTTAATGCAGCAAGGGAGCATGAACAAGAGCACCCTAGAGAAAAGGAGAAAGAGCATAAGGAAAATGAACAGGAACACGTTAGAGAGAGAGAAAAGGAACGAAGCTATGCTCGAGAAAAAGAGAAAGAGCAGGAAAGACCTCTCCGAGAAAGAGAAAAGAAAAATGAAATTGATAATCAACGAGAAAAAGAGAAAGAAAAAGAAAAAAGAGACAAAGAACGTGATTTGGAGAAAGAAAAGATGGAGAAGGATAGGGAAAGAGAAAAAGATAAGGGTAAACATAAAGAAAAGAAGAATGAGGATCTTGCCGATGGTGGTCGTGATGAAGAAAAGATAAAAATCAAACCGGAAGAAAATGTGACTGCAGAAGGTAATCAACATTCTTGTCAGAGACAAAGACCAGTTTATATAGAAAACAGGGATAATGTTTACTTAGGCCAACCAATTGTTTAGAAAATTTTCATTAAGGCCACCCAAGTATCAATTTAGTTTCTTTTGTATCAGTTCTGGCTTAAAACATGCATGAAATATGTAAAATAACAAAATATCCATAAACAAAAAGTTCTTGTCACATCTAGAACTGGAAAAATGAATCTACTTAAAATGGTATTATATTTTTAAAAAACATAAATGATCAAATTCATAGGCATTTTTTTGCCATGTTTCTAACTCTAGATGCGACAGTTTTTAAATTTAAGGGTATTTTGTAATTTAACAACTTTTCGAAAAGTTTTTTGCTGGAATGTGTATAAACAGAACTAAGTTGACAGTTGTTAACTGGCCTCTTAAATAGTTTTAAATACTTGGGTTGCCTTGCCTATGTATACATTATCTTATAATAAAATTATTTGTGCATCTTCAACATGTTAATAAATTTAGCTATATTTTTATATCCAATGTTTTTTGCTTTTTTTTAGTCACTCATGAATGTGTTGCAATGTGATATAGGCCCTGAACCAATGGAAATTGACACAAGTTCGGCATCTTTGTCTTCACTTATTCCCAACTCTGATGTGACTGTTTTAGAAGGACATACTTCTGAGGTCTGTGTAAATCCTATTTTCCAAGACTGACTTAACATTTTAGTTTTGTTTTTCAATCTATTTTCAATACAAAATGCCTGAAAGTCAGAGTTCACGTTAGTGTATCTACTTTTATTTGATGAATTTTCCTTTGGATTGTGAAAGAGAACAATGGTGGTTGTTTTATCTTTCCCTTACTTTTCTTTGTATATAGAAGGTAACTGGAAGCAAATAATTGGCTATATGTTGTTGATATGAAAATCTTCTATAAAGTTAAAATACCAAATATTTATGTGTTCACTACTCATATACTTCCATTTAATATAAGAAGCACTCATTGTGGGTCCTTATGTTGAAACTAATAAATGAACATGTGAAGTAGAGCTTGATAAGTGGTATCTTGATAGTAAGTAAAACAACAACAAAGAAAGTATCGTAGTTAAAAAAATAAATGATTTTCTTCGTAATGAGAAATTAAGTAATAACAAGCAAGTATATGATGGTAATAAACTGTATCATTATGTAGTAAAATGGGAGGTGTGGTTGAAATGCAGACATGCAGTAATACTTTTAATTTTGTCACTGAATGATTAATTGACTAATTTAACCATTTGTTTCAGGTTTTTGTATGCGCGTGGAGTCCAGCTGGTTCTCTCTTGGCATCCGGGTTTGTTTCTTCTCTTTAAGCACAACACTAGATGTGAAACCATCAAGCCTTTTTCAGTCAAAAAGTTGATTATAACTTATTCCGACAGTCGTTCAACATGTGTGCCCTTATTTATTGTATGTCTATTAATTCTTACTTGGAAAACAAAATATCTAAATCCCAACTATTTTCAGTTTTGTAGCGTAACAGAGATGAATGCTTAAGCTACATGGTTTTAAGAGGATTTTTTTTTTTCAAAATTAACATTCAGATGGTAGTATTCAGTTAAAATTTTATATTCGATTATTTAAACCTTTTAGGTCTGGAGATTCGACAGCTCGAATTTGGACTACTGGTGATGGACCTTGTAGCTCTAGTTCGCAGAAGGGTCCCTTAAATGTTGCTGTTTTGAGGCACTACAGAGGTAGAACAAACGATAAGAGCAAAGATGTAACAACACTCGACTGGAATGTGAGTTTACTGTGAGATTATGGTTAAAATGTAATTAGGAATTTGTGGGCCCATTTCTTTCATATAATCTAGTTTTATTTTATGTAGGGGGAGGGTACACTTCTTGCAACCGGTTCTTATGATGGGCAAGCCAGAATATGGAGTAAAGATGGTGAGAATTAAATGCTTATTTCTTATGCTCACATCCTTTTCCTTTTTTTTAAACAAGTTAAATTTCTTTATTCAGGGGAGCTGGTAAGTACATTGACAAAACATAAAGGGCCTATATTCTCTTTGAAATGGAACAAAAAAGGAGACTATCTTCTAAGTGGCAGTGTGGATAAAACTGCTATTGTATGGGACATCAAAACTGGAGAATGGAAGCAACAGTTTGAATTTCATACAGGTATTTCAGATGTCAAATACCAGATTACTGTTTTTTTCTTATCTTCCCTGTAGTTTATAATGTTTTAGTTTATTTATTAAATTATTGATGATGATATTTTCTATATTTGATCTTAATGGTGTTGCTATGATTGCAGCTCCTACTCTTGATGTTGATTGGCGCAATAATGTCTCGTTTGCAACATGTTCGACAGACAACATGATATATGTTTGTAAAGTTGGAGATAATCGACCAGTAAAAACTTTTGTTGGGCATCAGGTGAACGCATGATAGATTTTACTGTCTTTATTTCTTCTAAAATCGAAGAAAGTTGAGCAGCATTTTAATAAGTTTTTGAATGTTACTCCAGGGTGAAGTTAATGCTATTAAATGGGATCCTACTGGTACACTTCTGGCTTCATGTTCAGATGATTCAACTGCAAAGGTGATTGTTATATATTTCGATTATGTATAACAAACTTTTAGCCCTTATACTTGCATATCCAAATCTATGGTACCTGGTGGCAATAATTAAATGAAATATTATGTTATAAAGGTGCCTAATATTATTATAGGTAATTGCAAGTAGTATAAAAAAGCCAAAAAGGCGATGCCTGAATGCCTGTTGATTTAATGTTTCGGCCTTTAGGGGTATTATAGCCTTTTTAGTATGGATGCTTCTTATGTTTTGTAGTTGGCTAATAAGTACAATAAGATTAATATCTTAAATCAATCATGATATAGATATGGAGCTTGAAGCAGGATACCTGCTTGCATGATTTAAAGGAGCATACAAAGGTAAAACATATTATATATTTCTCATACATGTAACTGTCGTTTTGTGTTGTGTACTTGTGTGTAATATTAATAATATGTTGCATAATATTATGCAGGAGATATATACCATCAGATGGAGCCCGACAGGTCCAGGAACTAATAACCCTAACCAGCCATTAGTGCTTGCAAGGTAAAAGCTGCTTCTCTGAAAACTATTTGTGCATTTAACTTTATATACCAAATTTGCTCCATCTTTATGATACTTTTTTTTTTAATTTTTATTTACTGATTTATTTATTTATTTATATTTATTTTGCTTTAAATAAGTTCGCATCTTCTTTTGCTAAACAGTGCATCGTTTGACTCTACAATAAAGCTATGGGACGTGGAATCCGGGAGGCTTCTTCACAGCCTTGTTGCCCACCGGTATTTATGCATTTTTTTGAAAGACCTTATAAAATCTACTTTAAGTGATCTAACATTATATCTGATTGTAATTTCGTTTTTTTTTTATAACTTTGAATGAAGGGATCCTGTATATTCGGTTGCATTTAGCCCGAATGGCGAGTACTTGGTAAGTGGATCATTAGATAGATGCATGCACATATGGTCTGTAAAGGAAGCAAAGTTAGTGAAAACATATGTGGGAAGTGGTGGGATCTTTGAAGTTTGCTGGAACAAAGAAGGCGATAAGATCGGGGCGTGTTTCTCAAATAACGTCGTTTGTATCTTGGACTTCCGTATGTAATCTTCATTTTAACTATTATTATCATCAGGAGGTTGTTTTTATCTTGAAAAAGTTTATTTAGTCTGTAGGTATTTTGGTATGATGTAGTGACCTCAACTTGTAGGTTTTGTTTGGCATAACATGACCATATGGTGACCTTTGCCTGCATTTTAGACATGTTTGGTTCAAATTGAGTCATTAAAATAGTTTTAGTTATTTGAGCTTCAATTTTTTCCTTTGAAGTGGTTGAGCAAATAAAGACTCGATCCCATCCCCATTGAGTTGATGAGGGAGGTCTTTTAGCCTCAACAACAGCCAATGATAGCAGTAGCTTCCTCCCTTGAAACTTGTGTATTTTTTAAACGACAAACACACATATCAACTAAACATATCTCTAAATCTACTTCATTTCGTTTGTTATGCATTTTGGCATCATCAATAGGGGTAAGAGAGGCAAGCTTTACTAGTTATCTTTTCACTTCCTCTTTGAGATTCTTGATCTCCAACTCAACCCCACCTTGTGACCATGCCAAAATTGATTGCATCTTGTATTCATCATTGGCATACTTGACAATTCTTGAGCCTTTTGTCTCCATATAAAATCCCAATTTCTAACCATATTTTTTTTTAAGATGATATATTTTCATACTATTTATTTATATGTATCATTCTACTTATCACAAGATGAAATATGAAATTTACTAATTATCTTTCCACATCTTCTCTATTCATTTTAATATTTGTGTTGATTTGTGAGTAAAAGGATAAATAGAAGAATGTATAAGAAGATATATCATTTTTCATTTATTTAAATGTGAAAGAACTTTACTACGTATTAATATTACCTCTTCGATCTTAACCATGTTATAATAATAATAATAATAATATACATCTCTTTACGCGCCAAATATTTCTGTTGGCACTATAATGTTAATTTCAATATTTTCCAAAAAAAAAGAGACCAAAGGAAGGTTGGGTTCCTTTTCCAAGAAATTTCCATTAAAATATAACAAATATATACTCAAATGAACCTCTTACGATTTTGTTTACGATATTTAATTTCATTTAAACATTATAAATATTACCAATACTAAAATATGAGTTGTGTTTAATAAAGTTTATTTAAAAATATAGTTTTAAAATTTTAATATGTAATCACAAGTTCTTCAGTATACAATCACATGTGATCCAAAGGCTAAAATAATCTATTAAGACTATGAATTAAGTATAAACTATATTAAACATTATTCAATACAATATATAATCACAAACATATACTAAAGATGAATACTGTATTCAAATAAGATAAGTTTTCAAAGGTTTGTATGAACAAGACTCATTCTTTGGCGTGGTCTGCATATTGCCTCTAAAGGCTCGGCTTTAGGCATGGTTAAACCTTTCCCTTCCGACAAATCAACCAACTCTTCGCCAACCCTTTTCCATTCATAGCATTGGATCAACGATGCCAAACCTAACCCAACAACTCGGTTTGCAAGACCCATCCCAGGGCATTGCCGACGTCCCATTCCAAATGGCATGAACCGATAGCCTACATTTCCCGCTTTCTCAAACCTCTCCGGATAAAAATTTAAAGGGTCATCCCACATATTTGGGTCCCTATGGATGGCCCATGCGTTCACAAATACGATCGTGCCACGGACCACATCAAACCCCCCAATGGTGCAGTCTTCTGATGGCTCGTGTGGCACTAATAATGGTGCTGCTGGGAAAAGTCTTAGTGTTTCATTAACGATGCATTGGATGTATGGAAGGTTAGGAAGATCGGCCTCTTGTACTAAGCGTTTTTCTCCAATGTTTTCGTCGATCTCTGCTCTCGCCTTTTCTAATACGCGGGGATGATTTAGAAGAAGTGACATACCCCACTCTATTGTCACAGCTGAGGTATCACTACCTGCAAATAACAATGTCTAAAGAAAATGTTAGGCTATTGAAGTTACCAACAACAATAAGAATAGTCTACACAGACACAAGAGAGTGATGATATGAAGATGAAACAAAATCTTACATAAAAATGACAAATTAATACCAATACTAGTTAATACAAAAGTGTGTACTAGTTTGAATATTCACACTTGGAGAATATCTAATTCAAACAAGGTTCAAGTTCTATGATAGCTTGTATATTATATGTTGCATATATGTTATATACTAATTGATAAATATATCTTATTTTAGTGTATTAGATTTAAGAATTTATATCATATTTCATCTTTTGTTTCAAACAAGCAGTTTGAACAAGTAATTAAATACAATGGTAAAGATCAAACTTTTAGGACAAAAAATATAAGTTTTTAATTTGCTTTATGGAGTATAGATAAAATAATATCTTTGATAGTATCCTCTAATATGACAAAAATAAAACAATTTTATAATCAAATCAAAACTCCAAAAAACTACCAATTAATAAAGAAAGTATCATACGTGCACACATATACACCTTAAAAAGGTGCATAGATAATGTTCACGTAGATGTAAATAAAAATAACGATAAGGGTGACACGAAGAAAGACGAAGTTATTTGGAGGAAAGGTAAATACATATCTTCATATACATTAACAAGTACTTTTTTGTTAAATGAGATATGTAACACTCTTGAAAAAAAGAAGGCTATTTAGAGTCGACGAGTCTGGCAAATTTTAGGAAAATAACAAATATTAATATTAGCACTTTTTTCAAAAAAGAAAGAAAGAAAAGAAGAAATTCTATTGAAACGGCGTGTTTTAAGTAAAAATTTGCCGATATAGATTTTTTTTTTCTTAGAGATTTTATTTATCATACAATAAAATATTCTTATTTATTAAATCAAGTTATGTATTAAAATAAATAAAGTAGACGAAATATAATTTTTTCCTTCTTTTAACAACTCATAAATCTACCCTGTTTTTTTTGCTATAAAACTTAAACCCTTATCCTTAAGTACCTTATGAACAACACTAAACACCAATACTGTTTGTCACAACCCATTCGTTGCCGATATAGAAAATGGTTGAAGACGACTTCAAAGAAACATCAACTTTTGATCATAAAAGTTGTTAAACTCGAAAAAGCAATAGAATTTTTAACATTTCCTTTTCTTTTCTCTTCTTGTTCAACTCGAAAAAGCAACTTTAATGAAAAATAATACATACCATTATATTGCCTTTGATAATATCGTCGGTGTAGTATTCCGGTTCCGATTCCTGCAACGAAAGCATCGCGTCGATGAATGTCTTTTCATTTCCTCTCTCTAAAGAAGAACCCAAACGTTTACTCCTCCGTTCTTCCACCAATTTTTGCGTAAACCCATCAGTTTTCTTCTGCAATTTCACAAGCCGCTTTTCAAACCCCTGAAAATCAATCAATCGTAAGATCGGAATGAAGTCACCAGGATTCGAATTCCCGCCGATTTCGAATGATTCCCTTATAACATCCTTAAACTCGTTTGCCTCCTTTAAATCCTCGACCTTTGTCCCATAAAACCGTTTGTCAGCAACGATTCTCATGATCATGTTAAACGACATCCCTTGAATTCTTGACTTCATTTCCACTCTCGTAAAATCTTGAAAAGATTCTTGAAAAAGATCTTTGATTAATAATCTGATCTCGTCTTCTCGGACACCCGTGTAAGCTTTAAGTCTTACTGTGGAAAACAGTTCGAGGGTTAAAACACGGCGGAGGTCTCTCCAGAGACGGCCGTAGGGTGAAGAACCGACGGTGGTGTGGTTGTATTCAAGATACTTGCCAGTGATAAGGCATGGTCTGTTGGCTAAAACGATGTCGTTTTTAGTGAAGCATTCTTCTGCAGCTGATGGTGAGGTTATTATGACAATCGGGCGAGACCCGAACCGAAGAGACATTATCGGGCCATACTTGGAAGAAAGGTGTTGTAAGACTCTATGAACAGGTTGTTTCATTAGATGAAGATGGCCAATTATAGGGAGAGATGGTGGACTTGGAGCAAGGTTTCTTCCTTTTTTGTGTGTGAGCAGTTTGGAAAGCAAAATGAGAGTTATTAAGAGTAAAAGAGATGCAAAGAGAAGATGAAGTTGATCCATGATATGGGTGTATGTGTGAGTTCAGGCTGTCCTGCAAAATGTAGATGGATGCTTCATGTATGTATATATATAGATAGGAGAGCATGAGAAAGATATTTTATGCTACTTATAATTATTAGATTTAAATGGGAGTCTAATTACTTATATAGAGATATTTGCTGTAGACTTAGCCGTCTAATTACTTATATAGAGATATTTGCTGTAGACTTAGCCATCATGATGAGATGGTATTATTTTTTTTTAGGATGTAAGGAAAGATAATTAGTGGAGTACACATGTTATCATATGATGAGTAGAAGGATGAAGTAGGAACAAAAAGTAGAAGGATATTTCATTTCTCTATTTCTTGTTACATCAATGCTATATCACTCTAATTTTATATATTTAATCTTTCGTATAAAAATAACTGATTTTAGATATATATTATAAAAATACCAAAGATAATATATTAATGAATGATGCGTGTGAATCAACATACCATTTACATTATTGTTGTTACTATTTTTTTTTGGGTATGATTTGTGTATAACAATTTTTACTATATGAGTTGTGTTCAATATAGTCCATATAATAAAAATAGTCTTAGATTTTAATATTCAATCACATGTGATTTAATATATAATCACATGTGATTCAATATATAATCACATGTGATTGAAAAATCATTACATGTTAATTACGAAAATATCACTCCGCCCAAAGTTTTAAAATTCAATCTGAACCATTGATGGGGCTGATTCAAAGGCTAAGATTGATTATGCATTAAGTATGGACTATATTGAACATTTCTTTTTACTATATATAATAAAAAGATATTGTTTAAACCATTATACTATAAACTTGTAAATGAAATTAATAGTTGGTGGATTGGTAGAGATAAAAAATCATTATTATTATGTATGACAAAAGATTATTATTCACAAATTATTATATTTTTTTACTCGTATCTTTTGTGTAATACCATATGTTTAGTTTCTGACTTTCTGTATAACCTATTATTACATTTTTTATTTCTTATTAGAGTATTTATATCGAAAGTTAATTTGTTTAAATCAATGATTTGACTATGTATGTAATTGTTTAAACAGTAATATTTTTATTTATGTAGATATAAAAATTACCTTAAAAATTTAAAAGATTAAAATTGTCATGATTATTATTATTTTGTTATATAGAATAGTAAATAAATTCTAATTAAATTATCTTTATCTGGTTAAACACAGAATTGAATAATGACTATTTGGATCTTAATGAATCAATCAATAATTATGACGTTAATTTAATGTAGCTAAGATTGAATAAAAAATTGAGTTGACTCAGAGATCAAAGATGTAAAAGGGAAAATGGGCACTCTTTGCTTCCCACCATTCCTAAAAATAGTGCTTTTAACAGTTTAACGTATTTTAATTAGAATAAATACTCAATACTACATTATATACGTGCGATATTTAAAAAAATGATAAATAAAAAATATGTATAAAAAATATTAAATAGTATAATTACTGAACCAAACTACAATAAATTATAATTACTAAATGGACCACTAAACCAATGTTGGCTATAGAACGTTAAAAGAAATCAAGATTCGAAGGTTCTTGAGAGAACACTTCTTACATGAAGTATATAGAGAACACTAACAAAATTTAAAAAATTGAAGAAATTACTTTTTATCTTTAATTTATAATATCATAATATAAAAAAATATAAATTAGTTTTAATAAACATATACAAAAGTTAGATAAATAATTAAATACTTAAACAATTGTCATTCCTTAAAAAAAAAAAATTCTAATATTTAATAAAAACGATGTTTATAATGTGAATGTATAAGTACGTAGCGGACCCATATGTTTGGGAGCACGCATATGCGTGAAGTTTCGTTTTGTATTAAAATAAGAAAAATTATATATCCTTATTAAACATATTTATTTTATATTTTATCTTTGATTTTAATATCTAAAATATATTTTTTTATCAGTTCTACTCATTCTGACATTTATCTTAATTAATATAATAACTAGGAAAATGAATAAAAATACGAAGCAAAAACATATAAAACATGTTTTAAAATAAATATCGAGTAAATAAATAAATAAAATTCTAATATAGCAGAATATATACAAAGTTTGCTTTGGCAGGGTGAGAAACAAGAAATGTGATGTCACTGTATACGCTACTTCTTTTGACCAGTAATGTGGACCATGTGTTTATCGATCTCATCTATACATTTCCAAGCCTTAAGACTTAAGATCTTCATTTGACCAGTAATGTGGACCATGTGTTTATCGATCTCATATATACATTTCCAAGCCTTAAGAGTTAAGATCTTCATCAAATATTATTCATCAAAAGTTCCATAAGTGTCAAATACAGAATTACCTCTTAGTTGAAATTTTCAAGAACCTTTTTATAAACACTACCCGCGTCACTGTGACGGTGACGAATAGTTTTACTCAGTAACTTGTCCTTTTTAATTATTGAGTCATTTAAATTTTATAAATATTTATAAATTTAGGTTATATGTTATTCAAATTCATCAGTCTGTTTATACACATTTTTCAATAATTAAGTTCAACTATTTATTATGTAATAGAATATATTTATAATAAAATATGTAGTTGTTAAAATATTTTATAATAATTAAGTTAATTGGCATTGACTTCATGCTCTAATATTTTTCTTATTATGAAAGGTTTATTCACTAAAATGGTATATATGAATCTCATTAAATCCATCTAATAGTTATTTTATTTAACAATTTTCATTTAATTTGATTTGAGGGCATTTTAGTACTTTCAAATTACTTAAAAATTAAGATTTTTGAAAAATGTAAATAATTTATAAAGGAGTAAGATACTTTTGCAAGTCTATAAACTTTATATACTTATTATAAGAATTGCTAAAAAAATTTAACAATTTTATATTAGAGAATCGAAACCCTAAAACAAGAAAGATATATTAGAGATCCACAATGAATGGCGATCACCAACACCATTGTGAAACGGATGGAAAAAACGGCCTGAATGAGAAGGGGGATCCTCATACTTGGTTGGCCAGAAAATCCCTGAGTTTATGAGGATGGAGAAATCTGTGAGGGTAGAAACCAAGATTGGAAATACCTCGATAGACAAAAGTTCATGTGAGAACCGTTGTTAGCGCGAGAACCGCGAGAACCAATCTAAGCCGTCCAATTCCCCCTCCTTCAATGTCATTGCCCACCCATGAATTCCTCACATGCACCCTGCCACACCCTATCCCTCCACGCTCTCCATCCATGATACTTCCCATATCCAAGGAACGGCTAAGATTGGTTCTCGCGGTTCTCGCACTAACAACGGTTCTCACATGAACTCTTCCCTACCTCGATATTTGGTCTCCTAACACGTACTTGACCCGTCTTAGATATATGGGTAGAAACTAGAAAGGGTATAGTAGTTTGTATTTCTATTTTTAAAGACTATCTTGCAACATGGATATATATATATATACCGTTTTTCATACGAGAACTACGAGAACCAATTACAACCATTGATCAAATAGATAGAGGGTTGAGATTAAAGAGTTGTTAATGGATAACCTTAAACTAATCAAACTTATCCTTAATTAACTAAGGGTAGTTTGGACATTTTTACATTACCCCCACATATTTTAAACTAATATATACATCAAACGGAAAGGTGTTACATTACGAAAATTATATCAAATTAACGAGAAAATTATTCTCTTTAATTTAAGACCGTTCTTAAAATATTTTTTTAATTTTTTTTTTTTGTGTTTGCTAGCTTTTTTTTCAACACAGCTCGACATTTGCATTAGTACAAAAAGTGCAAATTTTGCACATGATGCACAGATTCACCTATTTTTTTAGCACAAATGTAAATATGTTTTGCACAAGTGCAAATTTTGCACATGATGCACAAATCACCTACTTTTGCAGCACAAATGTAAATTTGCACTTGTATACAGTCGAGCTGTACTAGGGAAAAAAACCAACAAAAACGACTTTTTTTTTCTTCGAAAAAAATATGTCAAGTTCGGTCTCAAATTAAATAGTATAATTTTCTCGTTAATTTGGTATATTTTTCTTAATTTAACACCTTCTCGTTTGATAGATATATTAGTTTTAAAAAAGTGGGGGTAATGTAATAATACACATACTACCATTTCCTATTTAATTTAAATAAAAAAGAAAAGAAATTAGTTGATTGGCCAGAATTGGTTCTCGCAGTTCTCATACGAAAAACAGTTCTCGTTTGAACCACACCATATATATATATATATATATATATATATATATATATATATATATATGTATATGTATATATATGTATGTATATATATATATATATATATGTATGTATATTAATGAGAATGTATACTTAGGTGAGAATGAGAGACTTAATAATAACCTTACTTATGCTTTGATTGAATGGTCCAAATTTAGCCCTTCATTGTATTCATTACTCAACCATGAATTGCGACTGTTAGATCTGTGAAATCAATATCTAATTGATGGCCAGAAAATCCCTGAGTTTATGAGGATGGAGAAATCTGTGAGGGTAGAAACCAAGATTAGAAATATTTCGATCTTGGGTCTCCAAACACGCACTTGACCCGTCTTAGATATATGTGTAGAAACTAGAAGAGGTATAATAGTTTGTATTTCTATCTTTTAAGACTATATTACAATATGGATATATATAGGGGAAGGTTTATTTGAGAACCGTTCTTATTGTGAGTACCGCGAGAACCAATCTTAGCCGTTCATTTGGTAAGTAGAACTCAGGGATGGAGAGCGTACGGGGATTGGGTGTGGCAAGGTGCATGAAATGAATTCATTGGTGGGTGATGACTTGAAGGAGATGGAATTGGACGGCTCATATTGGTTCTAGTGGTACTTGTAATAAAACGGCTCTCAAATGATCTTTTCAATATATATATATATATATATATATATATATATATATATATATATATATATATATATATATATATATATGGGAAGGTTCATTCGAGAACCGTTGTTAGTGCGAGAACCGCGAGAACCAATCTCAGCCATTCATTGGATATGAGAAGTTTCATGGATGGTGAGCGTGGAGTGATAGAGTATGACAGGGTGCATGTAAGTAATTCATGGGTGGGCAATGACTTTGAAAGAGGGGGAATTGGACGGCTCAAATTGGTTCTCGCACTAATAATGGTTCTCGCATGAACTTTTCCTATATATATATTGAAAGGTTCAAATGAGAATATATATTTAGTTGAAAATGAGAGACCTAATAATGAACTTTCATTTTATTTGATCGGATGGTCTAAATTTAGCCATTCATTTTATTCATTACTCAACCATGAATTACGACGGGTGAATTGCCACCATTAGATCTATTAGATTAAAATCTAATTGATGGCTATGAACTATTCTCCCATTTCTAGAAAATTTTAATCAAGAACTATCTTTCGTACTACAACGGTTTGTATGTGAGCCTAGCATAAAACGATTAGTTTGCAGGGATTTTAGAAGGTTAAGTTATACGGTTTGATATGTTTTGATATCTTATAATAGGGAAGCTTGAAGTTTCTATTGGAATGTAACCCACCTTCTCACGAATGATCATCCCCCAAATGGGTGTCCTCTATTGCTTAAGGGAGGCTGATGGAAGAGTGTTCCACTAGTTCATGATCTTGTGAATGATAGTGATGCAATCAGTTGGGAATAGATTAAAGCATTGGCTCATTTATTTTCAATGTGATCCCCAATCCTCTTGATTTCAATAACCAATGACGTTAAGATTCTCATAGATGCAACATTGAATTTAATATACCACATCTTATATCTCTAGTTTCTAAGTGAAGACAACCGTCTTAACCAATATCATAGGACAACTCAAGAGCATACCTTGAAGTGTTACTATTAGAACAATATTAGCAATCAAGATGAGAGAAATTATTATATAGGATTTTATAGAACAAAAGTTAGTAAATTTATTTATCCAAATAAATTATTAATTATGTGTATTTATTTAGGATTAAATAAACATATATAATAAAAGTTTTATTAATTATATAATATTATCTTATGGAATAAGTTAGCCGATTTTTACAAAGATTAGTTTTAATTAATTTAAGATTATTTAAATAATTAGTTTTATCTTAATTATTTAAATATTTTCTTATCGACTAAATTCTAAATTAAGTTTGGATTAAAAGTAACTCTATTATTTTAATTAAGTATAATAACCTTATATAATTAAAGAATTCTGGTTAAATAGTGTTATCTTAATTATCAACCTTAATGATTAGAAATCTTATAATCAACTGTTAAAGCAAAACACTTTATGAATGGGTTTAAATCATGCTCTTAATGGACATTAGGTACACACATAGATAAATGGTACTCTCGGATGCCTATCTTCTACCGTAAATATATTCTATCTCATTATGATTACCGACTAATGGACATTAGGTACTACATAAATGGTACTCTCGGATGTCTACTTGCCACCATAAATATTGTAACGCTCCAATTTATGAAACACTGGTCGTTAAGTCTAAAACCATTTCTATTAATATTGACACCTGTATTTAACTGTTAAGCGGAAGCGTACAAAGTTTTGAACTGTTACTCAAAAGATACACACTTATATACAAACCATCATTAAGTATCAAAAGCTAAACATAGTACAAAGAGCCGTTAATTTGTTTTTAAAAGACTTTCACACAGACTGGGGTCAAACAGGAGTTTTGTCATTGTATTTGCTACCTGCAAAACATAATACACAATATCTGATAAGCTACGAGAGCTTAGTGAGTTTACCACGATGTCAATCATTAAGCAAATGCATATAATCACATATAAATAATACACGTATAACAGGAACATGGCAGCCTCTAGTTCTAGACTCAAGGCAGCAACTAAGTCACAATACTGTACTAATTCTAAGCCACCACTGCGCAAAACAGCATGCTAATTAACACATATGAATGATACATGATTGTATTCTACTTTAATACTACGCATGTTGCACATATGAGTAACAGTCTAGAAGACTCATCTTATAAGCAATTCACTGATATAACACTTTATACGAGTTGTGTTCAAACAATCAGTCACGATCCTATACAAATAATACAACACTTATAATCGATAACACCCTCAAATGCACATATGAAAACTGAGCTGGGGCAAGACACGCCCGAGCCCTTCTGCTAGGAATGGCCAAAGGCCCTACAGGCATGGGCATACCCAAGACACGCCCGTACCTTACGTAAGTACACTTGCGTCATGTCACGCCCGGACACCAAGAACTAGGGTTTGCCACGGTCTGCTAGGCACGCCCGTACCCCCAAAGGTACGCCCGTGCCTCTAAACTTACAGTTGTAGTTTCACGACCACAACTGTTGTTTTCCGATCAAACACTATAACACAATTCAACCAGATCTAAAAACGATATAGGGGTGTTTTCCTACATCCCAAACACCCCATAACACATAAATAACAACAAATAACACAACTAATGTTATGATTCAATCCTTATGAACCATGTGACCCATAATAACTAAATTCTAAACAAAGGTATACCTTGATGCTTCAAACACTGCTATGCAGCTATCGCAATGATAATATCACTGATTTCTTGTTCAAAATTCGTGTTCTAAAAATGGCCAGCGGAGAGTTACGCATGAGTGTGTGTATATGGAATGTTCATGTAGGTTCTTTGACTTATCAAGGGTCAAAGTATATCTACCATTTTCATCATATTGCAATCAGCCCCCTATACTTCATAAGTTTCACAACTAACAAATTTGACCCCTCTACTTTGTATAAACACATCTAAGCACATATGACCTAAACTAATACACATATAACACATATATTAACTAACACATAAATAGGAGTAATCGTACCGGCGTGTTACAAATATATCCTAATCTTATTATGATTACCGATACTTCGATTAATCCACTCAAGCATTCAAGGTATTTTTTAACTCAAATGATCCAATTAATATCATAATCAATACCACAAATAAAACTGTAATCTAAACCAACTCCTAATCAAAACACTCGCATAATTAATTAAAGACAAGATCTAACATCATGCCGAAGCTACACTAATATTACTATTAACCAAACAAACATGAGGTGCAATCCAATCAACTATATCGTAAACATTTGTTCAAAAGAAGCATTATAATGAGCACACGGATTTTCTAGTCTAACCACGCTCAGGTCTGAGTTATAGTCCTTGAATAATCTCACAAGGTCTCATGGTCAATCATTCAAGTCTTAAGCTAACCATCTAATCCAATTTACAAGCTTGATCTGATTTCTGATCACTACACAACTTCGAATACTAATTTCACACATTCATCCCTCAATAGAGGTACTAGTCCTAACACTTAACATACACATGCAAGGTATGAATACAAACTCATAAGTCATATTTATTAAATATTATAGATGTTTCTTGCAAGGTCTATACATATTCTTTGCAAGGTAAATATTTTTTAAAGTTAACGTGAATATGAAAGTGGTTAAATTTGACTTTAAAACTCAGGCATTTATAACTGGGTAAAATTAACTTGATGGAGTCATTTATGATGGAAATTGTTGGTTAATTGGCAAAATAAGTATAAAATGCCAAGTTTGACTTTTGGAAGTTAATTAACACAAGATTTGGTAGTTAAAGTTGGCTTTGAGAGTGAGCAACATGTTTGCAAGTTAAAATGACTTCATAAACTCAAGAAACATAGTGTAAATAAAATTTAAAAAAATAAAGTAAAAAATAGTAAGATAATTTAAAACTTTGTGTTAACGGATAAAAACTCATATTTGACTAAATTAGACACTTGAATGGTTTAAAATAGTTGTAATTGGTTAAATCCAAGTCAGGCGTAATGTACCCAATTAAAAATAAAACCCCCACCTCCACTGTCTTATATCTTACTTCTCTTTTAAGGCTACACATATATACGCATATATCTGAGAGAGGAGAGGGACAGGCTAAAACTCTCCGGAGACTCAATAAGGGCAACAAAATTTAGGAGCAATAAATCGTCAATTAGAAGTGAGATAGAGTTAAACCATACAAACTTGTAATAAGGTATTTTCTTGTATGCATCTTCATGTTTATCTTTATGTTCGTTGACCCGTATGTGGATTTAGCCATAAAATTGATGTTTCTAACACCAAGGTTAGCGTAGAATTGGTATTTCAATTGTGTATGGGCAATTCTTGATGTATAGAAACTGAATTTGAAATTTGTAATCCTCAATGGCTCAATTTGGTAATTTGATCTAAACTGGGTCAGTTTTTATATGAATCTGATTTGGACAAGTTGGATGATGTTAATGTTAAAACATGTATAAATATTTCAAAGGTATGTTTATAAATTGTGTTTTAAAATATAAATGATCAAACTTAAAGTTAAAATGAATTTTGAGTCGTTTTTTGCTGGAAAAGAGTTCCTATACACTTTTTGCATCAACAAATAATATTCTGCTCAAAACATAGAAATATAAAATCATATATTAAAGATCTTACATATTAATCCATGTTTATACAGGCTTAAAACCTACTATACAAATGTAAATATAAATTTCTTTTACAATTGAAGGATAGGGTATGGTTAGGTGATAAAGCGGAATAGTAGAATAGAAAGATAATAAGCGTCTGTGTTTTATTAGAATAGAAAAAATTGAAACTGAAAGACAGAAAAACCCTAATTTGGCAAAAAATTAATGTGGGATGTACATTGAGGTGTTCAAAACTGGATATCCGGATTTTCAGATAGTTGGTTTTCAGTATCCAAATCCGAAACTTCAGATATCCAAAATTTCATATTCGGATATCGGATATCCGAAATATCTAAAAATTTCAAAAACTTATATTTTTATATATTTTTTTAAAATATAATTAATAAATAACCATATTTTAAAATTTAACCACAAAAAAATAGCTTAAATATGCTTCAAATTAAAAAAAATACATGTATATAAAACTATATATGTTTAAAAAAATCAAAAAAATTAGAAATATAAAATTAAAAAATAATTTTTGGATATCCGAAATATCTGAAACTTTAGAAAATCACTATCGGAATCCAAAAATTTATATATCCGAATTTTCGGATAATGTCGGACTGGATTTTCGGGTATTCTGATCGGATGTCGGATTCAGATATTTTTGAACAACCCTAGTGTTGGTCCCTTGGTGAGAGTATCAACAAGCAAGTAATGTGTAGAAGGGGGGTTGAATACACTTTTTGCGGAAAATTGAGCAAATCAATAAAAAGTGTTACACAAATCAAACCACATGAAATCGAATGCTTTCATTAATAAGAAGATGATTACAGGAGCAATCAAGTAAGCAATACTTGATATGTAAACACCTAATATAAATCAAATCTCTCAATCTTTCAAACTTTGCTATATATAATCAACCGACTCTCTAAACAGGATTTATTCACAGATTGAATACTTACCAACTTCACAACAGACGTGAAGATCGAACACACGAACAATGTTGGCAATCTGTGAATTTCTTGATCACGTTGAACTTACAAACGGTGTATCAAGATTCGTAACACATAAGATGGTTAGGTTGAGGTAAGATTAGAGTCTAGCACTCGTACCTCTAAACTTATCAGGAGATAAGTATTTATAATCAAGTTCCTACGAATCCTAACAAACTAGAACTTATCTTAATCTGCTAACAAACTAACGATTAACCCGGAATCTTGAATCTTGAATCTTCAATCTTGAGTCTTCAATCTTCAATCTTGATTTTGGAATCTTCTTATCCATGCCGTAGATATAGAGAGTAAAAGGAATTTAAAACATATTTAAATTCTCTCAAACTGACTTCTTTAGTCGGGCTGAGTTACCCAGCTTGAAACTCATCAAGCTGAGTCTTTTGAGAACAAACTCGAAAACAAACACGTACTAACATGTATAATGACTAACTCATCCTTAGAAGTCATAAGAGTTAGCTATAACTTACTTAGCAACTCTATTGAGTTGACTCAATCTATAAGCTGAGTCACTCAGCTCGAAACGCATCAAGCTGATTACTCAACTTATACCTTAGGTGACACACACAGCTTATCAAACATATTGATAAACTGACTAAGATATAGTCTAAGCTGATCAACTATATGCTCAGCTTATATTCAGCTTATGTTCAATCTGAAACACTATAAGTGTTCAGTCTAATCAAGCTTCATAATTCTGTTTAAGTTTTATTTAAAACATATCTTACAAACTTAACTTTGTCTCATCAAATCTCAACTGATAAGATCATTTGACCAACACCTAGATGTACATATCTTGTACTATTAAAAATCTATATTTTCACATACCATCAAAGACACAAACTAAAAATAATATAACACAATCAAATATGCACACATTTCCATTGAGAGTTCATGTGCAAATATTACATATGTAATAAAGAAAACTACCATCTCATCTAATCATCTAAAAAAGTTACAACAAATACAAAAATCAAGCTCCCACAAGCCTCACACAACTACAAATTATATCCTTGATATTGTTCAAACACATTTTTGCACTTTCCATAGAAAATATAAGGTAATAGTAATAGTGTCATTAGGCACATTTCCATTGAGAGTTCATGTGCAAATATTACATATGTAATAAAGAAAACTACCATCTCATCTAATCATCTAAAAAAGTTACAACAAATACAAAAATCAAGCTCCCACAAGCCTCACACAACTACAAATTATATCCTTGATATTGTTCAAACACATTTTTGCACTTTCCATAGAAAATATAAGGTAATAGTAATAGTGTCATTAGGCATATGACAAAGAACACTAAAATGACCTTTTGCATACAACGATATCTTGAGTTTTTATCCGCAACTCAAACGAGAATCCAGAGGTCGGATGGTCTGGCGACGTGGAACTCCAATCTCACACGAATTAACTCTCGCAGCAAACCGCAACGAGCACAATGATTCTCCCACAGACAATGGATCAGGTGACACATTTACAAACATGAGGGTCTTTGAATCTCCCCCCAAACAAGGCTACAAAATGATTTTAAAAAATTTGTAAAATTAATACACTTAAATGGAAAAAAGTTTGTATACATTTCCAAAACACAATGAGAGTGTATACATTACCTGGAGAAGATATGTTAGTTTCGAGTTCCTAAAAGGAACATGATCTTCTTTCTTTGCAAGAGCAAAAATAACATCACTCAAACAAGACAAACTTTTGTTGATTGCCTGAAACAAAAAGAACAAAAATAAAATGAAATTCTGTTGTCATTAATTCAGAAGTTTGATAAATCTGTAATAAGTTGAAGGTTAGCTTTGGACCTGAGCCTCCTTCATTCGGTCGCCTGTTGCACCACTTCTTGATAGCCGTTCACTACCAGCTAAATCGATAAGATTCAACACCCCATGAACTTGTTGCTCAGTGCCCTATAAACACAAGAACATGTATCAAGTTGATCTGATTCTATTCACAAGTATGTTATCAACAACTGGATTTAAAAAAGAAATTACCTCATTTACTCCATAAATTTTTAATGTGAACACAAAGTGACTACGTGAGGATTCATCATTCATATTAGTTTTCCCAACAGACCTGATAAGATAAATATAAATATCATAATTAACAAGGAGGCATATAAGGGCATCACTGAATCAGAGTATAGACTGCAATTTGACACATACAACAAGAATTGATCACTTTGACCTTAATTCATTTGACATGTTACACAGCCCGTATATATATACAGCGTGTTTTCAATTAGTCAAGCACGAGTTTGATAGACAAAAGCTCAAACGTTAACAAACTATATAAATAGACACACACCTGCTTTTTGCAGCTTGCTGAAGAAGATTTGAAACCTCCCTTAGGCTGCAAACATCGACAAGAGTAAGATGATCAACATATGTGTTTCCTTCAGCATCATGCCTAATAGTATGTTGTGGCTTTTCTACACCACTACTTGGTGGGGACAACAAATCACGAATATTTTCGTTGTAGATTTCCAACATTGAAGCCTAAACATGTACACAGAGAAAGAAAAGATTACTACGTAAAAATCTTATTATAGTGACACCATGTCACCACATGCCAACACAGTTGAAAAAAAAGTTTAAAAATAACCTTCATTTCATATTTCCATCCTTGAGCGGCTAATGCTTGACTTGTTTGAAAAACTTGTTCTAAAGAGCGCGGTATTAGACCCTTTTGCACAGGCTCTCCTGGCCTACCCATCATCGTGTAAGTCTTTCCAGATCCAGTTTGCCCGTATGCAAAAATGCACACCTGTTAAAAACAATAAAAACAGTCATTTGAGTTCATTTCACAAAATAAAAAGAAACAAACCATGGAATAAGATGATTAAGGATGTGTTATGGTGGGATGATTATATAAAATTAATAAAGGTGGAAATTTAGATGAATGTGTAACAGGTCAAAATGTGTTATTTTGGTGTAGATCAAAAGAATTAAACAAAGATACTTTTTGTAAACAGAATGATGTAGGGTGCTTTATACGTTGAAAATACACTTTGAACAAATTTCAGCCCGACTAGAAGCTCACTTTTAAGCTAATTTTTTTTATTTACCCGTTTGACATGCTAATGATATCACATAACCTAAGTCAACAAATTCAGAACTCGATCAATCCGAAATGCCACTTCTTTGAAATCATAATTTTCATCAAGTTTGCTCAAGACAAGCGCTAGTAACCTTATATCCATCAAGTGCACTCTGAACGAGCTGTGATATCTCCATGAACACCTCCTCTTGAGATGCATCGTGAGCAAACACCTTGTCAAAAGTGAAAGGATACCTTTGACCTGCAACGTTGATACATTATATTAAGAACATTGAACTGGTAATGTGTTAATATGCATTATTAAGATTTAAAACCAACAAAATCATACCTTTTTGATAGACATCGATCCCTCGGCCAGCCAATTCAACTGATGTAGGATAGGAGACCGAAGCTTCTGCTGCAGCACCATCATCAGGCAACAAAGGCCGGACTCTACAAAATACTCTGATATTCCCTTTCAACTCCTGCAATTAGAAATTAGCCAATTCAACTAATGTAGGAAAAAAGTAACTTTTGATCAACATTCATCATGCTTCTTTGTTAGGGTGTTTTTTTCTTTAATGAGTTAAAATAAACAGAAGCCAAATTGAGATATTGGATAATGGAAAGAATACCAAAATGGTATTATGTAGTTTTTTCCGTAAGTTCTCCCCTTCAAGAAGTTTGGTTTCCGCATCCCGCAAACGATCTTGTAAATCAACTACAACCCGCTTTTGCTCCTCAAACTCTAGCCTTATCTCTGATGACGACAAATCAGCCACCTAATTGAAACGATCGGAATTCAGCAACGGCTGTTAAACCTTAATAATATAGCTACACAAATAATAAAGCCCATGTAATTATATACCTTAAGCTTTTGAGTGGCTGCAGCCAACTGTTGTTGCAGTACAGAAATATGTGCTCTTTGAGAGGAACAAGTATCCTATGATAGAAGTAAATGGTAAATTTGGGGTACTCCTTGTCATTCTAAGCAAGCACTCAGTCACAAAGGAGAAAAAAACTAACCTCCAAAGCTGTTGATTTTAAGATCAAATTATCAACCTCAGCAACAGTGCGCCCAGTGCGTTCTTTACATGCATTGAGTTCAGAATGTAACTCCTGCACTAATGATAATTGTCTCTCACGGTCCTCTCTTACTTGCTGTAACTCTCCTCTAAGAACATCAACCTCTCTCTTTCCAATTTCTTTTTGTTTAACTGCTTCATCTAGAGATTCCTGTTACAACACCAATAAAAGGCAAAAAAAGATCAATTATTGTTTATGGATATTTAAATAGGATAATTTTATGATCATGGTAGTTAAAGAATCACAGCAACTAAATAGGATAATTATCATCTTCAGCCACAGATTTTAGCACGAAAACTACTTAAACTATACTAACTGAATGGCATCCCTGCAAAGCGAGCTATTTCCTGCGCAAAGCATTAGAATAATACATGTGTAAGGCGAAAGACTTACTTTGACAGAAGTAAACTCCTTCTGTAACATTTTATAATGACCCCTTATGGTGGTGAGGTTTTCCAATATTGCAGTTTTCTCTTTTTCGGATTGTTTCTTCCCGTCTTCAGATTCTTTGAGTTCGTTTTGAAGTTTAGTGTTGTACTGTTGCAAACTAGTATTATACTCTTGCAATCTCTTATTAATCTCCTCTTGTGTTTTCAGCTAAGAAACAATAATGAAGAAAGCCCAATAATTAAAAAGATGTTTTAAGTCTGAATAACAAGTTGTCGTTTTGCTTTTATGGTTCTGGATTCGCGTGTTTATATTACCTTCTCAATAGCATTAAGTGCATTCTGCTCGGCCCGTGCCAGTTCTTCCTTTAAAGCATCTTGAGCTTTTTCCGAAGCCATCCTAGCTTCGTTTTCTCTCTTATAACAATCAAGGGCATCCTATTAACACATACAAGAGATCAGATGTAATGAAAGAGACAAAAAACGCTAACTAGATAGTCTAGATACAAAGAAGCTGTTTGATTTAAAAGCCTTACTAATTTCTCAGAATGTTCTTTTGCAAAATTTTCATTCAAAGAAGAAACAGTTGATTCGAATTTGGAAATAGTAGTATTCAGCTCTTCTTCCTTGCTTCTTATTGCAGCCTCTGTAAACAGACATAAAAGATCATCAAACTTGAAGTTATCCATTGCATTTTAAACTGGCTTTACTTTACAGTTTACACTTCGGTCCAAAAACACTACCTGCTTCCACACGTTGTTTTTCTAATGACTCGAGCATCTTACGTAAGCTATCATTGTCCTCAGTAAGGTCTTGTGAACCCTTTAGATACCATTTTATGCACAACTTCAGTTTTTTCATATACTCTGTCATCCAATCCTGTTTCCCCTGAAATTCAAAAGAGGAACACCAGCATATAGTTAAAACACATGATCACAATTCATCACATTGGTTGCTTGAGAATAAAAAACAATGCATGAACCAGACCTTCGAATCAAACTTTTTTCCTTTAAACCTCTCGTTCAAAAGTACGTCCACTTCTTCAGTGGTAAATTCAATACTTTCACACTCAGATCCCTCGGTTTCAGAGGGTGGTGCTGAAGCAACTTCCTTTTGATTGTTAGTAGGGGCGAGTGCTTGCCTGCCTCGACTTGCAGTTGTTGAGGCCATCATCCTACCTGTGCCAATTTTCCTCCGTTTATCCAAAGGACCATCATCAGCCACTCGGTTTTTCTACAAGTACACCAACAGTTGAAATCAGTAACTACGAACTTACAAAGCAAAATGCGTGTAGTAAGACTCATTTGTTCAACCTATTTCACTTCATCATTACATTCTGTGATACCATTTACATGATAAACTGAAAAGATCTTCACACAGCCGGTGAAATGAAAACCAGATATGCAATCAATTGTGCAAAAGATATCAACTTTTAGAAATTTTCCATATATGTCTAGCTGATACAAGTAATATCACTACATGTTACTTACAATTAGACCGAAAAACTAAGAGCGAAGTAAAAGACTTGTCTTCAAACATCTACATATAAAGTTATACAGAAAACAGTATCATCATCCTGATTTCTATACCAAATTTGATAGATTGAAGACTTCACTTCAATACAAATTGACTTTTGCTCATGGTCAAAGTATCCTCTACCACCATTTCTAACTGTTTTGAGTGTTCAACACACAGAAAGAACTTAACTTTAAAAACGTGTTGAATGGCTTGGTGTAGTGTATAAACACGATTCGGTGAAAAAACCCCAAAACAGACATTGCAACATTTCAGTTATCAATTGAATACAAGAACATGGTAACACTCAAGAACATAAAACAGAAAAAAACAGATTAATTTCAATTTCAGATTCACAGAACCTCCTACTAAAGCACAAACAAGATATATATGAGCTTACATTTACAGGAACAGGAGGCTTGTTTTGGTTGCGAGAAGACATCGATTTGATCTCTCCCTCCGAACCCAGTTGATGATTGAGGTTTCTGTAATGTGCACTTGAAATTACACCAGACTTGGAATGAAATCAGTTAGATGCCACTGTGTATTCTCGATTTGGGGAGAAGAAACAGATCTACTTCAGTTACACCCGACCCTATACTCGATGAACAAAGACAAATGAACTTGCAGGTGAGCAGAAAACCAAAATTAGGTCTCGAAATCACATAAACATTAGAACAAATTGAAGATGGCGGCGGTGGCTGCTTGCGACGGAAAAGGAGGAGAATAGTTGCTTGCGACGGAGAAGATGGCGGCGGCTGTACCGCTGGTGTAAACCGGAAGATCGGCTCGATGTGCCCAACAAGACTGAAAATGAATTTGAGAGTTTCAGTGGATGTGAAATCGTGATACGCTCGTAGGAGCCCTTGCCGCCCACTTTTCTAACAATTTGAAATTTGAACAACGCTCCCACTCCCACTCATCTAATGAAGAAATGGGGCATCAATATTGAAATATGTATAAGCCCGATAGATATGTAAATATTTACGTTATAAGCCCATATGTCCAAATATATTATATTATTATTATATAAGGGCGGGGCGGGGCGGGGCGGGACGGGCGGTGGTATTGTGCCTCGACCCTGACCCTAAACTCGAAAATTCCACCCGAAACAATAAGGATAGGTTTCGGTTTTTTCAGCCGGGTTCGGTCTCTTTTGTCATCATTTAGCGTTAGTTTGGGTATGAATGGCAAGAGGGGGAGGTTAGCCATCCCCGTCTCTGGAACCCGATTATGAAAATTGCCCTTGTTCTAGTCTTATTCTCTAACGGTATGGTTACCTCGAAATCTAATACCGGTTTAAGATGCTAACACTTCTCTAAAGCCTAAATCAAACTTTAACTTGAAGTAAACAATAGCTTAAATATGAGAAACCTAACATTGATGTATTAAAGATAAACTAACATAAGCTCGAAGCCAAACAAACCTAAAAATAAACTATCATACCTGATTTAAATGATTTGACAAAACAATAAATTAAAAATTCAAATAAAACTCTAAGTACAAATCGACTTTGGCAAATATTGTGTAAGAGACAAAGTTTGTGTGCAAATTTATCAACTAATCCAGACAAAGTTTGTGTGCAAATTTACCAACAAGATTAGTTGGGGTAGTTATAAGAGAAAATATCTTTGATGACGTTTGCTTCGCGGATGTTATTTTTTAGAATTGGAATATTGAAAAGAATTCAAATGGGAGGTAATTTGATTTGAAATATAATTACTTGTCTTTTGTTTGGTAAGACAATTAGGGATTCTTGGAGACCACCACATATCACCACCACCACCGCCCGTCCCCCAACACCCCTGTCTCCACCACCACTGCCCCAAACACCGCCACCACCCTATTGAAGTGGAATCTGAGGAGAGAAAGCAAGAGGGGAAAAGCCCTAATCGAAGCATACGAGGACAATATGCCCTAATCGTCGGTCGTCCGGTGTGTTGGGTGAAGCATTAATCATTAGTGTGAAGCTCTAATCGACAGTCTTCAAATGGTGAGCAAGCCATAATCATCAATGAAATACCTAGCCGACGGTCGTCAGTGTGAAGCCCTAATTGCCTTCTCCAAACGTCGGTCGCCACCATGATGTGTCCCAACCGGTCAATGGTAAGCAAGTGTGAATCCCTAATGTCAATTGTGTGTGACGTATAGGTGATGTTGGTGGAACACTTTTTTAATGTGGTTACTATTCTGTTAAATAAACCCTAATTCAATTATCATGGTATTTTTATGTTACTTGTAAATAAGATATTTGGAATGTCGGGAATTATTATTATAAATAACAAAGAGTTTTGAATACTTTTGAAAATTCGGTATTTATAAGATAACTAAAACCTGACTAACTAACCAAGTACTTGGAACCCAAATATCCGATACCTTATTTGGCTTAGTTATTGTGTATATATTTTATAGAGAAATGCCTAAAAGCTGAATTTTAACTAAATACCACCCTTGAGCAATGTTAACCGTATATCGTATTCATATTGGGAGTTGCGGAATGCATGTAAATGAATGATTTTTCATTACCACTATCACCGCCACCCCTTCCACCTTTGTCACTGTTAGATTATCTAATGTTTAAAATAATTAATTAATTAAAAAAAGTAGGATCTTTGAACCCGATCTTGAAATCTTGGAAGGCTAAAGAGTTTTACACCACCATGAACCATGTTATTCTGCACAAGGATTTCACGAAAAAACTTCAATCTTCAAATCTGGAACCGATTTTGAGTGTACATGTTCGCCAACCACAAAGCCCCAAGGGGTTTGTGTTCTTGCAGTCGACTGAACAAGAGGGAAGGAGAGAATATATTTTTAGGTCTAGTTTAATTGTGATTATACACTGATTTGTTATCCTTTTATATGTGTTAGTGCAATCAAGGAATAAACATTTATTTAAATGTTTTGATGATACAATTTTAATATCTGGATTAAATATTAAAAAATAAATATATTAAAAATTCAAGTTAATTTGAATATAATAAGTTTAACAAAATAAATAATTAAATATAAATTTGCATTGATCAGTGATATGTAAAAAGATGATTTGATGAGGATTGAGTATGCAAATTTCATAAAAGCCAATCTTATGCAACAACCAAATTGTTAAAAATGATTTTGCGCATTCACGATCATTTATATAAAATCAATATTTAACAAAAGCATTTTCATATATCATTTCCTTGTTCTTAAAAGATACAATTATTTCAGGAAACGAGATTTTATAAAATATATTGTCACCTACTACAACGAATTATATTTTTCAGTTGACAATTTTAAATAAATGAAAATGTTTATAAAAGTGTACAAAGTTTATAAAAACTTTTATCAAAAAAAGATATCTATAAATTTAAATATCTAGGAATGTTAGGTACAATATTAAATCTAATTATATTCAACCCCTCTTCTAATATTTATAATAAGCACAATTTCGTATATACCCTTATAAAAGTTGTTAATTACGTAAATATCCTTACAAAACTCAATATTACTTCAATATCCTTATAAAATCTTAAAACTCTCAAATATACCCAATTTATTATTTAAAATCAATTAATTAATTTTTATATAATAATTAATTATCTAATAACTTAAATAAATACAAACTTCCTAATTTCCTATTATACCCTTAACTATAACTCACGTCCATTCTAAACAACTATCCTCTCTCACATACGTATTAGGGTTTATCATAAGCTTCAACTTCATACGTACTTTCATCCATTTGCGCGATTTCTCAATTACAGGTATCGATCCCCTTCCATTAACATTCTTACGTATCTAAGTTTGGATATACTTTTCTTTACTTCCTATTTTGTTCTCCAGTTGTTTTGTTATTGATCGGAAGTCCTAACTTCTCACTTTTCCTTCTTGGTTTTCGTTATGTAATACCTAAATGCTATATTAATTAAGTATGCGTTTGTAAAATTTGTAATGATTGTTATTAACTTGGTAGCAAAAAGAAGTGGTTAGTATTGCATGTATGTATGCGAAGACAGACAAGTGCAATTACTTGGAAAAGTTAAATGATGAAATTGATTTATGATTTAGTTCATATTTTGTTGTTTATGTTAAAGAATGATTTTTATACTTAGAGCCAATTCCCCTCTTTGGGCTGTAGTTGGTAGGTGGCGATCGGAAGACAGGGAAAGAGGCGATCGGAAAACAGGAAAAGAACAATAGGGGTTGTAGGTGGTGACCTAAGACGTGAGTAGTAGAAAGGGTAAAATAGGAAATTTTTATTTTTTAATTAATTAGATAATTAGTTATTAATATAGAAATTAATTAATTGATTTTAAATAATAAATTGGGTATATTTGAGAGTTTTAAGGTTTTATAAAGATATTGAAGTAATATTGGGTTTTGTAAGGATATTTATGTAATTAGCAACTTTTATAAGGGTATATACGAAATTGTGCCTTTATAATATGAATAGTAATTCTGGCTTAATTTAAACCTTTAATTGTTTACTAAGAAACTTATTAAATACTCTTAAGGTTTAAGTAATTACTATTCATTGGACCTTTAATTACCTAGCTATTAATTAATTATTCTTTAAATAGTAAACTAATATTTAATTCTGTTTTACTCATAAGTAATTTATCTATTTAATTAATCTCACACAACACTTGGTGATATCTAATAATGGTTCTAATTATGTGTGTGATAGTATAACTATTTAATGTTTTAACATTGAACATAGTGACGTGATATGTTTTTATTGTCTGATGCATGCTACACCAACCGTCATTGCCATCACCCACCTTTGTCCTTGCAACTAACATCATCTCCAGCACACACCACTACCACTTCCATAAGCAACAACCCCTTTACCACCACTGTCACCACCCACCATGTTTGCCTCCGCTAACACCACAACCACCACTAACTATCACTACCATTGAATGTGTAATTAGGGTTGTAAGCGAATTAACCGAATATGGCTTGTTCGTGTTCGTTCACTTAAGTTAACCGGTCAAAGAAACGAACACGAACGTACTTCTGTGTTCATGTTCGTTTGTTTTACTTTAGCCGAACAAATAAACGAACAAGAACGATAAACGGACATGATTTTGTATTTGATGATTTAAAAGTTCGGTTGTACATTTGTGTTTGTTCTTTTAAAGGATAAACGAACTTAAATACGCTATAATGCAAATCCAATTTTATTAAACACAAATAAACATTATGTACATACACACACAAATATACATAAACGAATGGATAACCGGACGTTCACGAACATAGATCTATGAAGAAACCAATAACTAAAATCTTTTGAGTTCACAAACAATTTCAACCCAAGAACACATGCTAACTAAAAACATAAATCTTTATAAACCCTACGACATAAATTAAACCTGGAAATCCGTAAACATTTTTTTATAGAGTTAATTGTTTAATTTGTCCTTTAACTTTGTCATTTGTTCTGATTTTATCATTTAACTTCAAAAGTGACTAAGATAGTCATTTATGAACGCTTTTGTAACGAAAAAAATCCTTTCGGTAGCTGACTTTAGTCAACTCTGTTAAGTCAATGATATTTCAATCTATTTACAATTGAGTTAATTACACCAATTGTCCTTTAACTATCTCATATTTGCAGGTTTAGTTCTTTTTTTCAAAAAAATTACAAATATAGTCTTTTAAGTGCCCGAAAGTTGCACCAACGGTCCTTTTTAACAGTTTCTGTTTGTGAGGTCTGTTAAGTCAGGGGTATTTAAGTCTTTTTTTCCATTTTTTCCATTCTAAATAATTTAAAATAATATTTTAATCTTTTTCAAATAAATATCAATATAGACCTCTCTCCTCACAGTCAACACACACACACACTCTCTCTCTCTCTCTCTCTCACGCACACACACTCTTCTCTCTCTCGCTCTCTAGACCACCGCATCCCCATGCTCTAACTAGAACCACCGCCTCACACCCTCTTTCGCCCGTCACCACCTGAACGCCACCGACGCACCATCTCAATTGTTGGAACCTAGAGGGGGGGGGGTGAATAGGTTCTTTTACTTAGTTTACCAATTTCTACACTTATAAAAATTTAGTAAGTTGTGTTATAAAGAATAATCTTGAAATTTATAGCAACACAACTAATATTTGCAAGAATTCAAAGAGAGTAGAGATAGAGAGCTATCACCAACAGTAGACAAGAGATTTATAGTGGTTCATGCAAGTGTTAACAAACTTGCACTACATCCACTCCTTGGCCTCACCCACCAAGAGTTTGCTCCACTAGCTTCTCTCTTTGAAGGTAGAGATAAACCTTTTACACTTCTTTTTTTCACTTGCAAGAATTAACACTTCAAACTTGCAAGTAAGGTAACGATAACCTTGCTTCACTCTAATTCTAAAGGCTAGAGTTGATCCTCACTTCTCTCTAATTCTAAAGGCTAGAGATGATCCTTACTTTACTCTAATTAGAAAGGCTAGAGTTGATCCTTACTGTAACATCCTGTAAATGGGCCTAGCAGTGTAGGGTTGTACTTTGTGCTTTAGAGCTTGTACAATGACTTTAAGTGAAATTAATTAAGTGTTTTGTGTGACTAACGTGTACCGTGTTAATTAATGTGATTATGTGAAAAGTGTCGGTTGTGTCTAAAAGTGATGTCGTGTTATACGGTTTCGCGTAATGATTCCGTAGATATCCCCGTTAGGCAAAACGGGATGGCGTGTGTTAAGTTGTAAGTTGAAAAGGGGAATAAAATACCCCATTTGTGTAATTTCACCACCCAAAGGCGGTGGAGTTTGTATTTGACTCTCTTGAGTCAAACAATGATACAAACATACGTACATGTTAAGAAAACACATACATACACTTTGCTCTCAAGTTATTCAAAGAAATCAAAGCACAAATCTGTTGCAAAGGAGTTGGATAGCTGATTCAAGTGATAATAAATTGCTTCTTCTTCGGAATTGTAAGTGTTTTTCAATATTAAACCTAGTTTTGTGTTTTTGGTGAGAATACACCATTTTGTGGTGTATGATTGTGTTTAAAGTGGTTTAAATTGTGTCAAATGTGTTTATAAGTATCTAAGGGTGGCAAACAACATGTACAAACGTTTGAATCTGTTTTCAATCGTGTTTTGGTGTAAAAAACAAGTAGTTGCAGTGTTGTGTCGAAACAGGGACGAAGGTCTACTATTCGTAGACTTCCTACGGGCGTAGGTGGTATTCCCTACGGCCGTAGTAAGCCTTGTGTATACACTACGGCCGTAGGCAGGGTTACTGCGGCCGTAGGATGTGTTTTTGTGTGGATTACCGTCTACGGACGATGAAACAAGGACTACGGGTGTAGGTACGTAACCTACGGTCGTAGTTCACCAAAGAATAGCTACTACGGGTGTAGGAATAGGTTCCTACGGCCGTAGTACATGATTCATTGGAAAGAAACTCTGCGGGCATAGTGGGTTGACCCTACGGCCGTAGTAAGGTATTGTTATGTGTCCTACGGCCGTAGGACATGTACACTACGGCCGTAGTAAGCTGTTCAGTGTTGACAGCTTATGTAACTTGTGTTCTAACCTGTGTGTGTTACGTGTAAGTGATAACCAAGCCTGAACCTTATGTGTTAGGTGATTCGGACGACTCAGTGTGTTCTTGGGATTCTCGGATTCATATCTGCCTCTTGTGATATCGAGGTGAGTACCGGTTTCCCATGAGACTCAGTAAGTAGGGCTATTGTGTGTCGGTGTTGTGTGCCATGTGACATAGTGATCCAGTGATACAGTGACACAGTGATAGTATTATAGTGATACAGTGACACAGTGACATAGTGATAGTGACGTGTTGTGATATAACACGTGTAATGTGATTATGGTAGTGACGGTAGATAAGTGAAGTGATACGAGATAGACCCAAGTAGGGTTATGACTTATGTGACAACTGTATGCGATGTTTTAAGTGTAATTTGTATTCTGCTCATCAAGAATGAGCAGAAGCTAATGTGATATAGTGATACAGTGATATTGTGATACAGTGATATTGTGATACAGTGATATATGTGATGTCATGTGATATAAAATGTGATATGTGATACGCATGCGTACTGTGGACCCTATGGGTCAAACGTGTTTATGATTCCTGTCCGGACAGACTCAGGGGTTGAGGTCAGTCGCCGATGCGGCTGGGTCCCTTGAGTGTTATTCAGGGATTAGCGGTTCCCACGAGTGATTTTCTGGGGTAAAGGTTCTGCAGGCCGCCGTTCCTCGACAAAAAACAGGGGGGTCTTGGTTTGTAACTAAGGCCTAATTGAGCCCAGGTGGCTCCGCAACGTGCTCGGGGGTTGCTCTTCGTTTCCCCTCCAGCATGGATTGATGTTGCTGACTTCTCAGTTGGATTCGTTGAGCGGGATTTGCAACCCCGTAAGATATGATCCTGCTGACATGTTGGCACACCGCTATGTGATAACTTAGCATTGTGTGTTTTATTGTGACGTGATAGCATGCTTATTGGTGCTTATGTGATACTTGTACTCACTAGCTAGTGTAGCTAATGGTTCGTGATATTTCCTTTTTTGCAGGTTAGTGATCAGATGGCCTGGCGAGGCGGGTTGCTGTGGGTAGTGTTATTGTATATATCTTTTGGAACACTTGTAGTTTATTAACTCTGATACTGTTTAACGATGGTCGGTGCGTAGTGGTAACACTGGCTTAATTTTGAGACTTGGTTTGATTCGTTGTTTGTGATCGCCAAGTTGATAAGCAGTACTTAATATGTAATCAGTGGTTTATTCCGCTGCAAACTTTTGGTGTAAATAAAGTTTTAATTTACTCTAATTTTAAGTTCGTGAAACCGGTGTTACACTTACACTATTACAAAATATGTAGAAAGATGATGTAGTGTTTAAGCTTTGAAAGCTTTGCTCTTGCTTGATTCTTGATCTTGAATGATAGATGAATTATCAAAGAATATGAGCTCACAAGATAAGAATATGTATTCTGTGTTTTTACTGTGCAAGAGATTTTTAATGAATGAGGTTTAAGTTGGTTTAAATAAAGAAAAAGGTGCAAGACCAAAAGCTGTCCAGACATCCCACGGTCGACCGTGGCTAAAACCTTCAGTCACCTGGACTTTCTTGTTCTTTGCAATATAGACGTTGGACTTTATTTAAAACCACACTCAACTCATTTTTACCATAAAAATCAACTAAAAAGTAGATATTCAAAAGGTTGGTTGATCCCATACTTCTAAAGTTTGAATTCAAACACAAAAATGGAAGTTTGGAAACCAATACACAAAGTATGTTGGAATTTTACCTCTTTGGGAGCTTTCTTTTCCAAATATGGTTGTGTATTGTTTCAAAGTAGGATTGTGTTTGGTATTTGCTAAAATGGTAAGCTCTTAGATTTAATCAACCAACACCAATAAGTTTATAAAAAATTTGTCCTTTTTTATAAAAGTTTTTATAAAAATTTAATTAGTTTATTTGTAAGCTCATATAATTCGAACTCTTGTTTGTAGATATCTTCGTCATCGGCTTTGAAGATGTCATCTTCACTTGTTAAGTACGAGTTCGGTTGACTTGAAGAAGAACAACATTTAAAAGTTGTGACCTGAGCAGTGACGGTTGATTCACGGTCGATGGTCGACCGTGAAGGTTGAATGTTTTGTTTTTATCTTTTTTTCTTCTTTTCTTGTTGAATTGAAGTCTTCAACTATTTGTTCTTCACTTGACCATTAATTTTAGGTTTGTGAACCTATAAAGAATGTAGCATATGAACATATGAATAAACTTGATAAGCAATAATATTAACTGTTCATATTTTTATGATCATCAAAATAAGGAGTGCATTTTTTAATGTGTGACCATGTATGCACTACATTCAATCTCTTTAAACCTCCGGCGAACACCACACAACAATCTGAAAACCCTCGCCGAAAAACCAGAAAACCACACAACCACCGATCTTGTTTCATTCATCCAGTTTACCACCACTCCCCCCCCCCCCCCAACCAGAAAACCAAACAACCACTGAACTTGAAAACCATCATCTCCACCGCCGCAGCCTAAAAATGATTTTGAAACCCTAAAAAAGAAACCCTAAAAGATTTTGAAGTTTCGGGACACACACAATCACCGCCGCTACCTCCACCACCACCACAACTCATCTTATCTTGCCGTAAGGCGAGAGAAAGAGATATGGCGCCTGATACTGATCTCTCTCCGGCGAGAGAGATCCATGACCACCACATATTGCCGTAAGGCGAGAGAAAGAGATCTGGATCTGCCTCCGGAGAGAAAGAGAGAGAGAGAGAGATCCGCGACCACCACCACCACCACAAATCATACACCACCGCCTCAAAGCTGCCGGTCACAAATTAGTATTTATGTGTCGTGTTTGTTTCTGTGAGAGAGAAAGAGGATGAGAGAGATCCAGATGGTGGTGGTGGTGGAAAGCCAAACGCGACGGTGGTTGTGAAGGAGAGCCAAACGAGATAGTGGTGGTGGTCGCCGGAGAGTCTCCGGACAGTGGTGGTATCGCGGGAAGAAATATAGAGATAGAGGTGTGTGTGTATGTATGTAGGAAGAAAGAGAGAGATATATGTATGTGTATGTGTGTGTGTGTGTGTGTGTAGGAAGAAGAGAGTGTGTGTGGACACCATTTTCTAAAAGTATTTAATTACTATTATTATATATAATTATTAAGAAAATAAATAAATAAAAAATTAAAGGTAAGGGTAGAATAGTCCATTTACAAAAACTAACAGATCTAGTTAACAGAAACCGTTAAAAAAAACTATGGGTGTAACTTTTAGACACTTAAAGGACTATCTTTACAAATATTTTGAAAAAAGAACTAAACTTACAAATATGACATAGTTAAAGGACCAATGGTACACTTTTAACTCTTTACAATTTTTACAATGTTAGCAATATACGGAGTAGCACTTTAAAAATAAAATAAAAATAAAAAAATAAGGAAAAGTAACCCAAAATTCCTTCCCTGGCACAGAATCTTATCAGCTAACTCATCTTCACGTTCAATTGGATGTAATCAGTCCACGTCATCATAAATGGCTAAAAACCCACGACAGTTTCCCTCTTTCATCACCCGCAGAAAACAACCACCACTACCAAATTAACCACCTACCATCACCCCATCAACTACCATGGCCGCCGCTGCAACCGCCGCCTCCTCCATCCCCTCGCCGTTAACCAAATGCAACCTAAAATCAAAACCATGGCCTTCCGATCCCCTGTTTCTTAGATTAACACCCACACCACCAATGTTACAAGTCTCAACATCATTAACACGTCACCCTCTTCTCAGAATCGAACCAGTACCCACATCGGGAAAGTGGCCGTTGATGAAGGTGTCGGCGTCGGTGGCACAAGAAGAGGCGGAGGTGTCGGCAACAGAGGAGGAGGCGGAGGAGGAGGTGGTGGTCACCGAACAAGAACAAGTTTCCGGTGACGGTGGAGATCAAGCTCAGACAACCAGTTCAGTAAATACAAAGCTGTATTTCGGGAATTTGCCGTATCTCTGCGACAGTGCTCAGCTCGCCGGAATAATTCAAGATTATGGTAGCCCAGAACTTGTTGAGGTGGATATCTCAATCTTTACATATTTATATGCATTGGTTCGTTCTAAAACATCAGAAAAATTGATTCTTTTTCCTTATATCTAACTGTTGTATACATCTATTCAATTTGGGCAAAAAATTGTCATAAGTTTGATTCATTGATTCATATGGTTAAAGATTTGCTTATGAATTGAGTTGATTACCAGGTACTCTACAATCGAGACACGGGTAAAAGCCGAGGCTTTGCGTTTGTGACCATGAGTAGCGTCGAAGATTGCAAAGCAGTTATCGAAAACCTTGATGGAAGAGTATGTGAAATTAGGACCTGATTGACCCGACCCGTTTAATCTGAAATGGATGATTTTGTGAAAAGGGAATGTGATGAATGGATTAAATTGTCTATAATCAACATTCTAATCCGAACCCATTATGTTTTTGTTGCAGGAATATGGTGGTAGAACATTAAGGGTGAACTTTTCTGACAAGCCAAAGCCGAAAGAACCATTGTATCCAGAAACAGAGCACAAGCTGTTTGTCGGGAATCTTTCATGGTCGGTCACCTCTGAGAGTCTAACCGAACTGTTTAGTGAACATGGTAATGTGGTTGGAGCTAGGGTTCTATATGATGGTGAAACCGGAAGGTCTCGTGGTTATGGCTTTGTGAGTTATGCCACAAGATCTGAAATGGAAACAGCACTGCAGGTTCTTAATGGAGTGGTAATTGCTGATAACTTTAGCTAATCCCAATCCTTGCATAATGTCTCAAATTCTTGTAAATAATGATTGATTTGTTGTGTTTTTAACAGGAGCTAGAAGGGCGATCGCTGCGAGTTAGCCTAGCACAGGGAAAAAAGCAGTAAGAGTGACCAAGATATGAGTATTTCAAGTTTGAGCAGGATTAGATACGAGAATCCAGTTGAATCTGCTTGAAAACAAAGAAATTGATCAGCAACCATACGAGGAGCAACAGTTTGTTTAGGTCACAATGCTTGATTTGTAGTTGCAGGTTGTACGGACTCAAGTAGTTAAACAAGAAACTTACTTGTCAACTTCCATTGGATTATGGGGAATTGTTTGAAGTATCAAGTTTCTTGAATTATATATCTAAAGATTAAGAAACCATAGCTACCTTAAAAAAGAAGCAAAATTCCTTGAAAACTCTTGTGTGTTACACTGTTAACGTACTTTTTATAGATTACAGATAAAAAAGGAAACCCTAATGATAACTAGAGTTAAGATCCTCTCATGTTTGGATTAAACATAACTTATCATGTTCTCTTATAAACATGAGAGTGGGTCCCTTATTATAGTCCAGAATGAGTCTTTTTGTAGGGGTTCACTCTCATATTTGTGAGAGAACATGATAAATCATTTATAAACAAATATGATGTGATCCTAACCCATAAAATTAATTAAAACAATCCTACAATAAATCCTAAACAGGTCGAAGAATTAACATTTATAACCTTTTGTCTAAAAGCATAACTACTCAAAAGCTTTTCATTAACAAGGACATTAAGCTTTAAAGACTTAAATATACGTTATGAATTCAGGGACCAAATCCAAGAATCAGCCATTTTTGTAACCTATTGAGTTCATTACTAGATCTGCGAAATGAATACGAATTCTTATTCGCATCCCAAAAGATACGCATACGAATTCGTTCTAACGTTCGTGTAACATTTTTTGGAACATTGATCAAAAAGAGATAATAGACTTACCTAGGTCAACTTTCGTTAAGGTTAGTTGACCCAATTGGACAATATATTTGACTTCCAATTAGAAAGACTAGATTGAAATTTCTTGATAACTTACAACCAACTAACATGTTTCATCATGTTTTTTTTACCGCCCGTATGAAGAAAAAAAAAGAAGTTTTTTATAGTTATATTGTAAAGTATGAGCAATGATCTCCCCTTCCCTTTGTTTAACCATTTAGAGAAATTTAACATGTAACCAAATGTTTTATATTTGTTAGTTGTGCCAGAATTTACTCATGATGGGCCAAGGCCCATAGCCCTTATAATCATACGGCTTTTTTTACGCATTGAACAAATATTAGGGTACATGATATGATATAAGGATAAGATTTCAAGAAAAATACCTTTATTATGAAGTCTACGAAGTACGGTCGCAAAAATAAAAAAGTTAACAAAATTAATTTTAATTTTAATTTATAATAACATAGGAACAATAAACTTTTAAATTAGATTAAAACGGATGTAAAATGCAACAAATATAGTAGATGTATCAAATTTTTATAAACGTATTTAATTTTTTTTAAATGCATCATATGTTTATAACCCTCATATATACCAACATTTTAATAGTTCAAATTTGTTCTCGCTATTCTCCTAAAAAGATGATTTCCCTTAAAATATGTCACCCCTGGAACTATGTTCTCTTGTTCGGGCGGGGCTATGGAAAATTGTGAGGCAATTCATAGTAGAGAAAGATTTCCATCATTTCTTCGTTTTTCCATTTATACGCAATCATCATAAAACCAAAGTAACAAGATTTAGATTGTAGTTTTCTTTGTTATTCTAGGTTAGGTTTTCATTAATTGTGTTTTTATAAACGTCCTTATAGTTTTCCCATATAGTGATTTTAACAGTTGTATTTGTAATTTTTTCCAGCAATGACTTTTTCATGTTAAATCTTGAAGTTCTTGTTTTCTAATTCTTATTCGTATTTGGTTTCTACGTGTTCCCACATATCTTTCATTTTGGAACCATATTATTTCAGACCATTTCATCAACAAATAACATCGTTCGCAAATTGATCAATGATACATTTGGTCCACTATCTACCAGCAATATCCCGACAAACACCTTTATTAAGGGCTTCCAAAACAAAGATTTGCAAGGCCTCCGCTATAATCTATACTATCATATAAATCATTTAACATTATCTCTCATCTTTAATTTTAAGATCGAGTTCCTAAAATTCAATTAAAATAAAATCTTAACCATTCACTCTATCTAAATTAATCTCATCCACTCAATCTTTAACCACTTCATTCTCTCTCCTAATTTATTTTAACTTGTTATTTATTTAAAATATACTTTTTCTCACTAACACACTTTTTCACACAAATATGATTATTCACCCACATCAACATATTTTTCAAAATGTTATTAACTTTTCTCTCTTTATTTCATCAATATAAATTTTATTTCTTATTTTAATGTCTTTTAGAATTTATTTTCAAAATTATGGAAATTAATAATATAAATAGATGAAATAAAAGAAAATTTAAAAAAATATGTTGTTATAGAAAACTTTTTCGTGCATTGAATCACGTAAATAATATATTATTACATTCTTGAAAGTGATATCTTATAAAACAAAAACTATTTACCATCGCCGCATTGCACGGGGTACGTTGCTAGTTAAAAATAAAAAATGAAGAAATTGGATCATCTTGCACGGGAGATAATCCGTACACAACAAAATTGGTCATACACAACAACTTTATGCATCATCAACTTGTACCATGTATAATAAATACTTATACTTTATTGTGTACTTATATATAACTAAAAACGGTTGTATAGAGATCGACTGCCATCTTATACGTCTTCCGCCCCATCTTTATCTTTTAGAGGAGACCCATTCATCAAACAGAAATTGTAGCAAACACATTTTTGTAGACCGCCGAGTTATAACACCGACTTCTTAGCATGAGAAATAATTTTATATTAAAATGCCGTCTAATTTAAAAAAAAAAATTAAAGTATGGAAAAGTGAAAGAGAGAATTTTACTTGTATGTAAAATGGATATATAAGTTTTATAATGCAGGATTTTGATTTTTATTATAATACTCTTGGCTTAAAATTTTGTGATATATTTTAAAAATACTTTTAGAAGGTGTTGTATTATCTAAAAGCAATCTCACTGGTTACTTATTTTTATTTTACTAGCTTAACATTCCGTGTATAAACACGGAAAATGATTAAAGTCGGTTTTAAATTTTTTAGGTTTCTAAGAGTATTAACATGTATATAAAATACAATTACAAAACATACATTGTAATATAAAATGTATTATGAACATAATTGTTTATTCTAAAATTTCTTAATCGTGATATCTTCCTAGTAGTTGAATATTGTTTCAATAAAGGTCTCTTTGAAGATGATGAAGAGGATTGTTAATTTTCCGTAATTGATAACTACAAAATGAAGAAGGATCATAGCAACATGTGTGATGTCGAAATGCAGTAATGTTTATAGATTTAAGATATAAATGTCTACAATAGTTACGATCCTCCCGTTAATAAACATCTATATTTGAAAAGTAATTAAAAAAATAAAGTAATGAGCTGCTAATATTTTAATTCATATTGTGGTGAATTTAAACATTTTTAATTATTTTTAAAATAAACATGTTTTTAACTAATAGATAATGACATTAGAAAGTTTCTAACTTAAAGTTACTATTTACACATATCTTGTAGGATAATGAACATATATTGTTTTCATATATTATATGTTTACCAAAACTAATCACATACAAATATGGAAAGTTTGAAAATTTAAAAAACTTTAGGCAATGTTTTGTTATGAAGGAATATGTGTAGGAATGGAAACACTCATTCCATTCTTTTACTAATAACATGTTTGTTTACTACTAGGGTATGGAGTGAAGCATTACAAAAGTAATGTCATTCCTTCTATTTCATTCCTTCCTTAACTATCTTTCTTTGTTCATTCCGTTGGTAATGGGATATAAAATGACCAACATGCCATTTATCAACATGCCCTTTCTCCCATTCTTAATTGACGTGGTACTCTTGTATATAATTTTTTATATGGTTTTGCTCATAGTCACATAGATCGTGGAACGCTCCGGTACGAGAACACGGATCGGGAACGCCCTTCGCTAATTTCTAAAAATTGATACGGAGGAGGGTAGGCTCATTCCGGATCGCTTTGGTACGATGTATCATATAACATGGTACCCAATAAATAATAATATTAATTTTCTATACCTTTTATAAATCTACAAGTCACAACCAAGTTACCAAACTTCAAACTATATTAATATTTATACTTTCAAATTGTGATTTATACTTAATACTCAAAATCTCAAATAAACATCTTGTAAACATACTTAAAGGAAAACAACTTAAAAACATTCGGTGAGTTAAAAATATAATAACAAAAAAGAATAGGGGAGGAGGAGGACGATGTCAATATATGAAATTGAAAAAAATGTAAATATATTAATAGAGGTTGGAATGAGAATGTAATCATCCTTAATGATAGAGAAGAGATAAATCAGATGCTAGGTATACAGAATCGAGTAGTCAAGTATGAAAATTTGAATCTTTATTTTTCATGCTCTATCAAATTGAAGAACGATATTGAACTGGAGAGTCAACTGTTAAATTGACGTACTTGTAGCAAATTAATCGTTCAATATCGCGTTCCAATTGCCAAATTGAAGATCAATTGGATCGATTTGACCATCAATTTGGACCGGCATTGACCATCGTTTTGAGTCACGCATCGATAGGCGACTGAAACGCGTTCGTACCGCGTTTGAGAACGTTCGATCCAGATGAAGATCGCAGATGATGCAGCGATTTATGTGACTATGGTTTTGCTATTATTAGGTTGACATTATTTATTAATGACTCTTGTAGTTTTGAAATTTATCTATTTTTTTAAGATGTGTAAAATGTATTTAAAATAAATATTTATATATTAAATTATTTAAATTTGAGTTATATATATTTTTTAATTCAGGGGCATTTTGGTCATTGTTTATTTATTTTATTTCATTCCAATGTCTATTTTTCTTTACCAAACATACTGCAGTAATGATTCATTCTATTCCGAGAAACAACCAAACATGCATATGGTAATGAACTATTTTATTCCTTTGTTCATTCCATTCATTTGTCACTCTTTTCCGTCCAACCAAACATACCCTTAGTATCTAAAATTATTTTCGATTTTTAATTAATCACCATTGATATAAGAAAAGTAAATATATTAAAAAAAAGAATGTTGTTATCGGTAATTATAGGAGGTTATTAAGAAAATTTGTGAAATAGAAGGTTGTAATTGATAATTGCTATAATTAAGGGATAATTATGAGGGGGTTATTAAGAATATTTATAAAATATAAGGTTGTAATTTATATAAGTTTGCTATTTAAGGATGATGATGCCATCATCATTTTCTTTTAATAAGGATGATGATGTCATCATCCTTTTTTTAATAATATTATAAGATTAACATTTTTAAACGTTATTCTTATTAGGGGTGTTCACTGATCAAATAAAAACTAATTACCGAAACGAAACTTTTGGATAGACTATTTGGTTCAGATATTTTGGATTGGATCAAAACCAAATAATTACTATGGACTTCAGTTTGATTCTACTATTATCTAAACCAAATAAACTGAATAAACCGTATAATATATATATATATATATATATATATATATATATATATATATATATATATATATATATATATATAATACTAGAACAAAGTAATCCATTTGTATCATGTCTATGTCTATTTATAACTCATTATTTTTAATTATATATTTATGCCAAAGCTACTATTTCCACTAGTTATTGTAACTTGAACAACTATATTTTAATCTTTCATAGTATATATATTAAATATAGTTTTTAAAATATCTCGACTTTTTAAACATATATTTGTGTAAGAATGAAAACCGAATAGTAAAAACCGATCTAATCGAATTATAATTTGGATGGTTTGGTTTGGATCCTAAGATTGTTTAAATAGATCGGATCTTACTTTTTAAAACCGAAATCTAATTTAATTTACTCAATCGGATCGGATTAAAATGATCCAGCTAAAAGTACACCCCTAATTCTTGTTGTGAGATGACAAGCCCTTTTTTTTGTTTTGGTAAAAGCATTCCTTTTTAATGCTTATTTGAGTTCACATTTTATTTTCCCAAAATTAGCCTATGTTTTTATCTCATTATGTAACTGCAATATTCTAAAGGTAATTAATTAATTTGTTAAAATAGCTATTATTTTGTAACACTCATTTTTAATTACCCAAATCTATAATCATAAATATATATTCCATGTTATCCTATTTAATTAGCCATAATTTTTAGATTACCTTAATTATGCCGAGTCAATCAAAAGTTGAAGTTATTCTTCAACAAGGAGGTTCTATTCTTAAAGGATGTACGTATATATTAAGGGAGGGGGGAAGTTTCCTGCATATTGTTGAAGAAGAAATATTATGAGAACTGAGAAGGGGGAGTTTAGTTAATGGCCGGAAGAATTGTTGTTTTAAGTGTTCAAGAAGTAAAGTTGTTCTTGAAGAGCTCAAGAGTGAAGAAATCTGGATGTTCAAGAAGTTAAATTGTTCTTGAATGTTTACGAAAAGTATAAGAGCCTCAAGAGTACCCCATACTAATACTTCTATGTTCTATATGTCACGTTAGTATTAAATTGGGTTATGATTCACTCATGTTTGGTCAAACATGACTGATCATGTTCTCTCACAAAGAATGAGAGTGGACCTTACAAAGAGGACTAATTCTTGATTAAAATAAGGGACTCACTCTCATATTTATGAGAGAACATGACCAGTCATATTTAACTCAAACATAAGAGGATCTTAACCCTATTAATTAAATTAGCAATAACCTCTTTTTACCTTTTCATTCTTAAACCTAGAAAAGACCTACAATTCAAATGCTTTAAAGGTATTTCTTAATAATTTCTTTTTACTCTCTCCTCTTTTCACCCTTTCGATATCATGAAACACCAGGCCACAATCAAAATTCTTATTATCAAGTAAACTTGGGTGGTGTTTGACTTTGATACCAAGTTCCATGTATGAATGAGCCTTCACGATGATACTAACTTTGCTCTCAAACTACATCAATGGATCAAAGGGATGAATAAAAAGATTGAAAATTTGCTATATATACATAGGTATTTGATATATGAGAGGAGAATATTTAATTAATTAAATAAAAAAGAGATAAAAGAAAAGAGAGAGAATGTGAATCCGTGATGAACTTATGAGATTTTATGTAGAGCTCATGATCGTTATTTCATTAAGTTTTTCGTCTCTCGATCGCAAGAATATATATATGATTTTAGGAATTAAAAAGGTTCATTTGCCGACGTAAAAAAGATATATACATTAAGCTGGTGATCATATTCAATTCATATACGTACGTACGTACGGTGGCGGTGGAGAAAATCATCCCGGCCACCGTCTCCTGCCGTCACTTTATATATATATATATATATATATATATATATATATATAGACACACACACACACACACACACCTTATAAAACACATAATTCTGCACTCCTTTAATATGGACACAGACACAGTTCCTACTACAAACTTCAAACTTAACCAGTTAAAGAGAAAGATAAAAAAACAAGAATTTCGTATTAATATAATTAAGATCATTATAATCCGTAATTTGGCTACAGTAATTTGACGTTGTATACTTGCATGAGTTCCAAAAATACATATACATTAATTCTCTAAAACCCAAGAAAAATTACAAAAAAGAAAAAAAAGGTTGGAATATATATATTAATGAGTATGTATGTATATGTTAATGCCCCGGTCCTCTTTTGCTTGGCCCAGAAGCCAATTTATAGGCTAATGATCTCATCTTCAACACTAGCATATTACTGTTGTTGTTGCTGATTAAGGAGACGTTGAAATCCGCCGTCTCACCACCAGTTTGTTCGCATTCAGTGGCGGCAATGGTGGTGGTGGTGGAAGGTGTTTGTTGAAGAAGTCGGCAATGGGCAGAAGTGAAGTGTGTTGTCATTAACAAAAAGATGATACCAAGAGCAAAACAGGAGTCTCTCATTGCCATATCTTACTTTGATTATCTAACCTTTAACTGCTTTATAGAGGAGCGAGGTAGTGACGGCAGCGATGGTAGTTGTGGTGGTGGTGGTGGTGGTGGTGGTGATGGTGGTGGTGGAGGAGGTTGTTATGTTAGTGAAGATGGGCAGACACAATTGTCAATGTGTATATATATAGGGTGCAAAAGAGCGTGTAAGGACGGCATGGCAGATGGACTGTTGAAACTTGGTGTCGTAACTACCAACGAATTTGACTTTCTTGTTCTCACGTATGCCTTGTAAAGGGATTGAATAATTACATTGAACTACCTCCAACTAATTGTTATTTCAAATATGACCACCTCAGTTTTAATTAATATCATAATAATATATGTGAGTTATCATATTGATTGATATGATCTCTACTATGATCAGTTAAGTTTGTTACAAAATACAATCGTGTGTAGTGTGTACTTGTTGTCTTGTAATTAAAAATGTTTTTACTAAAGTTTTCGGTTTATATTGGTACAAAATATACTTTTTAATACTTTTATAGACGTCTAAAATAACATATTACCAAATCTTATCTAGACATGTATGATAGAGGTAAACGTAAATAGTTATGTCCAAAGATAGATAGGCTGCTCACTTATAAACATTCATTAATTAGAAAACCGTTTCTATCTTAATTAATTTCAAAATGTAAAATCTTGTTAAGCATTCAACATTCGTAAGAGGTTTTATGTCCAAAATTTGGAAATTATGTCTGAACATTAAAAGATGCTTCTAACTTCTGAATCATATTCGTATCGGAGTGCTTGTTTTTAGAAAATGTTTGGGTGTTGGTAAAATATGTTATCACACTTGATAATTCATAGTCTTTAAATTTTTAATGCAATCAACATCACCAAACTTTTAATGAAATCAAAATTAGAAACAATCAATACTAGAAGTGATCGAAATACTTATTGCGCCTTGGAGGCGCCAGAGGCGATTGTGACTTTTTGGGTACGACGACGAAGGTCGAAGAGTGTGAGTACGGTGACGAATGTGAAGAAAGTCAAGGAAAGTGTGAGTACGGAGACAAGTGTGAGAACAACAAAGACGGAAGTACGGAGACTCTAAATTGGGCTTCAATGGTAGGGGAGTTGAGACAATCAAGGAAGTTGATCTCGTTGGCTGCTATGGCTTGAATAATTTTAGAGGATAACTAATAAAGGTTTGTTATCCATGGTTTCTTAAAGTTTGACGTCTTATGACATTAAGAGGTTTTCAGGTGTATATTTATCTCTTGTTAATTTAGAGTTTCGAAGATATTTTTAGATCTTAATAAAAAAGATAAACAAATATATTAAAATAACTTCTAAATAATATAAGATTTTTTAAAATAACAACATTATCGCTAGAAATGTTATTAAACAGATTTAAATGACATCCTTAACTAACCTCTTTACACTTTGTTTAAATTTCTCAAGTTCGGATATTAAAATTCAAAGAGGGTTACATTTGAAAGAACTCAAATAGTACGAGGTGGTTCCTGATAAATTAACTTGGTCAAAGATGTAATGTTGACCACTCACTTCTTATAAGAAAATAGAAATTTAGGTGTGTGGACAAATAATTTGGTGAAGAATGTCAGAGAATAAATAAATTGGTCTGTTGTTTAATTTTGACCCCTAACAAGCCACGCACATAACGCCCCTCATAAACTTCTAATTCAGACTATATATATTTTAGATCACCATGACTAACATAACATTTTAGTAATTCAACATGAATACCATTTGATTCAACTTATATATATCTCATTATTTGAACATAATGGTTGAAAGTTTAATTTTTTTAAATATTTTTCCGCTTGCTATCCCATTTTTCTAATATGATGGCCATTGTCAAATGTAATCGGGTCAGAAAAATGAAAATCAAATTTAAATTCATATACGAATCGATCAAAGTTGGTTGGTTATTGATTCATAATATATGTGTGTTAGACCTCTATTTGTTGTTTTCATTACGTTTTAGTGAAATATATGATCTATTATGTAAATACCTAAGAATGTAAATACTTTATAATTAACTGGAATAATCTAAGCTCTCATTATGCTAAAAAGTTTGTGCTCTCATTTCTCTTACGTTCATACATATATACCGAATTCATCTGTGTTGATTGCTTTATATATGATAGATACTTGATATACCACAGGTCTTATGATTTAGATAAAAACTGAATTTAATGTTAATTGTAATTAAGAGTATAAAGACTTTGTAAAAAAAATTTGGTTTGATTCTTGAATTTTATGATGAACTAGTATTATTGTTTATGTTTGATCCATAATGTGACTTTGCTTTAGTTTTGAAAATTATAATGTGAATTTATATCAATCTTACAACTTTGATTTACATAATTCAAAACAATCATATAAAATAGCCGAATATTATATAGAATGATAAATTATGATTTAATATATAATTATCCAATTAACTTGATTGTATGGACAGATTGGGACATAGAGTTTATATTGTATCCGTTATGTAAACCTATATAACTTTCAATATCTACGCGATTTTAATTATTATATACCGAAACAAATTAAAACCCTTGTTTCTAGAACAAATAATACAATACCCTTTTCGTTCAATACTTCATACGATAATCCGGATTTAATTAACCATGAATTATACGGGTATGATCAAGCAATGCAAGATCTTGAGTGATCATATATACGATCTTTGGAATGTTATTTACGCTTTTAGTGTGGAGAATATGGCATTTCTACAACTACACTATCAAGAAAGAATGTAAGAAATTCTTGCATTAACATGATGATGGTCAAAAGTCAAGAATGTATATAGAAGTCCTTACTTGCAATGACACTTGAATGAGGCACAAAGACTCATTCAAAGGTATGTATCAAACCGACATCATGCTTATGACATTATATTTGCTTTTTGGACCGACTTTTCATCCGCAAGTTTTATTCATTCATTGATCAAATTAATTACTTTATAAAAGTTATATTAAACCGGTTGAGATGTGAACATTATGCTCGACTAGTTCCTTGCTTCGTCCTCGACCTTGTCATATAAATAATGTTTAGGTGGTATTTGATTTGACTTAATGATGACTTTAATGAGGATAAAATTCATTGTGGTAAGTTATAACAAACAATACTACTTATCTCACACACACTTCATGTATCCAAACAAACACTTTATCCAGACAAACAGACCACTTTGTTTAATTAAGTTAACTAAAGAAATCTGATATACAAAGTATAATTGTGAAATACGTATTTTTTCCGGAAGGCAAAAAAACACTCACACTCCATAATCTTAAACTATGTCTATAACGTGACTTGAACTCTAACTTTAATGTAGAAAAGAAACATTAAATCACACATTAATACTGCTAGTCCAAATGCTATTGCACACATTAAATAAAATATATTTATTAGCTTCTAGTGTTTGATGATTTCGCTTGATTTATAAATAAAGTAATCTCTATTAGAATCGGTTAATTAGAGTTTTTATTGTATCCATTATACTCCTTGATGATTAGAAATTGTTAAATTATGCCTTCCAAGTGTATAATAATTAAATATATATAAAAAACTTTTACTTTCTAAATCTCTGTCTTGACTAACAATCTTAAAATAATTTAAATTTCTAAGCAGATGTAATCAATTTGATAGATAATTATTATATTTTAAATATAAACCATTAAATCTAAATATATTACACTTTTTATATTATAAAATTCAATTACGTGTATCTCGTCAAAGTTGTGGAAAACTAAAGGATTTGGTTAATTTTCTATGTTTTCCTTTTACTTGTCAATTTCTAAGATTATTATTATAAGGATTATTTTGTTTTCTTTCATAAAAATTAATATGGAACGAAACAGAAGTTGAATATTGACCTTCTCATTCATATATTACTACAACAAGCTTTCAAAGATAACTCATTTTTTCATTTAGAGATACGGTGTGGGTCTCGGCATATCTTCGGTATGTTTATTTGGAAGTATGATACCGAGGGGTACACCACCCCCTCCCTTTGGTACCAAAACAGTATGGAGTGTTTCGGCATTTGAATACTGAAGAGATAGGAGAGAGAGATATGAGAGAAGGAGAGAAAAAAGTAGAAAAGAAAGGAGAGAGAGTATGTTTTAAATAAAACATTTTCAAGCATATGAAGCAATTTTAGCATTAGCAGTCTAGCGCTATGAACGTTAACAATAATATAGAATGTCACAGTTAGACCTTCTTCTAATATATATAAAAGACTAATTTGAAAAAAAATTATTAGATGATCTAGACAAATATAATTTGATAAAAGATTAATCTTAGCCGTTAATTTCTTTACTTATAAAATTTTGATTTTTATTTTTTAGAGTCAAACTAATATGAATTAGTTTGAGATAATCCTTAATTAAATCAATAATAAATATCAAAAAATTATAAACAATTGTAAGTATGAACTCATTCATGATTTTTTATTCCCTTCGTTATCCATAGTATGTGAGAAATATTTAACTACCCATTTACATTCTAAATACATACAAAAGGCAGGAAAAAATCTTGTCCTTTTGTGGTTTAATTTTTTTTTGTCTTTTAGTTAAGATGTAGTTATTATTATTATATTATTATTTTTAGATATTATTATAATTATTATGATAATAATAATAATAATAATAATAATTATTATTATTATTATTATTATTATTATTATTATTATTATTATTAAATAGACATATATTTTATATACAAAAGGCAGGAAAAAATCTTGTCCTTTTGTGGTTTAAATTTTTTTTTTGTCTTTTAGTTAAGATATAATAATTATTATTATATTATTATTTTTAGATATTATTATAATTATTATGATAATAATAATAATTATTATTATTATTATTGTTATTGTTATTATTATTATTATTATTATTATTAAATAGATATATATTTTATACTTTATCTAAGTTTTGTCTTTTTGTGCTAGAAAAAATTATATTTTTTTACTCAAAAATGAAGATGTTGTAACGTCATAAATGTCGTTTTTTATATAACGATATATTTATATTCTGGCCTAATGATCTATAATACTGATATCGCGATTTTTAGATATAAATTTAATGCGATATTTAATTATTTTTGGATAAAAATCATGGAAATATGTTAAATATATGTTTAATATCATTATATATTCTTTTCCAGGTTCAAATTCGGGATATTTGAGGATATATATGGATAAAAAAGGCTAAAAATCGAGATAAGCATGAAAATCCCGAAATTCTGGCCGAGCAGCGCGTTAGCGGCGCTAACCCTAGTCGCGTCGCGGCGCTAACCCCGGGTTCGCGGCGCGAAGTCCCTGTTTCCAGCCTATATATATATTCGATCCTATCTTCGGTTTAGCAGCTTTGGGTTCCGACTTTTGAACCCTAAATCATCAGAAAACACCATTAGAGAGCAGAGAAGACTTGGAGCAAAGCTTTGGAGCATTGGAGCTTTATTTTGAAGATTAAAAGTGAAGATCATTCGGCTTTTACGGTTTCTTTCATTCTACTTCATCATGTTCTTCTTATTTCTTGATTTCCAGAAGTTTAGAATGTTAAACCTTGGCTAAATCTTCTGTTTTCCTCCCTAGAGGAGATGAAACTCATGTAATGGCTTAGTTTAATTCATGGTTTTGATACTTTATTCATGTTTGTTCTTGGTTTTGCCTAATCTATGTTTATCCATGTTTATGAATCTTTCTTGATTGCTTAGAATATGATATTTATGTTTTGAGAGACCACTTGAATCATAAAGTTTGCATCTTGATTATCTAGGACCAATAGGTGATTGAGGAATAATGATTGACAAATCCTATGTTTTTGAGCAATTAAAGTTGAAGTCTTTTGCATGTGATGTTCATATAATGACCATTTATATGTTAGTTTGATGTTTTGTTGATCATACAAACATTAGGATTGTGACTTAACCTGTTAATCGAAATAATTGCTAATTAAACTATTTAATTGCACTTTTGACCATAAAGGTAATTGATTAGGTTAATTAGACGATTATGATTGGACCAAGATTATAATCACTTTAGAAATCGATGCATGAATATTAAAAGTATCATTAGCTTATCTTGCCATAAATTTATTGTCATGAAATGAGTTGAGTTGAATCTAGGGAGGAAACATCTTCATTATTATTTAATTCTCCGAGTTAATCGCTTCTTTGTCCTTTTTGCATGCTTTTAGTGTTTTTAGATAGTTTAGTGGTTTGATTGGTTCCAAGTTCATACTTTTACAACAAATCCCCCATTTAATGTCTTTCTTTATTTTATTGTCATTAGTTTAGATTTAATTGCTTTTTAGTTTAGTTTAGATTAGTTTAGTTGTGTTTAATATTTAAATCATTATAATTCTATCAAGTCACTCACGTTCCTCTTGAGTTCGACACCCGTGCTTACTATTATACTATAAAAACCGATTAGGTACACTTGCCTATTCGTGTCGTTTTTGGTACAATTTACCACGGATTTATAAATTTAAAACTAGTACGTAAAACGCACATCAAATACCATATATACTTACATAAAATACATTATTATTATTATTATTATTATTATTATTATTATTATTATTATTATTATTATTATTATTATTATTATTATTATTATTTGGGGATGATATATCCTATTACTTATCCTCCTACTTATAAGATCAATACATGTGTCAAAATCAATGGAGAGGGTAAGGAAAGAGAATTAGTGGAATCTAAATATATCATTTGATGAGTATGAAGATAAGGTAAGAGGAAAAAGTAGAAGAAAATAATTTTTGTCTTGTGTTTGAAACTTTTTGTCTTTTGTGATTATTATAATAATAATAATAATAATAATAATAATAATAATAATTATTATTATTATTATTATTATTATTATTATTATTATTATTATTAGACATATATTTTATATTTTATCTCTTATTATCAAAACTTATTATTATTATATTTTATTATATATATTAAAAACAATTTAGTGTAATTTGATAACTATTAATATTAAGATTAGTGACTTAAGTCAATGCTAAAATTTCGAAGCCTTTTAACTTATTTTTTATATAGTCGTTTAAATGCATTTCATTAAAATTAAGGTAACAATATAATTTTACAATAGACGAGATACTATTTTTACCCCGCCACGAAGCGCGGGTAATGTTTACTTGTTTATCCTAAAAGAGTGTAATTAGTTACACGCATGTTTATTTATACTAATTAGTATAAATAATTTATATAATTAATTAGTAAAATTCCTCGCTGGATGTTTTAAACTCAAGAGTAGGTAACTTAAAAGAAGACTAAAAAAATAAACTCACCATGATTTTTATAACCCTTTAGCTAAGTAAAACTTATAATTGAACTTTGACTATTAAAAGTCAATTCTTTAAGTTAATTAAGATTATTATAAATAATTTAATATATATCATTTTTAAATTTTAAAATATCATATTTATCCATCTAAATTATAATAATATAATATCTCCTATAACAATTTAAAATTATCACATTTAACCAAATTTTTAATTCTATCATTTCAAAATAATTTATAATTATTTTTTATTATAACAATAAACATTTAACCTTATTGCTTATAATTATCCATAATCTGTATAAGAAATTTAATCACGTTTTTTTGTATCATGATACCATATTTATTCAATCACGCCTGCTCTCTCCTTTCGCAGTGCTTCCATCACTGGTCTTGGAATTGACACCGTTGGTCGTCATTTTTTTATATTCTCACATTTTTTACGTTTTATAAGTATTTAATATCGTCTATTAATGTTTAATATAAATTACTTTTCTAAACTATCAAATATATTATACGGTTATTTAAACTAGTATTTCTAATATGTAGAGATCTAGGAAATAGGATTTCACTTCTAATTCTCCATAGTAGCACCACGGTCAAAAGAACAATATTCATAACTTAACATATCAATCTTAATACACTTATCTTCTACTATAAATAAAAGAATAACGTAAATAAAATCTATTAGATATACTCATTGTCATTGAAATATAGATAAAAAGTTCAATTAAAATTTGTTAACCGTCTAGTTTGATAACAAATAAATTTAATTTGACTTTTTCTTATTTAATATTGGATTCAATTTTAGCTTTAATTTAAATCAAAATTATTATAGATAATTTAATTATGTCATTATTAAATTTTAAAATATCATATTTCTTCACCTTAATTTAAAAATATCATATTTACCCTTTATAATATGTCATGATATTATATTTAAACAAAATTATTAGTTTTATCATTCTAAATTATTTATATAATAATTTAAATTCATTTTTAATTATTACCGGTAAGTGATTAACATTATTGCTCTAAACGGTAACAATAATGATCGATGACTTGTACAAGAAATACAATCATCTTTTTTTGTATCATGATATCATGTTTCTACCATCACGTTCGCACTCTCCCTCACGTAGTTGCTTCCACAACTGGTTTGAGACTTTGAGTGATGACATAGTCTGTCCTCACTCTTTTTTAATTTTATTCGTATATTATAATTATTTAATATATTTTTATTAACTTTTATGTGTAATAATTTTAAACCAGCACATATATAACACGTTTATTAAATCTAATATCGTCTTACAAGACCAAATATTATCAAATTTTGGAATCAATGCATTCCATTTACAGAATCAATAAAACTCGGTGTAGTATTTTGACTCAATGCATACAATTAAAACCAATATATTTAATGTTATATATAATAGTAGGTTAGTACCATACATATGTGAATTCATTGTGTTGTCATATGGAATCACACGGTTCATATAATAAAGTCACATGTGAATTTTATGTCTTTCTATGTGAGTATAAAGTGATAACACTTAATTACACATTAAATGTGATGTAAGGTTTAGTACATTTCTTTAGATGAATATATGTTTCCAGACGGATTGATGATATATAGATGAGTATACCTAGAAGATTTAAATGAGAATAAATATTTATATGATAATGAGAGAGTTAATTTCTGTTTTTTATTTGATTTGATCGGATTATCTATATTTTGTCTTTCATTTTATTCAATATTACCCAATCATGAATTGCGACGGTCATAAATTGCAACGGATGAATTGCGACCGTTGAATCTAATATATCTACATCTAATTGATAACTAGAGTTGTTCTCCCATTCTTATCTCAAATTTTCATTCTGATAATAACTCTCCCCATAAGTAGATAACCATCTACAAGTTGATGAAAGTATAAGACTGTTATCTATACTATCTATATCTATACTATTATATAAAACATTTAGACCATTGTCTTAATCTCTTAATTTTTATGTCATTTAAAATTACTAATTTACCCCTTACTTAAAACTTATAAGGAAACCATTATATGAAGTTAATTATGTTCTTAAATACCATTTCTATAACTAAACATTTCATAATATACAATGTTTAAAAAAGTCAAGTTAATATAAAATAATTTTCAACATATATGATATTAAATACAAAATAAAAATGATCTTTATATAAATAATAGTTTGAATATTCTATCAAATAACACATATTCTAATTTAAGTATAAAAAAATACATATAGCTAAAAATAATAAACCTTATAACATGTAACCTAAATTTATGAATATTTCTGGATTTTTTGAATGACTCGTGTAATTAAAACAAAGCGTTTAATTTACAGTATATTTAATATTCTTTTTATGCTTATTATTAATTTTAAAAAACTGTAAAAAATCGAGTTATAAAGAAAAGAAAATAAAAGATATAAAAAAGGGGAAGAAAGAAAATGGATATATTCTAAATAAAAATTATTTGATTTATCATAATGCATGAATAAAATAGGTTTACGTTTTAAAAAACGGACATGTTATCGAGTACATTATTTCTAGCCGCCGCATTGCACGGGTACTATGCTAGTATTGTATAAACATATATTAAGTTGAATTGGGTATGTTAGTTTGATTTTTACACATACAACTAAATAGAACCGATCAGTAAGATTGATGTAAAAATTATAGAATGCAATAATTTATGTTAAAATCATGATCAAAAGGTTGCGAAAATTGGGAAAGTTTTGAATTTAGACCTTAGACAATGGTGGGCACTATTGATAGTTTTGTCATAAAGGGTGTTTCGTAACCCTTAGCAAATTAAAATTTACACTCGTTTGAAGTCGGACACATTTCTTTCTTGTTTCCCCTTCTCCCACCCATCCATAACGACATCTACTTCTAAACTACTCTAAATCAGACTAAATAACAAGTCAAAAGATGCAAGTTGTAGACATAAGTCACGAGTAAAACAAGTCTTGTTATCAATCACAATGGTGGGGGCCTAGTTGTAACACCCGCGTTTAGGGCCCGGTCGTTTCGTGGCGGTGGTAAGTTATTTAATTGTTTATATTTATATATTTACTTGTTTATAATTATTTGCGATTTATTTATATATTTATTTGATGATTACTTGGTATTTAATTAGACCGCGAGGTAAATGGTAAAATATTAGTTTTAATATTTTATATGTTAGTTGGTACCATATGATTCGTTTTTAAACGAGGGTCCCGAATAATACCTCGTTGCTTGTTAATGACTTGAGTAGGTTTTCTTTATCTAGGTTCCTGTATGTCAGAAATCTGTATTTGATATTGTATGGTGTATTTTAATTTCCCCAGCCGACTTATGTGATTTATTTGACTTTTAGAAGTCAATTTTCACTCAATACTTCATGTTGAAGCTTCTGTGACTTGTCTTGGCACTTCATGCTTGCATTTCCTTTCAATTTTAACTAGCTCCATCTGTGAAATTCTGATTTTCGTATAGTTCTTGCTGAATCAAGGTTAGTTATTGGATTAAATTGTTCTTGATAGGTTATTGTTAAGAGAAAAACCCAATTATTGATTTTTAGGGTTGATGTTCAAATGGGTTATATCAAATCCGAAATTTGTACATGTTCCTGTGTGTTCAATAGTTGTTATTTACTGATTTCGAGTTACTTAGCATGATGATTTATGTGTTTTTGTTGGACTAAAGCTTAGAACCCATTAATGGAGATATTGGGTTGGAATTGAGAATATAAAAATCATGAATTGATGAAGTATATGTTGGATTATTGTTTGTATGTTTGTAGTAGTTTATAGGATGTTTAGAATTGATTTTAGTTGTTATATACTGCTGCAAATCGAAGTACAAGGGTTGGATTGCAGGCTGGAACGAACAGGGAAGAACAGACCTGCTGCTGTTCGCAAAATTCCGCGGCGCGGAACAAGCAGGGGACCGCGGCGCGGTATCCTCTGCACAACCCAGTATTTTGTGTTGTTTTTATCTGTTTCGTGTCGTATCTTCTCGTATGCTGTTGTTTGATGTTAGTACAGGTTAAGTATGTATCTATAAGAGATTTATGAAGGTCTTTTGTTGATGAAATATGACTAGAAGGGTCTTGAACTAATTATGATAAATTGATGTTAAATGCTCACTTTAATTGCAAGAAATGGACGTAGATGACTTGTATTCGTGTTCCATTAATTCATACATGTTTTATATATTATATATGATGTTTTTTAAAGTGTTGAACATGTATGACAAGTTAGTTTGGTATTTTAAACCAAACGGGTTGGATTTGACCCGTTAGTAACCTAAGTTATGATATATGGACTTTAAATGTGTTTTGTTAATTGCTACAACTTGTTTATAATATTTATGGATATTCTAAATGATATTAGATGTATTCCATGTTGATTATATGAGTTTTGCAAAATGGCTTAGTTTTGAACCATTTACTATTGAACTTCAATTATTGAGTTAATTGGGATTTGATTAACTAATCTAGTTGTGTTGTGTTCTCAGGAAATCTGAAGCCTTAGTGAAATTAGTCAACTGGGCTTGGTGTGTGTCGAGGACACAGGTGAGTGGACTTTAATTCACTGGTAGTTTTAGTTGTAACCGTTATGGTTACTTGAATTTTATACGATTAATGCGATAGACTGTTTAGTCTGATTTGATTGTTTGACTGGTTATGTGATGATTATTGCGTTTGAGTTCAAGATATGAGTATCAAGGCATGAAATTGTGCTCATGATGTTTGTGGCAGATGTCAGCTAAGCGTGGTTTTGGGCTGGGTCAGTTGCTTCTGGTTAGGCAGTTTTAGATCATCTGTTGCATTTGTTGTAGCAGAGAGGGTTTAACTGTGCCAGTTAGCAGATGGCTATCGGTAGATCATTGCTATGGCCAGCATTGGTCGTAGGCTCGGCAGAGCCGCCGGTCCTTTGATATTTGAGATAAACTGTTCTTGTGATCGTTGTGGTTCTACTTTAATTGTTTGTGGCTTGATTTCCATTCACTTAGCTTTGTGCTAATTCCCCACCCTAACTCTCTGTTGCAGGTTTTTGAGAGCACGGTAGGTTGCAGCTTTTGTGTACAGGAAAAGTTTGACTGTAGCTCTAATATTTTGGGTTTAGAAATGATGAGCCATACTTTATGAAATGTGTTGTAACACTAAACGAGGTACTGTATGTTTGTACAGTGTTGGTTTTAACTTTTAATGTCATTTCCTTTTTAGATATTTGACGTAATACTTCCGCTGTGATTTAAAAAAAATGGCTTGTATTTTGCGGTGTTACACTAGTGGTAAGGGATTGGTGAGGTCCCAAGTTTGAACCCTAGGAGCAACCAAATTCCCCCTTTGATCATGTAGGTTAATTTACCAGCGAAGAGACTATTCGCAAAGCGGACCGTCGCCCTTGTATTAATTAAAAAAAGGGTTTGTTCACTCAAATGTATCCAACTTGTCACGTTTTGCTATTGTATGTATTCTAGATATGTAAAAAAGGAATTTTTTTTAAAGTTTAGAACATACAATAGAAAGTTTAATACATACAATAGTGATAAATTAAATGTTTGATACATACAATAGAAAAATTTTAAGTCGGATATACAAAATAGCAAAACATGACAAGTTGGATACCCTTTGATGAACTAAATCCTTAAGAAAAGTCTCGTTGTTACAACTGCTCCATGACTCTTTCTTATTTGTCATGAGTTTTTTAAACATCTAGTATACGAGATATAATAATAAAAACTATTATGCATTCAAAACAATAAAGTCGTAACCACAACAGTCAACACTGTAGTTCAACTGTTGTGTGAATCATGCTTTTTTCAACTAACTTACCAAGTGTGTATGAAATAAATAATCAAAGGTTAAATTTGTAGTAGATATTAAGAAAGGACAATATATATATGAACAAGGTATTGGTTGTTGCCTGGCATACATGGGACCAAAATTAAACCAACTGGGCGGTGGGGTAAATCCTTGTTCGGGTCGATTTCTAAACCGACAGGCCCGTTGGACCCTCCAATGACCCGTTTGATTTTCATTTTTTAGTAATTTTTGAGTTTCCGATAAAGAAAAATTTTGTATATTCCTTACAACTTTTAATAGTTACATATATATTTTTATAAACCTTAAAACTATATTTGTCCTTATAAAATTTATAATTCACATATATACCAAACACTCAATTAAAAAATAGTTATTCTATTAAAAAACTAAACAACATTATCTTTAAATTAGATTATTACTTAATTACTAAAATACCCATAAGATTACCTTCTATAATCTTTCCTTTATCATGTAAATTCTCCACAAAGATCAGAAGGAACCCTTCCAGCATTCACATGAGAAGATTTTGAAGAACGACATCGCAAACCACATCATTCCTTATAAAAAAAAACTATAAAACCATGATGAGCATACAAAATAAAGCGAGGGTTAAATTAAAAAGTTAGAAAAAGGAGGGCAATTAAAAAAAAGGGGAAAAAGAAGAGTGCTGAGAATAGAAAAAGGGTGATGAGAAAATTGCCACTATCTCATAAGATATTAATTTCTCACAATTTATAAGTAGATTTACCAAATTAACTTCAATATCTTATGATAAATTATCCCTTTAACTTTATCAATTGATAGATATAGGAATACCTATCAAATATCGAGTTATATAATTGTCAAATCCGTTTAACAATTAATTTCAGTTAGGCAAAAGAGAGATGTTTAGTGTGAGATCAAAGTAAAGATAACTTTCTGGTGCGTGGCTGTATGTAAATTCACTCCTGCAGAGAAAGGAGGGCAATTTGGGGTCTGTTTGTTTTTCTTTCTTATTAAGTGATGTCTGGATTAAGTATATATCTGGATAAATGAATTATGTGTGAGATAAATAGTATTATTGTTTGTTTTATGTGTTAAATGAACTGTTTGAATAAGAAAACGAACAAGAATGATGCTTTAATAAAAAATATTATTCTCATAACTTATACTGTAACGTCATATATCTAAATTAAGTAGAAAAAATACGATTATAACTTAATCAATAAAATAAGTCTTTAGTGTGAAAGATGATAAGATCATCGAATCCTAAATGATCTTCTTGTGTTAAATGAACTGTTTGAATAAGACTACGTAATTTTGGCTATAAATGAAAGAATAACGTTACTCTTCAAAAAAAAAAAGAGTCAAGAAAGAGACCCAAAATGCAAGAGTGCAAGACCATATCTTTGACCATTAATTACTTACTAGCAGAGTACTAGCGTAATGCTGCGACGATAATTAGTTTATGTTTTGCAACATCTCGTTATTTAAGGATGTAACGCGTAATTCAAAATCACGAAAAATATTTCAGCAACATGTCCGATCTTTCTTATATTTGTATAACTATTTTATTATTTATATAAAAATTCAAAAACATTATGATACAAGGAGAGAGAAGTTAATAAGATTGTGAAAATTATATTAATGTGAGTTGATAATTATGTTTGTGTAAGAGAGTGTGTTCGTGTGAGAATATATTTTAAATAAATAAAAAAGTTAAAGTTAATAGGAGGAGAGACATGATTAATAATTGAGTGAATGAGATAATTTAGATAAAAAGAAAGGGTGAAGATTAGAGATTGACATAATTTTAAAAAGTTTCTTAAAAATTAAAAAAAAAGAAAATATTAAATAATTTATATAATAATATAGATTTACATAATTAACTCCATAATCCTTAGCCCAACACAATAATCTTACCTCAAAATGATTAACCCGATTCTTATCCATGTGGTAAAAATATATGGGCAAAGCCTTAAGTTTATTATCCATCCTATGTGTAACAAGAACCTCCGTATCGAGTTTCAAAACCTTTTGGAATAATATGGTTTCTAAGTAGGTGGAATGATCCATATTATTAACATATTTATAAACCATTTTAATAAATGATAGCTTAGTCATTTTATATTTATTCAGTAAAATGGTTTGTGAGTACATTATCACTTAAGTTAGGTGATATTAATATTACAGATCATATTTTCTTTTTTTTAAAAGCAAATATTTTTCTTAAAAAGCCTTGTTGATCGGTTACCATGAATTGTTGAATTTGGCTAAACATGATTTTCTTGTTTCTAAAACTTGATGCTCTTTAATTAGGTAATAAATTGATTGAAGTTCTTCAACATGTTGTAGTGGGTTGTTCTTTGGTCTAACTAGTATGGATAAAGACTTGGTTAGCATGTTGTAGTGGGATATTAGAAGGGTATTAGCACTTTTGCACTATAAGACATTACTTCGTAATCGTACTATCTTGAAACAAAAGAAAGTAAGTGGCTTCCATGTGATTTGTTAGCATGTCTTTAGATGACATAGGGACGAGGTATAAATTTGTCCATGTAACCACTAAATGAAGAAGTGATTTTATTTGAACCTCCTTCATATTTTAATTAACCTTTTTGATATGATATATGTGAATGTATGATCTGTATTAAAATTATAATAAATTAATGTGACATGTCTAGTATGTGAAAGAAAGAATATACAAATAGTAACATCCGAGTTCATATGCCAACATGCCTTGCAAACCAAAACCATCTTAACATAAATTATAATTTTCTTTTATTAATTTATCAATTTCTCTTAAGAGTACCCATATAATTTCAATTTAGTTTAACAAGTGCAATATATTGTACTAATTAAACCAAGTTGCATAGTTTTAATTTCTTACATGTTACACTTATCGAACAAAACACAGAGTTCGTTTATACAGTCAAAAAAATTCCGAAAACATTTACACAAATTAAAAAATAAAGCAAAGATGCCTATAAAATATAGACTTTTCCCTTTAATAATTTATAGTACTTTTATATAAAATTATGTTCTATTTTATAAAAAATTGATTAAAAACCCTCAATACAATGGGTAAGGCTAAAAAGTTAAGTATCCCTTAAAATCGTGTTTGTTTGGAATAACTTTTGAATAAAGTGTTTTGTTTTTATATTAAGAAAAAGAAAAAAGTAAAAATCGTTTGTCCACCGATGTTTAATTTGACATTTGGCGAATACAAACAAATGCGTAGAAAACAACAAATAAACGAAGAAAGGACATAATAGTAAGTTTCTCGAAACACCCAAAATGCATTCATCTCTCTTCTTGTCCTCTTCGTTAACCTTCAAAACCCGGTGGATCTTTTAAACCCTCGTTTCTTCCTCTCCATAATTCACAACAATCAATCATCCATGGCGAAGAGATCAATACCTGTTGAATTCGACGATCACGAGATGATTATGAAGAAGAAGATTAAGCCGTCGGAATCGGAACCGGAACTACCTCCTCCGTCCACGGCGGCTGTTGTGTTGGATGAAAACTTGCTGTATGAGGTTTTGAAGCATGTGGATGCGAGGACGTTAGGTGCGGCGGCGTGCGTCAGCCGGCAGTGGTATCGGACGGCTCAGGATGAGCGGTTATGGGAGATGATCTGCACCAGGCACTGGGCGAATATCGGCTGCGGGAGTGAACAGCTGCGTATCGTCGTCCTTGCGCTTGGTGGTTTCCGATGTCTTTATTCTCATTACCTGTTGCCTTTATCTAAGCCGTCCATTTCGATCGGAACATCGTCGTCGGCTTCTACCGTCGCTGCCGCGACGTCGACGTCGGTGTGGCCGTGTTTACCTCAACCGCCGCGTACGGTTGCTCCGGTAAGGCCTAATTCAGCGAAAACACGGTGGGGAAAAGACGAGATCCAGCTCTCGTTATCGCTTCTCTCGATTCGTTACTTTGAAAAGCTTAATTTCAATAACAGAAACAAATGAAACGTCGTCGGAATCTGACTGTGATGATCAAAGAAATCGTTAATTCGTGGTTTGAATTTCTTTTTTAACAATTATTGTTTGTAATTTTGTAGTATGAAATAGTGGAGATGTGAAGCTGTTTAGTGAATGAATGTTTGTTAGTTCCGGCGTCTCCGCCATGTTCGCCGGAGATATTTTGGTGTTGGTCTTGTTGTGCAAATATGAAGACAAGTGTGAAAAGGAGAAAAAGGTGGGGGAGGATTTTGTCGTATTCGATGTTGGCATTATGTATGAAGGCAAATTAGATAAAAGTGTTTCCACTACATAAAAATACAATTATCATTTATTAATTCTATTTTTTATAATTTTATTCTCGACCTCTTTACTGACCGGTATCTTAGCCTAACATAGATCGGTAAATCACGTAACACATCATATAGTTGATAATACATAAATTGTTATATATAAAGAATTTTTTTATATACGAATCATCACCCATAAATATACTACACGGATTTTATATCTCTAATAGACACGTATTTAATAACATATGATATAAGTTGATTATATATTAATCGATATATATATATATATATAGGGGAAGGTTCATGCGAGAACCGTTGTTAGTGCGAGAACCGCGAGAACCAATCTCAGCCGTTCCTTAGATATGGGAAGTATCATGGATGGGGAGCGTGGGGGGATAGGGTGTGGCAGGGTGCATGTGAGAAATTCATGGGTGGGCAATGACATTGAAGGAGTGAGAATTGGACGGCTTAGATTGGTTCTCGCGGTTCTCGCGCTAACAACGGTTCTCGCATGAACTTTTGTCTATATAAATATATATATGAACAATTCTTTTTATGTACGAATTATCACACTTAAATATAGGGCAAACTGCTCCAAAATACAATGAACTTTCACTAAGCTACCAATGTATACAACCAACTTTAAAATCTTAAAAAAAATACAACCAACTCTCTTTTATTCCCCATTGTATGCAACTTCTAACCTGTGTAGCAGGTTACCGGTCACCTTTTTATTTTTGATTAATTTTTAATTTTTAATTATTGTTATCATCTTTGTTCATCATCTATGTTCTTCAAGTTTAAGAACACCTTCAAGAACAAGAACACAACTAACAAAAAAGATCTTAATCTGAAATCAACTATTCATCATCAATGTTAACAACTAGAAATAAAAAAATATCAACTAAAAACAAATCTAAATCTGTTCATATTCAAGAACATGTAAACCAAATCTAAAACCCAGAATATTATTGCAAACCCTAGATCTGTTCATATCCATGAACACTTTGAATTTTCTGGTTGTTATCCAAATCGAATAGATGAAGAAGAACAACAAATCCTTTTAAAATTTAAACCTAGATGAAGATTAAAGAACAAATACACCATAAATCATGCTTACGTATTAGAATCAAAACCCAAATGTAAGAACATCTTTAAGCAAGAACATCAAACAAATTAAATCAACAGTCCATATGAACAGATCGATCACGGCATCGAGAAAATCTAGCATTGGAAACCTAATAGATCTGAATCACGACATCGAGAAAACCTAAATCGGGACCTAATAAACCCAAACCTGAATGTGACGGCAGTCGACACCCTCAAGGCGACGGCGGTGGTGGTTTGAAGCTGCGGCGGCGATTCAGAACCCTAATGAATCAAGAACAAGACTCGAACCAAAAACCCTAACCCATTGAAGTCGAAGCAGCGACGGCAGCGGTTGCGGTGGTGGAAGATGATAAGAACCCTAACGAATCAAGGAGGTGGCGGCTGTTTGAAGACGGTGATCTCGATTTGGTGGTGGCGGTTTCTTGAAGGAGGTGACCGTTGTTTGAAGAGGGTGAAGCTACTGTGGTGGTGGTGGTGGTTACCCAGACGTCGACGGAAGGCCAAGGCGGTGGTTGCGTTGAAGACGGCGATGCCACGATCTTTCTTTTCATACAAGGCCTTGAAGGTTGCAAGGGAGTTTGAAGGTTGCAGGGGGTGTTTGAAGATGTTTAATGGTTTTTGAATGAGCTACTCCAGATCTTCAATGCATCTTCATCTTTTGGAATTAAAAAAATCATAAAATAAAAAGAAAGCCATATTTACCGGTTAATTACCTTTGATTGTAGGTCACTTGTATTTAATGGGATATAAAAATGGGTTTGTTGTATTTTTTTTAAAATTTTAAAATTCATTGTATACATTGGTAGTTAAGCAAAAGTTCGTTGTATTATGATGCAGTTTGCCCCTTAAATATACTACATAGATTTTCTATCTCTAATAGACACGTATTTAGTAAAATATTATAAATTAATAATATAATAAATTATTATGTATAAACAATTTTTATTGTGTATGAATTATCACGCTTAAATATACTACATAGATTTTCTAACTCTAATAGACACATCACACATGTTTTTAATAATATGTGGTATAAATTGATAACATATAAATTATTATGTATAAACAATTTGAATTACGATACTTAAACATGTTTTATAGATTTTTTTTTATCTCAAATTGCTAGATTACTATGGGGATGACGGCAAATATAATTGTGATGATATCAATTTCGTTTAATTTCTAATTATGTGTTTAAAGTAATATAATAATGCTTATCTTAAAATATGTGACATTGACCCCTGAGATTTGGTTAGACTAGACCTTAATTAATACTAATATTTTGCTTGACCAAAAATTCATACCTATCATATTTTTCATTATAAAAAATAGAACTTGATAGATCCATAGCGTTTACCCACTTATTGTTTAACATACTAAAATATAAATCTTGTTATGTTTTCAACCTTATTGTTTAAGTATAAATCTTAATACATAGTGGTCTCTTTAGCTTTATACACATTCTTAGAAAGATTTTATTAAATGTTGAAATGGATTATTTATTGCCCTTAGTCTTAAATTTATTGTTATTTTGTTTAATAATAACTAACACTATACCCGTGTAATGTGACTAACAAATATTTTTTTCTCGATAATATGTCTATTTTTAAAAAAATAAAGGGTGTGAAAATTTTCCTATATTATCGTTGGCCAGTAAAATTTCACATGGATTGATAAATTTTTAGCACTTGTTTTTGTGCGAGGGATTATGTAACACTGTACTTTTAAACATATAATTAAATCGCATGCGGAAGTTAAATACATATAATTAACTTAATTACATAATAGATACAAAAGATTATCTTGTTTTATACATCAAATCTTTTACAGTGTTAAACCAAAACAGGCTCTTAATTAAAACTTTGACATCAGAGTGAGGTCTGTCCATATTCCCAGTCCCAAGCTTCAAAGCTCACCAAGTTAATCTGCAAAACAGTCTAGTGGGGAATTAGCACAAAGCTAAGTGAGGGAACCAATATCTAATCAAATACAAGGCAAACATGTCTAAACTCAAATAGCTCATGAATCCCAAGAGAACCGGCGGTGTTGCAAGCACCTACAACCAAGGTCGGCCAAAACCAAGGTTTACCGATAGCCCTGCTAACAGTGATAACAGTACCAGCCTTCTTGTGTACAATAAATGCACTTCAAGATCTGGTACGGTACACCCCCAAGCAACAAGCCCAGCATCATGCTGATCTCTAAATAACATGTATATACAATCCAAACAAGAGCATTCCAAATAGGATATTAAATCCTGCATATCAAAAGATATAAATCCACTCACCAAAGTCTTCACAAACTCTGATGCACTCAAGTGACTAACTCACTGAGTCTTCTCAGTTCCTGAGATTGAAGTAACCCAAGTCAGTATTTAAATCATAATACTGATCCAAACATAGATATCATATCTATCCAACTAATTCATGTACGAACACTATTGAACATATACACAAGTTCATCATACATAAATTCCAAAGCATATAAATCATGTTTATATACTATATAATTTATCCTTTGCAAAATTCGAATCCCTTTGAGAATCGCATGCGATTGGTTCATGTGAATCGCATGCGATCAACCACTTGTAGAATCCGGGTTACTTGTGAATCGCACGCGATTGAATCTTGTGAATCGCATGCGATTTACACTATGCTTTTCCATGCGATTCATACACGAACCCGAATAATTCTCTAAGTTAAATCCAATGCGATTCAGTCTAATTCCAGTGCGATCAATCCAATAGTATTGAGGAATGGCTAAGTTATCCAATGTGATTCATTCGCATGCTATTAACTAATGTGATTTACCATGTACGATTCAAGCATCAATCCAATGCTAATCAGTTCAATATAATTCCATGCGATTAGGATTTCAATGTGATTCCAACGCGATTCAACTTCCATGCGAATTCAATTTTTACAATCCAATCGAATGCAATCCAAAATGTTAGGGCAAGTTTAATATAATCCAATCAAATGCGATCCAAGTCCCATATAGCTCAATCGAATGCGATTCCAAATAGTTAGGGAAATTCTATCAAGTTCAAAGCAATCAAATGCGATCCAATTTTCATACTTATCAAATCATATGCGATTAAGCTCAATGTGATTCGATTCCAGTAAGGGCAATGCGATTTAAATCCAGCAAAGGCATTTCTAAGTATAAAGGTTCAATGCAGTTCGATTCCTAAACAGTCCATGCGATTCAGCCCATAAGATTCGGATTTCAATCAAATTCCGATTGTTTCATCCTCCAAATCCGATCAGATCATAAATTCATCCAAACTTCCACTTTATTTCATAATTAACATCGATTTAAGCATGCATGTTCTAAAATCTTATAAAACATATGTTGGGAAATTTGCTAAGTCACTGAAACTGTTGAACATGCAAAGATAAAACTGTTAGAGTATTTTGGGGATAACAGTTGAAAACTGTTAGATGGATACGAAAACAGTTGTAACTAACAGTTGCTGCAAGGTTTACAACTGTTAGTACAAAAGCTCAGAACTGTTAGTTCACAAAGTCAAAACTGTTAGAAGGCCTTGAAGTGAAGACTGTTAGAAGACATGCAGAACTGTTTCATCAACAAACAGTTTATGTTGAGCGAATCATGGAAGATGCTATCTTTGAGGATCTTTGTTATCAGAATTGAAGATTATCAAGATTATCTCGGAAGATAGAAGATTACCTAACTGTCAACAATTCAAGGAGGATCAAGAGTCTATATATATACTTCATTAGATGATCAATTTAGCACGACGGCTTGATCTTATTATTCAAAGCATTTGTTCTTATTGTTATTTATTTTCTGAAAGTGTTTAGCCTCTAAGTTTCATTGAATCCTAAGAACAGTTTGTGTTCTTCGTCTAACACAAAAGTTAGATTAGAGGTGTAGGTGAATATTGTAATCATCATTGGTTATTAATAAATATCTGATGGTTGAAAGTATTCTTATTGTGTTGATTGATTTGAATTGCTATTGTGTTAAAAAAAAAAACCTTTTAATCGATTAAGTGTGATTCCGCAACTTCTTAGTTGATTGTGATCAAACTTTAAGATTATCTTTAAAACAACTTTGATTCAATTTAAAAGATAGTTCTTGTTTTTGATATTCGACATATCCGATCCTGACAACTGGTATCAGAGCCTTGTCATTAAAGTTCCTTTGATCACCAGTTAAAGGTTTTTCACAGATCTGCTGTGTTTGTTTTTTTTCAATTGTCTTTTTCAATCAACTTACTGCAATGGAATCCGGTGGATCTTCTGATAACACTGGATCTGGGTCAAACATTCGTGTTCCCATGCTCAAACCAACTGACTTTGAGATGTGGAAGTTGAGGATCAAGCAGCATGTCCAATTAATGGACTATGCTGTTTGGGATATCATCGAGAGTGTTCCTACTGCTACTGTTGATCTTGATGAAACAGGAAAACCAAAGAAGAAACCACCACCAAAGACTGATGCTGAGAAGAAAGAGAGAATGATCGAGATGAAAGCACTCAGCATCCTTCAAATTGCTATTCCAAATGAGTATCAACATCAGTTTAAGAAGTTTGATAATGCTCATGAACTGTGGAATGCATTGGAGAAGAGGTTTGCAGGGAATGCAAGTTCCAAAAGGAACCAAAAGGATCTTCTGAAACAGGCTTATGAGAACTTTGCTAGTGGAAAGAATGAGAGTATAACTCAGATTTTTGATAGGTTCTATAAGCTGGTGAGCCAACTTGAAAGTGCTAAGGTTAGGCTAGAACAAGATGAGATTAATTGGAAGTTCCTTAGGCCTTTGAGTGAAGAATGGACTGTGTATGCTGCACAATGGAGAACCAAAGATTCTTTGGAAGATATAGAGTTAGATGATTTATATAACAGTCTAATTGTGTTTGAGGGAGAGATAGAAGGAAAAATAAAGTCAATGACTTCAAGTCACAATGCTGCTCTCCTTTCATCCTCAGGTATGGACTCTAACCATTCATTATCTAAAACTGTTGATGTGTGTGCAGGTAACAGTTCTGCAGCTGTTGATGTAAATACCCCTGATGCTGTGCTTGAAGCATTCCTTGCCAGCCATGCAAATTCAACCCTCACCAATGAGGATCTTGAGCAAGTGAATCCTGATGATCTTGAGGAAATGGACCTCAAGTGGCAAATGGCCATGTTAACTGTCAGAGCAAAAAGGTTCATTAAAAGAACTGGCAGGCAAAACATGAACTTCAGGGCTGATGGTAAGGCTGGGTTTGACAAATCCAAGGTCAAATGCTTCAAATGTCAACAACCTGGTCACTTTGCAAGAGAATGCAAATCTGGTGGACAAGGTCAGAATCAAGTACAAAGGCCAAATCAAACCTCAACTGCATTGGTCTCACAGGAAGGTCATGGATTTGATTGGAGTGATCAAGCAGAGGAAGCTACTCATAATGCTGCTTTGATGGCTTTGACTGACTCCTCCATCAAACTGGATTCACCAGAATCAGAAGAAATACAGGTATCTTCTAAATTATGTCCAGGTGAATGTAGGGCTATTGTTAAAAGGTTTAGGGAGCATAATAAAAAGGTGTGTGCTGCTCTAAGCAAAATGGAGGAAAGAAGGTATGAAACAAGTGCTGTTATTGAAAGCTTTGAACAGAAAATCAAAGATTATCAAGCTAATGAACTGCAGATGGATTATGATAGAAAGTATCATAAGTGGGAGAAAGAGCAACTTCAAGAAGAGATTGACAACCTTAAGAAGAAGTTGATTGATAAAGAAAGTAAAGTAGAGGAGCTAACAAAGAAGTTGGATGGTGTGGATATGGACTTGAGTATGTTTAAAGCTACAAATCTTAAGCTTGAAACCTTGCTACAATCTCAAATCAGAGATAAAGTTAAGACAGGTTTAGGATACAAAGAAACCCCACCTCCATACAACCACAATTACATCACACCCATGTCTGATATAGCTGATAGGTATGTCAATGAACCATTGGAAGATGGATTGAAGTCAGTTGATCCACAATTTGATAGTGAATAGGAAGTGTCAGTGGATGATGTAAGTGATGATGAGGGAGTTGTGAAGAAAAATGAAGTCATTCCTTATGAAAATCACATCTGTTGTGAACCTGAAGCACCAAAATCCTCTTCACAACCTGTGATGTTTGTAAAAGCATCCTCTAACCCATTCAGCAGTGAACCAAAACCATTCAAAGAAGTGTTTGCTATAAACAGTTCTACAACTGTTGCAAACAGTTCCCAACTTTACACTAACAGTTCCAAACAGAACCCAAACAGTTCTAAGCCAAAAACCTCAGCTGTTGGTATGAAAACCAAGGGAAAAGAAAAGGTGAATGAATTTGAAGTTGAGAAACCAAGGTTGAAAGCCTCAAAACCACAGGTTCAACCCAAATCAGTAAAAAGGCATACTGAAAAGCCTATTTGCACATGCAAACAGCATGGTGTGCAAAAATTTCCTTCTTCAACTCATGTGAGAGGAAATCAAAGAAACAGGAACCAACTGTGGGCACAAAGAACTGGTGTGCCTATTGTCAAAACCAAAAGATGTCATATTTGTGGGAGAGCAAATCATTTGGCTCAAAACTGTTATCATAACCCACAGGTCTATAGCCCCCAGAAGCCAAAGTACAGAAAACAGACTAACAGTTCTACAACTGTTAGGCCAAAACCCAACAATTCCACAACTGTTCAGCCAAAACCTAACAGTCCTACAACTGTTAGACCAGAACCAAAGACTGTTGTGCCTGTTGAACCAAAAAGTGTTGGCCTTGCTTGGAAACCAAAAACTGTTATTCTCAATGATTCAAATGCTGTTTGTTCCAAAGATTCAACTGTCAATCACAACAGTTGGAAACCACATGTTCTCACTAAATATTCTTCCCACAATTTAGAGAAATCTAATTGGGATGAAATCAAACAAACTCGAACTGTGTTTAAATATTATGATTCAAATGGTGTACCTAAGACCTGCATGGCCTGGGTACTTCCTGCTACTAATTAATTGTTTACTTGTGCAGAGCATTCATAGGGCCAATCAAGGAGGAATTTGGCATGTGGATAGTGGATGCTCAAGGCATATGACTGGAAATCCACAATGTTTGAAGGATTTCAAAAGAATCAATGGAGGATTTGTAGCATTTGGAGGAAATCCAAAGGGAGGAAGGATCACAGGTAAAGGAGCTGTTGAGGCAGGTACACTTACTTTTAATGATGTTTTCTTTGTTGAACAACTTAAATACAATCTGTTGAGTGTATCTCAAATCTGTGACAATGGAAACAAATTCATATTTTATGATACTGAATGCATTATCCTTGCAAAAGATTTTAAACTTGATGAAAGGATGTTCTTTTAAGAACACCTAGAAAGGATAATGTGTACTGTCTTGATACGCAAAAGATTGCAAAACAGAATGTGTTGAGTTGTTTACTCTCAAAGGCATCTCATGATGAGTCTGCAATTTGGCATAGGAGGATGTGTCACATGAATTTTAAAACCGTGAATTTGTTAGCTAAAAACAATTTGGTAAGAGGTTTGCCCCAAAAAGAGTTCTCATGTGATGATCATTGTGTGGCATGTCTTAAAGGCAAGCAACACAAAACTTCTTATAAGTCCAAAGAGATTTCTTCCATTACTGCACCTTTACAACTATTGCATATGGATCTTTTTGGTCCTACTTCTGTAGTGAGTATAGGGAAGAAAGCCTACTGTTTAGTCATAGTTGATGATTTCACCAGGTTTACTTGGGTTCAATTTCTTAGAACTAAGGATGAGACTGCTGAGTTGGTTAAGTCCCTTATTCTTAGAATAGAGAATCAATCTGATTTGAAAGTGAAAGTCATTAGATCTGACAATGGTTCTGAATTTAAGAACTATGAGCTAAACAGTTTTTGTGAGGAAAAAGGAATCGAAAGACAGTTTAGTGCACCTAGGACTCCACAACAGAATGGAGTGGCTGAGAGAAGAAATAGGACGTTGATAGAGGCTGCTAGATCAATGTTAGCTGATTCTAGGCTCCCAATGACCTTCTGGGCAGAAGCAGTGAACACTGCCTGCTATGTGCAGAATAGGGTACATGTAGTCAAGTCCAAAGGCAAAACTCCTTACGAGTTGTTTCTCAAAAGAAAACCATTGATTAACTTCCTCAGACCATTTGGATGTCCATGCACTATACTAAATACCAAATCACAATTAGGCAAGTTTGAGAGTAAAGCACAAGAAGGATTCTTTGTAGGATACTCCATTCAAAGTAAAGCATATAGAGTGTTTAACAATGTCACTAGGATCATAGAAGAGAGTATGAATGTCTCCTTCAATGAGAATAGGATCAATATGACAGGTAATGGTCCTGATTGGTTATTTGATATTGATGCATTGTCTAAATCTCTTTCTTTTGAGTATTCTACAGAAACAGTTGCAGGTACTTTTACAACTGTTAGTGAAGATTCACAAACTGTTCTAAACAGTTCTGCAACTGTTAGCACAAGACCAACAACTGTTGGTGAAAACAAAGCCACTGAAGACTTTGTAGTGATCCCTGTGCTTCAAAATGATTTGTCCAATGCTGGTAATCCAATGAATGATGCTGCTGACTCTTCAAAGGATTTGGAATCTCCTGTTTCTCAACAATGCACTGAACCTGAAAATCAAACAGTAGCAGATCAGGTAAGTAATTCTTCTGTGAATGATAGTGAATTTGAAATTGATTTTTCAAATTTAGGGCATGTACTGACTGAAGAAAACATCCCTACTTCAAGAGTTCACAAGAATCATCCCATAAAACAGATCATTGGTGATCCAACCACTCCTGTTCGAACTAGAAGTATGCTGCAAAGTGAAGGTAGTGGGGTGAATCTTGACCAATTTGATGTGAATGCCTGCTTTCTATCTCAGATAGAACCAAAGAAAGCAATAGAGGCATTAAAAGACCCTTCATGGGTGGAAGCTATGCAAGAGGAACTGTTACAGTTCCAAATTCAACAAGTTTGGAAGCTAGTTGAACTTCCACGAGGAAAAAGAGCAATTGGCACCAAGTGGGTGTTCAGAAATAAGAAGGATGAGAGAGGGATTGTCATCAAGAACAAGGCTAGGCTAGTTGCACAGGGTTATACACAGGAAGAAGGCATTGATTATGATGATGTGTTTGCACCTGTTGCAAGGATAGAAGCCATCAGAATATTTCTTGCCTTTGCAAGTTTTAAAGGGTTTAAAGTCTATCAAATGGATGTCAAATTAGCATTTCTCTATGGTACTATCGATGAAGAGGTGTATGTGTGTCAACCACCTGGTTTTGAAGACCCAAAATATCCTGATAGGGTGTATAGGTTGGATAAGGCCTTGTATGGGCTACATCAGGCTCCTAGAGCTTGGTATGAGACATTATCCTCATATCTACTTGAGAATGGATTCAAAAGAGGCACCATTGATAAGACTTTGTTTACAAAGGTTGTTAAAACACAGATCTTGCTTGTTCAAATCTATGTTGATGATATAATCTTTGGATCAACAAATGACAGTTTGTGCAAAGAGTTTGAAGGTATCATGCAAAAGAAATTCCAAATGAGTTCCATGGGAGAACTTACCTTCTTCTTGGGATTACAAGTTAAGCAGATGCCAACAGGTATATTCCTTAGTCAGTCTAAGTATGTCAAAGACATTTTGGACAAATTTGGTTATCAAGATGTGAAGCTGGCCAGTACTCCAATGGAAACACACAAACAGTTGAGAGCAGACCCTGAGGGGGAGGATGTAGACATACACTTGTATAGGTCTATGATAGGTTCTTTAATGTACTTAACTGCTTCTAGACCAGATATAATGTTTGCTGTGTGTGTTTGTGCCAGGTTTCAATGCAGTCCAAAGATGTCACACCTATTTGCTGTAAAGAGGATCTTTAGGTATCTCAAAGTTCAACAAAAGTTGGGTCTTTGGTATCCTAAGGATTCACCATTTGATTTGGTGGCATACTCTGACAGTGACTATGGAGGAGCAAATGTGGACAGAAAATCAACCTCTGGAGGCTGTCAATTCTTTGGCTCAAGGTTGGTCTCGTGGCAGTGCAAGAAACAAACAACAGTTTCAACTTCAACAGCTGAGGCTGAATATGTTGCTGCTTCGAGTTGTTGTTCACAAGTGTTGTGGATTCAGAATCAGCTTCTGGATTACGGTTTGAATCTTTTGAATACACCTATTTATGTTGACAACACAAGTGCTATTAACATTATCAACAATCCAGTGAAGCATTCCAAAACAAAGCACATTGAAATCCGATTTCATTTCATTCGAGATTGCAATGAAAAGAAGTTAATCCATGTTTTAAAAGTTCATACTGATGATCAGTTGGCTGATTTGTTCACAAAAGCATTTGATGTGAGCAGGTTCACCTTTCTGATCTCAAATATTGGAATGATTAACTTAGAATAATAGTTGTTTGTTTTAAAAATTTTCTCACTAACAGTTTGCAACTGTTAGTCTTAAGTCTAACAACTGTTTGTGCTTGTATTCAGGGAACAGCTGTGAGTGATTCAACTAATAGTTCTCAACTGTTAGTACTTGGAGTCCACAACTGTTAAGCAAATTGCATGTTCATTTGAGGGGGAGTATTTCATTTCAATAACAGTTGAAGTTCATTTCAAAAACAGTTTACAATTGTTAGTTCTTCATTGTCTTCAAATGTTAGGGGTATTTTAGTCTTTGCAACAACTCTGAGGATGTTTGAAATGCATTTAATATTCGAAACATATATAAACCATTCCCTCCTCAGAGGTTTCTTTACGCATACTGAACTTCGTTTGAACGCTAAAACCCTAGAATTTTGCTATCAAATCGCCATGGCTCCCCTTCCATTCGTCAAGGAACATAACATGCTTGCTTTTCTTTCAAAACCCGATGATCTTCACACGTTTCACGATATGATTGATTATCTCTCAATGTCCAATCTCAACACTGCTCTCACCATCAACCCTACCATATACACTTCCCACATTGATCAGTTTTGGAAACATGCTCAACTTCGAACAACTGATGACGTGCAATGGATTGATTCTACCATTGATGATTTGAATGTCTCAATCTCTGAGGACACCATTCGCCACCTCCTACAACTCAATGATAGTGAGGGTGAGTATTCTGATTCAGTTTCACTAGATTTTTTGCATGCCGAGCTTGTTAAGCTTGGGTACGAGGGCCCTTCAGGGAAAGGTACATTCTATAAGGGACAATTTTGTGCTCACTGGAAGTATTTGATCCATACTCTCCAGCAGTGCATTAGTCCTAAAAGAACAGGATGGAACGAGTTTGGAAGCAACATTGCTTTGGCCTTAATCTGTTTGGCCAACAATCGTGGCTTCAACTTTTCAAAATTAATTTTCAATGGCATGGTAAAACATCTAGGGACCAAGTATGGTCTCTTTTTGATGTATCCTCGATTTTTGCAAGTTTTGTTAAACTTTTTGATGCCAAATCTAAAAATACATAAGAGGGTCATTATTCCCTCTGCTCATATGGCTTCCGCATTGAGCAAGTTGTTGGTTAATGGGAAGAACTTCTCAGGCGCCATAACTCCACCACTCTCTGCAATGGTGGAGTTCTTGTCAAGAAACAGAGTTGCCAGGGGTGAGCATGAAGCCCACACTATTGCTACTCCACCACCTTTGGAACCCACAACTCAAGATACACAAACATCCCCTTCTGCTACCATTCGAATAGCTACAACACAAGCCTCTACATTGAAAAAATTTAGAAAGAAGAGGAAAACTGTTGGTGCTCCTTCCACCACAGTTAGAGAACCCCAAACTGTTAGCCCTTCACAGGTGCATTCACCTGTGCAGAATATCGAAAGTGAACCTTTGGTGCTGTCTCCCAGGCACAATGAGGAGGTGATCATTCCTCAAGAGGGTGATCATGTGGTTCATGAGGCTGACACTACTGTTTCATTCGCAAGGGATGAGCAGGACAGTGCCAACATTATTAAGACCTCAACCACGGCAACAGAGACTGGTAAAACAGTTTCTGGAAATCCCCAGTACCAAGAACAAAGGGGTGCTAGTGAGGGAACTTTTACAAGTGATCCACTAGTTCAATCTGCCGATGATATGTTTACAATGGCAACATTGGATGACATTGAGGCTAGCATGAAACAAAAAGCATTGACGGATCCTGAATTGGTACCATTTGATGCTGCTTTTCTTCATCTCAAACATAAGAATTCTCAACGGGAAAAGCTTCTTGCCAAACACAACGAATTACTCATCAAGCAAGATAGGCAAATTCGATTCTTGACAGAAACCTTAAAGAAGGCAACTGATGTGCTTCAGGTTCACGATCAATTGCTCCAAAAGTCCAAATCTTCTGTCCGAGCTCCCTCTAAAACTGTTCCAATCAAAAAGGGGGAGAGAACTTCTGCCATTCCAAAAACAGTTGCCAAACCTAAACAAACAGTTGTGCAGAATGAACCAACAGTTGCTGCTGAAGTTGCTGAAACAGTTGTTGAAGTTGCTGAAACAGTTGCTGAAGTTGATGAAACTGTTGTTGAAGGTGTGCAAACAGCTGTAGTTGAAGAAGAAAGGTTATCAGCGGTGGATAGAGTGATGATTAACAGAATGGTTATGCAAGGTGACTATCCAACCACTGAAGCTTTCAGATCATGGTCCAAAGTCAAACAAGATTACTTAATTGAAATAGGTGCTCAAACTCTCAACATCAGCACATTTAAAATGGCTCAAAGGATCTATGATGGATGGCTAGAAGGGAAGGTAAAGAAGTTGGAACCACTTCCTCCTAAAGCAGGGTTTAAAGGCATTGCTTTTGCTGAGAAACAGAAAGAAGAAAAGAAAGAAGAAAAGATGCCTCCTGTATCAGTAAAAGGAAAGGAAGTGATGGTTGATATTCCCAAGCTGAAACTTTCTAAAGAACAGCAAGAAGAACGGGATAGGGAATATGCACAGAGATTGAATGCTGAGCTTGAGTTGCAAGAACAATCAGATTTTGAACTAGCTAAAAAGATAGGTGCTCAAATGACAAAAGATTTAGAAGAAGAAGAGAAAAAGGAGAAGGAAGCTGCTGGTAAGGGAGTAAAAAGAAAAAGAGTTGTAAAGAAGAAAACAGTTCCACCTCCCAAGCCAGTAGTGGAAAAGAAGAAACCCCAACCAGTCCAAAAACCCCAACCAGTCCAAAAACCCCAACAGTCTGAAGAAAAAGCCAAAACAGGCTTGGTCAAAACTATTTTGCAAGATAGACTCTCAATGGAGATAAAAGAAAGAATTGACAAACTTGAAGCTCAAAAGTCACATATCAAAGAATGGAGGTTTGAAATGCTGAGAGTGGAAACTGGAAAGCAGGGAGTCACCATTGTTAGAGAGGTGGAACCAATTGAAAGCTATGTCAGTTTCACTGCAATGATGGATAGTGTGACCAGGAGAGATGTACAAGAAATGTATGAATATGGGGTAAGTCATTTTGGAAAGGATGCTGTAATTGAGATAAAAGTATTGTTGGTGCATTTATCGAGTATATGCAATCCACAGAGAGTGATGTCAATACTGACAAATGATGAAAGATTTCCAATATTGACTGTGAAAGTTTTTGAAAGATCAAGGGTGTATAATCTTGTGACAAACAATGCTAAAACCCAATGGTTTGATCTTAATTTTGTTGATCATAGTAAGACCAAGTTGATGTGCATGGTGAAGGCAAAGTATTATGGTCCTGTAAAGATAAGGGAAGATCTGGGAAGAAGACTGAAAGAAAGGTTGGAGCTGATAGAGAAAAAGAAAATGTAATTTTTCTTTCATATTTTGATTGTAACAATTTTACTTTGCGTAATTAATGTTAATATGTTCTTTGCTTATGTGAATGTTTCTATGGTTGAACCCTATAAAACAACTTAAGTGTATTGTTCAATACTTTAAGTTAGGGGGAGATTGTTGGGAAATTTGCTAAGTCATTGAAACTGTTGAACATGCAAAGATAAAACTGTTAGAGTATTTTGGGGATAACAGTTGAAAACTGTTAGATGGATACGAAAACAGTTGTAACTAACAGTTGCTGCAAGGTTTACAACTGTTAGTACAAAAGCTCAGAACTGTTAGTTCACAAAGTCAAAACTGTTAGAAGGCCTTGAAGTGAAGACTGTTAGAAGACATGCAGAACTGTTTCATCAACAAACAGTTTCTGTTGAGCGAATCATGGAAGATGCTATCTTTGAGGATCTTTGTTATCAGAATTGAAGATTATCAAGATTATCTCGGAAGATAGAAGATTACCTAACTGTCAACAATTCAAGGAGGATCAAGAGTCTATATATATACTTCATTAGATGATCAATTTAGCACGACGGCTTGATCTTATTATTCAAAGCATTTGTTCTTATTGTTATTTATTTTCTGAAAGTGTTTAGCCTCTAAGTTTCATTGAATCCTAAGAACAGTTTGTGTTCTTCGTCTAACACAAAAGTTAGATTAGAGGTGTAGGTGAATATTGTAATCATCATTGGTTATTAATAAACATCTGATGGTTGAAAGTATTCTTATTGTGTTGATTGATTTGAATTGCTATTGTGTTAAAAAAAAACCTTTTAATCGATTAAGTGTGATTCCGCAACTTCTTAGTTGATTGTGATCAAACTTTAAGATTATCTTTAAAACAACTTTGATTCAATTTAAAAGATAGTTCTTGTTTTTGATATTCGACATATCCGATCCTGACAACATAGAAATATCATATAAGCATGATCAATCTAACATGCATTCATATATTCTTCATGAGTTCATCATGTTTACTCGAAAATAGCATGCAAATCCTAAAACCGAATTCAAATAACAATTAACACATAAAGTTCAATTAATCTAACCTTGTGATCTTGAACACTTGAAATATAATATCAATTCGAGATTATAATACCAAAATCGGCTTTCTTCTTCTTTCTAACTTCAACCGAGAGCAAAGAAGAACACACATACACTAAGTTTGAAGTTTGCATGCAAATGAGGAATGAAGAGAGAGCTAAACCTTTCTAACCGGTGAGTATACCCACAAACACACATGCAAAAGGGGTTAGTGGCAACCTAGAATAATAGGGTGGTGACTAATCACTCCCTAATCGGCCACCTCATGGCCACCGCCCCACCATCCATTATTTTAATATTAATTTAATGATATTCACAATTATTCATATAAGTCACATAATAAAAGAATTAATTTACTTAAATTAATTCAAAACCCAAATCAAACTTAATTAATTTCCTTAATTAATCTAGGTCGGAAGAGAGGGTGTTACAGATTATGTTGTAGCCTTGGAGGTATATTGAGGCTATATAAGTCATTTTTTAGTTAATCCTCATTACTTAAAAATATGTAGAGTATGTTTGGTGAAATTGGCTGGGGCTGGGGCCAGAGATGGAGCTGGGGATTATTAATTGATAATCTCAAGTTCCAATCCATAAGCTACTTGAAAAACATTTTATTTTGGGGGCTTATAGGGGATTATGGGGCTTATGTTTTTAATAATCCCCTCACCTAAACAAAGCTTGAGGGCTGAGGATTATAAAAACTAGAATCTCAAGCCCCTTTAATCCCCTATAAGTCCGTCGCCAAACATACCAAGTGAGTAAAGAAGATGTTAAAATGCATTATGCTATAGTTAAGATAGGTTGAAATTTAATTCAATTTCTTTATACATAATTGTGAGTTGTGTTCAATATTAGTCCATATAAAAAACGTAGTCTTAAATTTTAATATACAATCACATGTGATTGTAAAATCATTACATGTTAATTACGAAAATGCCACTCCGCCCAAATTTTCAAAATTCAATCTAGACAATTGATGGAGCTGATCCAAAGGCTAAGATTAGTCCATTGGGACTATGCATTAAGTATGGACTATATTGAACATTTCTCATATAATTGTTGTGCAAGGTTTGATTATTAACATGGTATGTAACGATGTAGTTAATTCTATATTTGTACTTAGTAGTCTCATTTTAGTTTATGAACGATAACTCGTAATTTAAATTACTTAAAAATAAGAGATCAAAACAACAAAGTAAAATAGCGTATCATAATTTTATTTTATTTATGAGCCATTTAAAAAAATCCATAAATATTCAATAGTTCGCTCTATATGTTATTTTTTCTTATGACTTATAGTAACACGGATTAATTAATAATTAATCTATAATATTCAAAGTGAAAGACTTAGCTATAATCTTTTATAATTAGCTTAATTTGCGTTGACTTGATTCTTTTAAAGTTATTATGATTTTTTTTGTTATTTAAGATACATAATATCTAATAGTTATTAATTTATTTAATAGTTTTTGCTTGATATTGCTTATCCAAACATCAGGGTCTGCTTTTTACAGGGTTATCGTGAATTTATCATCATTAATTGTTGTTTCTTTTTTATAAATTTACGAATGTTCATAAATCTTTCGAAAATTATCACTCAGGAAAACTAATACATTTTATCCATAAATTTTGTATATTTTAAAAATTACATGAAATCTTGAAATATTCAATAAGTTTGACAGAGAGGGAATGTAATATCTTTATTTTTACTTTATATGAGAATAATATGTTGGTCTATAAATGAGATTTAAATAGAAAACTCGTGAAAATAAAGATAATTAATATTTCTTTTATTTTTCATCATTCCATACATAAAATTGTAGCTTGAATTAATTTTGATAGTAACATGTATTTCCACGCAATTTGAACTTTAAAAAGTATAGTAATGACTTTGTTAATTATGTATCTACATATGGGTGGAAACATTGATTTTTCTTTAAGAAGAATGATTTGGTACACTACTATATGGTGAAAATTTAATTTTCCTTTTATTGTGATTCTTATACTATTAAAAAGAAAATGATAACATTAGATATGGGGAGAGGTGAAAGGTGTTTGACAACTTCAAAACACTTAAAATTTAAATGTCTAAATAAAAAGATATAATATTTTATAATATAGTCTAAATATAGATAATAATAATACTCAAGAGTAATATTTAAATTTATGATTCATAAAGTTTCGACGAGGCAGTGAAGTAAATATAAAATTATAATTTGATATTGTTTAATTTAGTCTAAATGATCTCGAAGAAGAGATAGGAGAAAAAACAGCTAAAGGGAGTAGTTATGAATCCACCGCTCCTATTTTGTTGTATCCATCCATCTTTTGTTTGTTCTAACTTCTAACATGTAATGATGTGAATAACCAGAATGAGAATTTCTTTTTACTTATTCTTTCATACAAGCGTTAAAAACTTGAAATTCTTACAAGTTAAATTAATGGAAGTAATGAGAAATTTTTTTTTTAAAATTACACATGTTATATTGTGTTGTGTAAGAGGATGATATAAGAAAGAAATTGATAATATGAGAGTATATCATTATTATCTTATTTAAACATTGTGTTTTAATTTATAAAAGCAAATATGTTTTTCATTAAGTTGTTCTTTTTTATATCAATTTGATTCAATTTTATGTATAAATTCTTTGAGGGTGAAATATATGTTTTTAACAATACTTATAATAGATAAATACACTTATAACTGAGGTTATATTGGTCATTTTAACATTTACGTATTTACATGTTTTAATTGTCTACCCATCTTTTTCTTGGGTCTTTGTTTAGACTTTAAAGAATGAAAGAAAATTGTTGTTCCGGGTTACAATGTTAGAGTGAAATTGATATAAGATAAAAGAATTTGGAAAAATGATAATCTATAGCTTATATCAATTTCACTCTAACATTGTAACTGAGAACAACAATATTTTTTTCGTTCATCAAATTAAACAAAGACTCAAGAAAAAGATGGATAGAATGGCAAGTGCCTCTCCTATGAACATGACACCTAAAACTTATGTGATACCGATAAGCTATAAGAGTTGCTTTTGTATTTTACTATAAGTAAGTAAACAAGGCGAGACTGGATAACTTATAATTGTCGTGAGATTGACTTATGTAGCACCTAAAGTTTGAGTTCTGATAATAAACATTTGATAAAGACACATTACGAGTATATTTTCAAGTTTCAAAATATTCAAGAAAATTTATTTGCTTCCGCTTTAAGTTAAAAAAATATATATAAACTTTGGTTTATAAATTAGTTTTAAAAAGTTTAAATTTATACTTAATTTCAGGATGTTGGATTTAACTAAAGAGTGTTTGAGAAATTTGTGGTACCTCTACATTTATTCTAGCCTCTAGAGCTTACATAACCTCCAAATTGATACCATACATTGCTCCTAAGAAATTTCAAGTAGGGTAAAGATTGGATTTTGAAGGAAAAAAAAGTGTTCTCAAATTTCTTTAAGGAGATAAAAGAATGCGAAGAGATTTGGAAGAAAAATATAAGCTTATTTCGTCTTTAATTTTTTCCTTCCAGAATTTGGGTGATTTGAAAGGAAATGATTTCCTTTTCCTTCGTTCTTCTCTCATTCTTCAACTCGAGAACGCAACATTAACATTTAGAGCACACGATGACACTTTAAAACACATAAGATGCCTTCATACACTATTTCAACTTTGGGTCACACTTAATCTCTAGCATAATGGATGCCTCTAGTTCCCACTAAACCTCAAATAAAATAATAACATTTGGAGTAGACTCACATAGAGCATGACAAAATCTCTAGAGTAAACCATAAACCTTAATTACAATTGAAATGGTAGTTAAGCACCATCCAAACAATTTAACTAATAACTAGTAAGAGGGAAAGAAATATTTCACTCACACCTATCTTACTAGATCATGTCGGTTTTTAAACCATCAGACATTTGACTCATACTTTATCACACTTACAAACAAATAAAGAACCTAAAAGCCAGCGTGATTCGCTCCACGCTGGAAGATCACGCCGGCAATTAACCGTGAGAAGATGTGAAATTTGTAAAAGAACTTCAATGATAATTCAAAGCAATGATTATTCGTTATTGTACTTCTCTTTTTTTTTGTTTTTTTAAGTCGACATAGACATAACTACTCTCAATTTGCTTCAAAACTAGTTGAAAATGACCGTTCATGCTTATTTATGAAAAAGTGAAAAGGTATTAAAACTTCACTTTACAAATAGGCCTTATACACTCAAACACCACACAAACACTAAACCAAATCTACAACAATTTAATGTGGCATCGCATGATGGTAAGATAAGAGGTCGAAACACAAGGAAAGGAAATGTTGTTGGTTCTTATAGTTCATGAATTAAAGAAAACATAGTAAAAAATTTCAAGTAAATTGAAGGAAATACAATAAACCTAAATAAAAACAAAGGATATATAATTGATAAGTTTAAAGGAATTAAAAATATTACGGATAAATAACATGTCCAAAAAATAACAAAATAATAAAAACAGTTAATAAAAGGGTATTAATGTAATTTTTCAAACTAAAAGCTCCTAGAAATCACTTTAACAGTTTAACTAACCATTTTTTAAAGCTTTTTCTTTGGAAGATAAAAACTTCTATCTCCACATTCAAAATCTAAAGAGACTACAGACTTTATTTCCAAAACAAAAAGATTTTGACTTTTATAAGCTTTAGAAAGAGACTACAAACTATAATATATCTTTCACGTCTTAGAAAGAGAGGTATCAAATCAAATCAAATAATAATAGACCAATGTTAAGAGGTCTATTGTGGGCCACTCACGCCAACGTGAAAGAGAACATCGTGACGTGATGACATAGCTGCTCCAACATGAGTCTCGGTGTGATGCTTCACATGACCATTGTGTCACGCTGATCTCTTTTTATTTTATTTTAATTTGTTTTGTATGTATGTAAAGAAGACGGTGTGACATAATAAGAGTTGTGATAAATAGTTTGATAGAAGAAAAATCTGAGAAAAAATTATGTCATCATGGGATGAATTACGACTTCATTAATTTTATTACTTAACGTCTATATTTAGTTTTAACGGGTAAGGGAAAATCAATTTATAAAAGGCAATAAGACGGTTTCAACAATTAGATACAATTTTATTGTTATAGTTGTTACAATTATATAATCACATCTCTTAAGCCTGTGAATAAAAATAAAATAAATGTGATTTTAGTTTTTAAAAATGATAACCTTGTCTTAGGTATATAAAGTTGAAATCTAGTTAAAAAGTAAGTATGAAAATTTCGAAAAGTTAATTATAAAAATATAATTGTGATTGTCATTTTTAAGGGTTGTAGTTATCATTCTCCTTAATTTATTAAAGAATTTAAACTAAAATGCACAGAGGGGCAAAGGCCAACTCTAGCCATTTTGGTCACAAACTTGTGTTTATCTATGATTGCTCTATAATCTTGATCTTGGCAAAAAAAAAAAGACTCTTATCTTAAGGTAACCTTGACTGGTAACAGGTCTATCTTTCATTGTTGGCCAGTCCTAACTCACTGTTTGCATTGCTTTTGTTGTGATTTGCACAGCTTGAGCTGCTGTTGTTTTTGGTTCTTCTGGTGTTTTTTTGTTTGTTTCACTATTCTGCTCCTTGCAGACTGGTTTTCTTGGTTGTAAAGACCCTTTCTTTCTTTTAATATTATGATGCCTTTCACACACACACACACACACACAAAAACCTACCAAACCAATCATGGGTCATCGAATGAGCCAAATGCCGTTCCAGGAAAACATTTTGCATTCAAAAAACAATAGATTCATTCCAAGAAACATCATCATATGCAATTAGAAGTAATGTCTCGTATTACTCCGCAAGTATGTTTATGAAACTCAAATGTCACTATACGAGCAGAAGCCATATACACAGTTGAATAGATGTAGAGTCTTAAAGCTTACCACCCCTAAGTGCAAGAACAAGATGAAGTACAGACCCCCCTTCAATATTGTAGTCTTTGGCTGTCTTATCATCTGCAAGCTGCTTTCCAGCATAAATGAGCCTGCAAAAATATATAAAAATTTAACAAAGAATGAACTCTTACATAAATTTATAACAGAGTGACAGTAATCAACACTATATATATTTACACAGAGAATTAGAAAAACAAGAATATCCCCCTTCCCTGATCAAGGGTTTTACAATCTCTATCTTTATATTAGCAAACAATGAAACAAATCAGCTTTATTAGAATATATGACCCAGGAAAGACTTAATATTGTTCCACTTCATCTCAATCACCACTGTTCACATGTGAACTGGTACAAATTTAAGATACCATGCTCACATGAGTCGCAGACTCGCAGGCATTGTTATAGCCTGCAAAGAAATTTCTTCAATTTGCATGTCTTCCCTTATTTGCAATTTTATCCTGTTGTATAAAAGACAGGGTTCGTTTTGATTTCATATGTTCCCCGGGGGGGGGGGGGGGGGGGGGGGGGGGGGTCACATCTGAATCACACAATGGGTCCAAACATGCCAACCCGAAATTCTCGCAAAATGAAGAACAGATCATAATGGTAGAGTGAAACACTGAAACGTGCAATGGCTTGCCTACTGGCCAACAACTACCACATACCACCCACCGTCACAGTGCCACCGAAGTTGTCACCACCACCTGCCGAGCACTGCACTCGCCACTACCACTGCCACCATGCTGCCACTGTCGTTATCGTGGCCACCACCAAAAATCAGGAACCCATGAAAATTCTAAGCCATTGCAATGAGAGACAAAAGACTAGTGGAGTGTTGTCGCTGATTCTTGGGATGGGAGTATAATAGGAAATAGAACAGTGATGTATTTAGAGGGACTAAAACAATAAATTAGTGTTATTACTAAATAGAGGAGAGGGGAGTCGATTTGGGGCAGGGAGAGATTACGTATTAGTCGAGTACTAGGGCTCGTAGCCTGTGGCTATCGAGAGAGGGCTTTGCCCTGGGCAATCATCCGATTGTGGATTGATTGAGGTTCCATGGTTATGTAATTCCAGTTCTATGTACTTAATTTCTGTTTCTATATTCCGATACCAATCATTTGCTCCATATAAGTTCACGTTCCTCATCAGAGTAAATGACTTTTTGAAATAAATTGAAGATTAAAGAAATTGGGTATTTGAAAAACATTGTTGGGTAACTTTTCATTATAGAGTGCAAACCTTGGCAAAGATAAATGGGAAGCGAGGGTACGTTGTTTGTAATAGATTTCAGTGCTATATATAAATAATAAAGTTATTATCTTTTAGGATAAGTAATGTATTTTTGAATAGAACTTAATACATTGTCTATTAAGTAACATAAATAAATAAAGTAGTGGATCAACCCACACCAACCTGGCCCGTATCAGTCTTGCCTGTTTTGCCAGCTCTAGTTATTGTGTAAAAACCCAAAATATAGCAAATATAAGTCTTCATTTAAAAATGCATTTTTCACATCCAGTAGCTTAGTTAATTCTTGAGGCCAATATAAACTAGTAGCTAAAGACAATAAGACTCTTATTGTACTTAACTTTTGCAACATGTGCACAAGTCTACTAAAGCCTCATGGTTGTCTATGATGAATGTCTAAAGGAACCCCTTAGCCACAAGTCACTAGTTGTACCTTTTCACGCCCCCATCTAAATTGAACTTCATGGTACGTAGCCATTTAAAATATTGTCTACAATGAGTGACTTAAAACCTGATACAACCCAACTACGTATATGGGGTAATTATTATTACTCCTTGATTATTTAATTGTTTTATTATTTATTAAATAGGGTTCAATTTTTTGTAAAGACTAAAGAGTATGAATTAGAGTTCTATTAGGATTGGATTCTAGTCTTTTAACTATAAAAAGGCCATTAGGGTTCTAATTTTGATTATGCCTAATTTGATCATTGATTTTATATCATTGTGAATTTGTGAGAGTTGGTTTAGCTCTCAAAAGGAAACCGTGCCATCAACCTCTTGAAAGACAATTATATGATTGGCAAATGGTGATCATGATGGCGAGGGTTAACTTTTAAAGGGAAATCTAAGTTCACATTCGACTTTCCAATAAATGTTACAAAAAATATTAAGTTAAAAAATAGAACACCTTAGGCCAACCTCTGGTACTTCTAATTTATAGCACCTTCCATTTTGAGGTCTATTCTTCTACTCGCACAAAGGTCCACATTTGAGATGCCCACATTGCGCAAAACTTATGCAATATCTAGGCCTTTAAGAGCTTAGTAGTTTACTTTAACCAAACACGGACACGGGACACAACTTGCAAATATTTCAAATCTAACAGACGTACATTTTAGAAGTGATTCCAAAGTTCCAATAGATGAAGATAAAAAGGGGCAAACCTCTGTTGCACTGGAGGAATTCCTTCCTTCTCTTCGACTCTTTCTTTGATTCGACCAATAGTATCAGTTGGTTCGATATCATTTCGATTTCTTTCCCAGTGAGAGTCTTGACCTTAATCATAGTTCCTCCCCTAAGTCTAAGTACAAGATGAAGTGTGGATTCCTTTTGGATATTATAATCAGCAAGAGTTCGACCATCCTCTAATTGCTTGCCAGCAAAAATCAATCTTTGCTGATCCGGTGGAATACCTTCTTTGTCCTTTAATTCCAATAACATAGTTAGAAAATACAATAGCATTTAAAAAAAGAAGAAAGAAAAACAGTAAGAGAAGTAACTGGTCTACTAAGTTAAAACTTGTGCACTTATTAAACGATTTTTCAAAACATTGATAGAATAAACAAAACCTCCGTTCATTTGTTTATCTCTATTATTTAACATTGGAGGGAGTAATTCAGTGTACACATATAATGCAAAAGTGAACCTAACTATAATACAAGTAACAAAGAAAAAAATTGCAGTAAGAACAAAAGTGGATTGTGAATATAAATAATTTAAATCAGATTATGATAAGAATTGATACAGCAAACAGATGATATAGAACAGGGTACCAGAAATAGGAAATCGATATGTATATTAGTTACTGAAATTGATTGAATTAAAAGAAGAACAAAGTAGATGAAGAACAAGTAATCAGTAGGAGATCAATAGATGAATCTCCCCTGCCTAAATCAGCGAAGACCCAACAGTGGTATCTTACTGCCCAAGCTGAAAGAGCCGACTAACAGTAATAAACTTCTCGATGCCCCCTTTTCTCCCCTAATCAGCTATTTATATAATTTCCTCCTTAACAGGCCTTAGGCACATTGGACTGGGCCTCTAGTTGCAGGCTAATCAACACATAAATGTGGACTATGATATGTTCTCTATCAATACCGCCTCTATAAATACAAGGTTTGTTGATAGGAAATAGACATATAGTATTTCTAGAAGGGCTAAAATAGTAAAATAGGATAAATAATAGTTACTAAGGGAATTAAATAAATAGGGGTGTGGGAGTCGTGGAGAGATAGGCAGAATTATTGGTACGTATTGGCTTTGTAAGTCGGCTCGTGGCCTTGGGCTATCGAGAGAGGGCACAGCCCTGGACCAATCCTCCGATTATGGTTGATTGGGGTTATCTTCTTTGTTCAATTCCAGTTTAATCGTTCATATTTCAATCGCTGCTAGTATCGATCCTTATCATATTATCTGTTTCGTATCATTGGTCCGACCCTGCCTTAGACCTGCCGATTGTTACATCACGATCTTCACCGATTGTTCCATTGCTACTTGCTGCTTCACGTACAATATTCATCCGAGGGTTTCTGCTTCACGTCTCTTGCTCCATTGGATCGCTAATTGCTGTTGCCGATTTGTCACATCAAATTGAAACATCGATCTCAACTACAGTCCCGATTTCTTAGTCTCGCTATCTCTATTTTGGGTCAAGCAGCATCGTCGGCATCAATTGCAACACCTTCTTGCAATTTCCGACTTCAACTCACGATTGCTATCATTTCTGGCCTTTTTTACATCACGAGGGCAATCTGATTTCGTTTTATGGGTGCTGCCTCTGTCCTCCGATTGCCATTTTGGATCCAACTGCAGTTACGTTTCGATTGAGGATTTTTGTTGCTTTAAGTACTTGGTTCTTCTTGTTGATTTCCATGGACACTCGATCAATTCATGCTCGATTGGATATTCATGATGAGCAGATTCAACAACTCCAATTTGATGTTTCTGAATTCAAAAAAAGGTGGGAAGCAGATCGAATTGAACAAAGGGAATTTCGTAAAGTTGTGTTGGGGTGGATAAAACAACAGGACCCTCATTTTGTTTGGCAGGGAGATCGAGGTCCTGAGAATGTTTCTGATTTTGATGGGGGTGTGAAGGGTTCTGCTAGTGATGGTGGCAATCGTGTCTCTATTTGTGGTGATTCTTGTAAGCTTCATGTAGGGGAAGCCAGTGCTGATGTATCTTCGACTCAAGACATGATGTTGACACCTAAGTTGAGCCTCAACACCATACTCGACTCACAAGTGGAGGACACAGGACCGCAACAAACAACTAGGGTGGAGGACTTCATTCGATCTTCAACGGTTATATTTCCACAGTTGCAATCCGAGATTCCTATCACCGTGAAGAATTTAGCAAATCAAATCTTGGGTTATGCACATAAGGTGCTTGATGAATGTCTAGCACCAACTTGGGTTAGACAATTGGGGATGACGATTTCGTATGTTGTATGGGGTCGTAAGCCGCGTAAACCCCCGGATTGTGTAAGCTTCTTCGTCACCTGGTGCTTGTTTCATGATCACCAGCCTCCGGGCTCTCCTAAACCGCCGATACCACCATTATCATTGGGCTAGTTTGGAAGCAAGTCTTGAGGACAAGACTTTTTCGAAGGTGAGAGTAATGATAGGAAATAGACATATAGTATTTCTAGAAGGGCTAAAATAGTAAAATAGGATAAATAATAGTTACTAAGGGAATTAAATAAATAGGGGTGTGGAGTCGTGGAGAGATAGGCAGAATTATTGGTACGTATTGGCTTTGTAAGTCGGCTCATGGCCTTGGGCTATCGAGATTCGAGAGAGGGCACAGCCCTGGACCAATCTTCCGATTATGGTTGATTGGGGTTATCTTCTTTGTTCAATTCCAGTTTAATCGTTCATATTTCAATCGCTGCTAGTATCGATCCTTATCATATTATCTGTTTCGTATCACTTGTCCTCAAGCCTGAAATTTAACAATTGACTTGATATAGAATAGAAATCCTCCCTTGAGTCATCTTGATTAGTTCTCGGCTGCCATGCAATCATCCAATGCTTCCTTTGTTCTCTATTTTTAGAAATGTCATTTGTAGGTGGATTTTCTCTTGAGAAAAGAAAGTGTGTAGAATTCATCTAAACATGTGAATTTAATAAGACCCAAACTTGAAATCCAACCTCCAAACCGACCTTGTTTATAGATGCAGCCAGCCCATTCAATTCTATAGCTGCAATAATGAAATAAATCAGCCCTTAGGAAGATTTCACATAGCTCCACAATCACTGTTCTTGTACCTAAAGTCACAGATGTAATTGCATTTGAATTACTGTATTTGTCTCCATATCCCTTAACCTTTGTACAATTCCTTTCGCCACCCAAAGTCAACCGCCTTTGCATTCGATTGTCTCCCAATTGATGGGTGCCCTCATTTGTGTTGAAACTTGCATCAAGCCAATCAACCAAGCACATGACCAAGTCTCTTTCTCCAATAAATGTGTCAAAGATTCTATTTACAACACCAAAAACTAGAACTTCCAAACCAAAAGTTTGACCCGCATCCTTGGTTAGTATTCCTTTGTAACCACCAAAATTCTTAGAAACTAATAGAACAGTTACCGTGATCTCAGCAGTCAAAATCTCTCTTAAAAAGTTGTTCTCGAGCTTATGAATGCACAGTAACATAGATTGAACCAAACTCTTGTAGTCCCCTTCAAGATAATGCACAACGGATAATGGACTCCCACTAATCGTGGACACATAATACTCGATTTTAGTTCTGACCTCAACAGCATGAGCCCTGGTGTTTGTGACTTTCTTTTTCTGATCAAAATAAATTTGAATCCTAATGATTACCGTGAAAAAGGGATTAGCTGGAAGTTTCATCATTCATGACAGAGAAATTTTGATCTTGATTAGGCAGATTAGGAGGTCCGGGAGGCTCGCAATTGTGAAACGCAGACAGAGTAACAAAGAAGTTCAAACAATCTGGGGGTTTCAAAGGCTTACTACCCCATACACCATACGAAGTCATCAAAGCCTGCCTAACTAAATCTGGTTTAGGACTTCTATCGAGCACCTTATGTGCACATCTAAAAACCTGACTCTCTAATAAATCATGATTAAATGAGTCCTTGTGTTTAACCATCAAAGTATCACTGCATCAAAAAAGTTTCTGGTGCACTGATTTGAAGGCAATTTGGGTGTAATTTTGGGTTGAGAACTCAAATAGTCAAACCATGGATTTAAATAGTTACTGTTTGTAGACTCATGAACATCAAAATCATACCAAGTATTGTGCAAGAGCGAATAATTTGAGGGTTTCGATGGTTCATCCTTGATCTAAAATGGCATTGGTCTTCCATCAGACAACTTATCTTCTCGACGGGTTTCATCCTGTTGAACGTGTGATGTGAACCGGCCAAAAGAAGGATTGCAATTGGTACTACTGATTTTGGTCCTTTCTTCACTACAAGTAGAACTCCTCGGGTGGGGATGGGCGATTTTACTTGAATCCGAATTAGGAGACCAAATCCGCTTTGTTTTAGGTATAGATGAACCGTTGTTGGAAGGTATGAGTATCACACGATCGACTCTAAGAGCATGGTCCATTGGTCCTTCGCCTGGTGATACGTCAATGGAAGCAACATACGAAGCCAGCTGCCAATTTCATGTTGGAGACCCCTTAGAAATATTCTGAGCAATCGATCCTCTGATTGGTTTTGGATTTTGGCACAATAAACTTCAAAATCTTCAATATATTGTTCTACGCTTCCCTTTTGATACGGAGACTCGTGTTCGATCGAGGAATTCAAACCCAGAAATGTTGTTTTCTCACCTGAACCGTAATATCCTGTGCTAGGCTCCTTGAACGATGAAGACTTAACTCTGAAATCTAATTGAACTTGTTTTTTTTATTGCTTCTAGCTGTCCAGCTTCATCTTCTCCATCGACTGAGATTGCTGCTCATATCGTTGCTTCAGTGAAGCCACAGAGGGCTAGATCTTTTATTTGAGAAGAGAGATTTCATTTCATCGATAGACCAATTCTTACACTTAAGTGATTTCAATCCCTCCATTTATGTTTGATTTCCCGGCAATGGAACCAATTGATAAGAATTGATACAGCAAACAAATGATATAGAACAGGGAACCAGAAATAGGAAATCGATATGTATATTAGTTACTGAAATTGATTGAATTAAAAGAAGAACAAAATAGAAGAAGAACAAGGATCAGTAGGAGATCAATAGATGAATCTCCCCTGTCTAAATCAACGAAGACCCAACAGTGGTATCTTCCTGCCCAAGCTCAAAGAGCCGACTAACAGTAATAAACTTCTCGATGCCCCCTTTTCTCCCCTAATCAGCTATTTATATAATTTCCTCCATAACAGGCCTTAGGCCCATTGGACTGGGCCTCTAGTTGCAGGCTAATCAACACATAAATGTGGACTATGATACGTTCTCTATCATATTACTATTTAAAATACCAACCTGTAGTCCTATGACTCCTATCCATAAGTGATGATATAATAGAAGCCTCCCAACTAAAATACTAATCAAGCTCCCAAATCATGGTTTATATAGAACTGTAGGGCGATGATACATGATAGATATAAGCGAGAACCACGTCATAGAAAAACAATCATTTATTAAAAACAGAAAATCCTTCCATGTGAGAATAATAATAATGAGTCAGAAAAGATTTGTACTGGTTATTATTCTTTTCTTTCTTCCCTTTTCTTTAGTAAAGCAAGAAACTAAATCTTTTTTTCTGTCTGCACAGGTCTTTCTTGTTGCTTGAGGAAAAGAAAGGCCTTTTCTTTCATAAGGATACTAATACTATTACACCAGTCAGCAGAGTTTCTAAGCAATGTAAGTATAAGTCGAATGTAATACACATCTATAACGTATTCCAAAGTGCAAGCTGCAGGTACTGTTTGGAACATGATCAAAGTGCTCATTTGCCTAGTTCTTTGATAGACCGGAAGTTAGTTATATTCTACTTTAGTTTAAATATTCATCATAGGCAGCTATTGGCTTGAATACAAGTTGAATATCCTTGAGCTGAACTAAAAAGGTTCACTCTTCATCCTTTCTTTTTATTTCTTTTGTTATCTCTGACTCTGAACCTTTTTCAATTTATAATCAATCAATAGAGTCTATGTTAGTTCAGAATCAGAATTTTCATGTCTAGGGTTCTTATAAGATGGCTGTAGACGATGAAAGTACAATCCCTAATGTTCAAGAAATTGATGCAACTCGTCTATCATCATACATCACAACATCATCAATCCTAGGGCCGTGTGGGTTTCTAAGTGACTTATCGGAAATTCGGAACTCAGAGCTCTAGTTTGTGAAACAGATGTATACAAATTCCTACATTAGTAAGTTCTACAACTGGATGGTGGATGGAGCAAGGTAGATATACATCTATAAACAGAGAAATAAAACCCTAGTAAAAGACGCAAAACCCTAGTTTTATCAGAAGAATCTGTAGAATCAATCCGAGGCATAAAGCCATAAACAAACATATAAGATGAAGCTAGAAAAAGATCGACAATTAGACATGAATGATGGAAATGGAAACCATATGTTATTTGCATTAAAAGCGAAAACAATGAACATAATTAGACCTGAATCTTGGCTTTGACATTGTCAATGGTGTCACTGCTCTCGACTTCAAGAGTGATCGTCTTCCCGGTTAGGGTTTTTACGAATATCTGCGTGTTTTCTCTTTGTAGCTTATCGGAATTCAGTTAAACAGAGGGAATTCGATTTATGATCGATCGCAACACGGAGGTTTATGGCCGCCGGCTGAAAAAATACGACTGATACTATTCACTCTAGTTATACATATACACATTTCCAAGCCTGTCAGTGTCGTTTTGAACATTTTAATGTCGTTTAGGTCGCTGTTCATAAGAAAGAATTTATATGCTCCGGCTTTCAAGTGAATTACTGCTACATCCATCCTTACCTACAACGCCACGTGTCAATTCTTATTCCATATGCTTTTCGTCAAGCAAGTAAGTTCAAATTAGTTTTTATAATTTTATCCTAATTTAATTACTTTGACATATTACGGAGTATTTGGTTTTCTTTAATATATTTTTATATATGTTACTAGATTATAAATCAATGTACGCCTAGACCAATGATGGAAACAGTAATGCGAGATTGAGGACAGATATTTTCTTAAAAAAAATATGGTATCACAATACGAAAAGACATGATTGTGTCTCTTATACAAGATGTCGATCATTATTGTTATAATTAGATGAATAAGGTCAAATTTATATTTGATTATAATTGAAAGAAAATATAAATTGATTATAAACTATTTCAAAATAATAAAATTAAATAAGTGGTTAAATATGATATTTTAAAATGTTATAAAGGGTAAATAAAATATTTGTAAATTATGATGAACAAATATAGTATTTTTAGGTTTAAGAAGGTTATATATGAAATTTCTCTGTTAATTTTGATTCAATTTAGACTTAGAAAAGTCTAAATTAAAACTCCAATTTCGGATTAAATCGGTGACCAAGATTAAAAAATTTATTTTATTAAATAAAAGGTTAAGATCATTTAATAAATTTGATACATTTTAGTCTTTTATTTATATTCTATATAAATTTCAATTTTTCAAAACAATATTTTCCAATATTATGATATCAACTGTCTATGAATGCCTTAAAAAAAAGCCTTCTAAAAAAACTGTCTATGAATTAACCAAAAAATTTAGAATGGTTCTATAAGAGTAGAGTTACTTTTTTCTTTTAAAACTTTTCTTATTGTAAAAAATATAAACAAAATGTTATATTAGACTTAAAGTAAATAATAAAAACCTAAATGGATTTGAGTTTATACCAAATACCGCATTATAAACCCATGTGGTTTTATATGTCCAGTGAAAACTATTATAAACTAATGATATTGAGATGTATCTGTTTCACGAATTTTGTGAGATTTTAGAAATTTTGTATCTGAAGCCTTGTGAAATCATGTGTTTTGTTTATTTAATTGAGAAAAAGATTTTAAATGATATGATTTCTTAAAAATCCCTTTAAATCTTTGATAGAAAGTTTATTTTTAAAGCAACTGCCCAACCATCTTTTTAAATCTCATAAACATTGCGTCTGACACGTTATTATTATCATTATCATTTATCATCGTAATTATCACCATTATTATTATTATTATTATTATTATTATTATTATTATTATTATTATTATTATTATTATTATTATCATTATCACACATACTGTTATACATATATACAAGTATACAACGGTTAGTCATAGTAAGACAGATTTCTCTACACGACTTAATATTTAGTCTGAGACAGATAAATGATTTAGAAGAGGGAAAGTGACAGAACTAAAATGAATGGGTTAGGTATTTGGGTTGATATGGGTTGGAAAGACCACAACTCGGGTTTTAAGAAAGGAGGAGGGTGATGGTGGTTTGAAGGGTTAGAGGGAGAGAGAAATGAACAAAGAAAACTATGGAAAGTAGATTTAGAAATAAACCAACGTTGGTACGTTGGTAATTAAAGTTGGTCTTACGTTCAACTATTCAAGTATATGACATTGTAATTTCTTAAAAGGGTATTTATTTTTATTTTTTTTAAAGCTGCACATCCTATATTTTTTGAGCCACCCATGAAGATAATTTCTTTTCTGTTTATTTTAGGTATTATTTATTTTTACCATCTCTTTAAAGCCATCTGCCTTTCTTCTGTTTATTTTTATGATTTAAGCTTTAAAAACACTACATATCAAAACAGAAATGCATTAATAAACCAAACAAAATACAAGATTTAATAATTAAACTAAACTTAATTATCAAAGGGTTGATGAAATCGAAATTGAAAATTCGCTAAATACAATTTCTAATTTCTAAATAAACATAAAACCATAAGGTACAAGCATATAGCTAATACAAATTTGCAGCAACGCGCGACCTAGTAACCCTCTTATATTGACAAGTCTCAGTAAAACTTTAAAAAATATATTCTTACACTAGCACATGTGATAATGGTTTAAAAATAATAAATATTATTATCAATAAAAAGATATTTAATAATTACAAAACACGAAAAATATGAGAATTTAAAAATGATGAAAAACGGCGTCAACATGGAGACTAATAGTAGAAGCTTGGACACGAGTGTATTATTATTTACTAGCATCAACATATGCATTTTGCAAAACAACCATTTATACACCACAAGCATATGGTTATTACAATAATAATAATAATAATAATAATAATAATAATAATAATAATAAAAATAATAATAATAATAATAATAATAATAATAATAATAATAATAATAATAATAATAATAGCAATAGGAATTAGCTTAGAAAAAATACCACATATAGAAAAGGATATAAACCTTATAATAATAGATATGTTAAAAAACCACAAACAAGAAGTTGCAAATGTTTTATATGCTGAGATGTAAAACATTTAGCAAACAGATGTCCTAATAAAAAGAATAATATAGAAAGAAGTAATTTGGCAGAACAAATAGATGAATATGAAATAGATTAGTAGAAACAGATAATTCTGATAATAAATCAATATACAACATATGTAGTGATAATGAAACATAAAAAATCCTTAACAAAAGTTACTTACACATATGTTAACACGTCACAAGAAGAATGTGAACATAAGTAGATAAAAAAAAGGGGTAACAGTTACATAAAATGTTACAATTGTGGTTATTATCCTAGTATTGAAAAAATATCACAATGTAACATTTGCTTTAGAGAAATTTGTTGTTTATGTCTTAAAAAAGTGTTTAATATAGAAGTAGCTAAAGGAAACGAAACACAAACAAAAGAAGAACCACGTATATATAAAGAAAAAAATAGATAAATTAGAAATAACAGCTGAATTACATAAGTTAAAAATAGAAAATATATATAGAAGGAAAAATAAGATATATAGAAGATCTAGTTGAAAAGAAAAAATAGAAACAAGACACTCTTATATAAAACTTAGATATAGCCAAAATGTCCGAGGAAAATACATATATATATATATATATATATATATATATATATATATATAAACAAGGATCCACAAATATGATTAATTTACAATGTAGATTATGGTTAAATGAAAATAAATTTTTAGACTTAACAGCTTTGTTAGACACAGGAGCTAATGCCATTCGATTTTGTATGTTAGATTATGTATGCATGGATAAATAATGGGAGTGTAAATATGTGTTTATATCATGATGTTAATACTAAGTATTGATATAAATATATTTATGAACTGAGAACTGATTCGTATGATTTTATGTTCTTAGGAGTTTCAAAGGCTCGGTAATTAGTTGACTGAGTAGAATGCGGTTCGGATAAGAGGTGAATGGATTTTAACTCACTGGTGGTTTTAGTTGTAACTGTTATGGTTACTTGAATTTCATACGATTAATCATGCGATAGACTGTTTAGTCTGATATGATTGTTTGACTGGATATTTAATGACTATGTAATTGAATTCAAGATATGAATATCAAGGTATGAAATTGTGCTCATGATGTTTGTAGCAGAGGTCAGCTAAACGTGGTTTTGGCTGAGCTAGTTTGCTTCTGGTTAGGCAGTTTTAGATCATCTGTTGCATTTGTTGTAACAGAGGGTTTTAACTGTGCCAGTTAGCAGATGACTATCGGTAGATTATTGCTTTGGTTGGTATTGGTCGTAGGTTCGGCAGAACCGCTAGTCCTTTGATATTTGAGATTACCTGTTTTTGTGATCGTTGTGGTTTTGCTAATTATTGCTTGTGGTTTGATTTCCATTCACTTAGCTTCGTGCTAATTCCCCACCATAACTCTCTGTTACAGGTTTTTGAGAGCACGGTATGTTGCTGCTTTTGTGTACAGGGGAAGTTTGACCGTCGCTCTGATATTCTTGGGTTTTTGAGAAAATGATGAGTCATCTTTGTGAACTATTATGTAAAACGAATTGAGATACTGTGTTTTGTACAGTGTTGATTTAGTTTACGAGTGTTGCTACCTTTACTATTTTTAATTACAATACTTCCGCTATAATTAAAAAAAATGACTTGTGTTTTACGGTGTTACACCATCAGAGCAAATTTTAGAGTTCATAGACTTAAATAAGATGCCTCGATCGTGTACTCATCTACTAATGAAAGAATTTCCAGTTATATTCCGCTCTTACACCACAACTATACAACATGTCAGGGGTGATGAAAATTATGGATTTCGAGAGGTATCTGTTTGTCATGGTTATGATGAAGATCGATGGCTCTATATTCGAGAACAATTGCTAGACGAATTATTGAGTTCCTATGATAGAGAAGAAATCTAGAAAGTATACTTGTATTATTTATCATATTTAAAACAATCTTATAATTGGAATTAAGGGGGTGTTTGTTTAAGCTTTTTTTTTTTTTTGCGTAAGCTTATAAACTTATGAGCTTATGAGCTTATGGGCTTATAAGCTATTTTTGAAAAATAGTGTTTGGATTAGCTTATAGCTTATAAGCTAATAAGCTTCTTTTAAGAAGGTGTTTGGCTTAGCTTATTAATGTAAAATGACCAAAAAGGGCATCCTTACCTTAAAGAATTATATAAAAGCACCATTATTTGATTTAATCACCATTAGTTAAAAAGATTAGACAAAACTCTTATTTTTTTAATCACCATTAAGAGACTAATTATATAAATCATTAAAATACATAATATAATAATACAATACATAAACAATTGTCACTTATATCGCATTAAATCTCCTGCAATCATGTCTCTTACCGCGCTCATATATAAATCATCATCTCTACGACTTGAACTTGCATATTCGTCAGGTTCATTACTAGAGGTGTGAGCTTCAAAATCTCTGTTTGGATTGTAAGATTCTTGTTGCGCTCTATCAAATCCGTCATCATCATTATCTTTCATTCTAATATAATTATGAATTGCCATAGATGCTATCATGATTTTTACTTGCATATTCGTCAGGTTCATTACGAGAGTTGTTTAATATTTGTGATGGTACTTCTTCATTGTAATTTGCTTTTGGCTTTATAATGTCCTTACTTAACTTAAGCACCGCATTCAAAACAACATAAAAATGCCTATGAATGGTTTCTGCCGAAAGAACAAATGTTTCTTGAAGCAACCTATTTCCACATCCGTGTGCTAAAGTTATCAAGAAAATTGCAACCGACTCCTCAACAGACATATTACGTGTTGGCTTTAACCCATAATGTGTGACAAGATCTGAACATAACATTTTGAATACCGGTACATGTAGCCGGAATGCTTCATAGCAACGTCTACGATGACCATTAAGTATTTCTTGAACAAGCATACTTCCCGTGCGACTAGAAGTACGAACAGAAGTACGTGTATTTGTTAATTTTTGACTTATTAATATCCCTTGAACGGCTAGACCACATAATAATTTCCGATTTCTCTCATCTTCTACCAAATCTTCTACCAATAATTCAAGACTAATATACTTCACTGCAGGTAATGTGATGAATAAGAAGTCAAAGCAAATGGTTTTAAAACATGAATAAGAACAAAAAGCAGTGAGCAAATGGTCCAAGTCAAAGGAAAAAAGCAGAAACATATGCAATCAATTTAAAATCCATATGTTTTATAAACATGAATAAGAAGTACATACATATGTTTGCAGTCTGTTTGCAACAAGCAGAAACATATGTAATCAAATTTCAAATTAAATCAATTCTTTTTATGAATCATACAATCTGTTTGCAACAACTAAAAACATATGCTGGGCAGAATTATATGAATATTAACAGTAGGAAATTTAATCATTCAACAGTGGGAATCATATACACATTATGAATATCAACAGTTCAAAAGTGAGAATCATATACATACAATAGACAATTTAATCAGACAACAGTAGAAAATAATATAGGCATTACAAGCAGATTTATGAATATAAAAACGAAGAAAAAGAAAAAGTAGGTAGAAGAAATACCTGTAGATTTATGCAACCAGTCGATGAAGGAGGTTTAGAGAAGCAGGGTACAAGCAGTTGAAGCAAGGTACAAGCAATGAAGCAGTCGATGAAACTTGTAATCGAGGATGATATTTTTGGGTACAAGCAGGGTACAAGCAGTGAAGCAGTCGATGAAACTTGTAATCGACTTTAGGTTTGATTTCACCAGCGATAGTAACACATTTTTTTGGGGGAAACAGTCGATGAATGCATGAATATATGAAGGGCTTTGATAGGGAAAAGGCAACACATTTTTTTGGGAATAGAGGATGATATTTTTGGGGAAGGTTGCAGGTATGGGGAAGAGAATGCAGGTTTGGGGAAGAAGAATGTTACAGGTTTGGGGAGAAGAGAGGTTACCGGGAAAAGAATATGTCTGTTAAAAAGAGGGCATAAAGGTAAATGTATACAAATAAGCCCAAGGGGGAGAAAATAAGTTGAAACAAGAGGGCTTATGAAAAATGGCTTATTTTTATAAAAAATAAGCTAAAAAAGCTTAAAACATGATAAGTCAACAAAAAAAAAAGCTCATAAGCTAATAAGCAAAGAAAATAAGCTAAAACAAACACCCCCTAAATTAAAGAGTTAATTACATATTTGGTCAATGAACTATATTACTTATTACACATCTAGTCCCTAAATTACGTTTATTACACTAATAGTCCTTAAACTAAGCATTTTGTCACACTAGTGGTCCTGATATAGATAAAATGACTAATATACCCTTATTTTCTTTTCTATATCGACAACTACCCCGGCACTCCCCTAGTTCCCTTCGTTCTCCTGATCTCAGCCGCAGACCACCAATTCATTCCCCTGATCTCCGCTGCAGACCACTACCCTCTCCTCCCCTCCTTTCTTCTCCACCCGTCACCATCAACATCATCAACCTCTCCTCCGCCGTGACACACACCATCGCCCTTTGCATTTTCTCGGATTTGAAGAAACCGCCGCCTCCACTCGCCGGAACCCTTCAAGCGCCGCCGCAAACCGCCATCACCACTCCTCCACCGCCGCATCACCACCAGGCGAGGGTTGTTCAGATCTCGTTCTCTCTCTCTCCCCCCTTCTCTCTCTTTTAGATTTTATCGTTCTCTCTCTCCCCCCGCCGCATCGATTAGGGTTTTAAGATCTTCGTCATCCACCTCCCTTTAGATTAGGGTTTGTTCATGTGATTTTTCAGATCTTTGTAGCATTTCAGATCTTGATATTGTTCTTGATCAATGTAGAATTTCAAATATTGTTCTTGATTTCCGATTTAGATCTTGTCCATGTTCTTGGTTTGCAATTTTCAGTCCTTCCTTTGATTTGGGGGTGGCAGAAAATACACGGTTTTGAGTGGTGGTAGACGTTGGTCAGGGGTGTTAGTAGATGGTGCGATGGTGGTCAGTCTTGGTGGTTGTAGTTGGCGGTTGTGGTTTGTTTTAGCCGGTGGTGGTTGGTTGGGTGGTAGACGGTGGTAATGGTGGTGGTAGAACCAGCGGTTGTAGTGATGAAAATATTAATCATGAATTTAAATTCTAATTAACATGTATAATGCTATATTAATTAATTTAATAATTTTTAAATAAATAAAACTTAAAACAATATAATAAATTTAGATGGGAGTCTTTTTAAGTGACCAGAAATTAAATTAACCGACATAGTTCAGGAAAAAATACTTAATTAACTCTAAATTAAGTCTAATTATGGAGGGTTGTTTTTTTGAAAGAAAATATCACCTTGCTTCCAAATATGTAACGAATCGAATAAAAGGAAAGTAACGATTTCAAATTCGTAGCCGTTATCTTTTACCACGCAACAATGCTGTTCCAACACCCTTCTCTTCTCTTCACTCACTACCGCTACTTCCTCCGCCGCCGCCGTCACAGCAACCACCATCGCTGCCACCTCTTACCAACAGCACCTCTTCTTCACCGTTTCCACTCAACTCTTTTACACAGTCTCTCACACCCAATCTACACCATATGGGCCGCCAACACTGGTCTCGGCAAAACCCTCGTTTCTACCGGAATCGCCTCCTCCCTCCTCTCATCCTCACCATCCCCTTCCAAATTGGCGTACATCAAACCTCTCCAAACAGGCTTCCCTCTCGACTCCGATGCCGCCTTCGTTTACTGTAAAGTTCCCCAAATTCTCCTCCGACGTAATCCCCAATCAACTCTACGTGCTTCTAACCAAACCCTAAATGTCTCAATTCCCGCAGCAGAATTGAAAATTGGTAACAATTTTAGCGAACAGGGACAGACTGGTAAGAATGGATTTAGGGATTTTGGTTCGTATGAAGAGAGGAATGTTATGACTGGGGAGGTGGGGTCTGAGTTGATTTGTAAGACGATGTATGCATGGAAAGAGGCGATTTCACCTCATTTGGCTGCTGAGAGAGAAGGTGCAGTTGTGGGGGATTCTGATATTTTGGTATTGCTAAAGAAGTGTTTAGAGATTGGAGTAGGAAGCAAGGGTAATGATGGGAGTAGTGTTTTGACTTTGGTTGAAACTGCTGGTGGTGTTGCAAGTCCGGGATCATCTGGTTCTCTTCAATGTGACTTGTACCGGTGAGAATCTTGGTCTCTTGATACTTAACAACTTCAAGTTGTTTAACTAGTTAAATTATGTTATTAGATAATTTCTATGTATAAACTATAAGAAAGTTTGGATGTATGGATGAATCTCAAAGTGATCATTAGGACTCCGATCTTGTGTATTCAGTAACAAAAAATTAGGTAATTTTTCTATTATAGTTATGGATAGACAAGTAAGTTACATTTACCCTAAAAGTGAGTTTCTTGCCATAAATTACAATACTATACCTGCCTCTCCATATCTAATCTAATTATATTGGCCTATAAGAAAATGAAATAATTATCTCCAGAATTAGTTTTGCTAATCACCGCCAAGATAATAATTGCAACTTAAATGACAATCATCACTTTCGCAGCACATACAGAGCTGTATATGTTTTCTTATGAATTCTGAGAAAATTCTGACTTGGATAATTTGTTATTTATGGGCATAGTTCTGTTCATTGATTTTATACACACATGTCGTATATGTTTTCTGCTCTAACGGTTATAAGGTAGGTTCATGATTTTGGTGAAGGTATGTGTTTTGACTTCCATACCCTATAACTAAATGTCACTTTAGTTCCGACACAAAATTGAAAACGGGTACATTACTTCAGTTGCAATGCCATTTGAACTTTGTAGTTACTTCTTTATGCTTCAATATTAGTAACTCAAAATTCTTACAACACGTTTGTAGGCCACTGCGGTTACCTTCTATTCTTGTGGGTGATGGAAGATTAGGGGGTATTTCTGCAACGATTTCAGCATATGAAAGTTTGACAATACGAGGTTATGATGTTGTTGCTATTGTGATCGAGGATCATGGCCTTGAAAATGAAGTGCCATTGTTGTCTTATCTAAGAAACAGGTGAAAAACATTTTACTATCTTTTTTAGTTTTTGACATATGAATTATTTTGTTTTATTGTACTTCTATATCATACCCTTTCTTCTTTGTATCTTTGTGTATTAGAGGTGTCATTTCTAACCATTTAATTACCAATGGCTTGATGCTGTTATGTTTTATATCTAGCAGGTCAAAAAGGGTTAATTCATGGACAGCTAAGAAAAGAAACATGTCAAATGGGTCGAAAGTCACCCAAATGTATTTTTAATGCATATATGATATAAGCTCTTAAGTAATCTTTTATTCAACAAAATTAGATTATTATTGGAATAAAAAAGAACTGTTGTAATCATATTGTATATCAATAAGTTCAATTTTCTTGGAAAAAGTGTCTTGGGTCAATACGACCCAACCCGGTTTTTGACTTTTTACCCAAGTACTTGACACATGCATTTAAAAACCTCTTCTTATTTCCCTCTTTAGTTTTTGGAGAACTTAAATATGTTTTCTTCTCTGCATCTATAAGGGTCCCGGTTCTTGTTTATCCATCTATTCCAAAAGATCCTTTGGACAACTTGATGGAGTGGTTTGATGAATCAAAGAGTGTATTCGACTCACTAAAGGGGATAATGATGTCATCATTTCAAAAGAGAATGGATAGATTACATGAAATGCCAAAGAAGGCTCAAGAGATCTTTTGGTGGCCTTTTACTCAGCACCAACTTGTACCAGAAGAAAAGGTTACGGTGATTGATTCTCGTTGTGGGGAAAACTTTGCAGTTCATAAGGTTGTCTTCTAACATGTTATCTTTTCCGTAAATCTTTTTGTTCATATATATGAGTAGAGGTTGCTATTATAACCGAACTATCAGTGATAGGTTGGTTTGGGTTATGGGTATTTTAATGGGTAACTAAAAAAATCAGCCAAAAGGGAAGCGGAGTAAATGGGTCGAAAGTCCCCCAAAGTGTATTAATGCTACAACCTTCTAACTCACATTGTTTTTTGAGTATTATCGTAATAATATAGTTCTGGTAGTCATTTATAACGATTAATTCCTTATAAATTGTTTCTAAGAAATGAAAAACATAATGTTTGTGGGCCAACCCAACCCAACCCAACGTATTTACTTGTAGTAGAAGATACATGTTTGACCCCTTACCCAATCACCCCTTTTGTCACTTTTAGTTTTAAACGTCAAACAGGTGACATTTTAAATTTACCTGAAAACTTAACCGATCAAATCATTAAAAAACTTCGTGTTTAGAACCTCTTAATTTGCTTTACTAAAAAAAACTGGATCTTGGTTTTGGATTTTTCCTTCTTATAATCATATTCTATATCAGCTATTTCTAATATTTTAGAAAAGACAAAAATGTATTTTGGTGTGATCTTATTTAAACTCTGTAGATTAAGGATTAGGTTATGGGATGATCTGACTCTATTTTTTAATTTCTTACTTACAATTTAAACCTATCTCTTTTAAAGATTTAGGTCTGTGTTTCATTAGCGTTTGTTTTGTCTTTCTTTTGTGATGTATTTTAAGTAATTGACTAATTTAAATTTTAATGTTTTAACTTTATTATCTTCTTTGTGTTTTTATATATGAATTCTATTATTATTATTTTTAATATTATTATTTTTAATAAATTTTATAAGTTTTACCCGTTTTCTTTTACTGCTTTCTTTTTCACAAAGCCGGATGTCTTTTACAGGAAGCAATCTCTCTACTTACGGGTAGAGGTATGCTTGTCTACATTATACCTCCCCCATACCCCACTTTAGCGGGATTGGGTAGTGGTGTTGTTGTTGTTGTTATTTAAACTCTGATTCTTTTACAGGTGAAGGATCATGACTGTATTGCTCAAATGTTTGATGCTTGTGCAAGCTGGTGGACACAGGGCCCTAATGCTGCTTTACAGGTCATTTTATCATTCAACGGTTTCCTCATGAATTAACGTTTGTTTTTTACAGAAATTTTTACACTTGCTTAAATGATTTTTTCGTAATTGTATCCTACAATCAAGGATATCTTATTTTAATAGTATATTGTTTCTCATCAATTTTTCTATCTAATTAATTGTATTTGGTTGGTTGATGAACAACTCTGTAAGTTCTCCTCATTGGTGCTGACTTTATTAGGTGGGTTCAGATTAAGCTAGCACGGGAAATGGGTTATACTGCTGCAAGGTATGGGCATGTAATGTTCCCTGAGAATGTTTATGAGCCAGCACTTGAATGTGCTGAACTTTTGCTTCAAGGTGTAGGACAAGGTTAGTTTTACAAAGCCAAAGATGAATAATTTGTTACTACTAGAGGTGACAAAATGAGTGGGTCGAGTGAGTAATGGGTCATATCTGTTGTTTTTTGGTACAGGTCGAAACGGGTTTTTGTCCAAATTCTTATATATTTAGTGTGTCAAATATGATTATAGATTTATAGCATACAATTATTTTATTATAAAATGATCTAGGAGGGTTTACGGATTAAAGTTACACCTTGAGTGGCTTTCAACCCATTTCTTTTTAAGCTATATTGAATTTAATTGTTTGACCCATTGGAGAACAGCCGGACTTGTTCTTGCTCTTAAGTAAATGGGTCGAATTGCCACCATTACTTACAATTGCGAAAAGATACCTTGATTATAAAGATGTGTAAAAGCACTCATTCCTTATTTAGTTTCAATAAATCCAAATCGCTATTTACTTGGGAGTTTTTTCATTTTATTTCTACAGGATGGGCTTCTCGAGCATATTTTTCAGACAACGGATCAACAGCAATTGAAATTGCTCTAAAGATGGCATTCAGGAAATTCTTGGTTGATAGTAAATTGCTTTTTGACCTTCCTCAGGATAATACTGTTGAAAGCAGTATCGAGCTTAAGGTATTACTTTTTTAGAATCTATAGAAACCCCCGTAGTACTCTTGCTATTTCTTTTACTTTTATAAAACGTAAATATAAAATTTACCCGTTTTCATCACTTGTGGGATAATTATATTATTTTCATTCCCTTAAGGTTATAGCACTTAAAGGATCTTATCATGGAGACACATTGGGTGCTATGGATGCGCAGGCCCCATCACCCTACACTGGTTTTCTTCAGCAACCGTGGTAGGTTTATGATTTTTCTAAATTTCTTTTTTATAGTTTTGGAAGTTTTTAGTTAATTATCTTACACCTTCTTGCTCACGCAAGCTGAAATTTTATTGGCATCTTGTCGATGTATTGTTGTAATGACAAATACACATCTCTTGAGATTGGTTATAACACTTTGAAAGTCCACATGTCTATTTTTGCTCACTTGTAACAAAAAAGGGATGTTTTTTATAATTTCTTTGGGGATAATTGTTATCCCATAGTAATAATGTTTTTAATTATCTAATTTATCTTGTCATTGTACTTCATATTAATAATCACAAGTTTGTAAAACCATTTTCTTTTTTGGCCGTATTGTAGGACCAACTGGCAAAAAAGTATGAACATGAAGTATTGAGTTGTCCTGCAAACACCATTTTTTAACTTCATTAATAACTAATGTCTTAATTATATTAAAAAATTAGTATTATTGCAATAGTAACCAAATAATTTGAATGGTTCCCTTTTAGCTAAAAGATTTATATGGCCCGTTTGAGATGACACACAACCTAAACTGACCGTTTATTAAATGGTCGAAATTGTCAACTCCAATAATGGCACAATTAATTATTGCGTATGTGAGCAGAAGTTAAGTTACTAGATACTGTAAAAGTTCTAAAAAATGTGCTAAAAAGATTTTAATAAGTTGAACTGGCAGGTACACTGGAAGAGGCCTTTTTCTGGACCCACCATTGGTTTCTATGAGTAATGGAGTCTGGAAAATAGCTGTTCCTAGAAAGATGCATTCTGAAGATGTGATTGTGGAGGATACATGCAAGTGAAGCACTTTTTACTTCTCTTGTAATGTGATTTGTAGTTCTCTCTTTGTTTATAAACATTCTTTCTTTTCAACAGCCTTTAATTCTCGTGATGAAGTTTTTAATAAGGGAAGAGATAATTCAAATCTTGCTTCCATTTATTCAACATTTATATCAAGGGAATTGCTGCTAAGTTCAGGATCAAGAAAATTTTCTCATGCTGGCGCATTAATTATAGAACCAGGTAAAGTGCATTTTGACCTACTTTTTAGTGGTGCAATCTGATTATGGGAGTGTTTCGATGTGTAATTGGCATGTAATTGTATGATATTGAGTAATCATTATGATATTATCAAATGTAAAAAAGAATATGAAAGAATGGTGTTCTTTTTTGCTTGAAGTTGTAAGGATCTGATGTTTATGTGCTTAGCAAATTCTGATTTAATTAATATCTAAAATGACAAAATATTTAGTACTTGGGAACAAAGTGCAGGTTTTGTGGAATGGATATAAAAGTCTTTGTAATTAGATTCAATTAAGCAAGATATTACTATATAGGTAACATTATCTTACCCTTAGATAACCAGTTTTTTTGCAGTTGGTAGGAAATTGATTATTTAACCTTTGTATAATCAGAAATGTGAAGCTGAATCTACTTATCTTGACATTAAATTGATTATTGTGGTTTCAAATCACATTAATCATATATCAGCTCTAAAACATAATCCAAACATGAAACAGCCCCTATGTCTGAAATCACTTTGACTCCACTTCCACATATTCTCTTTCTTTGTTAATATGCAAATTTAAAACCACTTATTTGCTCAAAATGTAATACTGTGTAAACTATTATTTTCTTTTTTGTTTGTGTTTTCCTTTTATTTTCACAGTGATACAAGGTGCTGGTGGGATGCTGATGGTTGACCCACTTTTTCAGCGCATACTTGTTAAAGAATGTAAAATTAGAAAAATTCCCGTTATTTTTGATGAAGTTCTTACTGGCTATTGGCGTTTGGGAGTTGAGGTTTGTAAATTATACTTGTTGGCTATATATAATATATATTGTGTGTGTGTGGGGAGTGGGGGTAAGCGGGTCAAAATGGTTTCGGATCAGAATATGAAACTTTTGGTGTGTGCTGAAACAGGCCAATTTCTGTTAGTCTAAAACACTTTTTTCTTTTCTTTCCTTTTTATTTAGTAATTTAGTTTTAAAACTTTGGTCTGTAAATATGATTACAAAGCTTTACTAAGAAAAATTTGAACTAAATCTAAATCTTGAATAAAATGATTTAAGAGGTTGTGTGAATAATAAACTATAGACTATATCTTTACCTGGGTTTTATTAAATGCTTTCAGGTTATAAATGTGAGACTTTAGTGCGTTGAAACATGCTGGGTTTTGTTTACCCAGAACACATTATTTTATTCTAATTATTTTGGTTCATTTCTAAATGATTAGTGAGTTAATATGATTACAAAATATGTATTATTAAAATATATATATCTAAATCTTGAATAAAAACGATATAGGATTTTGTGTGAATAATTAATAAACTATGGACTATCTTCAACCCATTCAAACGTTTCACTCTCAACTGAACCTTTTATTGCCCAAATCGATCCATCTCTAAGTTATTGCATCTAGATTTTTTATTTTGTGTTATGGTCGAGTAACAAATAACTGTTGTGTACAGTCTGCGGCAGAGTTACTTTTCTGTCAACCAGATATAGCCTGTTTCGCGAAGTTAATGACAGGTGGCATGATACCATTGGCTACAACATTGGCAACAAAAGATGTTTTTGAATCATTTGTTGGAGATTCAAAGGTAAATAATAGTCCTACATATTGTGCGTGTTGCTTAAAAAAAGCTAAGTTTTTTTGTGGCAGTTAAAGGCTCTTCTGCACGGACACTCTTATACTGCACATGCTTTGGGGTGTGCTGCCGCTTGTAGTTCCATCAAATGGTTCAAAGACTCTCAAACCAACCCTAATTTAATTCCTGGACAAAATCTTTTGAGAGAGGTACATACAAAACAAACATGCTCTCTCCCCCACCAAAGCCCTCCTTTGTTTCGACTTTTTGTCCTTTAGCTTAATTTCAAACTACAATTATATATTTGCTTATTGATATGATTAGTTCTTGTTCAGAACAATGACAATAATAATTGCTTATGTTAAACCAAAAGCTTACTTCCTGTGTGATAATAAGGAAATTACCACGGATTCTTAGATTATCCCAATGCCCTAAAGGAATGTCAAGAAGGGACACATGTAGGATTAATGATAAGGGAGATTGTTGTATGTGAAAGAGAGAAGGAATAAAATATAGTTAGAGATTCTGGTGAGGTAAATGTTATTGAATCAACTTAATCTTTTAGTTCTTTATAAACAGTTAGTGTTAAAATAATTGCAATAATGTATTGTTACAATGATGATCCAACTGCTCTTTCATAATAAGTTTTATGCGTTTGGATACACTTTGTATTACATGCAACTTGTGTGATTCATTTGAGCACTTTCCTTTCTAGTTAAATCTAGTAGCTCTATTCGGTGACAGGTTATAGATATAAGACATAACGCGAGTCATCTCTACTTTCTTTTGATATTGTTGTAGTTATGGGATATTGAGCTAGTTAAGAAGATCTCATTTCATCCAGCAGTCCAAAGAGTGGTTTCATTGGGAACTATCTTTGCTGTAGAGCTTCAAGTAGAAGACAATGATGCCGGGTGTGTACATTTTCAACCATACTTTTCTCTTGCGTTTTTATATTAATATATTAAGTAATATTAATTCAAAATTTTCAAGAAATTAGAAATCTTGCAATTCTTTGGAGTTTTGATATTATATTTTACATTCAAAAGGTAAAAAGTGCTTTGCTTCAAAGAAAATACGCATTAAAATTGCAACGTTTTGCCCTTTTAGTATTAAAAAAATGTTCGATTTTGTGAAACATTCACAATAGCCTTCAGTGATAGAAGGGAAATTTGTGAAACCATGGTCAATGTCTAACCTTTTTTAACTACAAAATGCAAAATAGGTAATTGCAACTTCAAAGCTATTGTAGATTGAAAAATCGAAAAGGAACAAAGTTAGAAACATTAATGTTGATAATGGCGGAAGAATGGTTTAGGGTTCTTATCTAAAATTAAGTAGATGGATTGTTCTTTTACTATGCTTGAAACTTGTGGTTTATCATTTCATTTTTTATTCAAGTCAAATATGCTTAGTATTAAAGTTGTCTCACTGTGTTGGTCGGGTGCTTGTCTAAGAAGTGAAACTGGTTCGATTGAAAACGGGTAGCTTTGTAAGTGCAAGTAAAAACAGGTTGCATCATGTTGGGTTGACCCTCAACATTTTGTCTTTTTTCCTAAAATTTGTAATCAATTATAAAACATTATTCTTTTTTTTTCCTACAACATTATTCTATTAATAAGATAATGTCTAAATCCTAAAGTTAGAATAAGAAATTTAGGAGATTGCAAAAATGATGACTAGACTTTGGGTAGCTTTCAACCCCTTTTATCCATTTGCAACTATGGGTAAGTTTCAAATTTACCCCAGGTGATGAGGTAAAATCTATCTCAAATTGATGCATCTACAAGTACTAGTAGAGAACCTGCGTAATGCGGGACGATTATAATTTATACCATTATATGTGTGTAACAAAATTAAAATAACTTTTATTTTATTTTTAGAAGGATGTTCATACGAAATAGAAAATTAATGTTAACTTTTAGGGAATTTTAATCTATTTTGGAAGGTTATTAATTGGATGGATGTGATTAATTAAGATAAGATGGATGTTAGGATGATGTATTGATTGAAAATTAAGAACTGTTAAATTGATGATGAGAGAGAATGTTTTATGTTTTATAAAGTAGTATAGATATAGATTATGGATATTGACACCTCTAAACTTCTATACCCACATATTTTGTTTCCATTTTTATGTTCATGTAAGCTCTTTAACACTCGTCTATGTAGGTATGCATCACTATGTGCTACATCTCTACTTTCGAAGCTTCGGGAAGATGGTATTTACATGCGTCCATTGGGAAACGTGATTTACATGATGTGTGGGCCATGCACATCCCCTCATGTTTGCTTGCAAACGTTGGAGACACTCTACGCGAGGCTTAATGAGTTTGGGCATGAGAAGGCTCGTGCCATATGATGATTATTGAACTACATATTTGCTTATAGTCCTATGAGCATTGCTTTTCCGGGGGTTATATAGAAACATTATGCTTAATTGGCTAGGAGCATGGCTCAACTGCGCTTTTATATAGCTTTTAGATCATTGACATCGTGTAAATATGTGTAATTTGTGTTTAGGACGACACTTTTACCGAAAAGAGCACGGCTCAACTGCGCTTTTATGTAGATGTGTAACACTATTTTCTAGTGAAACCCGCCATTTTTTTACTATTTTCTAGTAAAAAATATAATCTTAGCCATTTATTCCTTAAATTTTGAATTTTTAATTTTGACTTTTTAGAGTCAAACTAATATAAATTAAGATAAAGATAACTCACTTAATAAAACAAAATATATTTTAAAACAAAACAATAAAGTTTAATATGAACCGTGAGATACACTTGATAAGTTTAACATGATCCACTAAATAAATTTTAAGAACACAGGAATAATTATTAGCATTCTCAATATTTCTCTTTTTTTATTTTAATTAAATAAAAAGTTAAAATCTTCTAATTAAATTTAGGGTAATGATAACCAAAACCCTTAGAGCTGTGGATAAGAATAATATATTATTATTTTAATTTTTAAATATAGTAACCATATGTCATGTATGAAAAGTTTGAATATTAATTAAACGATGATTAATGTGAATTTATTGCAAATATGGAATGTTAATAATTAAAAGTTTTAGAAATTAAAATTAAATTTTTTACTGTTATCCACATCCCTTAGGGCTGTAGTTATCATTGGGATGTAAAACACATTTATGCTAAACTTAAAAACAAATTTCATCGGGATGTACATCACATTTGTGTAAAAGACATGAATTATAATAGTTAGTCTATTATTTATATTAGAAGATACCTAAAGTTAAAAACAAATTTCATTGGGATGTGAAACACATTCTAAACTGTGTAATTTGAAAGTTGACAAAATAAATTTAAAAATTGTTATATATTTATTCATGTTATGCTTCTCATGTCTTATAATTATTTAATAATTTTTATTAATCTTAATATTTTTTTAAATAACCTGTGTATCACACGGGAATATACTCTAGTTAAATAATACGTACTAATTAAATAGTTATAGTTTTTCACAGTGTAAATGGTTGTCAAACTTAGGTGGTGTTTGTTAATTAGAAGGTTCTGTGTCTGAATCTGAATAACATGTCTGAACATTAAGAGGTGGACCAGATGTCTGAATGCTCATTCAGATTATGCTGTTTGTTTTTTAAAATGTCTGAATGCTTGTAATTATCTGTTTTTGACATTTTATATACTGTCGTTGCAGTTTATTAATAAATTTCAAATTTTGTAATTATAAAATAAGATATTATAATAACAAATATCAAACCAAAATATATAGTAAATTAAAACCAAAATATCTACTACAAAGTGCAATAGTAGCTACAAAAACAATCTAAATTCAAACTACATTTTGCATTAATTGTGCTGCAATGCTATCTCGTAAATTATTCATATATTGTTGATCTGCTACACTCCCATGTAGTTGAATCTCTTCATCATCATCCTCATGGTCATGTTGTACGTTCTCATTTTCATTTATATCTGTTTGATCATATTGAGAGAAAAACTCATCACTAAAACCTTCTTTTCGTATAAAGTTATAAATAGCAAAACATGCAATTGTAATATCTCGTTGTGTAACTAAAAGATTAATTATTAATGGTAATTCTTAACATAAGACCCCAAACGAAGCCATTGACTTTCGGAGAAAGCCATTTATTCCAAACACTTTAACCAGTTAGTGCTGCAACTAAAAGATTAATTATTAATGGTAATTCTTAAGATTTAACAGAAAATGCTCCACTTCAAACCCCCTCCCATCTTCATTCATCTGGTTTATCACATAAAACGATCTGTTGCATACATTTTCAAAGCCCCCGCCCTGTTCGATAATAAGTTAGAATCCTCTTAAGGTGCACATGAGAGTAAAGCACCGCACCATCTATATTAATATATTATTTGTATAAGTATAATATTTTCAAAGATTATTAATATATAAATAGTTTTTAATATTATGGTAAACATTAACTATATTTTTAAGTTAAATAAAATAGTTTTTATATTATGGTAAACATTAACTATATTTTTAAGTTAAATAAAGGTGTATAGGAAATTCTGCATAAATGTTAATGATTAAAACCTTTTATAATAATAAATATATATAAATAAATTAAGTCAATAAAAATATTGTAAAATAATAAAAAGAACATATCAGAAATACATTCAAATAAAACTAAGAAAAACCCTTAAATATTTATATAAGTTTTAATAAAAAATAATTAAAAATATAACTTTATCAATTTACTACTTTCTTTCTTAAATTAAATATTAATCAGATTTACAAAAACTAAGGGAAAGTTAATTAATTAAAACTATATACAATTGCCAAGCCTTATTATACGCCACTTTCACTGTTCACTATGGGGCTTTACTAACTTACGCCCCCTACAATGGTATATGTGTTTTTTTTATTTTGATACTATCGTTTTTGGGAGAAAAGGAGGACAGCTGTTGGATTCTTATTCCACATCCTTTGTTCTGTTAGACCATCCGTAGCACCAAGCGGGTGGGGGTGCGGTTGGCTAGCAGTTCCGGGCGAACACCGCTACGCCCTTTGGGGCTTCAAACCTGCGGTTTGCCCTCCGGTTTCCTACACCCGTTGAACCCTAAACCTTTTTCCTTTTGTTTTTACTTTTCTACACTAAAAGTAACGGTAACTTTAAAAAAAATATATATAATACATTTTCCAAAAAACCTAGCCAAACCTCTAGTTTTAATTAATTTTTTTTACCTAATTAACTCTATAAATACCCTAATACTATTTCACATTTTTCACACTAACACAATCTCATTTTTCTCTCTATATCTCATACTTTTTCTCTCTATTTCATATGGATTCAACACCAACTTCATCGCGTAAAAGCCGTGGTAGGGGCTCGGGTTCGGGTTCGGGTTCAACACCAACATCGGACCCTAACCTCGGGTTTCAAGCTTTCTCTCAACTGGGTTACATTCCACAACCGGAGGTCGGGTTTCAACAATTTCAACCACTTTCCCCGGATGCTTTTAGTTCACAATCATTGATGATACAACGAGGATGGCGCCCCGCCCCTTCCAACCCTCCCAACCCGACCCCCACTTTTCTATAGAAGACGAGTATGTCCCCGAGACTCAAGAACTGCAAACACCTCAATTTTTCCCGACAGAAGAATCTAACCCAAACCCTACAACGGATAAAGGAAATAAGAAAGTTTTTGAAAACCAAGCTAAAGCGCAACCTTGGATCGATGATGAAGAAGTGGCGTTGGTATCCGCATGGACGGAGATTTCCGAGGACCCCATCGTCGGCAACGCGCAAAAAAGGGAAATTATTTATTATTTATGATTACCGTAACTATTTATTAATATATATTATTATGTTTATTAGTATTTATTATTTATTATTGCTATTATAATTTATTACGATTATTATTTATAATTTATTATTATTATTTATTATTTATGTTGGAACCTAGAAGGGGGGGGGGGGGGGTGAATAGGTTATTTTACTTAGTTTACCAATTTTTACACTTATAAAAATTTGTAAGTTGTGTTTAAAAGATTTTTCTTGAAGTTTATAACACAACAAATATATATATACTTGAAATAAAAAGAGTAAGGGTAGAGAGATATCACCAAGAGTAGACAAGAGATTTATAGTGGTTCATGCAAGTGTTAACAAACTTGCACTACATCCACTCCTTGGCCTCACCCACCAAGAGTTTGCTCCACTAGCTTCTCTCTTTGAAGGTAGAGATAAACCTTTTACACTTCTCTTTTTCACTTGCAAGAATTAACACTTCAAACTTGCAAGTAAGGTAAAGATAAGCTTGCTTCACTCTAATTCTAAAGGCTAGAGTTGATCCTTACTTCTCTCTAATTCTAAAGGCTAGAGGTGATCCTTACTTCACTCTAATTTGGAAGGCTATAGTTGATCCTTACACTATTACAAAATATATGAATGATGATGTAGTGTTTAAGCTTTGAAAGCTTTGCTCTTGCTTGATTCTTGATCTTGAATGATAGATTAATTATCAAAGAATATGAGCTCACAAGATAAGAATATGTATTATGTGTTTTTACTGTGCAAGAGTTGAGTAATGAATGAGGTTTGAGTTGGTTTAAATAAGGAAAAAGAAGTAAGCTCAAAAAGTGTCCAGACATCTCACGGTCGATCCACGGTCGACCGTGGCTAAAACCGTCAGCCTACTGGAGCATTTTTGAGCCTTTCAAATATAGACGTTGGACTTTTACCAAAACCACACACAACTCAATTTTACCATAAAAAATTCACTGAAAAAGAGCTTGGCAAAATTAGGTTGATTCCATATTTCTTAAGTTTGAATTTTAACACAAAAATGGAACTTTGAAAACCAATACAAAAAGCATGTTGGAATTTTTCTTCTTTGAGAGATTCTTTTGCTAAATATGGTGTTGTATTGTTTCAAAGATATATTATGTTTGGGATTTGCCAAAATAAGAAGTCTTGTATTAATTCAACCAAGCTTGTGAATTTTATAAAAATTTATCAATTTTTATAAAAGTTTTTATAAAAAATATTTTGTAAAAACTTAAACTTGTTTAATTTATTATTCTTGTAAGCTCATATTTTCAAACTCTTGTTTGTAGATTTCTTCATCATCGGCTTTGAAGAATTCATCTTCACTTGTTGAGTACGAGTTCGGCTGATTTCAAGAAGGACACTGTTTAAGAATTGTGAGCTGTGCAGCGACGGTTGATTCACGGTCGACCGTGAATGCTGAATGTTTACTTTTATCTTGTTATCTTCTTTTCTTGTTGAATCAAAGTCTTTACTTGTTTGTTCTTCACTTAATCATCAATTTGAGGTTTGTTAACATTGAAGAATATAGATATGAACATATGAATAATTTTGATAAGCAATAGTATCACATGTTAATATTTTCATCATCATCAAAAGTGCACTTTTAAATGTATGACTATGTATGCACCAACAATTTATTATGTAGATTGCTTTTGGAAGAGAGTAGAAACGTTTTTTTACTCACGCCTCAAACGTGACCCATACCGTTCATCCTCACAGTTAAACATCAAGTTCAAGCAATTGAACCGTATGATAATGTCTTTTACCGGCATCTACAAATATTTGCAAAATACAAGAAAAAGCGGTCAAAGTGATGCGGACCTTATGAAAATCGCACACCAGCGTTATCGAGCGGAAAATAATGGGAATACATTTACAAAAGAACATGCTTGGGAGGCGGTACACAAAAGTCCTAAATGGACAAATGTTCCATTGATAGACACTTCGGGCTCTACATTTCGGGCTACAAAACGTAGCAAAACATCGGAGTCTTCCGATGTATGTGTTGCGGGTAGTGATGGAGATGATAATGAAGTCGAGCACGAGGAGCCTCAACGTCCCTTCGGGAGGGATAAGGCAAAAAGGGCACAATCGACTTCGGGAGGAATGGGCGCGAGTGGGTCTACTCCGGAGGATAGTGTAAACAACTTGTTGAGCCAATTAAGCACTTACAATCAAAGTGTTGGTTCGTGTAATACTTACAAGATGAAAAAGCTTGAGGTGATGGAACGAACATTGAGGGTAAAAGAGGAGGCCCAATTGGAAAAAGGTTATGCGTTTTTAATGACCCCTCACAACCACCTTACGGGAAAACTTTTAGAAATTACGAAGAAGAAAAAAGCGGCTATGGAAAAGAAATTTGAAGAATTTTACAAAGACATCTAGTTGTTTAGATGTTTTATTATTTTATATTTAATATTGATGTTTAGTAATGTTAGGATTTTTTATTATTATTTGTATTGTTTTAATTTTTAATTAATATAAAAATATTTTATTTTGTTATATTATTAAATGTATTTAAAAAAAGAATTAAAAAAAAGTGAAAAAAGTTGGGGTTAGATGGGGTGTGGACGTGTGGTACTCCACTTGAGGGTTGAAAGAAGGTATGAAAGATAAAACCGGATGTGACACAGATGTGATAGCAGGATTCACTGGGTTATGTGGGTGTGCTAAGAATGGTCTTAGTTTCTCCCCTTCTTCTTTTATCTGTATTTTTTTACAGCATCACTATTTATCTCTTTTTTTTATCTTCACATATTTCATCTTTCTTACAGGGAACTAACATCGGCAGCTTGTGTTATCTCCGGCGATTGGCAGCGGTTCCTTTTCTTCACCGGTTGGCATTAGAAAAGGGTTTGTTCTGTAAGGTTAGTTCGTTGCTGTTTTTATTGCTACATTCTGTTTATTAGGCTCCCGTTTTCCCTGCAATGTGTATTATGTTTGTAAGTTTTTCTTCTACTCATTGATTAAAAAGTAAATTAGGTTCTCATTTTTGTCTTTCTTACCTTGCACACCAACTGTTTGATGTATTGTCTTCTACTTTTTTGTTAGTTATTACCTTGCACACCAACTGTTTGATGTATTGTCTTCTACTTTTGTGTTAGTTATTAGTGTGCTCAGCAAATTACGATTAAACTATCCAACAGCAATGAAACCCAGAATTAGTTAAGCACTAAATTTTGATTGGTTGCTGGCGTTAAATCAAAGTAAAATGATGATAACAAAACAAACTTTCAACAATCAACAGGAAGAAGAAAGAAAAGTGTAAGTATGAATTAAACCTTTAAAATTGTATTCTGAAGTGAGTTGTCACTGTTGGGGACCTTTTAAAATCATCATACATTGTTTTTTGTCAGAAAGAAACAAGCATGAACAGTCCAAACTTACAAATACAACAGACCCATAAACCATGAAAACTAAAAGGAAGAATACTATTATCAAATTTTATTTAACTATTAGAAGATTAATGATTAAAAAGGAATTTAAAAAAAAGATAAAAGTTAGTTGTATGATATATATATATATATATTTAAAATTTATAATAAAAAGAAGTCCAAATTTACAGAAATAAAGCAAATCATCAGCATGGAAATCTTCCCTGTATATACACATCTTCAACTTTGCTCTTAACACTGAACTATCTCTTGAGTGCTTTAAGCCAAGAAACCTTATGACCAAACTGCAGGTTGGTTCTGTTGAGAGTTAAATGAATTTATACACATACAAACAAAATTAAGCACATAATTTGTTACTTGCATACAAGTATAGGACTAAGGTTACACATTACATATTGCTATGTATCATTCATTTGTTAAAGATTTTGACTTGCTTTTTGTCCTTAACTGTTAATGAAATCCAAGTAAATCAATTTCGCTCTTACTACATACTATTACCGTTCATGCCGATATGAGTGGCAAAAGAAAGAGTGTATCACCTCATGATGAAGCGTAGCCAGCCGGTGACTACAGGACATTTGAACCGAATGTCACTTCCGCACGACAACGCTTAAAGAGAAGACAGTTATCCAATGTCATGAGCTCAATCGACATAAATACTATACATTTACTAATCGTGCAAATGCCAGAGATTTAGTTGGGCAGAACGTTAGTTTAAACTGTCACGTACGAACTAACAACATAGAGATAAGCGAGGAAATAGAGCATCCAAGTGCAAGTAGAACTTATCCAAGAACTGCAGGTGCTCTCTTAGTTGTCTATCAACTGCCGAATTTTTTTAAAATACTATCTTTTCTTGGAAACTGTTTTGTCTCTTTTCTTATTTCATTCTCTTTCACAGACATGTCATCTACCTATATCGACATAGGTAATTGTGATTTCGTATGTGAATATTGTCATGCTACATTCTGGTATGAAGAACGTGTGAAGTGGTACAACACTGGTCAAAATGTTCGTTACTACAATTGTTGTAAAGCAGGTAGAGTTGTGTTGCCTTGTGAACGTGAACCTCCAAAATGCATAAAGAATTTATATGCGGACAAACACTTTTTAGATAATATACGAGCGTATAATCAGATGTTTAGTATGACTTCTTTCGGTGCTCATGTCGATGAGTCCATAAATTGTGGAAAAGGTCCTTATGTGTTTAAAATTTCAGGCAAAATTTACCATTGGATTGGTACCTTGTGTCCAACAGAAGGAAATCCACCTAGGTTTCTGCAGTATATATATACGATATGAAAAATGAGGTAACCAATAATGCGTTACTTTGGTGGGATAGAAGGTGATAACTTAAAACCTGAAATTGTCAAAGGATTGATCGATTTTTTCGATGCACATAACGAGTTAGTTAAGTTGATGAGGACAGCGAGAGACATATGTGAGGAGAATACTATTCCCGAGTTCAATATTAGACTATACAGTGTCGTTGGGTCTCGACAATATGACCTGCCAACTTCTGACACACTGGGTGCCATAGTGTTTGAAAATGGTCGAAGCGATGTAACTGTTTATGATGTGATCATATCTGTAAAAGATGCGAGTCCTCAAAGAATCAATAAACTACATCCATCTTACATGTCACTTCAATTCCCCTTGCTTTTCATATATGGACAACCAGGTTATCAATTATCTATGAGGTTGACTAGCCGACCCAATACTACATGTGGCCATCGTGAAATGTTAACAATGAACATGTACTACACTTACCAATTACATGACCGTCTTGACAAGTATGGCTTGATAACAAGAGCCGGTCGATTAATCCAACAATGTGGTCAATGCATATTGCAGTATAGAATTGACTACATAAGAGAGAAACAAAATAACATAAGAAATGAATATTTATTAGGATTATACGATGCAATCACACGAGGCGATCAAGATGTGACTTATGTTGGGACAAAAATATTTTTACCTGCATCTTTCACCGGGGGACCACGATATATGTATAGCAACTATTTAGATGCGTTAGCTATGTGTCGCGTACATAGAAATCCTCAATTTTTTCATTACATTCACAAGCAATGTAAAATGGCCAGATGTTACAAGGTACATGAACACATACCCGGAATTAACACAAGCAGATAGAGCTGATGTGGTTGTTCGAATTTTCCATATAAAAGTGCAACAGTTTCTTAAACTACTCAAGGATACAAAACCATTCGGCCCTGTAACAGCAGGTAAGTGTTCTTTTCAAATTCATACATCATGAACCCTGTATAAACCCCCTAAATTTATGACAACATTACTCTTTTTTCTCAGTTGTATACACTATTGAATTTCAAAAACATGGTCTTCCGCATTGCCATATATTACTTTGGGTCACACCAGAGAGGAAAATAAAGGATGCAATAGATATTGATAAATACATATCTGCAGAATTACCAGATTTCGTAACCTTAAGTCTCTTTTCACTATTAAGATAACGTTCACTACAACACAAACAGGCTATTGCGACGGAAATTTGCGACGGCAGGCATCCGTCGCAAAAAACCGCATATTTGCGACAGATTTTGCGACGGATTTGTGATGAATTTAGGCCCAAAACCAACACAACCATGTCATGAGTATTTGCGACGGAATAGCGACAGACTTGCGACGGAGATATTTGCGACGGAATGAAAGACGGCAATTTGCGACGGAAATTTGCGATCGTAGGCATCCGTCGCAAAACACTACATACTTGCGACGGATTTGCGACCGATTTGCGAAAAATTTAGGCCAAAAAACCAACACAACCGTGTCATCAGTATTTGCGATGGAATAGCGACAGACTTGCGACAGCGATATTTGCGACATAATAATAGGACGCAAGTCGGATGCAAAAATGTGAAAAATAAATTAAAAAAGTATATAATTAAATGACCCGTCGTAATTCCGACACAAAAAAAGTTATTTTGTTTTTTCAAAATGATAAAATAATTGCGTCCGTCGCGAACTATGTATATTGATATAAGATAAAAATATATTTTTTTAAATGATCCATCGCAAATCCGACACAAAAAGACGTTACGAAAAATAATAAAAGATTTCCTTATTGAGGTCTGTCACAAATCGCTCGCAAATTCTCATAATTTGTGACCAAACTTGAATTTGTTTTTCGTATTTTTTGAATAAAAAGTCGTAAAAAAACACCACCAAGCATGGATTAACTAATTTGTTACACGTGTTATGAATTGGGTGAAATAAGAGGTTTTATACATTTCTCTATTGATATGCTGGTGTGCATTTTTATACATTAACATACATATTTACGGAAATTGATATATTCTTTCTCATATAACGACATGTTCGACTATGGCGTCATGAAAATTTTAAATTTGTGTGTGTTGATATACTTATATAATAGTGTACCAAAGTGAGCATGAGTTTATTTTACGGAAAACGATTTAAAAACAAAAAAACAAGGTAAGATCCGTCACAAATCCCCGCAAATCCACATAATTTGTGACGGATTTGTGACGGACCTTGAATTTGTTTTGTGCATTTTTTGAGTAAAAAGTCGTAAAAAGACACCAACAATCTCGAATTAATGAATTTCTTATATGTGTTATCAAGTGGGTGAAGTTAGAGGTTTTATACGTTTGTCTATTCATATGCTCATGTGCGTTTTTATACGTTAACAAACATGTTTACAAAAATTAATATATAGTTCTCATACAACGGCTTGTCCAATGAGGCATGTAAGTATTTTTAAAATTTGTGTGTATGTTTATACACTTATATAATAGTGTACGAAAGAGATCATGAGTTTATTTCATGAAAAAACAATTTAAAAACTAAAAACAAGTTAAGGCCCGTCACAAATCTCTCGCAAAACTGCAGAATTTGTGACGGACCTTGAATTTGTTTTTTGTATTTTTTTGAATCAAAAGTCGTAACACGAATTAATTAATTTCTTATATGTGTTATCAAGTAGGTGTACTTAGAGGTTTTATACGTTTGTCTATTAATATGCTCATGTGCGTTTTTACTAATGTTGAAATCTCGTTTTTCATACGATACGTCCGACTCGGAAAAATAAATTTTTAAAATTTTTCATGTGTTAGTAAAATCATATAATACTCGGGAAAACAAACACGGATACCACCACTCGTTATTTAATAAGTAACAAAACCTAACATTTTTCTAAAGAATCATTGATACAACAATTTGAAAGTATAAGAACTTAAATTATTATTTAAAAAGGGTAAAATAGTCATTTCCTTAACGTTTCTCCTATTATTTTTAATGGTGAATGACTAAATATTTACAAAACTTAAACCACGGTGACTATTGATACAATTTCAAAAACTAAATAAAAAAAACTGAAATCTTATGCAAATCACGTAAAATTTTTGTAATTTACTCTAAGGGCAAATTGTACGAAAATACAACAAACTATGCCTATATTGCCATTGTATACAACCAACTTCATTTTTTATCAAAAATACAAACAACTTTAAATTTTTGTTCATTGTATGCAACTGGTAACCTGATTATCAGGTTACCGGTAATTTCTTTTTTTTTTAAATTTTTTTTAATTAGAATATTCATATGTTCTTGGTTTTCGTTAAGGTATTCTTCAAACTTTCATTCAATAGTTGTTGATGAAGAACTATCAAAACAAAATCTTGAAGCAACAAATCTTGAAACAACCAATTACAAATCTTGAAGCAACAAATCTTGAAGCAACAAATCTGGAACACACTACCACCGCCGTCACCTTCAACCCACCACCACCGCCCTCAAGCCTTCAAACGCTACCACCGTTGTCACCTTCAATCCACCACCATCTCCGCCGTCACCTACAACCCACCACCACTGCATCTCCATTCGAAACCCTAATCAACAACACCACCGTCGAACGCCACCACCACCGTCACCTACAACCCACCACCACTGCATCTTCATTCGAAACCCTAATCAACAACACCACCGTCAAACGCCACCACCGCCGTCACCTACAACCCACCACCACTACATCTCCATTCGAATACCCAGATCTGCGAAAACTGAACCAAGAAGAATACCCAGATCTGCGAAACAACACCCTAATCAAACTAGGAATCAACCTTAATCAACAACACCCTAATACCCAGATCTTCCAAATCTTAAGCCAAAACCCCCAAATCGGGACTTATATCGATGAGCAAAGTTGATGAAGAAACTTTGCCCCAGTTGAGTTGATGAAGAAACTCATTTGAGATGAACGCATGCCCCTGTTGAGTTGATGAAGAAACCCATTTGGCATAAAATAATAAACTAATAATAAAATAATTAACTTAATAACTTCAAGATAGTTGCCCAGAAATTAAAAAAAATAAAAGAACTTGTCGCCGAAATCTGGAAATACTTGCTTGAATATGAAAATGGTTGCCGGAAACCGGTTGGTTTAAGGTGACCTCTAATAGCAGGTCACCTTGCATACAATGAACAAAAATTTAAAGTTGTTTGTATTTTTTAATAAAAAACGAAGTTGTATGCATACAATGACAATATAGACATAGTTTGTTGTATTTTCGCGTAATTTGCCCTATACTCTAATATATAAAAAAAATGTTTTTACACTTTAAGTACTGCTTAACACTTTTTATATTAAAAAAGCTCTATCATCCAAATCACGTCCTCTCCACTTTCGTGTTTCGATTGGGACTTATTTTCTAATTTCTTCTATTATTATTACGGTATAAAAGTAAAAGTTGGCCATCCCAACAAATTTAAAAATAATTTATTAATTTTTTGGCTTCTTTGCATAATAAAATTTGTTTATTTAGATGTTTGAATTTAAAAAATTAAGTACAAAAAAAAAATAAACGATTAAATATATAAAATCTATTAAAATGGAACGTTCGTGAATTAAAAAAATTTGCAATCGAAACATTCTTAGTTTAAATTTTAATTATAATTTTATATGTACGTTTTCCTTATTTTTTCCAAATCCATATTTTACTATTTCTACTAACAACCGCTACTTAAATATAACATGATTGTATTTTTGTTTATTCTAATGGTCTTTTTTTAATAATACAACTGGCTTGAAACCTTTAATAATGATATATACTTGACTAAACTAATTTATATCACTTCTAAAAACTATGTTAATATTTTTTTTTTCATACTAACAAAACACCACCTAAAACATTGTTGACTTCTTTAAAAGTTCGTATGGTCATTTTTATATAGAACAGCAGGCATGAAATCCTTTTGTAAGGATAAATAAATACCAAGTTGATATAAGCGATGTTAAAAGAATATATGTTGTTAATAATATTAAGTTCGGTGTTGTTATACTTACATACTTCATTAGTGATAGGTAATTTTGTTATTTCAGTATTTACTCATTAAAAAGGAATATGAGTACGACAATACTTAACTTAATTGTTACATCAATACACATCCTTTTTCTATAAACAATTACATAACCATAAGATAACAAAAAAATGGACATTTTTTCTAATGAGTGTAATTTTAAAATAAAAGCCGGCCATGTTGAAAAATAATATTTTTTGTTTGTTGATGTTGCGTTTTCATTGTATTTATTGGGTTTAGGGAGTATGATGCGATGCAGGTAGTAACATTTCTTTAATCTTTATTTAGATACTGTTATTTAGCAGTTACATACTAAAGTATTAAACCCAAATATCATGGGTTTTAGTATTAAAAGGGCCAACTTGTAAGAAAAAAAAACTACTAAAACGAGCAAAAGGTTCAAAGTTTTTTTGATTTAAAAATCATTCTTAACGTCCATATGAAGTGACATAATTTTTCGGACTGGTCTATTTAGAGATCCAAGATTTTAAGTGAGCGATCTACAAAAAAACTCAAAAGATAAAGAGTATCGTTAATTTATTCACATTAGTTCGACTGAATCACTGGTTTTACAAATATTTATCCACTTTGTTAGATATTTTTTTTTCACATAGCTGTTCGTTCGTAGAATTTTTTTCACATAGCCGATTAAATATATAAAATCTATTAAAATGGAACGTTTAAGAGGAATAGCCGAATAGGTGAGATCTTTTACTTCTCCTCTTTTGATCTACTCGTGAATTAAAAAAAATTGCAATCGAAACATTCTTAGTTTAAATTTTAATTATAATTTTATATGTACGTTTTCCTTATTTTTTCCAAATCCATATTTTACTATTTCTACTAACAACCGCTACTTAAATATAACATATATGATTGTATTTTTGTTTATTCTAATGGTCTTTTTTAATAATACAACTGGCTTGAAACCTTTAATAATGATATATACTTGACTAAACTAATTTATATCACTTCTAAAAACTATGTTAATATTTTTTTTTCATACTAACAAAACACCACCTAAAACATTGTTGACTTCTTTAAAAGTTCGTATGGTCATTTTTATATAGAACAGCTGGCATGAAATCCTTTTGTAAGGATAAATAAATACCAAGTTGATATAAGCGATGTTAAAAGAATATATGTTGTTAATAATATTAAGTTTGGTGTTGTTATACTTACATACTTCATTAGTGATAGGTAATTTTGTTATTTCAGTATTTACTCATTAAAAAAGAATATGAGTACGACAACACTTAACTTAATTGTTACATCAATACACATCCTTTTTCCATAAACAATTACATAACCATAAGATAACAAAAAAATGGACATTTTTTTCTAATGAGTGTAATTTTAAAATAAAAGCCGGCCATGTTGAAAAATAACATTTTTTGTTTGTTGATGTTGCGTTTTCATTGTATTTATTGGGTTTAGGGAGTATGATGCGATGCAGGTAGTAACATTTCTTTAATCTTTATTTAGATACTGTTATTTAGCAGTTACATACTAAAGTATTAAACCCTAATATCATGGGTTTTAGTATTAAAAGGGCCAACTTGTAAGAAAAAAAAAACTACTAAAACGAGCAAAAGGTTCAAAGTTTTTTTGATTTAAAAATCATTCTTAACGTCCATATGAAGTGACATAATTTTTCGGACGGGTCTATTTAGAGATCCAAGATTTTAAGTGAGCGATCTACAAAAAAACTCAAAAGATAAAGAGTATCGTTAATTTATTCACGTTAGTCCGACTGAATATCACTGGTTGTACAAATATTTATCCACTTTGTTAGATATTTTTTTTTTCACATAGCTGTTCGTTCGTAGAATTTTTTTCACATAGCCGATTAAATATATAAAATCTATTAAAATGGAACGTTTAAGAGGAATAGCCGAATAGGTGAGATCTTTTACTTCTCCTCTTTTGATCTACTCGTGAATTAAAAAAATTTGCAATCGAAACATTCTTAGTTTAAATTTTAATTATAATTTTATATGTACGTTTTCCTTATTTTTTCCAAATCCATATTTTAATATTTCTACTAACAACCGCTACTTAAATATAACATATATGATTGTATTTTTGTTTATTCTAATGGTCTTTTTTAATAATACAACTGGCTTGAAACCTTTAATAATGATATATACTTGACTAAACTAATTTATATCACTTCTAAAAACTATGTTAATATTTTTTTTCTCATACTAACAAAACACCACCTAAAACATTGTTGACTTCTTTAAAAGTTCGTATGGTCATTTTTATATAGAACAGCAGGCATGAAATCCTTTTGTAAGGATAAATAAATACCAAGTTGATATAAGCGATGTTAAAAGAATATATGTTGTTAATAATATTAAGTTAAGTGTTGTTATACTTACATACTTCATTAGTGATAGGTAATTTTGTTATTTCAGTATTTACTCATTAAAAAGGAATTTGAGTACGACAACACTTAACTTAATTGTTACAGCAATACACATCCTTTTTCCATAAACAATTACATAACCATAAGATAACAAAAAAATGGACATTTTTTCTAATGAGTGTAATTTTAAAATAAAAGCCGGCCATGTTGAAAAATAACATTTTTTGTTTGTTGATGTTGCGTTTTCATTGTATTTATTGGGTTTAGGGAGTATGATGCGATGCAGGTAGTAACATTTCTTTAATCTTTATTTAGATACTGTTGTTTAGCAGTTACATACTAAAGTATTAAACCCAAATATCATGGGTTTTAGTATTAAAAGGGCCAACTTGTAAGAAAAAAAACTACTAAAACGATCAAAAGGTTCAAAGTTTTTTTGATTTAAAAATCATTCTTAACGTCCATATGAAGTGACATAATTTTTCGGACGGGTCCATTTAGAGATCCAAGATTTTAAGTGAGCGATCTACAAAAAAACTCAAAAGATAAAGAGTATCGTTAATTTATTCACGTTAGTCCGACTGAATCACTGGTTGTACAAATATTTATCCACTTTGTTAGATATTTTTTTTCACATACCTGTTCGTTCGTAGAATTTTATGAAGCTTGATGGAATTGTAGTTATAATTCATTATATTATCCTTATGTTAAAATTTCTTAATAAATTTAGGATTCTAAAAAATCCAAACATTTCTTAAGTTTAATATATACGCTATTTATTTGGATAGATGAAATCTCGTTCCATTCCTTGAAGATGTTGTAAAAGAAAATATATCTTATAGTACTACCGATCACAAACATCTACTACCACTAATGGTACGCCAATACCCTTAGAGAGAGAGAGTGAATAATCCTAATCCTTTCATAAAAACCTACAAATGACGTTTTAAAACGAATTGTTGAGATCTTTTCTAGTTCTCCTCTCCTGATCTTGACTATATTATTAAAAGTAGAGTAAATTACATTTTTGACCTCGTGGTTGCGCTATTAGTTGGAAAGCCTAGTTATAGTCTACAGTTGTATTGTCCTCTACCGAAGCAGAGTATATGACGATTACACAAGCTATTAAGGAGGCTATTTGGTTAAAGGGGTTACTTGGAGAACTCGATGATGCAATTAAGGTTAGCACGGTGTTCACTGATGATCAAAGTGTTATTTTCTTGAGTAAAGATTAGATGTTTCATGAATGAACAAAACACATTGATATTTGATATCATTTTGTGTGGGATATCATTGCTAAAGGTAATTTTCTTATAAGCAAGATTGATACAAATTATATCATTTTGGACTTGGTGGGTGTTTCTGTTCGCAAGTGAGCCCCATGGGCTTTTCGTGGAGAAGGTATTATTATTTTTCAGAATCAGTTTGTTCTCTACATGATGATTGCATATATTCTTTTGATGCTTTAGAGTTTGATGAGATGTTGGTGATTTCCGTTTCGTTTGATTATGAAGAAAAAGCTCTCATGTTATTTTGATGACTTGTTTCATTTGAAGTCAAGATATATATTATTAAAAGTTGTGTAAGTGCTTATACTTGAGGGGGGTATTTTTGACAAGTTATGAACTTGAATTAATATCTTGTAAAACCGATGTGTGGCTACGTGAATTGATGAGCACAAAAAATTAAAATCTCAATTTCACTCTCTCTCGCATTACGTATGAACGTAAGCACCAATAAAATTAATTAAGGTTTAATCACTAATCACTATTCATCATTATAGCTTTGTAATTTTTTCTATTTTTAAGTTGTAAAAGCTGCAATATTATAGTGGATTGATTATCGGTCTCCTCCGTCTATGGTTTTTCTGTTTTGCGTTTTTCACGTAAATCCCTGTGTCTCTCGCTTTTAATTAGTTCATTAATTTATTGTTTGTGAGTGATTATTATTGGTTGATTGATCATATTCCAGTAAAACTTTTAGAGCTTCCCGGGCTCTAGGCTCCACAACGTGCACTCTTCCATCTTCAGCTGGTCTATTCTGCACTCCCCCAGCAGCATTCGTCCGTCTGAACATTGGGTAATATTAGTTGGGTAACTTGGTTTGATATTATTCTAATTAATTTTGATTCTAGTCGTATAAAATTGATTAGGGAGAAATTAGTGGCGTCAATTTTTATCTCCGCCTTTTACTACAGGATGAAATACGTAGTTGGAAGGCCGAGGCCATCTTTAAATTCAATGGCGCAAATGGAAGATCTGATCATCATTTTTCTATGGTTTGAAAATTACGTGGAACCAGTGTTATAAAAGGCGAGCCATAGTGTCACCAAGGCGTAAGGTGTGGCTCTGCCTTTACGAAATGACCTAGACATGAGTGTTAGGTATGACGCATACCAAGGCTTGCCAAGGCGCGTCTTTACGCGCAAAATGACAAGTTTTTCACGTGCGTTGAACTTTTACAAATTTGTATTTTATAATTTGTATATTATGTTACTTTGCTCCTCTTTCGAGCAACTTTGTGTATCTTGTTTTGTTTTTTTTGAAATGCAAGCTTGATTACTTTCTTCAAAACTCAATTGTACACATCATCTGGGTGCTTTACACATAATGACTGCCTTACACATAATGACTCTGAATCTCTGATCACAACTTAATACCTAGCACCCATACATGTATAAATAAACAATATACACACAAAGAGGGTTTTACACTACTCGAAGCTGCTAGACTTCAACCTCTTCATGGAGTCGATCATTAACCCAGAAGTCAGAATATGACCCATCTTCCAAGCCCCACATTACAAAAAAAGAGGGATTTTGCGGCGACATATGTCGTCGCTAAAAGTTAACATGTCGCCGCTAAATGTTTTTTGCAACGAGATGTCGCCACAAAAGAGTTCGTAAATGACATAAAGGAAGGAAACAAAACCCTATATCGCCTAAGGCTTTTTGCGGCGACACATGGCTTTTAGCGGTGACACCCTATATTAATTAAATAAAGAAATAGAAAATAGTTTAGATTAAATAAAGAAAATAGAAAATACCTTTAGCGGCGACCCTTTTGCGGTGACATAAGGATTTTAGCGGCGTCGTCCAATATTTTAGGTGGGAAAAAATCCCACCATGGTTTTCGGTGGGCAAAAAAGGTGGGAATACACTTTAGCGGCTTAAAAAAGGTCATGACTTGTAGGACTTGAAGCTTAACCTCGCCGCTAGCTACACTAGATCTTACGTTGTTTAGAACCATGCTTGGAACTTATCATATCGTGGTAAGCTATGGCAGATCAAAATTGTGTTCTTTTTCAAATAAATGTGGATGTACATTGGATCCATGGTTAAATTATGGTCAGATAATGCTTCTGAATTGGGTGTACGACTTCAAGACACATTCCCTAGATTATATCATTTGCATGGAAGATTATAATATAATAAATGAATTAATAATTTTATTGAATGAAGGATTAGGTCGAATTAATCAGATTAATTTGTTGAGTTGGGAATGGGGCAAAAAAGGTTTGTTTTCTACATAAAAAGGTTTGTATTCATCTTGTTTCACAACTTTGTTACGCTATATTCAATGTGTGTGCTAGTACCCTTTAAAGTGAACTTATTTGCATGGCGATTACTTTTTTTTTACAGTAAAAAAATAAATTATGCTAGGAGGTAGTTTCAACATTATTATTATCCCGTCTAATAATCAATAATTTAATTAAAATACCAAGTCAAATCTTCAAACAAGATGATAGAAAAATTAATGACAAACAAGTTGAAAAAAACAAGTAGGACTATAACACCATCTAGACTAAACAAGAGAATTACACTTTGATCTAAATTTAATCTATGTAATTATAAGATGTAACCTGAACCTCAATAATCATCCTGGCTACAATAAAACTTAAATCATTAAAAACAACGTACTTCGCTCCTTTATTTCCATATAAAGTATAAACCACAAACTACTTCATGGCTTGCATGAATGTTTTTACTTTTTGTTTTTTGTATTTTTTAATTACCTATCTCCACCAAGTTGAGTAGTAATTGATCTAGGAAAGAATAATGTCCAACATCAATTTTACACCAAGCCAACACCCGGCCAGTTCCAAATATCCTTCATCTTTGAACAACCAATAAATAATTGTTCAATTGTCTCATCCTCGTGATTATATATATATATATATATATATATATATATATATATATATATATATATATATATATATATATGTAATAAAGCTGTTAAATGAGATGAATTACCATGAGCATTCAAATTTGTACGAGTACGGGGATATGCCTCAACGGAAGTCCCCAAAATAAGCCATTGACTTTCGGAAGAAGCTATTTATTCCAACACTTTGACCGGTTAGTGGCACAACTAAAATGCTTTACTTCAGACCCCCTCCCATCCTCATTCATTATTAATGGTAATTCTTAAGATTTAACAGAAAATGCTTTACTTCAGACCCCCTCCCATCCTCATTCATCTGCTTTACATAATATGATATGTTGCATTCATTTTCAAAGCCCCCAGTTCGATAATAAGTTAAAATCCTCTTAAGGTGCACATGAGAGTAAATCACCGCATCATCTATATTAATATATTTTATTTGTATAAGTATGATATTATAATATTTAAAATTAGGGTAAACATTAATTATATTTTTAAGTTAAATAAAGGTGTATAGGAAATTCTGCATAAATGTTTAATGACTAAACCTTTTGTTATAAGAACTATATATGTATATAATTTAAGTCAATAAAAAATATTGTAAAATAATAAAAAAAAGCATATCAGAAATACATTTAAATAACACTACAAGGAAAATCGCTTTCAGGGAGGACAATTGTTCTCGCGAAAGGTGGAAAAGTCGTCGCAGAAAGTCTATCGCGAGGACATTTCGTCGCCAAAAAGTCGTCGCGGAAAGATCGTGTCGGAAAACTTTTGGCGAGGACATTTATCGTCGCGAAAGGTTAGCGAGGACAACGTCGTCGCAAAAAACTGAATATTAAAAATAAAGCGAAGTTAATATAATTACTTTTCGCGAGGACAAAGTCCTCCCAAAAAATTATTTTTATTATTTTATTTAATTTTTTAAAAGTTTTAGCCACGAAAATGTCCTCGCGAAAAGTCATTTTATATATATTTTTTAATTTCTTATGGAGGTTTTGGCGAGGACATTGTCCTCACGGAAGGTTTTTTTAAATTTTAAATTTTAAATTTTTATTATTAATTACCTGCAGTTTTTATAATAAATTTAAAACGCTGAAACATTTTAAATACATGTTTTCAGAAAATAAGCTACTTAAATATATTACACCAATATATAATCGTCAATGAGTATTTTTTTTACAAACTAGTTTAATGTAAGGTTAACACAATATAACTACTCATCATCCGACTCTTCCTCATCCATGTCGTTACCGTCATCGTCTTCTGTATTCGTCATTGGAGACGAAATCGGTTGAAAGTCGGGAATTGGAATCCCAGCTTGTTTTAGTGCATCAAATACGATTCCAAAATTGGCATTACTCATAGCATTTTGCTGACGCAACATTTCATCCACCTCAGCTTGTGTATAAACTCTTTCTTTTGGTGGTTGGTAGGTTGGAATATATGCAGCAGTGGGTAGTTTTTTGCCTCGTCTACGGTTATGTCCACGACGTTCCTCTAATACTTGCGAAAGTATTTGTTCGTCTATTAGGGGATTTGAACTCCCGGCTTGACTTTCCCGCAGTTGCTCCATTTGTTGCTGTGTAATTAAGAAAGTTCAAATTGTTATAATTAATAATGTGTTATATAAAATATAAAATTTCGACAGCATAACGACTGTAAAATGAATAATCCATAATTTTACCTGTGTGAAAAATTCACATAAGATATTTATTCAACTTCCCAAGTAAACATAACAGTCAACAAAATCTATAAATGACTACAAACTTAGTAGTAAAACTTCAACATATCAAGATTGTAAAACTAAATACAATATAATCATAAAAAGTCGTTCACCAAGATCGTAATACATACACAAACACACACACACACACAAAAGTAAACAAACATTTACATAAATAAACTTTAATACACACACACACATAAGTAAACTAAAAATAGATGCTTACGTGATCACTTTGAGCAATCGGGTTGACATATTCGTTGTTTCCAACGATGTATGTGGTTCCCGATCTCAACAAGCGTACCCCAGTCCTGGTTATCATTACTAAGATAAGAGTAAAACCATTACCTAAATGTTGTATATAAAAACCTTAAAAATCTATATATTTTAATAAAAGAAAATTTATAAATATAATTTTATCAATTTACTACTTTCTTTTATAAAAAAAAATATTAATCAGATTTACTAAAACAAAACTAAAGTTAATTATTTAATAAGTTACAAAAACTAATTTTTGTCTAAAGAATCATTAAAACAACAATTTCAAAGTATAAGAACTAAAATTATTATATGAAAAAGGATAAAATATTCATGACCTGTTATCGTTTCTAAACCACGGTGACTATTGATATAATTTTTAAAACTTATAAAAAAACCTGAAATTTATGTAAATTATGTAAAAAAAAGTGTAATTTACTTTAATATATAAAAAAAATGTTTTTACACTTTAACCAACGCTTTAACACTTTTTATATTAAAAAAAGCTCTATCATCCAAATCACCTCCTCTCCACTTTCGTCTTTCGATTGGGACTTATTTTTTAATTTCTTCTATTATTATTACAATATAAAAGTAAAAGTTTGTCATCCCAACAAATTCAAAAATAATTTATTAATTTTTTTGGCTTCTTTGCATAATAAAATTTGTTTATTTAGATGGTCGAGTTTAAAAAATTAATTATAAAAAGAATAAAAGATTAAATATATAAAACCTATTAAAATGGAGCGTTTAAGAGGAATAGGTGAGATCTTTTACTTCTCCTCTTTTAATGTACTCGTGAAATTAAAAAAAATTGCAATCGAAACATTTTTAGTTTAAATTTTAATATTAATTTTATATGTACGTTTTCCTTAATTTTTCCAAATCCATATTTTACTGTTTCTTTTTTTTATAAGATAAAAAAAAGTTCATATTTTACTATTTCTACTAACAAACGCTACTTAAATCTAACATGATTGTATTTTTGTTTATTCTAATGGTATTTACAACTGGCGTGAAACCTTTTATAATGATATATACTTGACTAAACTAATTTATATCACTTCTAATTACTATGTTAATATTTTTTTCATACTAACAAAACACCACCTGAAACATTGTTGACTTCTTTTAAAATTCTTATGGTCATTTTTATATAGAACAGCTGGCATGAAAACCTTTTGTAAGGATAAATAAATACCAAGTTAATATAAGCGATGTTAAAAGGATATATGTAATTAGCAATATCTAAGTTAGGTGTTGTTATACTTACATACTTTATTAGTGATAAGTAATTTGTTATTTCAGTAATTATTTATTAAAAAGGTATGTGAGTGCAACAACACCTAACTTAGTGTAACACCGCGATTTTCGAAAAAAACAGATTTTTCTTTTTAAATTATAAATAATTCAAGAATCCAAACTGCGTGGATCCGTTTGTAAACTCAAATTATACCAAACCTGTTTTTCAAATTATCCTATGCAGCGGAAAACATTTAAAGTGGCTATAATTACAACCAAAATTAGCCACGACATACAAAAAGACTGTTGGTGTTACTAAAATTGTCCACCGACCACATAAATAAATACATACAGACATAAGTAGTAAAATAAGTGTTCCTCAAAAAACATATTAATAACCAGCAAGTACCCAAGCTCACGCGCCTAAGTATCACCTGCAATCATGGGGAGAGTATCTGTTAGCTATTTAAAGCTAGTGAACATAAGATAGCATAATCAGTAATATAAACATATCACATATCACATATCAATTATCAGATAGTGCTATCCTAGCATCTCGCGATGAGTTGGCACAGCCAGAAGGAAGCATAATCTTGCAGGGTAGCTAACTCGGCTCAACGCTCCTAACTGGGGAAACCAAACACATCAACCGCGCGGGTGGGTGAGCGGGTAGCGGTCCACCGTTGCGTTTCAGGCCAAAGCCTTCATGGGGTACAACAATAAGTCGATCCCCATCCTGCTCGGGGAACGCTGGGTTTGCAACCCCAGGTAGTTGACGGTTATCATCGACCTGCAGGTCTCAAAGCGCCCCAGCTCACTGGCCCCGTTCAAGGACTATAACCAGCCCCCCTTATCTCGGATCCGATCATAAACACATAACTGACCCATTACGGGCCTCATAGCGCGCATATCATAACCATATAATATCCATGGTTAAATTCATATATGCTTATTGCATAATCATAATCATATCATAAATCATGGTTCAATTGTTACGTGTGTTATGCATAAACATAGCATACATCAAGGTTAATTTCATTTCATGGAATTACTAACACATATTGATAACATGTAACACGGTTATATTAATTCTTATGTTATCCTATACTCACCTGAGAGGCTAAAGCAAACAAATATAATGATCGTCTCGATCGTCTGGGTCGTTCGGTTCACCTATAAGATAAGACTCATGTTTAGTCACTTCACACAAGTACAATAACTAATATAACTAATATAAATCCCCTAATGATGCCATTAGACTAATTAGAATCCTAAACGAGCATCCCGTACGATAAAACGTCGAAAAACAGCAAAGAAACAACGCACTGTGGCTGGTGGGGCCCCATGTGATCTGGTTAGGCCCCATGCGATCGCAAGGGATATGCATGCGATCGCAAGGCACCCTATGCGACCGCATGGGAAATCCATGCAATCGCAAAGCCCCGCAGAACAGTCCAGTGTCATTTTTCCAGCCCCTGTTCAGTCCTTATGCACACCAAACTCAATTTCCAGCATTCCAAATCAATTTCCAGTGATTCCATATTGTTTTAGGTATCACAATGAATCCAAAAACATACATATAACAATCTCTAATCAAAGATTCAAGGTTTGGGATCAAAATCTCCATTTTGACCCATTTGGTGATTATTACTTAAACTCAATCAAAACTAACATTTAATCTATGATTCTTACTTCAAATCATCAGTAGTAACTATAAGAACTAATTACAACAATAAAATCCATCATTTGATTACTAATTCGGGTTTGACCCGTTTTGACCTAAAACTCAAAAACTAAGAACATGAAGGAGATGTACTTACAAAGAGGAAGGAGATGATTAGTCTTGGATTATGAACAGATTAAAACTTGTATTTGCATCAGAGATTGAAGATTGCTGGATTTCTCTTTCTTGATTTTACTTCAAAGGTTCAAGAACACAAGAGGAAAGAATGAAGTGTGTGTGTTTTGAGTATGCGTATCTGTGTGTTTGTGTAGATAAGGAGATTGAACCGACCCTGAGTTCTAATTTATCCATAAGGGGTATTTTGTTCCCCTTCTCAACTTACAACTTAATACCCGCCTACCAGTTTCAACTAACGGGGATATTTCCGGAATCCTTATTCAAAACTATTTACTAATATACTAGTTTTATTCATTTTCGTTATTATTTTAATATCACCGTTCCTTATTCGTTTTTATAATAATTTAATATTAACTTAATTAAATAAATTCTAATATCTATTATTAAATTCTAGATTCTAAAGCACCAATAGTATATATACAATTAGGTCCTTTTTGAGGATGTTACACTTAGTTACAGTAATACATATCTTTTTTCCATAAACAATTACGTAACAATAAAATAACAAAAAATATAGTCATTTTTCTAATGAGTGCAATTATAAAATTAAAGCCTGTCATGTTAAAAAAGAACTTTTTTTGTTTGTTAATATTGCGTTTTCATTGTATTTTTTGGGTTTAGGGAGTATGATTCGAGACAGGTAGTAACATTTCTTTAGTTAGATACTGTTGTTTAGAAGTTACATACTAAAGTATTAAACCCAAAAATCATGGGTTTTAGTACTAAAAGGGCCAACTTGTAAAAAATATACTAAAACAAGCAAAAGGTTCAAATTTCTTTTAATTTTAAAATCATTTTTTAATGAGACCATATGAAGTGAAATAATTTTTCGGACGTGACTAGGTAGAGATCAAAGATTTTAAGTGAGCGATCTACAAAAAAACTCAAAAGATAAAAAGTATCGTTAATTTATTCACGTTATTCCGACTGAATCACCGTGATGTAAAGCAATAAATTACAACTCAAAACACTACTTTGTGGTTATTTTTTAATAGTTAGGAAGACAATTTATGTCTTGTTCTTTTCTGTTTATCGAAGTTCCGGTTATGGACGAAACCATGTTGTTTCTTCAATATAATAGGAATTACCGAGATATAATAGCAGTATTAGCAATGCTGTGAATGTGTCAAGTACTCAAGTTGCTAGACCATGTAAAAAGTGTGCTTGTTTATTTCTGTTTCCTGCAGCTCTTATTGGGCATGTAATCGCTATACATCCAAATAGTGATGGCAATTATAAGTTTACAAAGTAGTGTTTTGAGTTGTAATCCCTTTCTTCCTTTATTCGATCTGGGTATGGGACCGAAAGGGTCGGTTCAAGTAATCCTAATTCAGGGGTTAGTTGTTCTTCAAATTATTTAGCAATAGCTTGATTCAGAAACCTTAAACCACTAATGTTGGTGTTACTTTGCTCATCTTATGTTTGTTTTTATTGGTCTTTGTTTATTTTGGATCAAACCACGAATTAGAGGGAGATACCATTTAGCAAACTATCAGCTATATGGAAGAAGAAACTTATAACTTATAATGTCGTGGCGGTTACGGTTATTTTAGCCGATTCACTTTCATATATGCTAGTTTCAACAACTCTGTTCTTTATATTTCTTCTTAAATGCTTGGCTTGTAGTAGGTATCTGGTTAACAGCTTTACGTATAAGCATATGGCTTTTAACTAAATGGTTTCAACTTCAACCAATTAATAACTGATAGACAAGGCCGTGTAATTAACACATAGGCAGATATATCATTAACTGTGCTAACCATATATAAAAGTTATATATGAACGTAATGCTCATAATTTACCTCTAGACTTAGCTTCTATAGAAGCTTCATCTAGAAATGGATAAGATTCTTCGGATTCCTTGATCTGGGTAAATCACGTGGCAGTCAATCAATTTTTCATTAATTAAGTTCATTGTACGTGTGCGCACTCATAAATGGTCATGCGATGGTGAGTTGAAGATGAAACCCGAGAATAACTAGTGTTTTTATTTTTGGATGGAATTGATAGTAAAAATTGCGAAGCATCACTAATAATAATGACGCGAGTTTGTGCTTGTGTGTTTAAGTTAGGAAAATTGTGGGAGTGTGTGTGTTGTGGTTGAAACGAACGAACAATCAAAAACGACTTGATTAAATGAAAAATTGATCACGAACCAACAAAGATTGATAAATACTCAAACCTCTATTAATACTCTATTATGAACTTCAAGAAATACAAGAAAGAAACTTATTACAAAGGAATGAATTTGTAAAATGAAACTGATCTGATACTTGAAACTAGAGAAGGATGATCCTTATATAGATGATAGGTCCTGACCTACAACTGTGACAACTTTTAACAACCTATTTAACAATATTTGGAACTTACACAAACACCCCTTTGACTTAGGGTAAGTCACACAAAGACCCCACAAAACTCCACCTTGACTTAAGCAAAATCACACTAGCATTCCAATTACCAATATTAAGCAAATTTAAACAATGCCGGAACTTCATCTCTGGAACAACCTTTGTCAACGTGTTAGTTGGGTTCTCTCTAGTTCCAACCTTCACCACCTTAATCCGCGACTTTGACCGGATGAAATGATATCGAACGTCTATATGCTTCGTTCGATCGTGAAAGACTTGATATTTAGCTAGACTTATCGCGCTCATACTATCACAATGAACCAGAACTTTATCTTGATGAATACCAAGATCACCCACAAGACCTTTCAACCAAATTGCTTCTTTCGCAGCTTTTGTCAAAGCTATTTACTCAGCTTCGGTGGTTGATAGTGCAACTGAAGGTTGTAGCGTTGCCTTCCAACTAACCACAGCTTCTCTCCAAGTGTGAATACATAATCTGTTAACGACCTTCGTCTATCCAGGTTTGCTGTGTAATCAGAATCTGAGTACCCGGTAACAACACATTCTGTATTACCCCTATAGATGAGACCAACATCTGAAGTACCTTTTAAGTACCTAAAGATCCTTTTTACTGCCATCCAGTGATCCTTCTTTGGATTAACCATAAACCTGGACACCACACTAACTGAATGAGCTAGGTCCGGCCTTGTACAAACCATGACGTACATTAAGCTTCCAACCGCACTAGAATAAGGAACGTTCGACATGTACTCATCATCACCTTCTGCTCCAGGAGAATGCACCACTGATGGTCTAAGACTTAATGATGAAGGATTACTTATCGGTTTTGCATAAAACATACCAAAACATTGTGACACCTTCTCTACATAACTCTTTTGAGACCAAAACAGCTTATTGTCCTTCCTATCTCTCAGAATCTCTATCCCCAATATCTTTCTAGCCGGTCCCAAGTCCTTCATCTCAAACTTAGAACTAAGATGATTTTAAGCTTGATTACTTCAGCCAACTCCTTTAAAGCTATCAACATATCATCAACATACACAAGGAGATATATCATTGCTCCATCCTTCAACTTCCGAAGGTACACACAACAGTCATAAAAACTCTTTACAAACCCATGCTTGATCATAAAAGTATCAAAACATTTGTACCATTGCCTTGGAGATTGCTTTAACCCATACAGCGACCTCCAAAGCAAAAACACCATGTCCTCCTTTCCCTATTCTAAGAAACCTTCTGGTTGAGCCATGAAAATTTCCTCTTCCAGATCACCATGAAGAAACACCGTCTTCACATCTAGTTGTTCCAGCTCGAGATCATCATGAGCTACTAACGACAACACACGAATGGACGTGTGACGAACCAACGGAGAGAAAATTTCATTGTAATTAAGACCTTCCTTCTGACTATACCCTTTAGACACAAGTCGTGCTTTGTAACGTATAGCTTCGGACCCTTCCAAGCTAACCTTCTTCTTAAAGATCCACTTACATCCCACGACTATCCTACCTTTAGGAAACTTCACAAGAACCCAGGTTCCATTCTTATGAAGAGACTCAATCTCCTCAGTCATTGCCCCATCCACAAACCTGCTTCCTTCGAGACTATTGCTTCACCATAAATCCCTGGTTCATCGGAATTATCAACCTCCTCTGCCATTTGCAAAGCATATGAAACAATATCCTCAAAACCATATCTAACTGGAGGTTTAACCTTCCTTCTTGATTGATCTCTAGCCAACGAAAAACTTTGGTCAGCTCCCTGGTCATCTCCACCTTCATCTTGTAAACCAACGTCTACATCCTCCTGTGTACCTACCTCCCGAGGTTGGTCTTGACCTTCCACGGACCTTCCTCCACTATGTCCATCATCCCACTTTGCATCCATCTTTACAAACTTACTTTGAACATTACCATCAAGGTCCATATCTTCTACAGCCGACTCCATGTCAAGCCCATCAACCTCCACCTTCTTAGATACACCCTTTTGTGAGACCAGTGACTTCTCAGCAAAAGTTACACCCCTACTCAGAATTACCTTCTTTTCAGATGATCTATATTTGATAGCCCTTTACTTCACTACCATATCCCATAAAAACTCCTTTCTTAGTCATTGGCTCTAGCTTTCCGTCATTAACATGATAATAGGCTGGACATCCAAAAACTCTCAGCCCTTGATAATCTGGTGGACTTCTGGACCATACCTTAATGAGAGTTTTACAATCAATTGCAGTTGCTGGTGAACGATTGATAAGGTAGCAAGCAGTGTTTACAGCTTCTGCCTAGAAGCTCCGACTCAAACCAGCATTTGACAACAAACAACGAGCATGTTTCAACAACGTTCTATTCATCCGCTCTGCTACTCCGTTTTGTTGGGGTGTGTGTCACACCGTCCTATGTCTTGCGATTCCATGCTCCTCACAAAACCCATCAAACTCCTTCGAGCAGAAATCTAACCCATTATCGGTTCTTAGACGTTTGATCCTTCGTCCCGTTTGGTTTTCAACCAACGTCTTCCAGTTCTTGAACCCTTCGAAAGACTCGCTTTTATTCTTCAAGATAAACACCCAAGTCATTATTGAATAATCATCAATGATTGATAAAAAATAACGACCACCTCCGAGCGATGAAACTCTTGCTGGTCCCCAACAATCGGCATATAGGTACTCCAACATTTCCTTGGTTTGATGTACGAATGTTGCAAAACTTGCCTTATGTTGCTTTCCATAAACACAATGTTCACAGAAGCTCAGCTTCTCCACCTTGTGTCCTCCCAACAGACCTTGTTTACTGAGAAACACCATACCTTTTTCACCAACATGATCCAATCTCATGTGCCAGAGCTTTGTTAACTTTGAAGCTTCTTCCTGTGAATGTGAGACAACAGTTACACCTTGCCCCACTACAATCTCGCCCTTCAGCACATATAGAGTAGACTCCCTTACACCTTTCATCACCATTAAGGCACCTTTAGACACCTTGAGTACTCCATCTACACAAGAATACTTGAAGCCTTTCTCATCCAACATACTCATCAAAATTAAGTTTTACTTTAATTCCGGAACATGCCTGACGTTCGACACTTTATTACTATACCATCATACATCCTGATCTTAGTTGATCCAATACCAACCACCCGACAAGGAGCATCGTTACCCATCAGCACACTACCATGATTCACTTCTTGATATGAGGAGAACTATCCTCTGTTTGGACACATAGGAACAACCTGGGTCCATAATCCATACGTCTGAACTTCCAACACAACAACTTGACATCATGAGAACCAAATCCAATTCAGAGCATGCATCATTCCTAGTCACGTTTGCATTCAACCCATTCGACTTGATCTTGGGACACTCGTTCTTCCAATGTCCCGTCTCACCACACCTGTGTCACACATCCTTCTGATTGGGTTTCCTTCCTCTTGATCAAGATCTTCCCCTTCTCTGCTTACCCTTTCCTTTGTCTAACCGATCAGCACCTCGTCCATCTTTTCTTGACACATTCAGACCTACAGCTTGTGTATAAGAAACATTACCTGAAGCCTTGTGTCGTAGCTCTCGTGAATATACACTTGACCTCGCCTCTTCCAACGTAATCGTGTCTCTTCCGACTACATACGAGTTAACGAAATATTCAAATGATGGTGGTAAAGAGACCAAGAGGATTAGAGTTGCATCCTCATCTTCAATTTCTTGAGATCCATCAAGATGGAGTTCAGCTCATCAAGATGATCCTTCAGAACTGAACCTTCTTTCATTTTCAAAGAAAATAGCCGTTGCTTCAGTAGCAATTTGTTCGTGAGGGATTTCGTCATGTAAAACGATTCAAGTTTCAACCATAGACCTGTTGTTGTATCTTTATCTACAACCTCATACATAAACTCATCTGATAATGACAACAAGATCGTTGAGTGGGCCTTCTCTTCTTGTTGTTTGACTTCTACATCTTCCTCGTCATCAGGTGTTTTTCCTGATAATGGTTGCCATATTTCTTCTCTCTTCAACAAAGCCCTCATCTTGAGACGCCATAAACTGAAGTTATTCTTACCCGTGAATTTTTCAATCATCACGAGAGGAGGAGGCATCTTTGTTCACCGTCAAGAACCTTCTTGATCTGATCACTTCTATTCAGAATTGAATCACCAACGTTCCCTTAATCTCCCCTGAGATTTCAGTCTTGTTTCTTCTGTTCTTTGTCTTCAAGAAACCACTCACAGATTCAAGAAATGTAATCTTGACCAGATCGATGAGCCTTAGAGCTCTGATACCACTTTGTTGTGGATTTGAAATGAACGAACATTAAAAAACGACTTGATTCAATGAAAAATTGATCACGAAACAAACAACGATTGATGATACTCAAACCTCCATTAATACTCTATTATAAACTTCAAGAAATACAAGAAAGAAACTTATTACAAAGGAATGAAACTAAAAAATAAAACTGATATGATACTTGAAACTGGAGAAGGATGATCCTTATATAGATGAAGGTCCTGACCTCCAGCTGTCATCCGACCTCCAATTGTCATAGCTTCTAACAACCTTTTTAACAACCTTTGAAACTTACACAAGAAAGAAACTTATTACAAAGGAATGAAACTGAAAAATGAAACCGATATGATACTTGAAACTGGAGAAGGATGATCCTTATATAATGCTTATTAATTAGTTCATCTCTAACCTAATCTTAAACAACTGCTATCATCTCCTTAAACCACTGCCATCTTGACTCCATTTCCTGCCACCGCAAAATTGTAGCCTTGGGACACACGACTTGCTAACAAACACCATGGTTAGGGTTCGAACTAAATATATAATAATATATTGGTACTCTTAATTCTCTCGGAAATTTGCGAGGGATTACCTAGGATGAAACGATTTTTATTATATTTGTCACTGTATTTGATTATAGATTATACATAAATACGTTCATATTTCATTATAAACATAATTTTACACATACAAGTGTATGAATATGCCAATGCATTCATAAATACACATGTGCACATTAAACTGCAATGATGTATCTATGTATCTATGTATGTGTCTGTATATATAGATATATGTATTTAAGTTTACATGCATGTATTCAGTTAAGTTGGTCTAAATACGCTAATATGTCAATTATTTCTATCTTATGTTAGTGTAGTTATAGATATATGTGTATAAAGGGAATTGCTGAGTAAAGTATAAGACACTGTTGGTGCATACATGGTCATACATTTAAAAGTGCACTCCTTGTTTTGATGATGATAAAAATATTAACATGTGATACTATTGCTTATCAAAATTATTCATATGTTCATATCTATATTCTTCAATGTAAACAAACCTCAAATTGATGATTAAGTGAAGAACAAACAAGTAAAGACTTTGATTCAACAAGAAAAGAAGATAACAAGATAAAAGTAAACATTCAGCCTTCACGGTCGATCCCACGGTCGACCGTGAATCAACCGTCGCTGCACAGCTCACAATTCTTAAACATTGTCCTTCTTGAAGTAAGCCGAACTCGTACTCAACAAGTGAAGATGAATTCTTCAAAGCCGATGACGAAGAAATCTACAAACAAGAGTTCGGAAAATATGAGCTTACAAGAATAATAAATTAAACAAGTTTAAGTTTTTTTACAAAATAATTTTTATAAAAATTCAAATATAATTTTAAAGCTTGGTTGTAAAAGTATAAGGCTTTTTATTTTGGCAAATACCAAACATGATCTAGCATTGAAATCAAACAACACCATATTTAGAAAATGGAATCTCCCAAAGAAGGAAACATCTAACATGCTTTATACATTTGCTTTCTAAACTTCCATATTGGTGTATCAAATTATTCATGAAATTTGATCTACATAAATAATGAACTCTTTCTTGAAGATCAAGATAAAATACATAAAAGATATTATGCGTTTCAAAGTTCAAACGGATCAAAATGCACATTCCAGTCGTTCCACGGTCGAACCACGGTCGAAGCCGTGCATCGACCGTGGGGTCTCTACCCAAATAACAAGAATATGTAAAAAAAGGTCGCGGTTGATACCACGGTCGACTGTGATATCAACCGTCGGGCACCTGACGACTTTTTAACCCTATTTTCCCCTTTCTCTTTCTTCTTTCACCCATCTATCACTTTCATCTTCCTTCTAAAAAAAACCCTAGCCGCCATTATCATTCTTGATCTTGAAGAACCCATAAAAATCAAATTTTTACCATGAAAATTTACACAAGATCTAGAAATCTTACCTTAGGGTTGAAGATACGGTTCAAAACACGGTGGGTACATCACGGTTGATCTACATCTCGAAAATCTTCAAAAGCTTGTGGTAACCACTCCAAATCTTCATGTTTCCTTCTTCGTTTCTTAGGACTTGATTTTTTTACACACAAAAATCATGTGATTTTAGGTTTATTTAATTCTTTTGGGGTTTTTTTGTTGAAAACTTAAGGTATTTGGGTTGGTTGCGGGTTTGGTTTAAAGATAGTGATTAAAACAAAATCTATGCTTAAACTACACATCAGAAAATGCTTTTGATTGAGATTATGTCAAAAAGTGTACACAAAAAGGACACACAAATTCGTACAGGTTAACCACGGTCGATATACGGTCGACTGTGTGAAAAACCGTCGGTGTACAATCAAGTTTTGAATTGAAAATTAGCAGGTGTTTCACGGTCGAACCACGGCTGAAACCGTGGATCGACCGTCGAGCTACTGGAATAATTTGAACATTGCACAGCAGGTCCACGGTCGAACCACGGTTGATGCAGTGGTAAAACCGTGAGCTTGCTGGAATTTTTTAATTTTTCAAATTTTTTATTTTTGACATTTAATTCTCAAATCAATCTTATTTAGGCATATTATAGTATAACTAAAACTAGTATTCACATGATTCACTATTTTCATAATATCTCTCTCACATCTAGGATACACACACATGTTATGAACACATTATCCATAGAGTGTTACAATCAAATTAGCATACTCTTAAGTGTGCTTCATATATAAGAATCATATGTCTTGTCTTAAGTTCTCCAAAACTTAAATCCTTTTGTCATGACAAAACATTATGGTTAAAGGATGCACCATAGACACACACTAGATTTAATCATATTCATTGTCATTTATTTATGATATGAACTCTCTTAATTAATAAATCATAATGGATTGGCAAAAGTCTACATCTTCAAGAGCCACCTCCGAATCCAATGCACGAACTATCATGGAAAATTTGAACAAACGTCAAATCAATGAAGGGCGTTTGGTTGTTCCTAGTCACCTACAACAATTAAATCTCCAAACCACCTTCGAACGCTTAAATTGGTCCACTTTCCCTCGTCTTCCAAATGTATATTTGTTGGGAAGATGATCTCATTAGTTTGGATTTGATGAGACAAAGTTAAGTTTGTAAGATGTGTTCTACATATAACTTAAACAGAATTATGAAGCTTAGTCAGACTGAACACTTATAGTGATTCAGACTGAGTATAAGCTGAGTATAAGCTGTACATATGTTCGATCAGCTTAGACTATATCTTAGTAAGATTATCAATATGTTTGATAAGCTGTGTGCGTAAACTAAGATATATATATATATATATATATATATATATATATATATATATATATATATATATATATATATATATATATATATTGAGTTTCAACTTGGTAAGTTTCAAGCTGAGCGACTCAGCGTGAAGACTGAGTCAACTCAATAGAGTTACTAAATATGTTTTAGTAAATTCTTTAGACTTCTAAAGATCAATTAATAATTTTACATGTTAGTCCATGTTTGTTTTCGAGTGTGTTCTCGAAGAACTCAGCTTGATGAGTTTCAAGCTGAGTAACTCAGCCTGACTAAATAAGTCAGTTTAAAAGAATTTAAATGTGTTTTAAATTCTGTTTTATCTCTCTATATCTACGGGAAGGATAAGAAGACTTCAGAATCAAGATTGAAGATTGAAGACTCAAGATAAGAAGATTTAACATTCAAGATTCCGAGTTATCCGATAGTTAGTTAGCAAATTAGGATTAGTCTAGTTTGTTAGGAACCGTAGCAACAGGATTATAAATACTTATCTCCTGATAAGTTTAGAGGTACGATTCTGAAATAAGTTGCAGAGCCAAACCTCACCTCACCGTATGTGTTACGATTCTTGAATCACTGTTTGTGATCAAGATATTCACAGATTGCCAAGCTATTCGTGTGTTCGAATAATTACATTAGTTGTGATATTGGTAAGTTATCAATCTGTGTAAATCCTGTTTAGAGAGTCGTCAGTATCTATAATCATAAGTTGATTATAGATAGCTAAGTTTGAGAGATTGAGAGATTCATATTAGGTGGTTATATATCAAGAGTTGCTTACTTTGATAGTTATTGTAATCATCTTCTTAATAAAAGCATTCGATTGATTGTGCTTTGATTTACTTTGTGTAACACTTTTATTTGATTTGTTCAATTTCCGCAGAAAGTGTATTCAACCCCTCCTTCTACACACCTGTTGCTTGATGTTATTCTCACCAAGGGACCAACAACTGGTATCAGAGCAGGCTGAACAATTTCATAAGTTGAAAGTTCAAGATTTTGAGAAAGTCTGCAATGTCTACAAGCAACAATACCTCAAACTTTCCACAGATATCTGCTAAAGGCTGTCCCATATTTGATGGATCTGACTATCCTATGTGGAAGTTCAGAGCCATGTTGTTCCTCAAGTCCATTGACAACCGTATGTCGGATGTCATCACAAAAGGACCTATTATCCCCATGATTTATGCTACTTTTCAGTGATGCGTCTCCTGGCAGAACTGAAAAGGAAACAAGAAAGCCCACTGCATCCTAGACTGATGAAGATTTGAAACTCTTTAATCTGGATGACAAGGCTAAAAGTGTTCTAGCAAATTCCCTGACTAATAAGATCTTGCGTACTGTGACTGGGTGTCAATTTGCAAAAGATATCTGGGATACGCTGAGTGTTACGTATGAGGGCACAGGTCTGGTCAAGCAACAGAAGAAGAATCACTTGAATAGATTTTACGAAAACTTCTTCTCAAAGAAGAATGAAACCTTGTCTGATTTGTTCACAAGGTTTCACTGCTTGATAAATGACCTACTAAGTGTGGGTGTAAAGAAAGATGAAGATGAACTCGTGCTGAAGTTTCTGGATGTGTTACCAGAAAGGTTCAATGAAGTAACCACAGCACTGAGGGCTGGAGGAACACTGCATGCGTACAACCTACAGTCCATTTATGGGTTCTTGCTAAATCATGAACAAATCACTGAACACAAGAGAACTTCTCAACAACAACTCAAGGAGTCTCTGGATAAAACTGAAGTTACATTAGTTGCACAGAAAAAGAAGAAAAATTCCAAGGCGCTGGTTGTTGAATCTGAGACTGAGTTAGAATCTCAAGCTGACCACTCAGACTCAGACTCAGGTGATAGTGATGATGTTCAGAATATCACTGAGCAAATGGCAATGCTAGCTAGACGTTTGAGAAGAGCTCAAAGGGGAAGAGGAAGATCTGACAGGGGCAAAGGGAAGAGTTCTTTTGATCCCAAGAATGTTGTGTGTTTCAATTGTCAGAAGAAGGGACACATTGCTGCTGAGTACAGATCAAAGAAGTTGGAATCAACATCAGTTGTTGATAAGAATGCTTACAGAGCTGATAAATACAAGAAGAAATATACTCAGCTCAAGAAAGGAAAGCCAGAAGACAAACCCAGTGCAAAAGGGTTATATGCTGAAACCTGGGATACAGAATCATCTACCTCAGATGATGATGTATGTCTTATGGCTCAAGAAGATGAAGAGTTTGAAATTGACGAAGTTGATTATGGTCAGTCCGAATCAATCTTTGAAGCTGACATGAAGCAAGCTGAGGAAAACAGCAAGTTCAGTGATTGGGATCCGGCTTCCATGTATAAGGTCAGTAATTTCTACTCTTACACAGATGATGAAAAGGGTCTTGCTTTTGATTATCTGTTGAATGATTTCAAGACCAGCCTTAAGTCTCAGAATGACCTCAAAGCTGAAATAGCTAAACTTAAAGATGAGATTAAGGAAAATCAATCTCTCATTGATGTTGGTAAGAAAGCACAATGTGATCTTGAATGCCAAAGACACATTAATAAACTTCTATGTGAAGAAATTCAGGAAGCTAAAGACAAAGCTGATCAACTTCAAAAGGTCACTGAGTCTTGGTGTAAGTCATCAAAACTTGCTGAAAAGTGCATTAACCAACAAATACCTAAACAGGTAAAGGCTATACTTGGAGGTGACTATCAAACAGCAGCTTATGTAGCTAATGATGAGATAGCAAGTACAGACTCTGAGGGGGATATACAACTGTTTGAGTCTCAGAAGTCAGCCTCAAAGAAAAGACATGATCCAAACTTGAAATTCAATATGTTTGTGAAAGCTAAAGATCATGGAAATGAGTGCTCAACATCCAAACATCATGGTAAGTCTATGCTGGACAGATTAGGCACTCAGCCTATTCAAAGAACTTCAGTCATAGAAAGGCTAAATCCAAATCCTTTCAAAAGACAACATTCTCTATCTGGCTCAGGGATAAGTTACAAGAATAGGAAGACCACTGTAAGTCAGAGGTCAAATCACAACAATGGTAAGTCCAAAGTTGTAGATCTTGGTAAGTCCAAGAAGATCAACAGTGGTAAGTCCAAACCTGTTGAAACTAGTAAGTCCAGTCACCCTGACAAAGGTAAGTCCAAAGTCATGGAAAAGAAGGTTGTTAGTCAAACTTCTAAGGATAACAAACAAAGATCTGACAAAGGTAAGTCCAAATTCAGTGATCATCAACTAAATCAACTTGCAAAGAAAGTTGAAAAGTTATCCACCACATACAATCCTAAGACTGAGAGTAAGTTCTCACAAGGACTGCTAGACTCTCTACCTCCTGTAATCATTGGAAGAAGGAGATGCTATAAGTGCAAAAGTATAGGTCATGAGGCTAAGGAATGTGATGCAGAAATCTCAAGGCCTGAACAAGAACAAGCTGATCAGCCTACACAGGACTCAGCTCCTGCTCAAGCTGAACAACCAGTTCAACCAGATGGAGATGCTAAGTGCTCCTTATCTGAACTCACCAAGAAGTGGGTTCCTAAACAAAACTAATGTGTTTAGTTTACATCTCATGTGCAGGGTTCAAGTAAATGGTACTTGGATAGTGGATGCTCAACACACATGACCGGGTGGAAAGGACTTCTTAGTGATTTCCAAGAAGATGAACGTCCTAACATAACATTTGGTGACAACTCCCATGGAAGAACTAAAGGCTATGGGAAGATGCAAGCTGGAAAGGTTACTTTCCAAAGAGTTGCATATGTCAAAGGTCTCAAACACAACCTGATTAGTATCAGTCAATTGTGTGATGAAGATAATGTTGTTACTTTTAGAAAGAAAGCAGGAACAATTTATAATTCTAAGGGAAAACCTGTATTAATAGCTAAACGAGAAAGAGATGTGTATCTACTTGATCTTAATTCTGCTGATCCCCATAATGAAACCTGCTTGTATTCCCAATCTGTTCCTAAGCTGAGTTGGTTGTGGCATAAACACTTATCTCATTTAAATTTCAAATATATAAATATGCTATCCAATAAAGAGTTAGTCTCTGGATTACCAAAGATCACATTTGTCAAGGACAAATTGTGCTCAACTTGTGAACAAGGGAAACATCATAAAGGGTCCTTTAAATCAAAGCAAAACTTTTCAATAACAGACCCACTACATATGTTGCATATGAATCTATTTGGACCCATAAGTACTCCAAGCCTAAGTGGCAAGAAGTACACACTGGTGATAATAGATGAGTTCTCACGATTCACCTGGGTAATATTCCTAAAAGCCAAGAGTGAGGCTGCCCTGGAGATAATAAGTTTTATCAAACAGGAGGAGTTGCAGAAAGGTTTGTCTGTAAAGCAACTCAGAAGTGATCATGAGACTGAGTTCAGAAACTCAACCCTAGAAAGCTTCTATGAGTAAAAGGGCATATTACAAAATTTCTCATCTGTCAGAACTCCACAACAAAATGGAGTTGCTGAAAGGAGAAATAGAACCTTAATTGAGGCTCCTAGAACAATGCTATGTGAGGCAGGATTGAAACTCTATTTCTGGGATGAAGCTGTTAGTACAGCCTGCTATACTCAGAATAGGTCAATCATTGTCAAAAGACATGGAAAGACTTCATATGAGATGTATAAGTCTAGAAAGCCCAATATAGGTTATTTCCATATCTTTGGTTCAAAATGCTATGTGCTGAATCAAAGAGATCAGCTCCATAAGTTGGAACCCAAAGCTGATCCTGGAATATTTGTTGGATATTCCTCAATCTCCAAATCCTACAGAGTGTATAACACTAGGAGAAAGGCCATAGAAGAATCAATTCATGTCTCGTTTGATGAAGACAGTCTTGATCAAGCTGAGAAAAGACAAGCTGACTAGGTCAGTCTGAGTGAGCTTGAAAGGCCTAAGGAACCAAGTTATCAAATCCTATGTATGTCATGGGAGATGATAGTGATGATGATGTGTGTCCATCACATGCTCAAATGGATTCTCAAGCTGAGAAGGATGATGAGTTCGTCAATCCATTTGGAGCTGACATTCCTCAGAGTGAAGATCTTAGTGATCAACAGTTTGATGCTGCTGTTGAGACTGAGGAGATTAGTTCACCTCAGAGCTCTCAACATCACTCAGATTCTGAACCATATTCTCCAACTACTACATTTAAATTCCTCAAAGATCATCCTCAAGATCATCCTCAAGATCAAATCATTGGAAATGTCCAAGAAAGGGTTATGACCAGATCAAAGGCTACAGCTAACTTTGCTGCTCACTTTGGTTTTCTATCTCAAATGGAACCAAAGAAGACTGAAGAAGCCTTAGAGGATGAGGATTGGATTGAAGCTATGCAAGAGGAATTGAATGATTTTGAGAGAAATAAGGTCTGGAACCTTGTCCCTGCCCCTAAAGGTCACTCAATTATAGGCACTAAGTGGGTCTATAGAAATAAAATGGACAAGGATGGAGTGATAGTAAGGAACAAAGCCAGGCTGGTGGCACAAGGGTATAAGCAAGAAGAAGGAATTGATTATGATGAGACCTTTGCCCCTATTGCTAGAATTGAAGCCATAAGGCTATTTCTGGCTTATGCAGCATATAAAGACTTCAAAGTCTATCAAATGGATGTGAAAAGTGCTTTCCTAAATGGAAAACTTCAGGAGGAAGTCTGTGTGAAACAACCTCCTGGCTTTGTCAGTTCAAAGTTTCCACACCATGTCTATAAGTTGGACAAGGCTTTGTATGGTCTTAAACAAGCTCCAAGAGCTTGGTATGATACTCTGTCCACTTATCTACTATCAATGGACTTCACCAGAGGTAGTATAGATAAGACACTCTTTGTTAAAAAGAGTATAGGACATGTGATTCTTGTACAAATCTATGTGGATGCCATTATCTTTGGTTCTACCAATGAATCTCTGTGTGAGTAGTTTTCTAAAATAATGTCACAAAAGTACAAGATGAGCATGAAGGGTCAGATGACATACTTCCTAGGCTTACAAATTCAACAAAAGCCTGATGGAATATTCATCAATCAAAGCAAGTATGTTCTTGATTTGATAAAGAAATATGGTTTTGATTCAAGTTCAACAATGAGAACACCCATGTCACCAGTTGTCAAGCTGAGTAAAGACTCAGATGGTAAGTCTGTGTGTTAGTCTACCTATAGAGGAATGATAGGTTCATTATTCTATTTGACAGCTAGTAGACCTGATATCATGTTTGCTACATGTGTTTATGCAAGATATCAGGCAGATCCTAAAGAATCACATCTTCAAGCTGTGAAGAGGATCTTTAGGTACCTTAAAGGTAAACCAAATCTAGGTCTTTGGTATCCAAAAGACTCTGGATTTGAGTTAGTTGGTTTATCTGATGCTGACTATGCTGGGTGCAAGTTGGATAGAAAATCAACAACTGGAGGATGTCAATTGCTTGGAGGAAAGTTAGTCAGCTGGACTAGTAAGAAACATAACTCAGTGGCTACTTCAACTGCTGAAGCTGAATATGTTGCAGCAGGAAGTTGTTGTGCTCAAATCCTATGGATGCAGCATCAGCTTCAAGACTTTGGCATGAGTTTCAAGAAAACTCCTATCTTCTGTGATAACCAAAGTGCAATAGCCATCACTTACAATCCAGTTTTCCACTCAAGAACCAAGCACATTGAAATTAGACATCACTTCATAAGGGACATCTTGGAAAAAGGTAAAGTTGACATTAAATTTATCTCCACTGATGACCAATTAGCTGATATCTTCACTAAACCACTTGATGAAAAGAGGTTTATGTATCTGCTAAGTGAATTGGGTATGCTCAACCCCTAGCTAAGTGTCTAGAATCTGAGTTTTTCAGTTTGACAAAGACTAAGTGTCTTAAGCTGAGTGCACAGTTTTTAAATAAGTTTTCATAAACTGTATAACATGTCAAGCTGAATGATGAGTTCACACGTTTGGTGAGTTCCAAACATACTTTAACTGCTTAGTGTAGTTATGATATAGTTTGAGTCAGTCTCAAACATAAATGACTAAGTGTCATTGAGTCTGAACTATGTGCTTAACTCAAACTGTGTGATTGGTTCACACGTTTGGTAAGTTCCAAACATATTTTAACTACTTAGTGTAGCTAAATTACATGCTTAAGTCAGTCTTAAACATACATGACTGAGTGTCATTAAACCTGAGTTGTGTGCTCTACTCAAGCTGAGTACCAATCTCAACCTGAGAGCCCAACTCAAGCTGAGTGCTTGAATCAAGCTGAGTGCTTGACATAAACTGAGTAATAAAGTTACTCAGACTTAGTGTGTCCAAAACCATGTTTTAATTACTAAGTGTTATTGATTCATGTGCTTCTGTGTATTTAAGTAAGTCTCAAATCGCGTATTATACTAATTTGGTATTGGTGTAATACAACAGTGTTAATAGTATTTGTGTAGGTCACTAATATTATTTTACAATTGTATCTGTTGGAAGATGATGTGTTTCTACCTTCTTACTGTTACATCAAACCGTAATTTTTCCGGCGTAACGGATAAAAAGGGATTCTAACGGTAACTTTTCTCTCTCCTCAGAAAGGTATATATACAGATCATAACCGGTTTAGAGAAGTTTACGATTACAATTCTGACTTCTCAACTTCTATAATACCTTTCGCAAACACCTCAATTGCTCAGTGCATACATCCGTTCCAAGCCCCAATTTGCTAAGTGCAATTTTCTAATCGCTCAGTGCGTGTTGTTAGTTGCTCAGTGCTTTCTTCAACAAATTACTCAGTGTAATCATTCAAATATGGACGGATTCGCATTTGTTCTCGGTGATCAAATGGTTCGAGGTTCTCAGTTTAAGAACAATGGAGTGCCGTTGCTTAAAATCAACAATCAACGGGCCTGCCTTGCAATTCCACAAAGAAAACAAGGCAGAGGTTATGAAGCCTGGGTGGCTTACATTCGTAAATGCCCTCTGGAATTCACCTTCTGTGGCGCACCTCTCCACATTGTTCCTCAACATCTACTGGAGTTCTGGTATACCTGTACTTACGACCAGAACAGGGGAGAGATAACAGGGACTGTTCTCAATGGCAGTAGAACAGTAGCCCTATCAGTGCAGCGGCTAAGGGATGTTCTTCGACTCCCTCATTCTGATGAGTTCGAGCCAGCTGTCACAAGGCAAGTGGCTAGGTCTGTCTTACCTAGATTGGGTCACCCGCAGACAGAGGGTGTCATCAAGAAGGCCACTTTTCCAACTAGTTGGGGCTTCATGGTTTCAACAGTGATTCGTTCACTAGGAACTAAGGTTGGAGGATTGGACCAAGTAAATGAGTTCGAGATGCAGCTGCTGTACAATATTTTCTTCAACAGAAATCTGGATTATGCTCTGCTTTTCTTTAACGAACTCAAGGTCCAAATGATGAAGACCACAAGGGATCTTTATGTACCTTTCATAAGGTACCTGTCCTTGGCATTTGAAGCCGAGCTGGGGACAACACTCTATGAAGCTGATCAGGATGTGTTCCTGTTTCCTACACTCAGCCCCAAGATGTTCAACAATGACATCTTTCCCGAGCAAGAGGGTCTGAGTGCTCCTAGGCTGCTGATAGCTGAGGCAACTTCTTCGGAAAGTGAAGAAGAGGGATCGAATCAAGGGGGAGCTTCCCAAGCTGACACCGAAGTTCAAGCTGAGCACTCTGCTCAAGCTGAACCAGCACAAACTGAAGCTGCTTCTGGTAAGACCTCTCCACTTTCTCTCTCATCTCATTATTCTCCATCCACTTTTGGAGACAAGACTGCAGTAAACCCAACTCAGTCTAACCCATCTCCTCCACCTTACATTCAAATCCAATCTGAAGCCACCCCTAGTATGCCCACTGCTGCTAGGGAAAATATCCGAACCTATACACGTAAAACTGCCATAGGTGGTGCCACTCCTAAAGGCATCACTGGAGCTGAGATCACATTGATCCCTCCACCGGCAGGAGTTGAGGGGGAGACGCCTACTATTAAGGTGTCAACCTCGAGGCTCATTACAACCCAACAGCCTATACCGGGTGTGGTGTCTACTCAGCCCACACTCTCCAGTGCCATGGGAGAGCCCACTACTGTGCCTAAGCAGACACACTTAGGTAACATTGAATATATGACCAATCCCAAGGTCAATCACCCCCCTCTAAACCAATAAGCCAAACACCAACCCATACACTTCACGTGTCAAGCCCCATTACTTCTCTTCATTTCTCACACCCTATCGCACGACCTGTCAATGTTTCATCCTCAAACCAAGGTGATTCACAGGGTCCAGAATCTGGTGCAAATGAATTTGAAGGTAAACACCAACCTTTGGATGATGCACCCAAATTCCAACCTTCTCAGGCTAACTTAGATGAGTTGATGAATTTCTTTAAAAGTCAGTTTGACAAGTTTCACCTCAAAAGAAAGCAAACAAAGAAGGATATGCTGATGATTATCGATAATCTGGATGAGGAGGTGCTGAATTTGAAATCTGCAGTTGCTGCCCTACAAAAACAAAAGACTTCGACCCCTATTGATGATGACAAAAAGGGGGAGAAGGTTCATAAAGCTCTACTACTATTGGCAGAGGGAGCAGATCAGATTGAGGGGGATAGAGAAATAGAAAAAGAAGATGAGCTGACTGAAAAAGCAAAAGGAAATAGACCAGTTGTGGTCAGCTCAGAATAGTCTGAACCCCCTCAACAGAAAAGAAGAAAAGTGATTCTAAGTGAATCATCAGCCTCAGATAAAGACTCTGCGGATAAAATGACATTACAAAAGAGAGCTTCACTGATGGCAGTTAGAAGATTAGAACAAGAGGAAGCTGACCAGCTTGGGATATCAATTAATGAATTAAGAAGAAGACAAATGGATGTTCAAGCTGTGTTAGAAGAGGAGAAAGAGAGAAGAGAAAGAGCTTGGGGTGAACAGATTAAGAAGCAGAATGAAGAGCTTTCTAGACTCTGACTGCCAATCGTGCCCAAGGAGGAAGAAGTAGAGGAGCTTCCTGTCCAGAGTCAACCTGAAGGGGAAGACATAACTCAGTGTTATACAAGGACCTACTTCTCCTCTCAAATAAATACACTAAGGTTGAGTTCAGTTCAAGGGATTATCATTCTAGAGTTTGTCTTAAGGAATGGTGAAACTTCCTCTCTGGAGCTGAGTCAACTGCATAAACTGGGATATGAAGAATGGAAGCAAGTAGCTATACTTACCAAGCGGATGGAAAAGTTCTCTGCCAGAAATCAAGTTAAAGATGAGCTGCTAAGGCTACTTGCAAGAGCTGATTCGTTGAAACTCATACCCAGGTCTGAGATAGCTACCCTACTAACTTATTTTCATAAAGTTGGAAATAAGAAGCAAACAAAGCCAGCTGGACTAGCAAATCTAGATACGTAGAGTCTTGTTCTCCCTGAAGGCTTGGAGTTTAAATAAAACACTTATGTGGAAAAGCCTGAGAAAGGATTCATGTACCTGGATAGAAACGGTGAACAATGCTTCCAGTCTGATGCAAGTATTTACACATGTGGGGCATATCAAGTGTTTACTCTGAGACAAATTGTAGAAAAGACTGAACAAACTGCAAAGTTCAGATACAGAATAAACAGAGCAATCAGATCTCAAAAGGATCAGCTTCAACACTTACCTAACCTGCAAGAAATCCTTGAAGAAATCAACAAGGAAATCAAAGAGTTTGAAGAGCTGCATCCTCAATAGATTAGTTCTATTGTAAATATTAGATTAGTTCTAATATTTTTGTAAGCACTTAGTGTGCATGATCTGAGTGATAAATATATTTTTTGTATTATGATAAGTTCAGTTAATACAAATATTTGTTTGATATGTTCAACTGTGTTATGATGTGTTCATATTTAATTAGTCTGATAAGTTCAGCTTAAATGAATAAATGATCAGATCTTATTCATTAACGTATTTAGTTGGTGTGTTCAACTAAAAGTTGGTTTGTTCCACATATAATTGATGAGTTCAATTAAAATTGATATGTTCAAATTAATATTTGATTAATTCAAATATAAAATCTTAATAAGTTTGAGATTTAAAACATAATTCTGTTAAACAAACTTAAGAACTGTTTGATGGTTTTGTCATCATCAAATAAGGGGAGTTTGTTAGGAAGATGATCTCATTAGTTTGGATTTGATGAGACAAAGTTAAGTTTGTAAGATGTGTTCTACATACAACTTAAACAGAATTATGAAGCTTAGTCAGACTGAACACTTATAGTGATTCAGACTGAGTATAAGCTGTACATATGTTCGATCAGCTTAGACTAAATCTTAGTAAGATTATCAATATGTTTGATAAGTTGTGTGCGTAAACTAAGATATATATATATATATATATATATATATATATATATATATATATATATATATATATTGAGTTTCAGCTTGGTGAGTTTCAAGCTGAGCGACTCAGCGTGAAGACTGAGTCAGCTCAATAGAGTTACTAAATATGTTTTAGTAAATTCTTTAGACTTCTAAGGATCAATTAATAATTTTACATGTTAGTCCATGTTTGTTTTCGAGTGTGTTCTTGAAGAACTCAGCTTGATGAGTTCCAAGCTGAGTAACTCAGCCTGACTAAAGAAGTCAGTTTAAAAGAATTTAAATGTGTTTTAAATTCTGTTTTATCTCTCTATATCTACGGGAAGGATAAGAAGACTTCAGAATCAAGATTGAAGATTGAAGACTCAAGATAAGAAGATTCAAGATTCAAGATTCCGAGTTATCCGATAGTTAGTTAGCAAATTAGGATTAGTCCAGTTTGTTAGGAACCGTAGCAACAGGATTATAAATACTTATCTCCTGATAAGTTTAGAGGTACGATTCTGAAACAAGTTGCAGAGCCAAACCTCACCTCACTGTATGTGTTACGATTCTTGAATCACTGTTTGTGAGTACAACGTGATCAAGATATTCACAGATTGCCAAGCTATTCGTGTGTTCGAATAATTACATTGGTTGTGATATTGGTAAGTTATCAATCTGTGTAAATCCTGTTTAGAGAGTCTTCAGTATCTATAATCATAAGTTGATTATAGATAGCTAAGTTTGAGAGATTGAGAGATTCATATTAGGTGGTTATATATCAAGAGTTGCTTACTTGATAGTTATTGTAATCATCTTCTTATTCAAAGCATTGTAATCATCTTCTTAATAAAAGCATTCGATTGATTGTGGTTTGATTTACTTTGTGTAACACTTTTATTTGATTTGTTCAATTTCCGCATAAAGTGTATTCAACCTCCCCTTCTACACACCTGTTGCTTGTTGTTATTCTCACCAAGGGACCAACAATATTTCCCTAGACGTATTAGGGAATTCTATGCCTCATATTCTTACAATGAAGACGAGGATTATATCACCTTTAAAATTGCAAACAATGAGTTTTTCTTCACTCTTAACTAAATTGCATCTATGATAGACATCCCTTGCTCTGGCCTACGTTTCTATAGTGATTCACACAGTCTGTCTAATATTCCTCCCGCCTTCACCATTGAGGAGATTATTGGATCAATTTGTAAGCCAAATGTCCCTAGAAACAAGACGAACATCCTTGGCAAAGACCTTCTCCATAAGTGCTATGTTTGGAACAAAGTCATTGATTCAAACATTTTTCCTAAATCCGGTCACCATTCTGAGATCAGTGTGACTCAAGCCGTCATTCTTCACGCACTTAAGTGTAACTCCGGAACCGATGCGGGTGAACCATCTCACCCATGATGTCTTGTGTGGGTGCATCATGATGATGTTTGGAAAAACTACTTATTATGTTTTGGTTGTTGAACAATTTGTTCTATTATGCTTTGGTTGTTAGACAATTATTTTTATATGTTTGGATTACGTTATTATGCTTTGGTTAATTGAAATTTTTGCTTCTTATGCTATGATTGATAAGCTTGGTTGATAATCAAACTTGAAAAAGTAAACTTTGGAATGATATGCAAAATATGGTATAACTTTGATATGAACTTTGCGTTATTACATAAAGAAAATGAATAAATATCAATAGACCAAAATTAAGATAAATTCCACATTCTAAAGAAAACAAAGTTTTAAATATTCATCATAAGTTTAGAATTGTGGATTGTGAATATCCCTAATACAATTTACACATTTTAAGGGGGCGTCACAAATCAAAAGGAAAATCACCCACATATTTGTTCTCTTCCTTACTTGCTATTATTGACATAACTCCAAGATAATGATTCATAAGTCTCTCTTGATTCCTAATTGCATATATTTGATCTTAATCAAATTAAGTTTCTACATATATTTTTGCGTATCTTGCACTTGTGTTTTGCCTTGTCTATTTTCTTTCAAGTGCTAGCTCAAAGGGATCATAAATCAAGGGGGAGCTTTGATCAAGGGGGAGCTTCATTTATGTGCTAATTCTAAAGGGGGAGAAGTATACTCCTTTTTGATTTGACAAAAAGGGGGAGAAGAATGTAGTTATGCAACATTGTTAACATGAATAATTTTGTGTAGCAATATTAATTAAATGTTGCATATTTTGTCATCATCAAAAAGGGGGAGATTGTTGGTGCATACATGGTCATACATTTAAAAGTGCACTCCTTGTTTTGATGATGATAAAAATATTAACATGTGATACTATTGCTTATCAAAATTATTCATATGTTCATATCTATATTCTTCAATGTTAACAAACCTCAAATTGATGATTAAGTGAAGAACAAACAAGTAAAGACTTTGATTCAACAAGAAAAGAAGATAACAAGATAAAAGTAAACATTCAGCCTTCACGGACGATCACACGGTCGACCGTAAATCAACCGTCGCTGCATAGCTCACAATTCTTAAACATTGCCCTTCTTGAAGTCAGCCGAACTCGTACTCAACAAGTGAAGATGAATTCTTCAAAGCCGAAGACGAAGAAATCTACAAACAAGAGTTCGGAAAATATGAGCTTATAAGAATAATAAATTAAACAAGTTTAAGTTTTTTTACAAAATAATTTTAATAAAAACTTTTATAAAAATTCAAATATTTTTTTAAAGATTGGTTGTAAAAGTATAAGACTTCTTATTTTGGCAAATACCAAACATGATCTAGCATTGAAATCAAACAACACCATATTTAGAAAATGGAATCTCCCAAAGAAGCAAACATCTAACATGCTTTATACATTTGCTTTCTAAACTTCCATATTGGTGTTTAAATTCAAACATAAGAAGTATGTCACAACCCACCTTTTTCTAAGCTTCTTTTCAGTTAATTTTTAAGGTAAAAATGGGTTGTGTGTGGTTTTGGTAAAAAGACAACGTCTATAATTGAAAGGCTCAAAAGGTTCCAGTAGGTTGTGATATTGGTAAGTTATCAATCTGTGTAAATCCTGTTTAGAGAGTCGTCAGTATCTATAATCATAAGTTGATTATAGATAGCTAAGTTTGAGAGATTGAGAGATTCATATTAGGTGGTTATATATCAAGAGTTGCTTACTTTGATAGTTATTGTAATCATCTTCTTAATAAAAGCATTCGATTGATTGTGGTTTGATTTACTTTGTGTAACACTTTTATTTGATTTGTTTAATTTTCGCAGAAAGTGTATTCAACCCCCCATTCTACACACCTGTTGCTTGATGTTATTCTCACCAAGGGACCAACAACTGGTATCAGAGCAGGCTGAACAATTTCATAAGTTGAAAGTTCAAGATTTTGAGAAAGTCTGCAATGTCTACAAGCAACAATACCTCAAACTTTCCACAGATATCTGCCAAAGGCTGTCCCATATTTGATGGATCTGACTATCCTATGTGGAAGTTCAAAGCCATGTTGTTCCTCATGTCCATTGACAACCGTATGTCGGATGTCATCACAAAAGGACCTATTATCCCCAAGATTTCTGCTACTGTCAGTGACCGTGGATCGACCGTGAGATGTCTGTACACTTTTTGAGCTTACTCATTTCTTTTATTTAAAGCAACTCAAGTCTTGTGATTTTCCAACTCTTGACATTAGAAAAACACATAACATATTCTAAGATCTTGTGAGCTTATATTCCAAGCAAAAGATATATCATCTACAAGATCAAGATCAAGATAAAGAGCAAGAGTGAAAAGTCTTCAAAGCTCAATCATTACATTATCAATCTACATATTTGTAATAGTGTGAGGATCAACTCTAGCCTTTCAAATTATAGTGAAGTGAGGATTATCTCTAGCCTACATAATTAGAAAGAAGTGAGGATTAACTCTAGCCATCAAATTAGAGTGAAGCTAGGCTCATCTTAGCCTTTTTTGCAAGAGAGAAGAGTATTTCTTGTAAACTAAAGAGAGAAGTGTAAAGGTTTATCTCTACCTAGAAAGAGAGAAGTTTTTAGTGGAGCAAACTCTTGGTGGGTGATGCCAAGGAGTGGATGCAGTGCAAGTTTGTTAACACTTGCATGAACCACTATAAATCTCTTGTCTTCTAATTGGTGATATCTCTCTACCCTTACTCTCTTTATTTCAAGTATATATATTTGTTGAGTTATAAACTTCAAGAAAAATCTTTTTTAACACAACTTACAAATTTTATTTGTGAAAAATTGGTAAACTAAGTTAAAGAACCTATTCACCCCCCCCCCCCTCTAGGTTCCAACAATTGGTATCAGAGCAAGCTGCTCTAAATTTTTTTTGTTAAAATTGTTTTGAGATAGAACTTGCTTTAAAAATGTTTTGAGAAAACAATTTTATACAAAAATCTTGAGTTAGATCCATGGACTTAAATGATAACATAAGTTTGGGGGTTTATATGGCTACTTTACCTATGTTTATTGATTATACATTTTTGGGTTGGAAAGCCTACATGTTGACTTTCTTAAGATCAATAGAGTATGACATGGGTGACTTTATTGAAAATGATCTTGATGAAGATAAGTCACAAAATGAACAAGCATTGATATTTATTCAAAAATCTCTTAAGGGAAGTAAATATGAATGTATGTGTTCTTACACTTGTGCCAAGAGATTATGGAAAGATATAGGTAAATTTGAGGAGCTTGAGGCAAGAAGAAATGAAGAAAAAGAGAGATCAAGAGAACTTGCTTGCTTCATAGCATTCGAAGAAAATGAGGTATCTTCTAGTAGTAAAGATAGCTCACATAATCTTTATGATGAGCTAAAAGATAGATGTGATATGTTACTTGATATCAATTCAAAACTCATTAGAAAGACCAATGATTTGAAAAATATTGAAAGTGATAATCTCAATCTCAAAGCTCTTAATGAAATATTGATTAAGAAAATAAATGAGTTGAGAGAATCCAATTTTATGTCACAAGGTTGCTCTACTTGTGACAAGGAAAATCTTGGGTCTTTAATTGAAACAAGTAACATATCAACAAACCTATTAGAACCAAACATGTGTATGAAAGAAAGAGCAAAAGAAAAAATCCAGGAGCTTCACGGTCGATCCACGGTCGATACCGTGCATCGACCGTCGGCACACTGGAATTTTCAAAAACTTGAAAAATGTAATATTGTCTCTAGTTCTCCCACTTGTATGCCTAAGGTTGCAAGAAATGAACAAATGAGAAATGTTTATGCTACAACTTCAAGGCATGAGCTTGGTTTTAAGAAATATAGATCAAAGGTGATTCAAAGATCAAGATGTTATCATAAACCTATTGCCTACATGAATACTTGGTATCATAAAGGTTGGAAGATAACACAAAGGTGGATTAAAATATGTGTTTTTGATGCTAACAATCCTGGACCCATGAAAAGATGGGTACCACATATATGAAATATATTTAAGTTGTAGGTTGCATGTGAGGCTCAATATTATCCATGATGCAACTTGAAATCTTGTGTGGATCAAAATTTTGGAAAAGCCATTAAGAAAAATGCTTTTGGACAACACTCATGAAAACAAAAGCAAGATAAGTTTCTCTTACACTTCTCAAAGCTTTATATGATTAACATCCATGTGTTGAAAGTGTTATGAGAACATATGTGAAGCTACTTGACATTTTAAATGTGTTTATTATATCTAGTGCTTCATTAAAAACCTTTTGTGTTATAAAGTTAAATGTAGTGTATCAAAAGCAATAATAAAAGACATAAGAAAATATGTTGTATATCATAAAAGGCCTTATCAAGTATTTGGAACATATACGTACATGAAAATAGTGAGAAAAGTACTTATATATATATATATATATATATATATATATATATATATATATATCCTAAAAAGGTATATATTAGTATCATAAACCTTTCATGGCATAATAAATATGTGTAAAAGTGTTTAAGATCACACTTAACTCTAAAATAGAATGATGATATCTTTGGAATAACTTGGACTTGAATATTTTATAAATCACATCAATCTTAAGTTGATGATCATTCAAGAAAAAGACACATACATGCATATATATGTATATATATATATATATACCCAAGACATTATTGATGTGTGACTATTATAAATTCCGAAGATATTCTAATATTAATGTGTGTGAAAACAATCACTTATATTTGCCATGAAAATTAAAAAGGTGTTGATATAAAATCAATTCCTACATAACAAACATAACAACTATCTTGTAAATCATTATATGTTAAAATTGCAAAAATTGATAGTTGATTTGTTGATGTATGGATTCATAAAGATAAAATATACAAACTACATCTAAACAAGAGAATTTGTTAGAAACATGGTGCATAATGTTAATATTGCATGATTGATGAACAATACTTCAAAAAAGGATATGACATGTTCATGGTCATCACAATGTCTTAAATGACTAAATTCAATGATAAAAATTCTCGCTAAACATGTATTGAATAAAAATCTTTAAATGATTAAATAATTATCATCTAATTAATAAATAAATAACAAATGGCATTCAAGATATCTTATGGATAAAATTTTAATGAAAAACCACTTGCTTAAGATAAGATTATGATGACATATATGTTACAATGTTTACAAGGTAAAGTAACAAAAACTAACGTATGAATTATTGCAAGTAGTTCTTTTATACGCTAATATGTCAATTATTTCTATCTTATGTTAGTGTAGTTATAGATATATGTGTATAAAGGGAATTGCTGAGTAAAGTATAAGACACTGTTGGTGCATACATGGTCATACATTTAAAAATGCACTCCTTGTTTTGATGATGATAAAAATATTAACATGTGATACTATTGCTTATCAAAATTATTCATATGTTCATATCTATATTATTCAATGTAAACAAACCTCAAATTGATGATTAAGTGAAGAACAAACAAGTAAAGACTTTGATTCAACAAGAAAAGAAGATAACAAGATAAAAGTAAACATTCAGCCTTCACGGTCGTTCCCACGGTCAACCGTGAATCAACCGTCGCTGCACAGCTCACAATTCTTAAACATTTTCCTTCTTGAAGTAAGCCGAACTCGTACTCAAGAAGTGAAGATGAATTCTTCAAAGCCGATGACGAAGAAATCTACAAACAAGAGTTCGGAAAATATGAGCTTACAAGAATAATAAATTAAACAAGTTTAAGTTTTTTTACAAAATAATTTTTATAAAAACTTTTATAAAAATTCAAATATTATTTTAAATCTTGGTTGTAAAAATATAAGACTTCTTATTTTGGCAAATACCAAACATGATCTAGCATTGAAATCAAACAACACCATATTTAGAAAATGGAATCTCCCAAAGAAGCAAACATCTAACATGCTTTATACATTTGCTTTCTAAACTTCCATATTGGTGTATCAAATTATTCATGAAATTTGATCTACATAAATAATGAACTCTTTCTTGAAGATCAAGATAAAATACATAAAAGATATTATGCGTTTCAAAGTTCAAACGGATCAAAATGCACATTCCAGTCGTTCCACGGTCGAAGCACGGTCGAAGCCGTGCATCGACCGTGGGGTCTCTGCCCAAATAACAAGAATATGTAAAAAAAGGTCGCGGTCGATACCACGGTCGACTGTGATATCAACCGTCGGGCACCTGACGACTTTTTAACCCTATTTTCCTATTTCTCTTTCTTCTTTCACCCATCTATCACTTTCATCTTCCTTCTAAAAAAACCCTAGCCGCCATTATCATTCTTGATCTTGAAGAACCCATAAAAATCAAATTTTTACCATGAAAATTTACACAAGATCTAGAAATCTTACCTTATGGTTGAAGATACGGTTCAAAACACGGTGGGTACATCACGGTTGATCTACATCTCGAAAATCTTCAAAAGCTTGTGGTAACCACTCCAAATCTTCATGTTTCCTTCTTCGTTTCTTAGGACTTGATTTTTTTACACACAAAAATCATGTGATTTTAGGTTTATTTAATTCTTTTGGGGTTTTTTTGTTGAAAACTTAAGGTATTTGGGTTGGTTGCGGGTTTGGTTTAATGATAGTGATTAAAATAAAATCTATGCTTAAACTACACATCTGAAAGTGCTTTTGATTGAGATTATGTCAAAAAGTGTACACAAAAAGGACACAAGAATTCGTACAGGTTAACCACGGTCGATATACGGTCGACCGTGTGAAAAACCGTCGGTGTACAATCAAGTTTTGAATTGAAAATTAGCAGGTGTTTCACGGTCGAACCACGGCTGAAACCGTGGATCGACCGTCGAGCTACTGGAATAATTTGAACATTGCACAGCAGGTCCACGGTCGAACCACGGCTGATGCCGTGGTAAAACCGTGAGCTTGCTGGAATTTTTTAATTTTTCAAATTTTTTATTTTTGACATTTAATTCTCAACTCAATCTTATTTAGGAATATTATAGTATAACTAAAACTAGTATTCACATGATTCACTATTTTCATAATATCTCTCTCACATCTAGGATACACACACATGTTATGAACACATTATCCATAGAGTGTTACAATCAAATTAGCATACTCTTAAGTGTGCTTCATATATAAGAATCATATGTCTTGTCTTAAGTTCTTCAAAACTTAAATCTTTTTGTCATGACAAAACATTATGGTTAAAGGATGCACCATAGACACATTTTAGACTTAATCATATTCATTGTTATTTATTTATGATATGAACTCTCTTAATTAATAAATCATAATGGTTTGACAAAAGTCTACATCTTCAAGAGCCACCTCCGAATCCAATGCACGAACTATCATGGAAAATTTGAACAAACGTCAAATCAATGAAGGGCGTTTGGTTGTTCCTAGTCACCTATAACAATTTAATCTCCAAACCACCTTCGAACGCTTAAATTGTTCCACTTTCCCTCGTCTTCCAAATGTATATTTGTTGGGAAGATGATCTCATTAGTTTGGATTTTATAAGACAAAGTTAAGTTTGTAAGATGTGTTCTACATACAACTTAAACAGAATTATGAAGCTTAGTCAGACTGAACACTTATAGTGATTCAGACTGAGTATAAGCTGAGTATAAGCTGTACATATGTTCGATCAGCTTAGACTAAATCTTAGTAAGATTATCAATATGTTTGATAAGCTGTGTGCGTAAACTAAGATATATATATATATATATATATATATATATATATTTATATATTGAGTTTCAGCTTGGTGAGTTTCAAGCTGAGCGACTCAGCGTGAAGACTGAGTCAGCTCAATAGAGTTACTAAATATGTTTTAGTAAATTCTTTAGACTTCTAAGGATCAATTAATAATTTTACATGTTAGTCCATGTTTGTTTTCGAGTGTGTTCTCGAAGAACTCAGCTTGATGAGTTTCAAGCTGAGTAACTCAGTCTGACTAAAGAAGTCAGTTTAAAAGAATTTAAATGTGTTTTAAATTCTGTTTTATCTCTCTATATCTACGGGAAGGATAAGAAGACTTCAGAATCAAGATTGAAGATTGAAGACTCAAGATAAGAAGATTCAAGATTCAAGATTCCGAGTTATCCGATAGTTAGTTAGCAAATTAGGATTAGTCCAGTTTGTTAGGAACCGTAGCAACAGGATTATAAATACTTATCTCCTGATAAGTTTAGAGGTACGATTCTGAAACAAGTTGCAGAGTCAAACCTCACCTCACCTTATGTGTTACGATTCTTGAATCACTGTTTGTGAGTACAACGTGATCAAGATATTCACAGATTGCCAAGCTATTCGTGTGTTCGAATAATTACATTAGTTGTGATATTGGTAAGTTATCAATCTGTGTAAATCCTGTTTAGAGAGTCGTCAGTATCTATAATCATAAGTTGATTATAGATAGCTAAGTTTGAGAGATTGAGAGATTCATATTAGGTGGTTATATATCAAGAGTTGCTTACTTTGATAGTTATTGTAATCATCTTCTTAATAAAAGCATTCGATTGATTGTGCTTTGATTTACTTTGTGTAACACTTTTATTTGATTTGTTCAATTTCCGCAGAAAGTGTATTCAACCCCTCCTTCTACACACCTGTTGCTTGATGTTATTCTCACCAAGGGACCAACAACTGGTATCAGAGCAGGCTGAACAATTTCATAAGTTGAAAGTTCAAGATTTTGAGAAAGTCTGCAATGTCTACAAGCAACAATACCTCAAACTTTCCACAGATATCTGCCAAAGGTTGTCCCATATTTGATGGATCTGACTATCCTATGTGGAAGTTCAGAGCCATGTTGTTCCTCATGTCCATTGACAACCGTATGTCAGATGTCATCACAAAAGGACCTATTATCCCCAAGATTTCTGCTACTGTCAGTGACCGTGGATCGACCGTGAGATGTCTGTACACTTTTTGAGCTTACTCCTTTATTTTATTTAAAGCAACTCAAGTCTTGTGATTTTCTAACTCTTGACATTAGAAAAACACATAACATATTCTAAGATCTTGTGAACTTATATTCCAAGCAAAAGATATATCATCTATAAGATCAAGATCAAGATCAAGAGCAAGAGTGAAAAGTCTTCAAAGCTCAATCATTACATTATCAATCTACATATTTGTAATAGTGTGAGGATCAACTCTAGCCTTTCAAATTAGAGTGAAGTGAGGATTATCTCTAGCCTATATAATTAGAGAGAAGTGAGGATTAACTCTAGCCATCAAATTAGAGTGAAGCTAGGCTTATCTTAGCCTTGTTTGCAAGAGAGAAGAGTATTTCTTGTAAACTAAAGAGAGAAGTGTAAATGTTTATCTCTACCTTGAAAGAGAGAAGTTTTTAGTGGAGCAAACTCTTGGTGGGTGATGCCAATGAGTGGATGTAGTGCAAGTTTGTTAACACTTGCATGAACCACTATAAATCTCTTGTTTTCTAATTGGTGATATCTCTCTACCATTACTCTCTTTATTTCAAGTATATATATTTGTTGTGTTATAAACTTCAAGAAAAATCTTTTTTAATACAACTTACAAATTTTATTTGTGAAAAATTGGTAAACTAAGTTAAAGAACTTATTCACCCCCCTAGGTTCCAATAGACACGTTATGGAACTGTATATTCAAAAGGATTTGTTCCTTTGTTTAGAGAGATATTCGTGAGCCCCTCGATGATTGGGAGCTGACACCAAATTTGCGTGGCTATGCTTGAGATATATTGATTCTGAATTAGATTTAACTCATCTATTTGGTCACCACCAATCTAGAATCGACAAACATAATCGTGAATGATCTGGAGATTGACATTTATCCATGTCTCGTATTCACAAGCATATCGCGAACAAAAGGATGTTTATGATCACTTATATATAGATTATTTCTTCCTAGAGATAAATACGGTTTGTCGAAGATGACAACTCGTAGCGACTTGGGGCAAGGATGCTTTGCTAGAGCCGCTCTTTGTCTGTGATGAATATGACATCGTACCGTGTGTAAGTGGGATTAAGTTGGTGTCTGCCCACCGATACATGTATATTAGCATCACTATTAATGAGGTGCGGGCCTATCGGGTCGCACCGCCAAGGGTAGTTCCCGACAACACAATCAAAAGAGAGAGATAAACAAAATTAGGGTTTCATCGACCTTCACAGGTCGTGAAGAGAAACTTACACGAGCCGGGTAAGGAGTCATGGGGGCACCCTTCACGAGGGCTTCACATCAAGGGTATAACACTCTCTTCCTTATTCTAGTTCCTTTCCTTTGTTGCTATATTTGTTTTTGTTGTTATGATCCATGATTGGGAACAATATGCATGTTTTCTATACCCGAAAAACATTTTTGAAATCCATGCTTCCGCTTTTACTTGGTATATTTACATGCTTAGTGTTCCATCCTAAAATATATAAAAAAAATCATATTGTTCCTCACAAATCCATCCAAATTTTGTGAGAGATATTTCCTAGGGATTCAAATGGTTTTTTCTTTTTAAAATTCTCACTACATATATCTTATTATAGAGCACACATACATACACTCATATTTTATTATTTACATAAATTTACACATACAAGTAAATAAATATATCAATGCATTCATATACATACACGTTATACACATTAAATCATAACGACGTTTATATATATATATAAGTTGGCCTAAATACGCTAATATGTCGTATATTTCTTGCTCATGTTAGTGTAGTGTTTGTTGGTGATAAACAAGCGGTAGATTGAAGGATTGCAATATGTAACTATGATAGGTTGAAAGATAATCTCATTTCACCTTAAAACATACATAGTTTATTTCAAGAGTTGTGTGCAATCCTTACATTTTCTTGTCTATCACAAGGGTTATATACCTATAAGGTATATTTACAATAAGCACCCTCAACTATTGTTGAACTCCTATTCTATTACAATAATACAGTTCTAACAGTTTTACATATGTGTCTATATGCTCATATTTTGTTTTGTAAACCAATAAAATATATATACAAAACCACTTTGGTCCATGCTAATATGTAGGAAATTTGCGAAAGATTCCATAGGACTAAAATGTTTTTTTTTTGTATATTTTTCACTATATTAGATTATAGAACACACATTTTTAAAGTTTATTAGAGCTTTAGCTTTTGTTTTGAAAAAAAAAGCTACAAGTCATGTTCGGTCGTTCGGATAAAAAAGCTATAAGTTTTTTTATAAACAAAAAAAGCTTTAAAATAATAAGCTTCTTGAAGTAGCTTTTAGAAGTAGCGAAAATTGTTTATATACCAAATTACATAAATACCCTCTTTAAATGTTTTATAATTTCTCCTATTTTTATAATTTGTCATTTTACACTATCAAGCTGCAACTATGAGCTAATTTTTCAAACACATATATAAATAAATTATACAGCTTCTAGCTACAACTACCGGTGATTTTCGTCAAACACACCCATAGCTTTCAATTCGGAATCTCCTAATTATTTAGTAGTGAATATGGCCTTGATTCAATTCAGCGTCCAATCCTCTTGTCTTTTTGACCATTTGGATAATTAAAAAAATCAAAGCAATAAGGGTTGAAATGAGTTGAGATTGAAAGAGGAGATCGAAGTAGAGAAGATCTCACCTATTTCTCTTAAACCCTTAGTTCGTTTTATTGAATTTCATAAAACACGTAATTTTTGTTTTGTTTTAATACGTAATTTATAAACCAAAACTTCTATATAAACAAATCAAACTACCTTGATTTATATTCCCCACACACAAAAAAAAAAAAAATTCAAGTAAATTAAGAAAACTCTCAATAATTGGGATGGCTGCCTATTATTTTAAAATCCTATTAAATTATTAATAAACATGAAGAAATTTTAAAAACAAGGAAGGTGTGGAGGAAAGGGGAGAGGCAGATGTGACTTGTGAGTTAGGTGACGAGTTTTATATATAAAAAAAGGTTAACTTTGTTATAAGTGTTATAATTATATCATGTATGAATTACACAAAAGAAATTAAGGTTGTTCTTCCCTCAAGTGCCACTAGTGATCTGGTGATATTTTTGCGCATAACATCTTCCCATAATTAACTGTAACTAACATATACAGTTAGTTTCCATGGCCACGAACAATATTAATCCGCTCTTGAATGTCTTAAATAGTGCTAACAATGTATGTCAGTCGTTGCAAATGGGTACTCCAGATGCTCATAAACAAATTCTAGAGATGTACAAGTCAATAACAAACTTTGGCGTTATCCCGCTGATAAGCGCAGCTGGTCATGGGTATCAAGTCTTGGTGCGGGACTTTATACAATGTGCAATAACGACCGATTTAGATCTTCACACAGGCCAAACTTTGAATCTCCAAAAGTTCCTGGGCTATTGTGACGGATCTGATCAAACTGCGTTGCACAAGGCGGCTAAGTACGGTCACTTTGAAGTGGTGAAGGTATTGTTGGATTATGTTTCTGAGGAGCATCTCACATCATACAGAGATGTTTATGGCTTAACTCCACTTCAGTGGTTAAAGGATCCTGTTTATGACGAATTCATAATTCAGAAATTGAAGAATGCAGCATCCGGAAAGGTGAATTCGTTTGTCTCTAAACATGATCATCAAGGTAACGTCAAAAGTTAATTACATAATTTTATACGTAATGACTAAATTAATTGAGTTAGTTTGGTAACTTATTTAATTGAAGCTAGCACTTGATTTTCAACTTCTATGCATATGTTTTGATCAATTAAGTAATGGAAAATTATACATATTCTTATGCTAAATCTTTCTACTTTATTGTTCTACTCATTAAACGATGACATGTGAAATCCACTAATTATCTTTCTTTATCTTCTCTCTTGATTTTAACACGTGTATTCATTTTTAGAGGATAAGTATAAAATTAAAAAAGTAAAAAGATATAAAACCTATTGTAAGTAATTAATGGGTCACAAAACTTTTTCTAGTTAGCCCCTTATATATTATTTTTTAGGTGGACTTTTGATTAAATTATTGAGATTTCCCATAAGTCGTCTCTTCACTTTCTCTTTCTCTTCAATACATGTTGGAAATCAAGCCTTCAATGAGAACTCACAAATAAAGAATTAAACTTTCAAAACTTATTTTCTTTCGTATGGAAGAAAAACTACGGCTGCTTTTACCATGCTTATATGGCTATATAATACAAAACAAACTACTAACTTACTTTGCATTTTGTAAGCAACCAAACTTATCTAATAAAATTCAAACTAAACCTAAAATTCAAACTAAATCTTATCTAAATAATAATCAAACTACCTTATCAAGATTAAAACCCAACATTTACCCCCTTAATCTTGATCAATTTTCTCCTCAAAGCAATGCTGGTTCATCCTCTTGAATCAAGTTGGTTTCATTCTCTTTATCCTTCCACTTTGTACATTTATTTGCAAAGTGCCCGAATGCTCCGCAATCATAGCATCTAAAATTGCTTTTATCACCTCTTCCACCTCTTTCGGAGTTCCTTCCACCTCCTCTACCATCACCATGCCTTTGTTCACTTGTCCACATGAGTTGTATTTGATCTCCTTCCTTCTCAGCATGGCTCTTAAGTCTTTCTTCGTACGCCTTAAGCCTTCCAACCGCTTCATCAAAGAGCATCGTATCTAACTAGAAACACTGTTCTAACTTTCAATTTTCCACCACTCCTTATGAATCTGTCTAACACATACTCAAGAAACCCAACCCCGTTTTAAGCTCTGGCATACTCATATCGACAAAGCTCCGACTATTCTACACACAATGTAATACCAAAATCTCCATTCGCCATAGAGGGGACAAAAAACACCCACCGAGATAGAGAAAAACAACAGTGAGACCGGTAGTTGTGATGGGTTGTCGGAAATGGAAAGTAGGTGAGGGGTAGACGGTTGCTGGAAATGGAGAGTAGGTGTTACCTTTGGCCGGAGTTCGAGTTTTGTGCGAGAGAGTGGGGCAGTAGTGGACAACAATCTTTGGGAGAGAGAAGGTGGCGGTGGTCCGGCGGAGGTGGTCGCCGACTGGGGATTAAGGGGGTCTAATAAATGAATAATAGGCATGGGGAAGAGAGTGTGTCATAAGCTTATGTGGAAGATAATTGGGTGGGTTGGGTCTTGGAAAAGAGAAACTTTATGATTGGTTTATTTTAATTTTAAAATATATATAATATGAAATAAAGCTATAATACTTACTACACATTACATATTCTTGCCACTTAGGTTGTAGCCTAGTGGTAAGCACTAAGTGCTTTGATGTAATGTCCTATTGATCAAATGTCATGTGTTCAAGTCCCGTTAATGACAAAATAGTGTAGATTTAAGAGCCATTAAAAAAATACATATTCTTACATTAAATTGTAAGTTATTTTGTTTTATAATACTATTAATATTTATTTATAGAACTTGTGTAAAAAATTACGTTTTGTGTGAATCAATTATAATAATTCATAGTAAATCCTTATATAAATGGAGCTATTACTTTTTTTATTTTTTTTAACTTGTAAATATTAATATATAGATTATTTATTTATTTAATGGTTTTTTATATTTAATAACAGTTGTTACTTTTTCATATATTATAAAATTTTTAGTTTATAAAGTAAAGTTATCTGTTAGAAGGAAATCGACGAAGTTAACGAAAAATTCATATCTTAGAATTTTTTTTGTCTCCATCATTTTATTAGTAATTTTATTTTATTTCTCTTAAAAAATAAGGATATTAAGAAATAGTATTATAAAGTTTGTAAAACTAAATAAAAAACATTTAACAAATTATTTATGATTATTGTAAAAAGGTAAACAACTTGCAATGATTATGTAATGATAGTTCAATTATTGTCTTATTTTAAGTAATTTAGGGTAATTTTATTGAGCTCTTTTTTGATAGTCTAGGTAGCTCTACTTGATATGACATATGTGAGTGTGTAACATGTATTAAAAGTTGTAATTGATTGATTTACTTATGATTTATGTGAGAGGAAGGGGTTAAATAGTAGCACTTGAAATTTAGGGTGTTTCTATATGTCTCCCCCTTAATATCTATATATCCCCCTTGATGTGATGTATATGAGGGAAAAAGTAATATTGAAAGTTGTAAGTCAATGATTTGACATATATGTATGTAAGAGGGAGATTAGGAGGTCCATTATAATAGGGAGAAATGTTCAATATAGTTTATACTTAATTCATAGTTCTGGGAGATTAATTTTAGTCTTTAGATCAGCCCCTTATTTGTCTAGATTGAATCTTAAAATTTTGGACGGATTGACATTTCCGTAATTAACATGTGATTATATACTGAATTACATATGATTCAATATTAAAATTTCAGGACTATTTTTTTTTATATAATCTTTATTAAACACAATCATTTAAAATAAGTCTAAATAGATATACTTTTTTTGGTATCTTATGTGACCATTGTGTCGTAGATTTCGATGTGATATTGATTCACTCAAACTAATGAACTAAAAAATCACTTACCGGCCTCTAATTAAGTGACTTGAAGATTAGATGTCTTTTTTTTAAAAGTCAAGAGAGATTTGACTCGACCATCCTGCCCTACAAGATCAAAATATATTCATTATACAAACTAGGAAAACGCTAGATGAAAAAGACATCTCAAAAGCATACAGTGGGGGAATAAATTCAATCTATCCATCTATTTGTGAGATTATATTTGGGTCATCTAATGATCTACACTTGAACCAATAAAATGATGATGTTTGAAGTATGTGATTTTCCCTACGTGCAACATCTCAATCTTCTCAATCCAATTTTAATTCGTTTTTATCTGTTTAAAAGTTAATAATTTACTATGAAACGATGAATTATCATTTTATATATAATTAATTAATTAAATTTTATTCTACTCAAAGAAGAACATATATATTTTTGACTTGAAAAATGTATATAATAAAAAAGTCAAATCAAATCTCAGGTAAAAAGTTTGTTGAGTGATAAAAATTAATCATTAAGACCATTATCATCTAACCCAACTTATCCAACCAAAAGCACCGCCACATCATCGTTTACTTTCAACCCTTTCTAACCCTACAACCACACATCCAACTCAATTCAACCCTTTATCAAATAATAATAAAAAAGTAATATATATATAAGTAGAGAGAGAAGAGAGAGGGGAAAAAGAAAAAAAAGGAAGCCACCATGTATAAGATTGGGTTTGTGGACAAGTTGGGTTGGAACCACACCTCTACCTAATGAGGTGTTATGGTGTTCCCATTGGGTTCACCCCTCCACCTCAGCACAAGCCATCGGCTTGCCCTCTTGGATGTGCATGGTCTAAGAGTCTTAAACCCATGGGTGCCATTCAGTTAATTTTTCGGTTATCAATTAATTTGGATTGGTTAATTCGGTTATTTTAATTATTAGATATTAACCATTAATCGAACCGTATTTGATGGGTTATAAGTAAATTCAGGTACGGTTTGGTTAATAATGGCTACCAGGTATACCAAAAAAATAAGGGTTAAACACTAAATAATCCTCAAACTTTCATTTGTTTTACGGTTTAACCCTCAAAGTTTCTTTTAACATGTAATAACCATAATGTTTCATTTAAATTATGTTTTAATCCTCAATTTTCACTTATATTTCGGTTTAACCCTCAAGATTTGTTTTTAAATGATTTAATCATAAAGTTTAGTTTGGTTTTTGGTTAAATCCTTCAAGTTTTAGTTTAATTGCGATTTCGCCCACTTAAGGATTAAACTGAAATACAAGTGAGAATTTAAGGATTAAAACATAATTTAAATGAAACATTATGGTTATTACGTGTTAAAAAAACTGTAAGGTTTAAATCGAAATACAAGTGAAATTTTGAGGATTAAAATATAATATAAATAAAACATTATGGTTATTACGTGTTAAAAAAACTTTGAGGGTTAAACTATAAAACAAATGAAACTTTGAAGATTATTTCATGTTTAACCCAAACAATAAATACTAACGTTGATTTATTTTATGCTTCTGATAATAATCTTTAAGAGCAAATAAAATACCATTACCATTACCATTACATATGTAATTAACAAAGTTTGAAAAATAATTTAACTGATAACTGAACTAAAATTAATACGGGTAACCCGAACTAAGCGACAAGCTTACCCGATAACCAATTACGTAGTCCGAGTTAACCGAACCTTGACCGGGTTAGTTGGGTTTTTTGGTTATCGATTATTTTCCACATGACTGCTTGATACTTCTACACCCACGAAACCACTACACAAGTGCACATAGAATAAGTGGAAAGAGAAAGAGACATAAGGGTACACAGAGGGTTATAAACTTTAGTGACAAGCCAATAAATTTAGTCTCGCCCCATTTCATCTAACTTGTCAATCATGTTATTTCTCTCGTCCACTTCTAACCAAGGAAATACTCAACTCACTTCATTTCTCTATCTTTTTAATTTCCTCTCTCCTATCTTCTAAAATACTTTTCATCAGTGCGGAGACGGCCTCAATCTCACCATTTTCAGCAACCACTAGGGAGTGGTGTTCTTGCGTACCCCAACCATCCACCTAGACCTTCGGTCATGGGCGGACCTATTAAGGGTCCGGCGGTAGCACGTACCACCGGCCAATTTTGCAGACATTCGACTTTTTTGAGCAGGTGCTACCAGTCAAATATTTTGGTTGCACCAATGATTTTTCTTGTCACTAAAACTTAATGAAAAATGAATTTTTTAAACAAAATGATAAATTATAGTTCAATATTCGACTTATACTTTTAAAATGCTTTATTTTACTTTAAAAAGAAGAATTTAATTAATAGAGGTTGATATAAAATATGTTTTGTTTTATATTTTAGCCTTAAAATACCCGGAAAACAACAAAAACGTGAGTAATCCGACCTGATTAACCCGAAACCCAGAAAAAAAACCGAACAACACCCGTAATCTTAATTAATTTTATTTTATCATTATATAATGCTAATAGCCTCCAAAAATCCTGGGCCTGCCCTTGCCTTCGTTACAAGGGTATTAAGCCTCTCAATTTCAAATCATATAGCTAGTGTGACGACATTTCTATAGCATTGTGATAAGCCAACCGTGACTTTGGTCACTGTGGGTAACACACATTCTTTTTAATTTATTTTTTATAATTTTGAGGGTGTAATGGCGTGATTGGGTTTGGTATGACAAGTGTGATTACCATTTACCATTTAGGCTAGGCGTAGCGCCTTCGGCTTCCTCTTCGGGTTGCCTTCAGGCTCGCTAGGATTTGGGTTGGCCTCGGGTTCAACCCCATTTGGGTTCACCAAACCGAGAGATGAGGGAGAGAGAAGGCTGACATCCGTCAGCTTATTCCTTTTGTTTTGTTTTGTTTGTGAAATGGTAAGTAGAGAAAAAATATTTTAGGTTGATTTGGGTTGAAGAATGGGTGCTACTATAGTTTTGGGTTGAGAAGAAAAATGAGGTGATATTCGAATTGGTTTGGGTTAGATGTGACTATACTCATGACCTTACAACGAGTATGCCAGAAATACACCTGCATCACATAAGAATCGAACATACTTGCCATGCTGTGTTGATTACAGAGAAAAGTTCTTTTTTCAAAGCTTTTATTAATTGTTGTGAGTACGTAAAAATTTATCCAAAGTAGAATTATTGAGTTCAAGTATTTTTATTTTTTATTTTTTAGTTTAGCTTGGCATGCTAACTTTTGACTTTGTTAGTTGTGCACTTTTCAAAGTTGAGATATTGATCAATCCATATAAATTAACATATATCGGTTTATACATTAATAGAACAAATTTAATATACATAGTTAAAAAACACCTCAAATTTGATTTACATAGTCAGTAATAAAAAAATAAAAAAATAATTGATAATCAATAATCTGAAATAACATGATATATTGAAGCTCTCTATAGTTCTCGTGTATACTATCCATGTTTTGTTATATAGATGTTGTCGTTGTTCTTGTTTCGATGTTTTTGCTTCTCACTAATTTTATCGATTATGAATAATGCTCTTAATGACTTGAATTATAAACCTATTAAATTAGATTGATAGTTTATATTTCAATCAATCTATTTTCAACCAAAGGAAAAGGGAATCCTTAGTTTAGAAATTCTCAAGCAATTTATTTTAATTTCATGTATCAACCAATTAACCTAGAATATTTGTACCGTGGAGTTGATTCTTTCACTTATAAATATTATTCATCCACTAAAGATACAATACATTTGAAGCTATGTTACAAGTTAGTGAAGCATGAGCTTGTAGTGGATGAATCAAATTTATAAGTGGAAATATCATCTCCCATTTGTACCGTAATTGTAGCCTAACATGTATTTGTTTATATAATCAATTATAGACTACGAGGAGCTGGAAATGGCTCCGGCATCTTACCCAACGTCACATAAAAATAATGGAATGCTCTCTCTGCACAAGTTAAATGCTAAAAAACTGGAGCTGACACCAACTCGAAACACGATTCTTCACCTCGTATCAAGCTTTGGAGACATAGATTATACCAAATCTATCCTAAAAGAGCATCCATCTCTCATAGAGCGCCGTAATTGTGAAGGGGAGACACCGATTTATGTGGCCGCAAGGGAGGGAAACATAGATGTTCTTATGATTTTGATTAACCATGTAAAAGATGATAAATCCAAATTAGAACTCGCTACAAGACACATGGACAACCACACTGCCATGCATATTGCCATAGAGAACCATGATGTGGGAGTAGTCTTTTTGTTGGTGAATGAAATCCCAACACTTGCAACTTGCTTGAATATCTGGAATCATAGCCCGCCTTACCTTGCTATGCTAAGAAGATATTATCATATCTTTAGACTTCTATTGGATAAGTGCAGTGAAAGAGGTCTTGAATGGAAAGATGGGGAACAATCATTGCATGCAGCGGCATCGACATTGGACACACCAGGTAAGCGAATTAAGAATGATTCTCGAATAATTACACACACATATATATAGGGGAGGATTCATGCGAGAACCGTAGTTAGTGCGAGAACCGCGAGAACCAATCTCAGCCGTTCCTTGAATATTGGAAGTTTCATGGATGGTGAGCGTGGAGGGATAAAGTGTAGCAGAGTGCATGTGAGGAATTCATGGGTGAACAATGACATTGAAGGAGTGGGAATTGGACGGCTTAGATTGGTTCTCGCATGAACTTTTTCATATATATATATATATATATATATATATATATATATATATATATATAGGATCAATAAAAAATCAAGTGTTAAACAAAGAACCTAAATAACCAATCTGGACCATTGGATCATCAAAATTAATTGATTATATTTAACGATGGCAAAACTGTAATTATGATGTATTAATATAGAAATAAAAAGACAAACATAGAAAATCCCCCTCCAACAACCCGCAATTTTTTTAAAAAAAATCTCAAAAATTTTAAATTGTCATAACCTTTTAAGTTTTGTGAATTTAAACAAAAAAATTATACCAATCTTTTAGTTTTTTAATCTTCTTTCAAACAAGATCACTCTTCCCATATTTTTCTAAATTTTTTTTCAACATGAAATTTTTGTTTGCATTTTGGGCCGTATGTAGTGTTTTGTACGGATTTTGCATTTTGGTTTGAATGTGTAATATTGCATTTTAGACTGCATTTTCATTGAATCATGTTGGATTTGCATTTTGCATTTCCATAATTTTTGCATTTTGGAAGCATCTAGATGACCTGCATGTTTATATTTTGCGTTTTTCGTTTTTTGCATTTTCCATTTACAATGAACTCAGCTCAAAATGCAAACTTTGCATTTCAAAAAAAAATAAATTTCAAAAATATATCAAGCATGGTCTTGTTTAAAAGAGGACGAAAAATTGAATCTAACGATATACTTTTTTTGCAAAAATTCTTAAAAACGAATAGGTTATGATCATTTAAAGTTGAGTGGGTTTTTTTTATTTATAAAGTTGATTTTTTCTTTTTTTTGTTATTTTTCAATTTTGCCATTAATCAAAGTGGCACGTGTCATTACCAGGATAGTTCTTTATGTTTTATGTTTAAGAGAAGTTCTATATTTAACCTCACCCTATATATATATATATAGGGAATGGTTCAAACGAGAACTGTTTTTCGTACGAGAACTGCGAGAACCAATCTCAGCCGTTCCTTGGATATGGGAAGTTCATGGATGGAGAGCGTAGAGGGGATCAACTGTGGCAGGGTGCATGTGAGGAATTCATGGGTGGACAATGACATTAAAGGAGGGGGAATTGGACGGCTCAGATTAGTTCTCGCAGTTCTCGTATGATAAACATTTCTCGTTTGAACTTTCGCTTATATATATAGGCAAAAGTTCAAATAAGAATTCCCATATCCCTGCCCACCCATGAATTCCTCACATGTACCCTGCCACACTCTATCCCTCCACGCTCACCATCCATGAAACTTCCCATATCGAAGGAACGACTCAGATTGGTTCTCGCGGTTCTTGCACTAAGAATGGTTCTCGCATGAACTTTTTCCTATATATATTATATATATATATATATATATATATATATATATATATATATATATATATATATATATATATATATATAGGGGAGGGTTCAATTGAGAACCGATTTTAGTGCGAGAACCGCGAAAACCAATCTTAGCCGTTGATTTGATAAGTGGAGTTCATGGATGGAGAGCGTGGGGGGATCAAGTGTGGCAGGGTGTATGTGAGGAATTCATGGGTGGGCAATGACATTAAAAGAGGGGGAATTGGACGGCTCAGATTGGTTCTCGCGGTTCTCGCACTAAAATTGGTTCTCAATGGAACTTCTTCATATATATATATATATATATATATATATATATATATATATATATATATATATATATATATATATATATATATATATATATATATATATATATATATATGGGGCAAAAGTTCAAACGAGAACTGCAAAAACCAATTTGAGCCGTCTAATTTCATCTCCTTTAATATCATCACCCACCCATGAATTCATCACATGCACTCTGCCACTCTTGATCCCCCAAACTCTACATCCATAAATTCTACTTATCCAATCAACGGCTATGATTGGTTCTCGCGGTTCTCATACGAAAAACAGTTTTCATTTGAAAATGGACGTAATTTTCATTTTCAATTTTCTGTAAAAATTTTAGACTACACGTTTGGTCAATATCAATTGCTAATACTTTTTGGCGATGTTATTTTTCTTCCATGTAATCCCCTGTTGATTCTCTTCTTACGATCAAACGAAACCATGTTCGATGTATCAATCGAACAAACACAGAAACCGAGTATATGTATACAATCGTATGTGCAGAAAATAAGAACACAACCAAAGAATATATAAATACTGAATATTATACTTGGATATCATTGCATCAAATAATGTCAGATACACACCTATATATAGGCTACCATGGTGGCAGTTTTCTTGGCGCCAACAACTACCATGTGCAGTTTGGCGGTGGTGGGTGTGGGTGGCCACAAAATTGCCGTTCACCACATGTGTGACTCACACTCACACTTATTATTCTGATATTACAATATATAATCACACTAATATATGTTCTTTAATAATAGTGCTACTTAGCTAATATTTGATGATTAAAAACATTATATTTCCAACATTCCCTCCTAATGTTTTAATCATCAAATATGTCTTCCACAACTTAATCCTTCCTTTGGCTTGGTACTTCATTTTCAATGATGACATAATCATCATCAAAATCTTTCTTGCTGCTGCCCGGTTTGTTTGCTTCACGTGCTGTCTCCTCTTCAAAAGTAACGACCATAATCTCTCCATCGTCAAACTCTATCTTTCCAGCTAGACCATCTTCTTGCTTTGCAAATCTCTGAACGCAACCAGGTACTTCTTCCTCATTTGGCAAATCCATCGCTTTAACTCCATCTGTACCCGAGCTCTCCTCTTCCATTGGTACACCTTCATTCCTGAAGTAGTCCATTGCCAAGTCATAATAACATCCCATGAGGCTCAAATGCGTTCCATAGCATTTCTTCAATCCGGTTGCCACTTCACATGAGAATCCCATTGCTTTAGCCACTTCAAACCACTTGTTTTCCATCACAACGTTGGTATATCCTCCCATAAGTTTTACCCTCAAATAAAGGTCTAGCAAATTCCCCTCAATTCCGTTAATCTTAACGGGTAGAAACCTTTTCCTTGTTTGCAAGAAAAACCTTAGAACCATTTGACAATCTTGTCAAAATGTTATTTTACTAAGTGCTTGCATTCCTCTCTAATTTCCTGCTTGTTTACCATTTTAAGGAAATCAATAAAACTATCGAAGTCATTTTTCGAGGGCACCTTCAATGTTTTGTTTGTACTCATTGTCTCCTTAATTGTCGTATTCTTCATGTGTAACGAGTCATAATATCGCTTTAATTCCCTCCTAGCAATCTCTTTGTCTTGAAAGAGATCATCCAATCTCTCAACTTCATCTGAATCACTCTTATAACCATCTTTTCCTGGGCTGCCCAAATCCATACCATCACTGCCACTTTCACTTTCATAATCTTCCTTGAATTGCCTAGTCAAAATGCATCTTGAACCTTTAAAAATCACTTTAAAACCTTGTACCACCAATTGACACTACAAGAAAAAAAGGGAAAAACCACCAATAGCCTTTTGCGACGCTACGTGTCGTCGCAGAAACCCCACTACATGACAAAAAGAGACCACTTTTTGACCATTACTCGATGTTGACCAGAAATTCACTATGTCATCGCAATAAGTATTTATATTTTCGTTTATATTAATTTTTGGCACAAAAAGATGAATTTAGCGGTGAAAAGTGCCGCCATTTTTTTACTAGGTTTCTGCGACGACATTTTAAGGTTTCTGCGACGACAGCGTCGTCCCTGAAGGTCCTCAAGAAAAATATTATATTTAAATACTAAAGTCAGCATGTAAGACGACGTCGTTAATACTTCACCGTTGTCTCCGTTGTCACTAAGGCTTAAGGTATTAAAACCGATGTTAGGAACATAATAGACACCCGGAATCACATAAACCTTTGTCTCCGTCGTCTCTAATACTTCACCGAAACCTTGTACGTTAAAACCTTATTGTATCTCACCATAGGAGTCAATTGCACCAGCCTTAAAGTGTTCGAAATTTCCGATATTAGATGGCATATGCCTCGGAAATTCGTTCATCACGTACCATATCTCGTTCTATTATACTTGGCTAATATTTGATGATTAAAAACATTATACTTTCAACAGGCGACTCATTAATTCTTCATTAATGGCTCATTAATGACACATTAATGAGGGTTATTTCAGAAAAATCAAGGGACGCAATTCACGGTTAGGTAAATACATACATTATCAAAGTACCCCTATTAATGAGTTATTAATAACATTAAAAACAATTCTCCCAGTTCTCGTTCGAAAAACTATTCTCGTACAAAAAGCATTTGTGGTAATGATACCTAATGCCATGAATACCGTGTTTTGTGCTTTCCTGTTTATTTCAAATTAAACTCTTTTGTTTTTTCATTTTAAATTGTTAAGCTTATAACTTTACAAAATTTTTCATACGTACACGACTCCATTTACTCTATATGAATTATTGATTTCTCATGGCTTTCTTACTCAGCGTATCTTCAAGCCATGTTACTCCAAAAAATTGATCTATGCTTTTACGATACATATGGATGGACAGCATTGCATTGTGCGGTTTCCAATAATTACTTGTATGCAACAAATGCTTTGCTAGATGCAAACCCCAACATCGGATACCAGATGACCAAATTCCAGAACATAAATGGTTCAGCAATTCACATTGCTGTTGATGCAGGCCATTTTGACCAAATACGTGCTCTTTTATCTAAGTGTCCAGGATGCCTTGATATGATTGATAGCAGAGGAAGGAATATTCTTCACGTTGCTATTGTTAGCTCGAGAATAGATGTATTCAACTTTATCTTAGGGGAACTTAAGACAACTTGTCTTATCAATCAAAGAGATAGCGATGGGAACACTCCTTTTCATTTATTAGCGGCTTCTGACTTTCAGGTGCCGATAATAGATAATAGGGCTAACCTATATATCCGCAACAAAAAGGGTCTCACACCTGTAGACATGACATCTTCAGAGGAAAAGAAATTGAAATATATGAAGGTACGTACTATGATTTCTCGAAAATATATGTTAATCAATTACGCACCATGTCATAATTACTATTAAAACCATTAATTAGTAGCTTGGAAAATTCCACGTTCTTACAAATATGATATATTTTTTATTTTTATCAACTAAAAACAAGTAACAATATATATATCATTTAAAGGAAAAGAAACTCTGTCTATTCCAACGTACAGTTTCGATTTTATTTTTTATCATAATGCGCGGGATGATATCACCTCATTACTATGAAAATACAGACAGTATAAGTGCTACGTACTTCTTTTATTTGGATACATAACTAATTATTATGTAGATATATGTACTGTACATAATATAACATTTTTAAATAAGCAAATAAAAATTGGTTTGGATTCATCAATGCTTGGTGTTGGTTAGTGATTAACGACAATTGGTTAACTGTGGTTAACTGTTGAGTGCTTTAGTTAATTGGTTGTTACTATGTAGTTAGTGAAGTTTGTTAGTAATAGAAGTATCAATGTTGGCTCTTGTTGGCTCTTGTGACATTCTCTTCCAATTAAATTCGTTTTAATCAATAAGATACTGCATTATCATTTTCATCTTCTTGATTTTGTTCTGAACTTGTTGTTGATTATCTCAACAATTGGTATCAGAGCCTCGTGTGGCTTACGATTGCGAGTTCGAGATTGATAGAAGGTACCTAAGCACTGCTGTGAAACAAAATGAGATCTACAAGGTTCGATCTGGAAAAATTCGATGGCAAAAATGACTTTGGTCTCTGGAGAGTCAAGATGCGAGCCTTGCTGGTTCAACAAGGCATGGTTGCTGCTTTGAATGGTGAGGACAGACTACAAGTGACGCTATCTGTCAAAGAAAAGAAGGAGATTATGGAAAAGGCTCATAGTGCTATCATCTTAAGTTTAGGGGTTCGAGTTCTTCGAGAAGTCACTAAAGAAACAACAGCTTTAGGGGTTTGGTCGAAATTGGAGAGTCTTTATATGACCAAATCACTAGCTAATCGGTTGTACTTGAAGAAAAGGTTGTATACATTTCAGATGAATCCTGGAACTAAAATAGAGGATCATGTAGAGGATTTTAACAAGTTGGTCTTGGATCTTGAAAACATCAAAGTAATTTTGGAAGAAGAAGATCAAGCTATAATCTTCTTGACTTCTTTACCTAATAACTATGAACATTTTGTAGAGACCCTCATGTATGGTAGGGAAAGTCTCACAATGGAAGAAGTTCTTGTAGCAGTCAATTCAAGGAATTAAAGAAAAGGATTACATCAAGGAAGAGTATAGTGAAGGGCTGTTTGTGAAGGGAAAGACTGATAAGAAGGATGGCAAAGCAAAGAATTACACTAAGTCAAAGTTAAAGTTCAAAAGAAAATGCTTCATTTGTCATTCAGAGGACCACTTAAAGAAGACTGTCCAGAGAGAAAAAAGGCCAAATCAAGTTCAACCTGGAAGAAGAAAGACGGAGGTAATATTTTTGATTTTTATTCTGATGGCTTTGATAGTGTTGAGGTCTTGGTAGTGTCAGTCTTAAAGAATACAATAGAATGGGTATTAGACTATGGTGTTCCTTTCACATGATACCCTATGAACTCTTTTACATGACTTTCACAAAAGTGATGGTGGTTTAGTGTTGCTTGGTGATAACAAACCATGTCAAGTGGAAGGACAGGGAACTGTGTACTTCCAGTTACAAGATGGTAGAGAATTGAAGGTTGAGAAAGTGAGATTTGTACCCAAATTGAAAAGGAATTTGCTATCACTTGGTTTATTTGATGATCAAGGTTATAAAATTCTGTTACATGATGGTAAACTAAAAGTGTTAAAGAATCAAGAAGTGCTACTAGAAGGTGTGAAGAGTTAAGGGAATAATATGTACTTGTTAAAGGGAAAAGCCATCTCAAAGGAGGGAGCAGTGGTTGAAAGTGATAACAGTTCAAAGTTAGCAGAGTCGTGGCACACAAGACTGGAGCACATAAGTGAAAAAGGTCTTAAAGAATTGTGTAAGAAAGATCTGCTAAAAGGATTGAAAGATTCAAGGTTAAGCTTTTGTGAGCATTGTGTCTATGGGAAAGCTCATAAAGTAAAGTTTAATGTGGGAAAGCATACTACTCTTGAGAGGATTGATTATGTACATTCTGACCTATGGGGGCTGCAAATGTTCAATCACTAGGTGGAGCTCGTTACTTCATGTCATTGGTTGATGAATTTTCAAGGAGAGTATGGGTAATGATATTACATTCAAAGAGTGATGCATTTGAAAGTTTCAAAGAATGGAAAATACTAGTTGAAAATCAAACTAGTAAGAAGATTAAAAAACTAAGAACAGACAATGGCTTGGAGTTCTGTGATGGAAGGTTCAATGAGTTTTGTAGACAAAATGGCATAGCTAGACACATAACAGTTGCTGGAACCCATCAACAAAATGGTTTGACAGAAAGAATGAATAGAACTTTGCTAAATAAGATGAGGTGTATGTTGTCTCAGTCCGGTTTACCCAAATCATTTTGTGCAGAGGCTGTGGTTACTGCTAGCTATCTAATAAACATGTCTCCATCATCTCCAATTGAGTTTAAAACACCCATGGAAAGGTGGTAAGGTGGTTTGGTAAAATACAGTCATCTTAAAGTGTTTGGTTGTGTGGCATATGCACAAGTAAACCAAGGTAAGTTGGATCCAAGAGCACATAAGTATGTATTTCTGGGGTATCCAACAGGTGTCAAAGGGTTATAAGCTTTGGAGGTGTGATGATGTGAAACCAAAACTGATAGTAAGTAGAAATGTGGTGTTTAATAAAGAAGTAATGTACAAAGACCTGCTTAAAGGGAAAGCTCCATGTAAAGATGTTGATAAGGATGTTCAATTTTAGGTGGAGCAAGGTTTTAATGGATCTGAAAGTACTTGTGAACCAAGTGTAGGTTCTTCTTCTGGTAATAACTCAAATCAAGTGATATCAGACTATTTGTTGTCAAAGGATAGAGAAAGGAGACATGTGAAAGCACCAATACGGTTTGGACATACAGATGTTATCTCGGGTTAAAATGACATTGAGGATCATTTAGCATTTGTTTTTATGGTGGCTGAATCGTTAGAATACAATGAACCAGTGACCTTTAAGGAAGCAATGGAATCACCTGATAGAAGTGAGTGGGTATGTGCTATGAAAGACGAAATGGAGTACTTAATGAAGAATGAGACATGGGATTTGGTGGATAAGCCTGAAGGACAGAAACTTGTAAGTTGTAACTGGATTTACAAAGTCAAAGAAGGTATCTCAGGTGGCAAACCAAGGTTTAAAGCTAGGTTGGTTGCAAGGGGTTTTACTCAAAGATCTGGTATTGATTATAATGAAGTATTCTCACAAGTGGTTAAACATACTTCAATAAGAGTTATGGCATCCATAATAGCTCAGTTTGATCTTGAATTGGAGCAACTTGATGTTAAAACTGCATTCTTGCATGGTGACTTAGAAGAACAGATTTATATGAGTCAACCAGAGGGTTTTAAGGTTGGAAATAAAGTTTGTTTGCTTAAAAGGTCCTTGTATGGGTTAAAACCGTCTCCTCATCAATGGTACAAAAGGTTTGATGCTCATATGATTCTACATGGGTTTAGCAGGAGAAATTATGATAGTTGTGTATATGTGAAGGAGTATAAACTCAACTGTTACATATATCTACTGTTTTATGTAGATGACATGCTAATATCATGTAAGGATAAAGAAGAAATTAAGAGTCTTGAGGAGATGTTGGCATCAACATTTGAAATGAAAGAGTTAGGGGAAGCAAAGAAGATTTTTGGAATTAAGATATTTAGAAACAGACTTGAAGGTGTTTTGGTACTGTCTCAAGTTGTATACACTAATTAATTGTTGGAGAAGTATAATATGAGCAATTCTAAATGTGTTACTACTTCTTTGGCTCATCATTTCAAGTTGTCAAGTGCTAATAGTCCTAAGACAGATGAGGAAAGAGCTTTGATGAACAAAGTGCCTTATGCTAGTGTAGTAGTCAGTCTGATGTACTTAATGGTATATACTAGACCTGACCTTGCTTATAGAGTTGGTGTTGTCAGTAGATATGTGTCTAGCACAGGTCAGAATAATTGGAAAGCAGTAAAGTGGTTTCTGAGATATGTAGTGGGTACTGTTTTTGTTGGTCTAATGTATAAAAGGAAGAATCAAAGTGAGTTAATTAATAGTCCTTTGGTTATTGGATACACGGATGCAGAATTTGCTAGAGATTTAGACAAAGGAAGATCTTTGACTGGGTATGTTTTCCAAGTGTTTGGAAACACAGTGAGTTGGAAGTTATCTTTACAGAAGGTGGTTGCTTTGTCTTTTACTGAGTCCGAATATATAGCTTTGAGTGAAGGTGCTAAAGAAGCTATATGGATTAAAGGCTTGTTGTGTGAATTGGGTCTTGATGATACAAGGTTTGCTTTAATCTGGTGTGATAACCAAAGTGCATTACACTTGTCTAAGAATCAAGTATTCTATAATCGAACCAAACATATAAATGTTAAGTTGCATATTTTGTCAGAGAGGTCATTGAATCTGGTGTTGTGAAGGTGGATAAAGTGCACACAGATAGTAATTGGTCTGATATGTTGACCAAGCCTTTAGTAGTTTCGAAATTTTTAAAGTGCTTAGATTGTCTACATGTTGGTGATGATTCTTGTTGTCATTAATCAAGGTGGAGATTATTAGTTAGTGATTAACGACAATTGGTTAACTGTGGTTAACTGTTGAGTGCTTTGGTTAATTGATTGTTACTAAGTAGTTAGTTAAGTTTGTTAGTAATAGAAGTATAAATGTTGGCTCTTGTAACATTCTCTTCTCATTTAATTTGTTTTAATCAATAAGATACTGCATTATCATTTTCATCTTCTTGATTGTGTTCTGAACTTGTTGTTGATTATCTCAACACTTGGTTTGGAAATTAAATCGATAATATCTTCTTTCTACATTCTTTCTTGTACACATCGGATTTTTTCTTTTTAAGTTATATAAAAATCTTACAAAATAGAACAAAATCCCAAACATTTAATAATAAAGATTTTAAAAAACGCAAAGTAAGAACCTACCTTCTCCTTGTTTTTGTTAAAACACGGGGTATCGTTCGTGAGAGTAGTTACGCGCAAATTTTTTGCATTTTGCATACTTAATAAAGCGACTCGGCCTACTCTAAGCTCAACCTTCAAATACAACTTTATTTCCACCTCAAATTTAAAAGAAACACACAAACCCAATATATTAACTTTACCGGAGGGGTGTTTGATTCATGTAATTGAAATAAGAAGAATATCAAATCTTATGGGATTTCAATCCAATCATAATTCCTTGTTTAATTCATGTAAAAGACAATCAAATTTCTAGGACAATAATAGTGAAGTAGTCAACTCACTTTCACAATTTGACTGGCTCAGAGATGGGGAAGGTGGAGACGACGAAGGGTGATGACGGTAGAGGAGGAGACGGAGAAGGGAACAGTTGATTGTTGTGACTATTATGGCGGTGGGCAATTCGGGTAGCGGTGGCGGCAAGAATGAAGTGGTATAACGAAGCAACAGTGGATTGTTGTTTAGATAAGCCTTGCTTTTGGAATCTCACATGCAAGAGATTTAGAAATACCATCATTTCTCAAGAATTTTGAAATTCCACATACTTTCACAGCCTACACCTATTGGATTTGAAGTTCAAATCACTTTATTTTTATTTTCTATCAAATATAATAGTATAACCTTTATTTTATATCAAAATTTGAAAGGGGTTACTCATATATTTGGGAAAGAACATAGTGCATTATGTATGATCCCAATAAAATTAAAAATCAATTTTAAACGTTTAAGCTAACGTGCAAAAGGGCTAGGGCCCATGGTCCTATTTTAACCCCGAGATTTATTATATATTAATAGATTTATTTACATCTAATCTAGTATGACATTTATTGTAACATCAATTTGATAAAATTGCTTACTATTTGAAAGCTAACGGGAGTTGGTTTCTTTGGAAACCGATTATATAAGTATTAAAAAAATAAATATTTTCTAACATCGTAGGTTATTTTGCGCATACATTTTGATAAGAGTGAATAAACTATATTTGCAGGCAAAGGAATTGGCCGAGAAGGGAAAAGAAGAAGCTGAAAGACTTGAAAAGATAAGAAAACAAGAAGAGGATAAAAACGAAGAAAGACGACAACGACAGAAAGAAAAAGAAAAACAAAAGGTCAATAAGATAGGAGATAATGTGGTTTTGGTGATCACTTTGATAGCAACAGCAACTTTTGCAGCTGCTTTCACAGTACCTGGTGGTTTTGATGGTAACGAAGGCTCCTCAAAACAAGGCATGCCTGTTCTACTACGGAAAGCAATTTACAAGGTGTTTGTTTTCTCAAATGCATTAGCCTTCTCTTGTTCTTGTTGCGTTTTATTTGGATACGTTAGGCTACAATTACACGAGTTTTTCGATGAGAAGCATGATGAAGACGACAGGGAAGGCTATAAGAATATAATCAGTCTTCAGTATTTGCTTACTGGAATTGCCATGATCGCAATGGCGGTTGCATTCATCACAGGAACTTATGTTATCCTTACACCAACTTTTCCTTGGGCAATTTCCTTATGCGCCACCTGTGTATGCATTGTTGTTCCTTTCTCTCTTTTCCCTGCCAATTATTTAGGTTTTGCTACTAGATTTGTTTCAATGTTTGCATAGTTTGAATATTGTAAGTTAATAATATCACAGTTATTCACAATGTAAGAAATTTTATGCTTGATCTTAATTAGTTAAATAAATAATTACAATTACCAGCATGATATTTTCTATCAACTATGTGGATGATAATTACATATTTCTTTAGCAGCCCAGATTCCTAGCTTCTTCCATCATTTTTTCATTTCCATCTCTTTATATCTCATTCTCCTATATGTGGCTATGTCTCTAGCCTCGTATACCATTAATCTCCACACGTTTATAATTTATTTTGATTTTTCTCCGGTCGCTTATGGCATGAAGGGCCGGCTATCCTTATGAACTTATCCTTTTGATGATAACTAATTTAGGAGTCTTTGCCATACGATACAGGGATATTGGATATGAATAAGTTGGTAGTATACGTTATTATATTATAGGGTTAAAGCAGTTTAGTTTTGTCCAATGTTCTATTACGGCGCGTCCAACTTTTTTTATACATATGATTGGTAAACTCACCAAAAACATATCATTATGCCCAAATTCAACCTGCAGCAGGTTTATCAATCCATTCTTGATCATTTTGGTTAATTCTTGTAATACCCGTTTGTAAAATATTAGAGACATTGTTAAAAGAATTGTTGCTTTAAAGTTGAGGCCCTAGACATGATTAAGACCATCAGCATCCATCACATGCTTCACATACCTTTTTGCTTGCCACATCAGCGTCACATCATTTCCCCACCATTTTCCTATCCCATCACACAAACCCCTGCATCCATCACATTTCCTCACATACTTTAAAAATCAAAAAAAAAAAAAAAAGAAATGCATTGCTTACCTTCGTGACCATGGTCGCCGCCGTGAGCGTGAGCAAGCCATCACTAGCTTCAGCGATGGTGGTCGCGCGTGTGGCCAGGTCTCACAAGCTCCATCTCGTGATGGATGTGGCCGGCCTAAATAGGAGAAAAAATGAGGTATTTAAGTATTTTAGGGCACAAGTCCGCACACGCTTATTGTCAATCAGCCGACTTTTTGTAATATTGTGTGTGGTGTGTGACCCGTGAACTAAAGAGAAGAAGCAAGGAACAGAAATCGAGCATTTGTGCACCAAGTCAATTGATTTTACTTGGAGATCATTAGGTATGAATTCCCTAACCTTCCAGGATCAAAATCATGTAAGTTATGTTGTTTTTGGTAGAGATTTTCGGGCGTTTAGGGATGTTATGAGTTGTTCGTACAGTGAGTCAAAACCAGGAGCCATAATGGAGTTTTGATTTGTGAAAACTTGATCAAAATTCGATTAACACGTATGAATATATTTAAATGGTATTAGCAATCTAAAGAAACAAGAATTAATCAAATAAACACAGTTTTGATGATTTTTGGTTGGGACTATTGACGAACACAGTGAAACCGAGAAGCATAAATCGACTTTGGGACCATTAAAACTTTGTTTGAAATAGTTAATCGGTACAAGTCTTGTTTCACTTTGTTATTAATTTGGTTTAGTTCTTATATTTGTGCAGATTTTTTCTTAAAGAGGGATATAGCTTGTGGCAGAAGATGGAGGGTTGTAAGAGTTTAAAAGTGATGGTCTGATTCTGAATATTGGAGGATTCTAGTTTTAAAGAGAACATATATCTCTCGGTGTACAGAGGATTTAGAAAAGAAGGAAAAAAGATGCTCTAACAAGTTCTAACAGATTGGTTCTTTGTTGCTGTAAGAAGAAAGAGACTACACAAGATCATACTGGAGTTCTGCATTTTAAAAAGGATTTTGTAGCTGTTCTTATTAGTTGTTTGTAGTTCTTCTTTGTTGTTGGTTCATCTTTGTCAGTTAGGTATGCAGATTAAAACCTTTTTTGGTCTGTAACTAGGAGTTTGTTTTAATCGTGGTTTTTTAACTAACTTGATGGAATTTCATTAACTATTGAGGTTTTGTTCAAATGTCGTTAATGACATTTGCATCACCACTACTAGAAAAAAAACCATTTATCGACATTTTTAGTTACATAGAACTCAATGTCTTAAAATCGTGACAAAAGTAGTGACAGTTTTTGCGATGATCAAGTCTTCAACATTGTAACTGATATCGAAATATATAAAAATAGACAACAAAGTCATAAACTATGTTGTTAAATATGTCACTAATGTCGTGACTTGTCCAAACGAGTCACTAAGCAAGTCGTTAAAATTTGTGACTTGCTTAAAAAGTCATCAAGAAAGTCGCGAATTTATGACGTGTTCAAACATGTCCCTAACAAAGTCGCAAATTGTGTGATTTGCTCAAACAAGTCACCGAGCATGTCGCCAATCTTGTGACTTTCTCAAACAAGTCCTTAACCAAGTCGATGACTTTGTGACTTACTCAAACAAATTAGATCAAGTCGTTAAATCACAAACATTGTAAGAGCAAAACTTAAGGACTATCATTTCCCAAGAAGTACATACTTCCATTGCTCAACAAGTAAGTAAATTTGTGGCTCATGAAATGGGAAAAGCTACATACCCGCCAACTTTTAAATGCAATTCGGGGTCGTTAACAATTTTTAGTTGAATATTAGAAACTTATGATATAGTACTCTTCAAATCACTTGTCTTTAATTAGTTTATGTTATATACAACTCTTTTACATGTTTGATTTGATAATAGAAATCGAATAATTTCAAATTCTTTTGCCAAATTAGCTGCTAATTGCACTATTATGTTTGTAGCGAAATTTTGATTAATGACTTTTTTTAAAACATGCATAGTGACTTTGAAGAAAAAAAGTGACATCTTTAAAGACATGGATAACGATTTTTAAATATTAGCGTCTTAGTTAGAGGCTTGGCTAACGACTTTTAGAGATAGTGTCATCATGAGCGAAAACTTCTAACATGTTTGTAAATAAATCGAGAAACTTTTAACATAGGGGTGTTAATCCAATTGAAAATGCGGCTAAGATTGATCAAAAATCATGAATCTAATATGTAACCGAAAACTTCTAACATGTTTGTAAATAAATCGAGAAACTCATGGGAACATTTAGTTGTCAACCGAAAACTAGTATAGAAATGATAATCGAAAACTTATGGGTCATCTTAATCAAAAGCTTGAATGGAATTGATATTTTGGACTAGAGCCAGGGAGAGGAGGAAAAGAGATATAGGAATCATTAAATATATTAAAGATAACAGCAGGAGAGTCCTTTCTAAAGATAAAGAAATTAGAAGCGGTGGAGAGAGATATGAGGAGGGTCATAGTGTCCATAACAACTATTATTGCACTAGGATCTCAGAAGGGAAAATTAGAAGGGCGTTACATAACCAGAACAAATCCCTATAGAGGTGTGGAGGTATCTAGGAGAGCCGTGCATTAAATGGCTAACAAATCTTTTTAACCTGATTTTTTGTACAACTAAGATGTCAGAAGAGTGGAGACGTAGTGTGGTTATCCCAGTATTTAAGAACAAGGGTGATACCCAAAATTGTAGGAACTATCATGGTATTAAACTATTTAGTCATACTATGAAGTTGTAGGAGAGGGTGATAGAAAACAGGCTGCGATGGGAAACTTGAGTTTTGGAAAATCAATTCGGATTTATGCCAGGGAGGTCATCTATAGAAGCTATTCATTTTATTAGGTGCCTCATAGAAAAACATAAGGAAAGACAACGGGATTTACACATGGTGTTTCTAGATATAGAGAAAGCTTACTATAGTGTCCCTAGAGAGCTCATTTGGAAGACATTAAACGATAGAAAGATCCTAGGAAGTTATGTTAGGGTCTTGAAAGACATGTATGAGAATGCGAGAACCTGTGTGAGCACCCCCGTAGGAGACAGCGAGTATTTTCCAGTGTTACGGGGCCTTAAACAAGGGTCGGCACTTAGCCCTTTCATTTTAGCTATCATTATTTGTTAGATTATGTGCAGAGATAATTAATGGGTACATTGTATCCAATGTTATAAGAGACTAAAGGGTCACACTGCTACACACCCAATTAGAATAGTTTGGAATTTACCAATATCTGTGTGAAAATAATTAATCAGTGTAATTAATTATTTGAGAGAGAAAATAAATAATAAATAGTTATTTATTATTTAAAGGGAAATTAAATATTAAGTTTAATATTTAACGGACCAGTTAATTAATTAACTAGTAAAGTCCAGGGGTCAAAGTGCAAAGAATGAAACTTTAACTAAAGTCATTGGCTAAAATTAAACGGTTTTGGGCTTGGATAAGGTTTAAAGTATTAAACCTAGAAAAAGCTTATTTTATCGATAAGTGATTTAATCCTAAATCTAGAAAAAACCTTAGCCACCTTACTCCCTCCCTGTGTCGACTCCTTCCCTTCCCTGCGTCGACTTCGAGAAAACCTCAAGGGGGTTTCGGTTGCTTGCGTCGATCATACACACACACATACGCAGGATTAGCGTATTAATTCTACGGGTAATTCCAGCAGCAGTCTAGCAGCTAGTTCGTTGGTGGTGCAGTAGTGGTGGACTAACTTCAGCAATTCCAAGATTCAAAGAGGTATTATTTTTCTTAACCTTTTGTCTGGATTGTAAATAAGAAACTGATACGATCATTAGAAAGATCCTAACCCTTTTAGGGTTTAGGGGGTTGTGTTCAATCCAGTTCCGCTTTAGGATTGAACTAGTAGTATCAAACCCACGTTTGACCAATTTGGGTCTTAGGGTGGTTTGGTTAGATCAAAACCCTTCAGTGGTATCAGAGTCTCGGCTCTATGATCTATAGTTTCTAGTTTATTCTGTTTTTAGATTTAAGGTTTGTTCTTGATCTCCTACTTGGTCCTCGTATTTTTTGAAAATCAAGAAGGGCAACAAAACAGTTTGTTTTTGTTATCCAGTTGATAAAAGATTTAATCCTACTAATCAGAAAGTTTAAACAGTTAGTTTGAACGGTTAAAAGGATTATAATTATTGGTAAAACAAGTTTGATCAATAAAATTAAACAGTTTGTTTAATTGATAAACCTAGTTAATCTAGTTGGTTGATTCGTTTAAATTATATTATCTTCTGCTTCATCTTGTTTCTCTATGATAAAATTGAAAACCAAAGAGATGATCAAAACAAGTTTCTGTTTTTCATCTAGAATATAAAAATCTTTATTTTAATCAGAAAGGTTTAAACAAGTTTCTGTTTAAACGATTAAAAGATAAGTCTTTTTATTAAAACCTGATCTTGATCAGAAATTTAAACAAGTTTTGTTTAAAGATCAAAATCTGGTTTTTAAGATTATTAATTATTAGTGAAACAAAGTTTTTGGGTCACATTAATAATTAAAAGTTTTGGTTTTTGATTAAATCCAGTTTTTTAATCAGGATATTAAAAACTAGTTAGTTTTTGATAGATTAAAATGATTGGGATTTGAAAGGTTTAAAATTTTGTTTTGATCGAAAAAACCGAGACCACCACCAGCGCCGGTGCGACGGCGGTGATAGCCCTGCGGCGGCGGTCACAGGACATCAGCAGCCCTCGGCGGCGATCGGCTGGCGGCGGTCAGTTGGCGGCATGGCCAGGTGCTCGGTGGTGTGACTGGCTTTGGCCTAGGATTCACTGCCCAACCGGCCTGGCTGCGGGTTTTTCGGCCCAGGTCGGTCTTGGCCCAAGTAGTTTTCGGCCCAGGTGGGTCTCGGCCCAAGTGGGATCCGGCGCAGGAGGGTACTCGACCCAAAAACAGTTTTTCCGATTAAAGTAACAAAGTTGTTAATTTTAAGCGTTAAAATTAATAAGTGTTTTATATAAACTAGTAATTCTATATATTTTAATTAGTTTAGTTAAAATATCTAATCTTTAGATGTTTGTTTATCATGGTCAGTTGAGACATTATAAATAAACTTTAAAAGGGTAAGTTTATATAAAAGGATTGAAACAAGATGTTGTTATTTAAATAGTGATCAAATTTTGTCGTGTTTGGTTTTTGGGAAAAATTAGTGCGAACTCGACATAAGGTTTATTCAAGTTTTGAATAAAGTTATGTTTTTCAAAGTTTGTTGAAAAACTATTTTGGTCAAGTTAATTTAAATAACTTAAATAATTATAATTCTCATTTTTTTATTACTAGTAATTAGTCAGAAGGGTAGATGAGAATAGTTAAACGAATCAGGTTCTGTGTTTATCGCTTTTATATCGTTTATATATATAACTGCTTGGTTGTTGCATATATATATATATATATATATATATATATATATATATATATATATATATATATATATGAATATATATGTATATATATATATATATATATATATATATATATATATTGTTTATATATATTGCATGGTTGTGATACGTAACTATAGTTTTGCCTACTTAGGACTCGTTTTTACTTTCTTCTTTTATTTTAGTTTTGGGAAGGCCTGCGTGCCAATTACAATCCCTTTTTCTTTTGTAATATTGTACTGGTTCGGGGAGGCCTGCGTGCCACTTACAACCCCGTTTATTATTGTAATTGTAATAGTAGTAGTTGTAGTGTTTTGTCACATAATCAAGATGGAGTACGAGAAGATATTCAAAATGATGACTTGCACAGTGCTCGGGTACTTCGGAGGGGGTGTCAAGGCAAGTGGGAGCAATGCATCATGAAGGCGAATCTGAGTTCTTCTTATCCTTAGGATTGACCTTAGGATTAGTTGGCAAAACTACAGGTTTTTATCAGTGTGGTTGTGTTTATTTTTATTGCTTACTCATATATGTGTGTGATGCTAAATAAACAAGTTTAACAATAGACAATTATTAAACAGAGAAAAACCACGGTTTATGACAAACTTGAATACGACTTCAGCCTGTTAGTCGTATTAGTTAATTTTTTATAAATTTAAAGTTTTGTCAAGGTTATACGTTTGGAACTTATAAAGCCGTTTTGTGCACCTAGTATAGGTACACATGTAAATCGTATTTTTAAAACAGATAGTTTTTAAAACGGTTTTTCAAAAACTGGAAAGTTAAGTTTTTCTTTTAAACTTAATTATAAATCCCAAGAAAATCTTAGATTAGTGTGCTACCCATATAATGGTACACCTTTTCTGTTAAACGATACACGGGTATTGGAAGTGCCCAAACCTTGGGCATCCGGGTTCAAACATTGCGGCAAATGGTATGAAAGATTATGCGATAATCGGGAATCCCAGCCAGAATTCATACTGTCTTAGGTGGTGTGATCTATTTTGGTGATAATCGGGAGTCCCGACACAAAATGCACTAGAGTAGAGTTAAACATACTAGACTGGGTCTAAGTGCTCTACGAGGTTTTAGGAGTCATATCAGCTAGGTAGGATTGGTACAGGGTGTTACCTACCAGAAATAGCATGACTTGGCGGGAATTGACCAAACCTTGCATCAAGTATGTGAAATATGGGTCCTAGGTCTGATATATATTATTTAAGGGTTTGATGATATATGTTAGAACAGTTTATTTGCAATTACTAATAAAACCGAGTTTTAATTTGTAGATGGCAACCAACGTTACCAACACTAACAACCTCTCTCTTCGCTCTATCTTAGAGAAGGATAAGCTCACCGGACCAAAATTTCTCACTTGAGAGAGAAATCTCCGGATCGTGCTGAGGCACGAGAGAAAGTGGTACGTCCTAGAACAACCTCTGGGAAATCCTCCTGCCAACAATGCTAGGGCAGACGTCAGGGAGGCTTATCAGAAGCGCTCCAATGACGCCCTGGATATGAGTTGCCTCATGCTTGCAACGATGAGTCCTGAGTTGCAGTCAAGCATGATGGAAACTCCTGCTTACGACATGATCTGCCAGCTGAGGGACATGTGTTAGGTCCGAATTGTATGAAGCTTTGCTTGGCTTGAGAGAGACACACACAAACACCTTGAGAAATGTTTAGTAAATGATTGCAAAAGCTTGGAATTCCAATCGCACCAAGGCTTTTTATAGCCTTGGAGAAGTTACAAAATACACCCTCACTTTTAGGTGTTCTAACAATCTCCCCCTAAGTGAGGAGTGTTTCTATTACAAGCATTTGAACTACTAAAAGATAAAACAATTAAGGTACACTATTACGTAATCTAAAATAGCTTTTCCATTTTCTGATTATCCTCCTGCTCTCCAGTGTTTTCTTGAATTTCTCAATGTAAGTCCCAATACGTTGTCTCTCTTGCTCTGTGATAGAAGTTCCAGAGTTCGCATTTTTCATTTCAAGACTATTGTATAAGATCCTCCGTGTGCCATCTAAATAACCCAAAACATCGAACATTCGTACGAATGTTTTCTCTTTCTTTGAATTCCTGAATACGACACCAGGTTCACCATTGAAGAACTTGTGGTCAGCTTCGACTATAGTTAATAAATCCATTTGATCCAAGTTAGGATTATTCTGTTGAGGTTTCTGAACATTAACTTTCTCAAGATTGTTCTCAGCTGCCAGTTGCATATCATGTTCTTCAATAAACTCCATTAACTTTCTCATATATTTCATCAGTGCAGATCGGCCAAATATCTCATTCGGTTTCTTTACTTGTTTTTCAGACAAGTACAAATAGATGAAGTTAATGTCGTGAAGTTGAATGTATCTGAGATCTGCTTCATTGAATGAAAACTTCTGACCATTTGACCTTTTTACTTCAAACCACACAACCGTATGACCAAATCCATCTTCACTGTAAATATTGAGAAGTTTGGTAATTGGATATTCAGAGATGATCTTTTCTTTGGGAGTTATGAACCTTTCCAACATGTGCTGATATCTTATTACTTGACTCTCATTCAAATGTCTCAACTCTGGAGGTGTTCTTGTTTCAATTTCATCCACATATATCTCTTGAATTCTATCTTCCAGATATGGACCATTTACAGAGTAGTCCCTCCAGATTGGATTCAACCTTGCTTGTCTTGTGAACATGTTACTTCTATCAAGAGATGGAGTACCAGTATACACTGAAGTAGCAGGGGGCACAATTACATTTGGTGGCACTGGCCATTCAGTATTTCTAACAAACTCTCTAGCTGCTTCCTTTTGTTGTTCTTGTCTTATCAATTCTTCAGCAGATGTTTGAAAATGACCTGTTGGAGGTGGAAAAGCATAATGAACTTCAAAGTTTACCCCCTTAGAACTCTTGAAACATCAAAAGTTTTCTTTTTAGCTTGACTTTTAAATCTACCAACTTTTTCTTTTCCTTTTCTTCTCTTTTCTATCTCAGCCGGTTCCAAGTCATCCTCAAATCTTATTACAACTTAAGTATAGAGAGCTTCAGGATTTGTTACTAAAGTTACATACTCATCAATTTCTTTGTTAATCTCATCAGAACTTTCATCAGATTCCATTTCAAACCCAATATCGCCAAATATATTATTTACTTCAGTATCTGATTCAACGTTTACTTCCTCGGTCGGTTCACTGTTCAGTTCACTCTCCCCCTCTTCACTTACACCAGGCCTCTGTTCAAAGATAACCATCTGTTGTTGTTTAAGAACATCATCAGCCTGCGAATCACCACCTTGATCTCTACTAGAACCTTCTCTTGGTAAATTTTGACTCCACGGAGTAACCGGCACTACAACACTTGAACTCATACACAATCTTCTACGATTCTCCCCCTCGGGGAGATCATCGGGATCATGATCGTCACGTCTCCGTGTCAGAGTACCAGCTTGAACTTTACATGCAACATCCATAGCCTTCAACCGGTCAGAAATCTCAGCAAACTTTGCATTAATATCAGAGAACCAACAATCAAGTTTTGAATCGATGTGATCAAGTTTAGACTGCAAGGGAGTCACAGCTTGTTGAATTGCATCATGAAGGTCAGACTGTGTAACAAACTGGGTATCACGAAAGATACCTGTTGAGGTTCCTGCCACAGAGGCTGGACCACCTAAAGGAGTTGCTGTTGGGTTGACTCTAGTAGGATTTCCATCCAATCCTCGAATAATACCATCAGTAGTATTACCTATGGATGTTCCGGGTACACTTTTGATTAGTGTGATCAGTGCATTGATAGTGTCTTTGTGTTTGTCAAGAAAAGCGAAAATCCGCGGATAATTAATGTGCTCTGAAAGAATATGCGAGGACGAGGGAGGCAGTCCTCTAGTTTCAATACATCCAGTCTCCGAAGGAGAAGGTCGTAGACTATACATAACCCTGTGCATTAAACTAGAAGATCTTTGAGGATCTCCTAAGTAGCTTGGTGGGGTTTGAAAGTGCACGGATGGGATAGCCGTGTCTATTTCAATATCAGACCTAACAGTGTTAGGTCCAATAGCAGATGTGGTTGCCCGGCTTTCTTGGTTTGGAGGAATCTCAACACTCGCATTTTCTTTTCTCACAAAACTACTACTCACATCATCTTCATCTTCATTTCTATACCTAACATATTGATTTGGAGACAACAGCGAAGTATCATGTGATACGGAAGCAACCTTAAAAGATGGTTCCCGAACGTGATCAAGAGCTACTTGAATAATAGGAACAGACTGAGGAACTACAGCTTGTTGCTGACTTAGATTAAGAATGAGAGTAAGACCTGCCTGACTGACGGGAGGTTGGACAATAGGAGTCAAGTAAGTAGTTGACACTATGGGAGAACTAACCACATGAGAATTTTCATGAGGATCAGTTAGTTTCATATAAGATGGAGTACTTTCAGGATTATGAACAAATGGGGTATCTAGAGTACTCACAGGAGATGAGACAATAAGTGCAGGTGGAGTGGTCACAGTGTTTGACACATAATTTGAAAGATTTATTTGCTCAGTAGAAGCGTCAGATTGGACATCAGTATTCACAGCCAAAGAATCAACAATATGAAGAACATTTGCTGGATCAAATGTGACTTCTCCCTCTCTATGTGTATCAGCCTCACCTTCTTCACCAACCCTCTCAGAATTTTCTCTCAGCTCTCCCCTCTTAGCATTTCCCATAGATGGCTGAGGCCTATACACTATAATGTCACTGGGTGCTACTCCCCCTTGGGTAGGTAGGACCGGCTCTGGTCTAACCATAGGAGGTATCCCTACTCTCGCCCTATAATTGACTATCAATTCTGATTGCTCACATAGTCCAATAAAGATACAGGGAAAGGTTGAAGAATAGGAAGTGGACCAGGAATAACAGGTTTAATAACATTAAAGACTTTTGGAGTAAAAGAAGGTGAACCTGCTCTCCGGGGAATGGCTGGATTATGATCCATTGCATGTTGAATGATCATCGGTATGAACCTCATGTAAGGTAGAAATTTTGCTCCAGACTTTTTCTGGCTGTTTTTCTGCGCCATTGTTGCCTCGAAGTCGTTGAATAACAATTGAGCATAATCCACATGTAAGTGGTTTCCAGCAGCAACAAAGATCCTCAATTTGTTTTCAGTGAGAAACTCATATCCAATATGCTTGGCTGTTAAGCACCTCTGGAGTATGGTCATGAGAAGATTATACATTGGGTGCAGATTGTTCCGTTTAAATTGTTTCTTCCTTTCCAATGGACCAGAGTACCCAAAGGATTGAAGTGCAGCCAGATAGACTTCGTCATCGGGAATATCATCAAAGGTAACTGCTGGAGGACGACTGTCAGCAGTAGGGAGTTGAAAGATCTCCCTAAGTCTATCCACTGTTATAGAAAGAGTAAACTCATCAACCTCTGCTCTAATAGAAACAGTTCTAGTGCGAGTGGTATGAAGATAACAAGTTTTCCAAAATTGTTGAGCATAAACTTCAGGGACATGGGTACTAGTAATAGCAGGGTTGTATGTAAGTAGGTGATTTAGTGGATGAACACGAAGGATTTCTGTAAGCTCAGGGTAGTTTGGATTTTTCAAAGTGGCTAGGTCAATGAATTGATTGTTGTCATGAGTGGTTACAGATAAGTATTCTGCCCTAGGCATTAAGAGCTTGTCTGGTTTGGGGTTTTGGGCTGGCTGACTCAGAGCCACAGAAGAAACAAGTGATGTGGTGTCACCTTCCATATTAGCCATTTATCTGCACAAAACAGTAAACCATGTTAAATCTGTAATACAAAGATAAGTATTAAACTCACACACTCATGAAAAATGATCAAACTTAGATCAAACTCGTCCTTTTGATACTAAGTTGACTTATTTTGACCAAAACACTTTACTTTAAAATTTTTGAAATTTTTACCAAAAACCCGAACACTGGAATATGCATTGTGTACATGATGTTTAAACTAATGAAAAATGAATTTTGATCTTCAATATACAATGATTTCATGTATATGAACAATTTTCGTACACTGAGGTATAGGTAAAAAGTGACCCTAACACCTTGTAAGAGATCAAAATCCAAATTTTTAGTGTAAACTCATAACCACGAAGAACACTTTTTAAAATTTTGATTTTTTTTTTGTAGATCCATGTTCCTCATGAAAATCTAAGAACAATTGTCCAAAGTCATGATATCAATCGAAGTCAAATGGGTTGTCAAAAATCAAATTTTAAGTCCGTGAAAACCCTTTTATCACAAACGGTTTATGACTACAAACGGCACTCAAAACATAAAATAAAAGAAATTCCAACGATAGGAATGGTCACCTTGAGTGTGCGGTCAAAATGATAAAAAATCAAAAATTTTGGCAGAGTTTCGTGAAGGTCAAGAATGAGAGTAACAATGGTGATCGTGAGTGGTTTTGGTGAAATGAAGTAGGGAAGATGACCATAAAGGAATAAAGGTAAAAAGTGGGTGTGGGGAAACAGACACATGTCCACACATGAGTGGACCACCTTTTTGAAAAAGGTAAATTTGAATCCTCGGTAAGTGTAGTTGTATCGCAGGCGATTGGGAATAAGAATACAGAGACTAGTGGGTTCATCGCATTCGATCGAGTGAATGAGGAGTTACATAGGAAAGCTCAAGTGTAAACCGAGAGAGATCAAATGGATCGCATGCGATCGTCCTGGTTGAGTACTCAGTTGAATTGAGGAAGAATCGCATGCGATCGTCAAATTTAATCCTTAAAACACTTGAATGAATTTAGGGATGGATCGCATGCAATTGCTTTAGGACTAATCTTGATCAAATTGAAAGAATTGCATGCGATCGTGCAATTGAATGCAATTAAAATTTAACACTTGGAAAAGTCTCAACTTAGTCAAATGGATTGCATGCGATCGAGAAATAAAAACCCCAAGTTCAATTAGAACAATCAATCAAAGTGGGCATTTGAATGCAATCCATCAACTTTGATCAGCATATTTTGCAAAAATTTTCAACTTTTTCGATACTTCAAAATTTCAAATTTATTTTTATTTTTATTCTCTATTTTCCAATTTATCCTTTTAATTTTCTATTTTCTATTTTCCTTTGGATTAATCAACAAAAACATAACAAAAACTCCCCCTCAATCCATGCAGCAAATTTTCAAAAATTTAGATTGAGAGAAAGGCAAAAAAAATTATGTATTTTGAAAACGTCTATATTTCTCCCCCTACACATACGCAGTATGTGTAAAGATATAGACACTCCCCCTTATGTGTAAAGAATAATAATGAAAAAGGAAAAGTAGTATGTCATACGTGCATGTTAAACATGCCAAGCTTAGAGAGTAAATCATTAAAACGAGATTCGTTCAATGGTTTAGTAAATAAGTCAGCCAATTGATTATCAGTATGGACATACCTCAGTTCAATTAAACCTTTTTCCACATTATTTTTGAAAAAATGATACCTGATGTCAATGTGTTTGGTTTTAGAATGGTGTACCGGATTGCATGAAATAGCAATGGCAGATTGCGAGTCACAAAACAGTGGGATCTTGTCATACTGAAGGCCAAAATCTGATAACTGTGTCCGGATCCACAAACTCTGTGAACAACACATTGCAGCCGCAACATATTCAGCTTCAACCGTTGATGTAGATACACAGTTTTGTTTCTTAGAAGCCCAACAGACTAATCTATTTCCCAAGAAATGCACACTGCCAGAGGTACTATTTCTGTCTAACATGCAACCAACATAGTCTGAGTCAGAGTAGGCATACAAGTCAAGATTTGAATCACGAGGATACCATAAACCTAAGTCCATAGTTCCTTTGAGATAACAAAAGATCCGCTTGACTGCTTGTAGATGCGACTCTTTGGGATTGGCATGGAAGCGAGCACACAGACAAGTTGAAAATATGATGTATGGTCTGCTTGCCGTCAAGTACAAATGAGCCAATCATACCCCTATAGGTCTTCAGATCAGCAGATTGACCATCTAGATCATCAGATAACTTCGTTTTGGCAGCCATAGGAGTTGATATTGCAGAGCAATTAAGTATGTCATACTTTTTGAGTAAGTCCTTGATGTACTTTGACTGACTAATAAAAATACCAGTGCTCAATTGTTTCACTTGTAGACCAAGGAAAAAGGACATTTCCCCCATCATGCTCATTTGAAATCTATTTGCCATAGTCTTTGCAAATTCATCACTGTACTTGGGATTTGTGAAGCCAAATATAATATCGTCAACATAGATTTGCACTAAAATCTTATCCTTGCCTCTAGCCTTGATGAACAGTGTAGTATCAAATCTTCCTTTTGTGTAACCCTCATTAAGGAGATATTCAGATAAGACATCATACCATGCATGAAGAGCTTGTTTTAGACCATATAATGCCTTCTCCAGAATATAAACATAATTTGAATGTTGAGGGTGAACAAATCCTTCAGGTTGTAAAACATAAACTTCTTCCTTGAGAATTCCATTGAGAAATGCCGTTTTCACATCCATCTGAAAGACCTAAAAACTTCGACTTGCAGCATATGCGAGAAAAAGGGGAATAGCTTCAATTCTGGCCAGATGAGCAAAAGTTTCATCATAATCAATGCCTTCCTGCTGATTATAGCCTTTTACCACGAGCCGAACTTTATTGCGAACAACTACACCGTCAGAATCCCTTTTATTTTTGAAAATCCACTTGGTCCCCACCACAGATTTTCCATGTAGAAGTGACACTAATCGCCAAACTGCTAGTCGATCAAACTGATTAAGCTCATCTTGCATGGATACAACCCAATCTGGATCACTTAGTGCGTCAAAGACCTTCGTGGGTTCGATTATACTCAGAAAATTTGAATACAAGCATTCATTTGCTGTTGCAGATCTGGTACGAACACCAACATTCGGATTGCCAATGATTTGATCTTCATGATGGTCTCTCGTCCATTTAATTTCATGGGGAGTTGAAGCTGACAGAAAGAAGGTTCCCAAGATGGTAATTGTTCCTCAGCTTCAGTAGGCAGATTTGGATCTGAATCAAAGATAGGCGGACTCTCAAATGTTGCTTCTGGAGTAGCCTCTTCAGGACGTGTAACCGAACCAGATGTTGTTTCTTCAAGAGAAAAATCAATAAACGGATTTGATGTTGTTACCGTTGGAGGAGTAAGAGTAACACTTTCTTGAAGAACAGGTTCAGTCCTGGAAACATGATTAACGGGATTAGATTCAGAGTGGAAGATATCAAACATAAAATCTAAATCATTATCATTCGAACTGGATTCAATGTTTGTATCTGTAATTTGAAGACCCGGTTCTGAACGGATATGTTCAGAAGCGTTTGTAGAATGTACTGGTGGAACTGAAGTAACATTTAATGAATCATCAAATGTAACGTTTATGCTTTCTTGTACATTTTGTGTTCTTTTATTGAAAACTCTATATGCTTTTGACTCTTGTGAATAACTAAGGAAAATTGCTTCATCTGCTTTTGTTGCAAATTTTTCTAAGTTAGCTTTATCATTAAGCACATAGCACCTATTACCAAATATGTGAAAATACTTGATATTAGGCACAATTCCATTTGCCAGTTCATATGGAGTTTTATTTAAACGTTTATGTATGAAAGAACGATTCTGCGTATAGCAGGCAGTACTGATTGCTTCAGCCCAGAAGGAAGGTGGGAGTCCAGAATAGGACAACATGGTACGAGTAATCTCAACCAGAGTTTGGTTGCGTCTTTCCACCATACCATTTTGTTGAGGTGTGTATGCGGCAGAAAATTGATGTGTGATTCCCACAAGGTTAAAGTAGCTTTTCAGAGTATTGTTCTTAAATTCTGTTCCATTATCAGATCGAATGGCACCAACACTCTGATTGTGCTTGTTTTGCTGCTGTTTGATAAAAGTAATGATGATTGAAGCATCTTCATCCTTTGAACGCAAAAACTTGACCCAAGTATATCTGGAATAGTCATCCACCATGACCAAGATATACTTCTTCCCATTTCGAGACTAAACTTTCATTGGACCACACAAATCCATGTGTAGCCATTGAAGCGGTTTCGTTGTACTCATCTCTTGTTTGCTTAAATGTGAATACTTCCGCAATTTGCATTTAGCACAGTCTGCACACAGATTATTCTTTTTAAACCTTAACCTTGGCAAGCCTCGAACCAAATCATTTGTGATCAATTTGTTTATGCTTCTGAAGTTCAGATGAGACAGCTTTCTGTGTCATTGCCAAGTTAAGTTTGAAGATGCTTCGGACAATAAACAGATAGAAGTGGGTGTGTTGTAGTTGTTCGAACTATAGAGTATAAGTTTGACTTTCTTGATCCTGAAAGAAGAGTATCACCAGATTCAGTAGATACTGAACAAGAATTCTTTTTGAACACCACTTCCAAGTCTTTGTCACAGAATTGCCCGATGCTGAATAGATTATGACCCAACCCTTCCACGTATGAAACCTTCTTGATCTTTATATTCTTCCTTTCAATATCTCCGTACCCCAAAATTGGTGCGACATTGTCATTCCCAAATATTACATTTCCGGAGTACTTAGAAACATAATTTTTGAGAAGACTTTTGTCCCCCATCATGTGCTTTGTGCAACCGGAGTCCAGGTACCATAAATCAGGTTCCTGCAAAAAGAAAACAAAGAAGATTTAGGTCCCCATGTATGAATGGGTCCTAATTTGTCAGTTGATGAAGGATGAGTCGCTAAATCAGGGTGTGAATGTGATTTAACAGTATTAATGATGTTGGATGAACTCTTTAGAAACCATTTTGAAGTTAACTTCTTGTCTGGGTTGATCTGTTTGTGTTTTGGATGCAATTTCATAGTGGAACTATGAGATAAGAACGATGGAGGTTTAGAAGTTGTATGAGTTGCACATGTTGTGGAAGCGATTGACTTGGATATCCACTTAGAAGCAGAGTGCTTAGAAGCAGATATGGACTTCTTGACCTTAAGAGGATGTTGTTTTTCGGAAACAACAGGAATATAATTCTTAACCACCCATTTTTGGGACTTTGATGTAATTGAGGAAGTATGAGTGAACTTTGATGATGAAGTACGTTTGTAACGTGATTTGTGCTTGAGTTCCTGCTCACGTGCAAGCCATGCATTGTAAAGTGCTTGGTAACCATGATTTTGATAAGCTTGCAATTCACGTACTGTGAGCAACCTGTGAGAATTGTTTAACTGCTTAAACACATATGCCTGTCGTTTGGTTATCCAGATGTGTAGGACACATCCTTTTCAATTGAGAAATAGAAACACAACTTGATTTTCATAAAAATCTGACCAATGTGCACATGGTTTAATTCCAAAAGATTTTCTAAGTTGATCATACTCACACTTAAATTCACAGTGACCATGCAAACATCTATCACTCATGGAAAACATATTCATGGGAACATTTTCTCTTTCATTAAAACCTAAACATGTTTTTTCAAACATAAGTATGTTTTGACAAATAGAAGAAAATTTAGGACATATCCTATTAGATTTAGGTGTGACTTTTTTCCATTCAGCTTTTATTTGCTTCTTCTCTTCTGCTTTCTTCACATCTGCAGTCAAATCAAACAGGTTAGATTTCAACTTTGGACGACGTGCAGCTGCTGCTGAAGTTTCTGGTTTCTCAGGTGAAACATAAGAAGAGTGACTATGTGCAGGAACAATCTGTTTAATTTATTTTGAAAAATTGATCTTGAAACAGATGTCACTGGAGTGACAGTTTTGGTGACTGATGAAATTGGTGACGAAACATTAGATGTTGTATGATCTGTGGATGAAGAGTTCTGATAAAAGAAATCTTTGGCATCATAATCGTTGTTTACTCGTGGAATAGAGATCAGCTTCTTGATTTGACTTTCGAGTTCAAATTTCTCAATACACAATCTGTCAATGATTTCTTCATCATGTTTCTGAACATTGGATAACTCTGAATGAATAACGTCATTTGCTAGTTTCAGTTCTTCGACTTGTCGTGTAAGAATGAATAGCTCAACATGAAGAGATGAATCTGAAGTAGATGATTCAACGGATTTTGAACAATGAGTATTTGAGCGTGATTCATGAGAAAGAACCAAAGAGGTGAGATCATTCATGATCTAAGAAGTGAAGCAATATTTCTGAAGAGTATAGAATCGCTTCAATAACTCAATAGAAGGAATATACTCCAACAGAGGTTTAGGGACAGAAGGTGCATACAACTCTTTCTCTGTATAAACAAAAGAAGTGTGTTTGGAAATTGAAGTCTTTGGAAACTCAGAATTGTATGATTCATTCAGGGCAGAGTAATCAAAATATATTTCTGCATGTTGTTGAAGACTTCTCTTCATTTCCTTCTCAATTTGTTTCTCCTCTTGTCCAATAAACCGCATTCTTGCTGTAAGAACCATATTGAACAGATCCACATTGAACAATTGTTTGCAAGTGACTTTATTTAACACATGCGGATTATCAAATCCTAAGCCTTCAAATGTCCAACGAATGTAAGGTCTTTCTTTTTGTTTGTTCAATAAAATTGTTTGTTCACTTTGATTTCTTTTGATTATGAAATCTTCAAGCTGTTTAATCTTAGTGGACAATTCATAATTTCTTGTTTGAAAACCTCAGAATCTTTTTCAACACTCAAATGTTCAGCTTTGAGATCATGAATAATGGTTTGTGTTTCAGTTGTCAAGTCTCAGAGTTTGGCACTTGTTGCTTTTAATTGACATTTTGACAATTGCAAATCTTTTTCAAGTTGATCAATTATTCCCCGTGCTTCTTGATTTTGACTTTGAATTACTTGTTTTAGTGACTTGTTTTTATTTTTCAGATTACTAACATTTGATTCTAGGTTTTTTTTATATTTTTAAGAATTGTTTGGATATGAGCACTATTAAAACCTGCAAGCAAATCAATGTTAGTATCTACCTGTGCAATGTCTGCCTTTTCGGATTCTGAGTCTGAATTGTCAAAGGTAGGGTTGCTCTCCTCATCTGATTCTGCGTGCTTTCCTATGAAACAAAATTGAGCTTGAACATCAGCTTCAAGATCACTGTCAGTATCTGTATCAGATAAGAATTGATCCTCCTCTACCATCAAAACTTTCCCAGCCTTCTTCTGTTTGTACAGGCGGTACTTTTGTTTGTAGTATTCAGCATCGTTGGTTTTCTTTTGAGGACAATTTCTGATAAGATGACCCGATCCTCCATAATTGTAACATTTCATTTCACCTCTTTTATCCACCTTCTTCTCTTCTCGTTGAAACCTGGGTTTTTCAGTAGACCGGTAGTTCTCAGGATGTCTGGATCCTGAAGTAAACCTCTGCTTGTTGTTGGTCTTGTTAAACCGATTCTTGAAGTTTTGAGTTACAAAAGATAAATCCTGGATAGCTGCTTCCACAGAATCTGCATCTGAATCTTCAGGATCTAAATCACTAAAGACAACCTGTTTGTATTTGGTAGATCTTGTGCATTCTCAAGAATGTTTGTCAGTAGCTACTAGAGCTAGAGGATCAGCAGCAGAAACCTTAGGCAAGGACTTTGAAACTTCTGATTGATACTAATTCAGATCTTCAAAGATATTATGAAAGGTTACTTGTGTCAAGTCTTTGTTAACATGTTTGTATAGCTTCACATGTTCACTCCATTCACTTCCAAAAGACTTCAGAAAGACACAATTCTGATCAAGATCTGATCTAGGTATTTTGTTTGATCTAAGCTCATTCAACAATCTGCAAAACCGGCTATAAGTTTCATGAAGTAATTCATTTTCCCTAGCAGAGAAGTCATGAAAACTATTCACCAGTTGTGTCTTTTTGATGTATTCACCCTGTTCAATACCTTGTAGTTGCGTTTTCAGCTCATCTCAGATTTGTTTTGCTGTCTCAAGACTATCCACCTTTGTATATATCTCTGATGATAAACCTTGTTTGAGATAATACTTAGCCATTCTTTCAACCTTTTTCACTTCTTTCTCTTGAGCTGTGAGCTCATCAAAAGATTTTTCTCTTTTCTCAGCAGGAATTTCAGGATTATTGTCAGGAATTGCAGGAATGACTTTAAAAAATTGTTTGTTACCATGTTCAATGCAATCCCGTATTGCTTGACCATATGTATCATTATGTTCTAGGAAGTCCATAAACCTTCCCTTCCAAACATGGCAATCATTCCTAAACAAAACCGGGGGTTTGTATCAGTGCCAATCGCAAGCATCTCATTTGAGTTTGACATTTTGTTGATCGGTTCTCCTTTGAAATTACAAACCTTGTTCAAATTCACTTAAAGAATTAACTCAATACAATCTGAATTGAATTCAATCAGTCAATCGAATTCAATCAGTATCAATTGAATATAATCGAGGTAATCGGATGCAATCTAGTTCTGTTTTCACTCTGATTAATCGAATGGGATCAAGACAATCGAATGCGATTCTGTTCTGTGTTCAAACTCTAAGTCTTCTGATCAATCGAATGCAATCAAATCAATTTCATGAGATTCTGTTCTGTTTTCAAACTAAGTCAACTGAATGTTCTCTTCTGATTGAATGCAATCTGATCAAAGCAATTGAATACGATCTAGGTAATCAAAATGGGTAACTTGAATCAACCACGAAGTCTTAAATCAAACTAAGTAAATCCAATTGCATGCAATCCTCTATTGTCAATTGAATGCGATTCATACTTGTCAATTTGAAAGGATAACTTCAATTGAATGCAATCCACACTTGAACTTGTAACTTGTAGCTTGAACCGAAGTCAACTTAAAGTCAATGCAATTAAAGTTGAACTCAGTAATACTTGTCCAAGTGAATCAAATGCAATCTGATTAGAATGTAATACCAATTGCATGCAATCACAATTAGACTTGGTTGATTTCTCAAGATAATTGAACTTGTCTGTTTCACCCACCCTCTTCAATCAGTAACAAACTTTCCAATCTGTAACAAACTTTCACCTACAAACACCTTCCAGTAGGTGTTTTTCACCTTTAATGGATTGAAATCTCAGATCTATACTGTTCTTGGTGTTCTTGAGCTCAAACTTCAAAATTTTCAGAAATCAATGATATCCAATCAATCTTTTCCAAACAACTTGCAAAGTACAATCCAATGATTGGCGATCTCCATAGAAACAATTTGAATTCAAAAACAATCTTCAAAATGATAACTCGTAAATTTGAAATTCTCGTCAAATTGAAACATCCATTTTTGAATCTTCACTTTTCTCAAGAACAATTGATGTGACAGTCATGTAAGACAAATAGTACATCAACTAATGATTACTAATCAATTTTAATCATCATACCAATGATTAGAGAAGAATAATGTTGAATTGTAAAGAGAAACATCAAACCTTTCATGAAGAACGGCAAGCAATCTGAAGAACAATTGAAGAATAGAGAAGAACTGTCCAGCAATGATTGATCAATTATTGAATCAGCAATGATTGTTTAATGATTACTCAATGATTGAACAATGATTGATCCATGATTCTTCAATCATTTCCAGAAATCGAGAAACTCATTTCCAGCACAAATTGAAGATGAACAGTACCTTTGAAACACAGAAATCGATGCAGGAATCTTTACCATTTGTACTTGATTTGATTGAGAAGATGATTGTTAATGATTGGAACAAAAATCAAGAACCAATTTCAAATAAGAATTGACTCTGATACCACTTGTTAGGTCCGAATTGTATGAAGCTTTGCTTGGCTTGAGAGAGACACACACAAACATCTTGAGAAATTTCTAGTAAATGATTGAAAAAGCTTGGAATTCCAATCGCACCAAGGGTTTTTATAGCCTTGGAGAAGTTACAAAATACACCCTCACTTTTAGGTATTCTAACAACATGTTCCAGGAGCAAGCCCGCAAGGAGCGTTATGATGACATTAGAGCATTTAACTCGTGCAAGATGGTGAAGGGGACATCGGTCAGTACCCATGTCATGAAAATGAAAGGGTATATGGACCACCTAGAGAGACTTGGGCACCCAGTACCGTTGCAGCTAGCAACGTATACGATACTCAACTCGTTGTCAGACGACTATAAGCCTTTTATAGTCAACTACAACATGAATAACATGGAGAAATCCATGACGGAGCTGCATTATATGCTTAAGACTGCGGAGCAGAGTATCGGGACCAAGTCTAAGGACGTTATCATGATGGGCACTGATGGTAATAAAAAGAGGAAGGGGCGCAACGGAAAGCGAAAGGGTAGGACCCAGCCCAACCAGAATGCACCCAGGGCTAGTGATAACAACAAGGGAAAGAAGCCAAAGCCGAACAAGGCAAGAACCGAAAATCGGTGATTTAGGTGCGGCGAGACCGGACACTGAAAGAGAGATTGTCCGAAGGCTCACAAAGCAGGAAGCACGTCTGGCTCCTCAGGTATCGTGTTACACTGAAATTTTTTTTTTGAATATCACTGCGGAAGCGAATAAAGGCAAATCAAACCTATTCACATAGGTAGTATAAAATATAATATGTAAACATACTGACCCAAAAGACCAGTAACTCAAAACCGGCGTTACTTAGTTATAACAGGCTCGACAGACACAAAATATCAGAGTGCAGTTCAAACATTTCCAAAAAGCAAACGCAACTCCCTGCTAACAGCAAAACTTACCGCAACCTGCAAAAAGGGGGGTTTAATGTGGGGGATTAGCACAAAGCTAAGTGAATGGAGATTTAACTAACGAACAACATCAGATACAACAAGTAACGACATACAATCAGATCACATAATTGCCATCTAACAATTATCACCCAGGTCATGCAATCAGGGATATCCAGAGGACCGGCGGTTCTGCAGAACCTGCAACCAAATGCCGGCTTAGCATAGGTTTACCGATAGCATATTGCTATTCGGCTCAGTTAACCGTTTCTGTTGTCTCAAAACACATCAGAAACCCTTAACTGAAAACCAAAAGCAAACAGCGCCCAACCTACAAAACTGTCACGGCTGACCTCCTTCAAAACAACCAAAAGTCCCAGACATCACAGCTGTCCCCGATTACAAAGCACGTATACAGATCAAATCATGTTCTCATAACACAATTCAACGATTAACTGTCATAAGCAAGGATAATCAAATTATCATACTAAACATTCTGTTTATATATCAGGCATAATAACAATTGTAACCGTAACCGTTACAACCAGTACAACTCGTGAGTTAAAAGTTTACTCACTTGCGTCCTCGACAATCAAAGTTGAGTCTTCAGATCCCCTGACAATACAACACAACACAACCAAATCAGTCATTCAAATCATAATTAACTCCAAAAGCCAAATCAATTCACTAACGGGTTAAAGCTTAACCGTTACACTTAATCATGTATGACCAACAAGAAAATACATTCAAAATCATTTAGAATATCTTTATATAAGATATTAAACACGTAGCAATCAACGAGGCATTCATAAGCTTCATCTATATCCAATTTAATCCGTAAACAGCTCAAACCCAACCCGTTAGGCTTAAAACATTAAATCAATTTGAAATATATCAAATACCATTTAGGAATGCTTCATATATCATATGGAACATATAGCAATCATTAAACATGAACACAAGCCATCTAATTCCAATTCTAGAATTAAAGTACACAACTATCGCCAATTTACTCATTTTTCAAGTAACTTAGACAAACGGGTCATTATTCAATCATTACGAAAAATGCATACAATCAACATGGAAAACGCTTAAAATCATTTAAGATAATCATACAGGTCATAAGCAACATGTAATGCTCAACAAAACATGTTCACGACATATAATCATGAATTTATGTCATAAACGGGTCAAAACCAATCCATTAAGTTTTAATACATCAAACCAACTTGACATACATGTTCAACACTTTAATATCATTATACATAATATAGAAATCATGTACGAAACAGCAGAACGCGCACACGAGTCATCTACGCCCGTTTCTAGCAATTAAAGTCGGCATTTAACATCAATTTAGCATAATTAAATCAAGACTCTTCTAAGCATGTTTTATCATCAAAAATCCCTCAAATATATATAATATAAACATATATATAACAAGTACTAACAATGAACAACAACTCATAAGAGTTTAAGGACAAATACTAAACAAAACCTTGTTTTACATTTGTCAAATACACTTTCCAATGACATAGCTACTGTAAATCGATTTTTAGGCCAACATACAGCTCAAATTAGCTTCTGGACTCTAAATACATATTAAAATAGGCATCTCCAGCTTTCCAACGATATAAAATACGACTTCTAATGATGCGTCGTTGATTTTTAACGATTTTTACAAAACAGCCCAGAAACTGTAAAAAAACTTCAGCTCATATATCTCAACATAAATCAGTTCTAAAACTCTATATACATCACATAACATACTAAATTAGTGTATTTCATCATTTGATCAAATCATAGCACCAAGAAACATCAAACCAACTTCAATTTATCAAAAACCCATTTCCAAATTTCATCTTCAACCTCCATTAATGGGTACTTGAGCTTAACTCTCCAAAACACACAATTTAAACATTCAAATCATGGCAAATCAGTTAAGAATTCATTATTTATATATACTAAACACATGGAAAGCATCAAAACAAAATAAAGATCATTAATCATGAAATCCACTTCTTCAAAATTCAACAAAACCTCCATTAATGGGTTTCTAGCTTGATTCAACCAACAACACAGAAATCATCATCAAAGTTCATGCTAAATCAGTAAATACTATCCATATAACATATTAGAACAAGAGCACAACTCGAATTTGGACAAAAACCCATTTAATCATCAACCCTAAGAAATTCAAGAATGGGTCTTAGCAAGAACTCTTCAAAACAATTCAAGATTAGATCAAAATCAGAATATACTTCATAAACTAACCTTGATTCAGTAATGATCCAAACAATATTAAGAGATTAGAGGCTGAAGCATGAATCTTTTTATGAATACTTGTAAGAACTAACCAAGGCACACACAAACTACTTTACTGTGAAGTTACACAAGAAATTGACTTCAAAAAGTCAAATTAATGTCATAGGTCGGCTGATGTTAATTTAAATACACACAGTACAAATATTGTTATCTGACATATAGGAACAATAATAAAGCAATCTCAACCCTCATGTAAAAACGAATCATATGACACCAATATCATATAAAAATATAAAACTTATATTTTTACATTTTACCTCAGGGTCCAATTAAATATTTCAATTAATCATCACATAAATGGCACTAAAATAACCCATTAAATAAACAATTAAATATAAATAAATAAATAAATAGTTTACCATTACCGTAAACTACTAGGCCCGGTAGGAGGATGTTACATATCGTGTGACTAACTTCTTTGTCACTTTCCACTTGTAAAGTTTCTTACGAGTTTTCTAATATCTTGCAATTGTTTATTGCAGAAGGTGATGGAAAGTAAATCGGCCCCGTATTCAAGATCCTACGTGCTTTATCCGGATATTTAATAATTCCTTTTCTTAGTTATTAAACTTTTTTTTAAGTTTTTGGATTTGATTGGTTTGTTGCAAACTGTTGGTTAACTGTTTGGTTTTTGAAATTTGAATTATTTGACTAATATCCGTGCACGTATGTTTTAAATGAATCAAGTTAGTCCAGTTGTGACTAAAGGTTATTAATAAGTCAAGTTTTGACTTAATAGGTGATTCATAGTGATCTTATGCAATAATTGTTGTAATTACATTAAATCTCACTATATAAATACTTAGATAAACAAGTTGTGTTTATGAAATTAGAAAGTTTTTCTAATTTACAAGTATTTAAGGATTTTATGAAAGATGAATGTTCAAAGTTATTATTTCTAGATGAAAGTTTTTGGATAAAATATTTAAGAAAGAATAAAGGTGATTATAATAGTTATTATGATCAAGGGCGTCTTATACAAAATGTTTTAAGCAAAGAAATTTAAAATGCCTTTACAGGTGTTTCATACTTGTAATTGTGTTTTAGGTTTAATGAAACCACTTTCTGTAATTGGAAATATGGATACATGAGAGATCCAATCTCTGGTTTCATAAAACGATTAAATTTATCACAAAAACAGGTTTTAAGAGCAAGTGTTTAAAACACAAGTTTTAGGCGTATTAGTCAAAGAATTGACTGAGTCTAAAAGGGTGTTTTAAGTTGATGCAATTTTTCATAAAAGGTAGTGTGAGCGCTTGACTAGTGTATTTATCAAGTTATCAAGGTTGTTTTAACTAGAATGATAAATACAAGTATGAACTCTTAAAGTATATAAATGTCGGATGATTTTAGAAGTGATCTAATATAAAAGGTTCTTGAAAAGGAACTAATTCGAGGAACGCATGACTTATTGAAAGGTTCTCAATAAGAATGTCATTGCGAATTTTTCTCTTTTTAAGTCAAGTTATGACTTAAATAAAATTATATATGATTAAAAGGGCTCAAAAGTCAAAATAATTAATGTTGGTAGTTGATTAACGTTAGAGATGATAAAATAGGATATTTTTTTATATCCTTAGTAATCAAATTAGACGAGTGTTAGTGTACACTGGGGATCTAATCTCAAGTTTACAAGTATGTGTAAATGAATTTATCGTTTCAAAAGGGGTATGAATCTAGTGAGATTTAATACATCTACAAATGTAATTAAAATATTAGTTACAAGGGGATTATTTTATAAACTCAGAAACTTTGAAGTTATTTCCGGTTCTCCAAGTTTAAGGAATTTATAAAGTAAGTAAGACTAGAATTGTTTTAGGTTGCAAAACAATTCATAGCAAAACCAAGAAAGAGTACTTCGAGGTACTAGTCTTGAGTTTTTGGATTTATAGGCATATTATTTTCTTTGTAATCCGTGATAAGTTACAATGTAAAATAATAAGTAATTCAGATAAACGTTGTGAATTGAGTCGATGAAATGGTAGAAATTATGCATCTTTATTCCAGGGTGGAATATGAAGGGTGCAAAAATTAGTTTCATTGTTCTTCACCATTTTGTATGTTTTAGTTCATCCAGGAATAAACTTGGTATATTCAAAACATTATCCGTGACTACTTATCTTGGTGGGAACGTTGATAGGGTTGTAAAATCATCGTAATTTTAGGGTAGATTCGAAGGTATATCGAATATTAGCTGCAAAAGGTTTTTGTGGACCAAAATTGACGGATATTCATTAGGGTTACGAATATTGGATTGACCCACCGTGAAAAATACTTCGCGGATTCTTGTCAAAAGTATTTATCACATAGGTTATCCTTAAACCTGAGGTATTTGGTTTGGGATGTGGTAACTATTGTCTCCTTAGTGCGTCCTAACGCCACGCCGTAACAGGGTGACTATAAGGGGCGTATCTAGATTCAGTGGGAGCCGTATTGCCAAATGCAAATATGCAATAAGGTATTTGCATCTCCTTTTCAGGAGAGATATTTCTAGGTCACTTGACTGATTAGAAAAACTGGTAAGTGTACGGTTCTTGCCCAAACGAACTGATATGTTCTTTGTCGTTTATCACGCAATTTGAAATCAAGTATGTCATGAAATAATTCTTGAGATTTTGAGTTGACACTCTCCATGCTCATGCTCAAAATTGAAATATCGCGTTGCAAGGGACAAAACCTAATAACTTTACCCGTTCATAAACATGTAGTTTATGATAGTTAGTTCATGAACAGTTAGTTTATGATAGATTGCTCATAAACAGTTGTTTTATGAGAGTTTACTTTGTCACACGTTATTTTTGGGTATAAGAGTTCTTATGACCTGGTTATCCTAAGTGTCTGGCTAGGGACCTCCTTAGGCTAACAATGTGCAATAACTATTACTTATCTTGCACAAGTGGGAGTCTGTTAGATTATGTGCGGAGATAATAAATGGGTACATTGTATCCAATGTTATAAGAGACTAAAGGGTAACACTGCTACACACTCAATTAGAACAGTTTGGAATTTACCAATATCTGTGTGGAAATAATTAATCAGTGAAATTAATTATTTGAGAGAGAAATAAATAATAAATAGTATTTATTATTTAAATGGAAATTAAATATTAAGTTTAATATTTAACGGACCAGTTAATTAGTTAACTAGTAAAGTCCAGGGGGTCAAAGTGCAAGGAATGAAACTTTAATTAAAGTCATGGGCTTTAATTAAACGAGCTTGGGCTTGGATAAGGTTTAAAGTATTTAAACCTAGAAAAAACTTATTTTATCGATAAGTGATTTAATCCTAAATCAAGAAAAAACCTAGCCACCTTACTCCCTCCCTGCGTTGACTCCTTCCCTTCCCTGCGTCGACTTCGAGAAAACCCCAAGGGGGTTTCGGTTGCTTGCGTTGATCATACACACACATACGCAGGATTCACGTATTGATTCTCCGGGAAATTCCAGCAGCGGTCTAGCAGCTAGTTCGTTGGTGGTGCAGTAGTGGTGGACTAACTTTAGCAACCCCAAGATTCAAAGAGGTATTATTTTTCTTAACCTTTTGTCTGGATTGTAGATAAGAAACTGATACGATCAGCAGGGTGGCGGAAGTGGAGAGCAGCAACATGAGTCCTATGTGATAGGAAAGTTTCGCTGAGACTAGTCTATATGGTTAGACCAGCTATGCTATATGGTTTAGAGTGTTGGCCGATGAAAAAGGCCCAAGCAGATAAGATGGAAGTGGCAGAGATAAGGATGCTTAGATGGAAATGTGGGAAGTCTTTGTTAGACAAAATTCATGTTGGTGTGTTTAGAAAAGAATTTGGGGTGTCATCTATTATTAACAAGATAAGAGAAGACAGACAACGGTGGTTCGGACATGTTAAAAGGAGACATCCAACTGCACCACTTAGGAGAGCAAAATCAATTCTAGTTGAGGGAACGAGGAAGCATGGTCGTCCTCACCTGAGGTGGGAAGATAGAGTTAAAGCGGATCTAAAGGAGATTTCCCTCTCTGAAGACATGATCTCGGATAGACATCTATGGAGAAGAAGGATCAAAGTCAGGGGATAGGAGGCTGCGTAGTGACTACAGGTAGTTTTAGGCTTAGGATAGTTGTAAGCGGTAGATATTTCCAAATTTTCGTTGTTGTGTTTTATTTTTAAGTATCGAATTTTAAGTCTAAAATTACTTTTAATTTCCTACTAGCCTTACCCGCGGTTTTATTATTATTTATATTAAAACTGTTATTCTTCTTCTTATTATTTATTTTATTTTATTTTATTTTTATTTTTTATTATTTTGTTTTTGTTTTTATTATTATTATAATTATTATATTATATTATATTTTTATGTTCATTTTTGTTACTTTTACTTTTTTTCTTTTCTTTTCTTTGTACTGTTTCCCTCTTCACATTTACCGGAGGTCGTTACCTCGAAACAATCTCTCCACCTACGGATAAATGTATGATTATCTACATTATACCCCTCATACCCCGCTGTAGCAGGATTGAGTACTGTTGTTGTTGTTGGTGGTGGTGGTGTTGGTTGTGAGCTTTGTTAGGTCCGAATGGTGAAGCTTTGCTTTTGGCTTTGAGAGAAACTCACACACAAACACCTTGGAAATTGTGTAGAATGATTGCAAAAGCTTTTTTTAGAAATCACAAAGAGGCTTTTTATAGCCTTAGAGAATTTACAAAATACACCCTCACTTTTAGGTGTTCTAACAATCTCTTCTTAAGTGATGAGTGTTTCTATTACAAGCATTTGAACTACAAAAAGTTAAAAGAATTAGGGGATGTTTGGTAGAGAGAAATGAGAGAAGGGAAAAGGAAATAAGAACTAATTAGGAAGAGAATCACTGATAAAGAAAAAATCTAATTCCATTTCTCTGATTTTATTTCTCCACCCTACTAAGAGAAATGTAGATAATTGAAGTTTCATTTCTCTAAAAAAAAGACGGAGAGTTGAGCTTTTAAACATTCTCTATCGACACCTTCCTCAAACCCTTCACCATGGACATATTCCCCACAAAACCCCCCTCTGCTTCTTCTGCCACCGGCGACAGCGACCGTCATCTTCTCCGGCAACCTGTGGTTCTCCTCCTTTAATGAACGGCAGCTTCACCTTCTCTAGCGGTGGATTCTCCTTCTCGAGTGACCAGCATCTTCTACTTCTCCCGCGACGGCGGCGGTGGCAACTTCATCTTCTTCTCCGGTGACGACAGCGGCAACTTCATCTTCTTCTCCGACGACGGCGGTGGCGGCTTCATCTTCTTCTTCAATGAATGGCCACCGGCATCTTCTTCTCCCCTAAGAAGACGGTGGCGGCAGTTTCATCTCCGGCGACGGTGGCTGATGGTGGCAGCAGCTTCTAGGAGATATAGGAATTATATATTTATATGGATTTTTTTAAACTCTTGAAGAGGAGTCTGTAGTTGAAAGATGAGGATTGAATAACTGTATGTGCTTTTCATTTAAATTTAAATATAATAATATATGAATTATAAGGTACATAGTTGTATCCAGTTGTAGTTGTACGTTATAGGTTAATATATGATATATATATATATATATATATATATATATATATATATATATATATATATATATATATATTACGTAGTGTTATCCAGTATATGAAATGTTGTTTATGTTTTTAGTCAAACAAATTTATGATAAATTTATGGATCTTTTGTATGTTTTTTTAGGTTTGAATAAATGATTGTTAGGGAAACTATGAGTGTGAATAATAAAATTGGTAGAATTCTCTGTTGAATTTTTTGTTGTAACAAACAAGAGAAATGATTTTTTGTTACATTTTTTTTACTGAAATCTCTATGCTATCAAATAGAAGAATCAATTTCAATTCTCCATACTAATTCCCTTTCTCTGCAATTCCATTCTCTGTTATTATTTCTCTGCAATTCCATTCACTGTACCAAACGCACCCTTAAGGTACAGTGCAATTCCATCCAAAATAACTTTGCTTTTTTCTGATGATCCTCTTGCTCTACAGTGTTTTCTTGAATTTCTCAATGTAAGTCCCAATACGTTGTCTCTTTTGCTCTGTGATAGAAGTTCCAGGGTTCGCATTTTTCATTTCAAGACTATTATATAAGATCCTTAGCGTGCCATCTAAATAAGCCAAAACATCGCACATTCATACGAATGTTTTCTCTTTCTTTGAATTCCTGAATACGACACTAGATTCACCATTGAAGAACTTGTGGTCAGCTTCGACTATAGTTAATAAATCCATTTGATCCAAGTTAGGATGATTCTGTTGAGGTTTCTGAACATTAACTTTCTCAAGATTGTTCTCAGCTGCCAGTTGCATATCATGTTCTTTAATAAACTCCATTAACTCTCTCATATATTTCATAAGTTCAGATCGGCCAAATATCTCATTCGGTTTCTTTCCTTGTTTTTCTGACAGGTACAAATAGATTAAGTTAATGTCGTGAAGTTGAATGTATCTGAGATCTGCTTCATTGAATGAAAACTTCTGACCATTTGACCTTTCTACTTCAAACCACACAACCGTATGACCAAATCCATCTTCACTGTGAATATTTAGAAGTTAGGTAATTGGATATTCAGAGATGATCTTTTCTTTGGGAGTTCTGAACCTTTCCACAATGTGCTGATATCTTCTTACTTGATTTTCATCCAAATGTCTCAACTCCAGAGGTGTTCTAGCTTGAAGTTCATCCATATATATCTCTTGTATTCTATCTTCTAGATATGGACCATTTACAGAGTAATCCCTCCAGATTGGATTCAACCTTGCCTGTCTTGTGAACATGTTGCTTCTATCGAGAGACGGAGTACCAGTATACACTGAAGTAGCAGGGGGCACAATTAAATTGGATGGCACTGGTCATTCAGTATTTCTGACAAACTCTCTGGCTGCTTCCTTTTGTTGTTCTTGTCTTAGCAAATCTGCAGCAGATGTTTGAAACTGACTTGTTGGTGGTGGAAAAGCAGTATGTACTTCAAAGTTTACCCCACTTAGAACTCTTGATATATCAATAGTTTTCTTTTTAGCTCGAATTTTAAATCTACCAACTTTTTCTTTTCCTTTTCTTCTCTTTCTATCTCAGCTGGTTCCAAGTCATCCTCAAATCTTCCTACAACTTGAGTATAGAGAGCTTCAGGATTTGTTACTAAAGTTATATACTCATCAATTTCTTTGTTAATCTCATCAGAACTTTCATCAGATTCCATTTCAAACCCAATATCACCAAATATATAATTTACTTCTGTATCTGATTCAACGTTTACTTTTTCAGTCTGTTCACTGTTCAGTTCAATCTCTCCCTCTTCACTTACACCAGGCCTCTGTTCAAAGATAATCATCTGTTGTTGTTTAAGAACATCATCAGCCTGAGAATCACCACCTTGATCTATACTAGAACCTCCACCTGTTAAATTTTGACTCAGCGGAGTAACCGGTACTACAACACTTGAACTCATATACAATATTCTACATTTCTCCCCTTCGGGACGATCATCAGGATCATGATCGTCACGCCTTCTTGTTCGAGTACCAGCTTGAACCTTACAGGCAACGTCTATAGCATTCAATCGGTCAGAAATATCAGCAAACTTATCATTAATATTAGAGAACCAACGGTCATGTTTGGAATCGATTTGATCAAGTTTAGATTGCAAAGGAGTCATAGCTTGTTGAATTGCATCATGAAGCTCAAACTGTGTAACAAACCGGGTATCACGAGAGACACCCGTTGAGGTTCCTGCCATAGATGTGGTTGCCCGACTTTCTTGGTTTGGGAAAGTCTCAACACTCACATGTTCTTTTCTCACAAAACTACTACTCACATCATCTTCATCTTCATTACCATAACCAGCATATTGATTTGGAGACAACTGAGAAGTATCATGTGAAACAAATGCAATCTCAAAAGATGGTTCGCGAACATGATCAGGAGCTACTTGAACAATAGGAACAAACTGAGGAATTATGACTTGGGTTGGAGTTGGATTTAGAATGATAGTAAGACCTGCCTGACTGACGGGAGGTAGGACAATAGGAGTCAAGTCAGCAGTTGACACTATAGGAGAACTAACCACGGGAGAATGTTCATGAGGATCAGTTAGTTTCATATAGAATGGGGTGCTTTCAGGAGTATGAACAATTGGGGCATCTGGAGTACTCACAGGAGATATACCAATACCCACAGGTGGAGTAGTCACAGTGTTTGACACAGAAGCAGTACTATCAAAATCTGAAATATTTATTTGCTCAGTAGAAGCATCAGATTGGACACCAATACTCATAGCCAAAGAATCAACAATATCAAGAATGGTTGCTGGATCAAATGTATCTTCTCCCTCTCTATGTGTATCATCCTCACCTTCTTCACCACCCCTCTCAGTATTTTCTCTCAGTTCTCCCCTCTCAACATCTCCCATAGATGACTGAGGTCTATCCACTAAAATCAAACTGGGTGCTACTCCTCCTTGGGTAGGTATGACCGGCTTTGGTCTAACCATAGGAGGTATCCCTACTCTCGCCCTATAATTGACTATCACTTCTGATTGTTCACATAGCTCCAATAAAGATATAGGGAAAGGTTAAGAAATAGGAAGTGGATCTGGAATAATAGGCTTAATAACATTAAATACTTTTGGAGTAATAGAAGGTGAACCTGCTCTCCGAGGAATTGCTGGATTATGATCCATTACATGTTGAATGATCATCGGTATGAACCGCATGTAAGGTAGAAATTTTGCTCCAGACTTTTTCTGGCTGTTTTTCTGTGCCATTGTTGCTTCGAAGTCGTTGAATAACAATTGAGCATAATCCACATGTAAATGGTTTCCAACAGCAACAAAGATATTTAATTGGGTTTCAGTGAGAAACTCATACCCAGTATGTTTGGCATTTAAGCACCTATGGAGTATGGTCATGAGAAGATTATACATTGGGTGCAGATTGTTCCGTTTAAACTATTTCTTCTTTTCCAATGGACCAGAGTAACCAAAGGATTGAAGTGCAACCAGACAGACTTCCTCATCGGGAATATTATCAAAGGTAACTACTGGAGGACGACTGTTAGCAGTAGGGAGTTGAAAGATCTCCCTAAGTCTATCCATTGTTACTGAAGTTACATACTCATCAATTTCTTTGTTAATCTCATCAGAACTTTCATCAGATTCCATTTCAAACCCAATATCACCAAATATATTATATACTTCTGTGATTCAACGTTTACTTCCTCAGTCTGTTCACTGTTCAGTTCAATCTCCCCCTCTTCATTTACACCAGGCCTCTGTTCAATGATAATCATCTGTTGTTGTTTAAGAACATCATCAGCCTGAGAATCACCACCTTGATCTCTACTAGAACCTTCACCTGGTAAATTTTGACTCAGCCCGAATTATAGAAGCTTTGCTTGTGGCTTTGAGAAAAACACACACAAACACCTTGGGAATTGTGTAAAATGATTGCAAAAGCTTTTTTTAGAAATCGCAAAGAGGTATATTATAGCTTTAGAGAATTTACAAAATACACTCTCACTTTTAGGTGTTCTAACAAGCTCATGAGTCAAAAACCATATTTGGGGAGAAATTGAAATCTATTATATTATGTGATGCCCACTTTTAAAGTGTAAATTGTATAACACAACAACTAACAATTAAACATTCGTTAATAATTTTTTCGGGATTATATTGAGGTAATAACATTAGAAATGTATTCATTTAACATTTAGGCACAAAACCCTAGACAAATTAACACTATTGTCGAAAGTTGAGTGTGTGACTAGTTGTAGTGTGTGTCTCGTGTCTGTCATGAACAAGGTGAAGTGATCATCATCGTTTTTGGTTAGTTTGCAAATCTCGCAACAACATGGTGAAGGGTTTTTGACCTGACCAAACCACCCAATGACACAAACTGGTCAAACCTGGGTTTGATTCTACTGGTTCAATCCTAAAAGCGAAACTGGATTGAACACAACCCTCTAAACCCCAAAAGGATTAGGATCTTAATACAAATGATCAACATAGCTTCTAATAAACAAACAATTCACATATAAGGTTATAAGAAAAATATACCTGATCAGAGACAATGGGATTGCTAAAGACAGTCCACCACTACTGCACCTCCAACGAACTGGCTGCTAGACCGCTCCTGGATTTACCCGAACTTCAAAACTCGAAAACTTGAGTGTGTTTGTGGTCTTCGATTGACACAAGCAAAAAACGAAACACACCCCTTAGGTGTTCTTCGCAATCGACGAGAGTGAGAGAGCCGAGAGAGAGAGATCGAGATCGAGAGAGAGAGGGAGAATATGGTGGCTAGGGTTTTCTTCCTTAATCCTTGTTTTCTTATGACTTAATCCTTAAGGCTTAAGGATATATATATAAGGATTAAATGGACCTAAGCCCGTTTAATTAAAAGCCCGCTGGTTTTAATTAAACTTTCATCTCTTCTCACTTTGACCCCATGGACTTTTCTAATTAATTAATCAACTATTAATTAACTGGTCCGTTAAATATTAAAACTTAATATTTAATTCTCTTTAAATAATAAATAACTTATTTATTATTTATTTCCTTTCTAATAATTAATACAAACTGATTAATTATTTATTTCTCTCTTTTCAATAATTAATACTACTGATTAATTATTTACTTTTTCTCTTTAATAATTAATCCAACTGATTAATTATTTCCACACAGATTAATGGTGAAATCTAACTGTCCTTATTTGGGTGTGTAGCAGTGTGACCCTTTAGTCTCTTATAACATTGGATACAATGTACTTATTAATTATCTCTGCACATAATCTAACAGACTCCTACTCGTGCAAGATAAGTAATAGTTACTGCACATTGTTAGCCTAAGGAGGTCCCTAGCCAGACACTTAGGGTAACCAGGTTATAAGAACTCTTATACCCCAAAGTAACTTGTGATAAAATTTAATAAGCAACCTGCTTAGAAGTAACCTGTTATAAACTAACTGTTTATAAACTAAACTATCATAAACTCTCTGTTCATGAATGGGTACGTTTTTATATATACATACTTGCATATATATAGGTTTGTCCCTTGCAACGCGATATTTTAATTTTGAGCATGAGCATGGAGAAGGTCAACTCAGAGACTCAAAAATTAGTTCATGACATACTTGATTTCAAAACTGCGTGATAAACGACAAAGAACAGATCAGTTCGTTTGGGCACGGCCGTGCACTTAACAGTTTCTCTAATCAGTCAAGGGGCCCGGAAATATCTTTTCTAAAAAGAAGGTGCAATTACCATCTTGCATATTCGCATTTGGAAATACGGCTCCCACTGAATCTAGACACGCCCCTTATGACCACCCTGTTACGGCGTGGCGTTAAAGCGAGCTAAGAAGACAACGGTTACCGCATCCCAAACCAAATACCTCAGTGTTGGTCCCTTGGTGAGAATAACAACAAGCAACAGTGTGTAGAAGGGGGGGTTGAATACACTTTCTGCGGAAATTGAACAAATAAAATAAAAGTGTTACACACAGTAAATCAAACCACAACTAGTCGAATGCTTTTATTAATATGAAGATGATTACAATACTTTGAATAAGAAGATTATTACATTAATTATCAAGTAAGCAAATCTTGATATATAATCACCTAATATAAATCTCTCAATCTCTCAAACTTAGCTATCTATAATCAACTTATGATTATAGATACTGACGACTCTCTAAACAGGATTTTTCACCGATTTAATCAACTAATGATTACTTACCAATAACACAATTGATGTGATGATTCGAACACACGAATGATCTGGCAATCTGTGAGTTTCTTGATCACTGACAAACAGTGATTAAAGAATCGTAACACATACGGTGAGGTGAGGTTTTCGGCTCTGTAATCTTTTTCAGAATCGTAGTCGTACCTCTAAACTTATCAGGAGATAAGTATTTATAATCCTGTTGCTACGGTTCCTAACAAACTGGACTAATCCTAATTTGCTAACTAACTATCGGATAACTCGGAATCTTGAATCTTGAATCTTCTTATCTTGAGTCTTCAATCTTCAATCTTGATTCTGGAGTCTTCTTATCCGCGCCGAAGATATAGAGAGTTAAAACAAAATTTAAAACACATTTAAATTCTCTTGGACTGACTTCTTTAGTCAAGCTGAGTTACTCAGCTTGAAACTCATCAAGCTGAGTTCTTCGAGAACAAACCCGATTCAAACATGAACTAACACGTATAATTATTAACTCATCCTTAGAAGTCCAAAGAGTTAAATAAAACAAATTTAGTAACTCTATCGAGCTGACTCTGCTTCAAAGCTGAGTCACTCAGCTTGAAATACATCAAGCTGAATACTCGATATATACCTTATGTGACATACACAGATTATCAAACACATTAATAATTTAACTAAGGTATAATATAAAATGATCGCACACATGCTCAGTTTACATTCAGCTTATACTCAGTCTGAAACACTATAAGTGTTCAGTCTGACTAACCTTCATAATTCTGTTTAAGTTATACGTAGAACTCATCTTACAAACTTAACTTTGTTTCATGAAATCTAAACTGATGAGATCATTTTCCTAACAAACTCCCCCTATTTGATGATGACAAACCATCAAACAGTTCTTAAGTTTGTTTAACAGAATTATGTTTTAAATCTCAAACTTATTAAGATTTTATTATTTGAACTGGTCAAATATTTATTGAACATATCAATTTTAATTGAACTTAACAATTTTAAACTGGAACACACCAACTTTTAGTTGAACACACCAACTAATTACATAAATGAATAAGAACTTATCTGTTATTCATTTTTGCTGAACTTATCAGACTTATGAATAGGAACACATCACAACATAGTTGAACATATCAAACTTTATACTTGTATTAATTGAACTAATCATAATACAAAAGTTGTTGATCACTTAGATCATGCACACATAGTGCTTACAAAAATATTAGAATTAATCTAATATTTACAAAATTAGAACTAATCTATTTACAAAATTAGAACTAATCTAATCTAGATGCATCTCTTCAAACTCCTTAATCTCCTTATTTATTTCTTCAAGGATTTCTTGCAGATTAGGTATATGTTGAAGCTGATCCTGTTGTGATCTGATTGCTCTGTTGATTCTGTATCTGAATCTTGCATTCTGTTCAGTCTTTTCAACAATTTGTCTTAGAGCAAATAATTGAGATACCCCACATGTATAAATTGATGCATCAGCCTGGAAGCATTTTTCACCATTTCTGTCCAAGTACATGAACCCTTTCTGAGGCTTTTCAATATATGTATTCTCTTGAAACTCCATGCCTTCAGGAAGATTAAGACTGTACGAGTCTAGATTTGCTAATCCAGCTGGCTTTGTTAGCTTCTTCTTCCCAACTTTATGAAAGGAAGTAAGTAGGGTAGCTATCTCAGTTCTGGGTATGGCTTTCATTAAATCAGCTCTTGCAAGTAACCTCAGCAACTCATCTTTAACTTGGTTTCTTTCAGAGGACTTTTTCATCTGCTTAATGAGCACTGCCACTTGCTTCCATTCCTCATAACCCAGTTTGTGTAGTTGACTTTGCTCTAGAGAAGGTGTCTCACCATTTTTCAAAACAAACTCAATGATAATGATACATTGATCTGAGTTCAGCTTAAGTGAAAGTATTTGAGAAGGGAAGAATAGTGTTGTATAGCAATCCATTATGTTCTCCTCCTCTGGTTGATCTTCCATCGGAGGTCCTTCTTCCTTAGGCACTATGGGCAGCTTGAGTTTAGTCAGATCCTCATTCTGCTTTTTGATTTGCTCAGCCCAAGCCCTTTCTCTTGCCTCTTTTTCACTGACCAATACAGCTTGAGCATTCTTTTGTCTTTTTCACTGACCAATACAGCTGGTCAGCATCCTCCTTCTCCATTCTTCTAACTACCAGCAGTGAAGCTCTCTCTTGTAAAGTCATTTTATCCGCAGAGTCTTCATCTGAGGCTGATGATTCACTTATAATCACTTTCCTTTTTTTCTATTGAGGGGCTTCTGATTCATCTGAGCTGACCATTACTGGTCTTTTGCCTTTTGCTTTCTCAGTCAGCTCAGGTTCTTTCTCTGTTTCTTTCTCCCCCTCAATCTGATCTGCTCCCTCTGTCAATAATAATAGAGCTTCAGCTTTGACTGACTCATCTTCAGCTTCTTGAACCTTCTCTCCCTTTTTGTCATCATCAATAGGGGTCGAAGTCTTTTGTTTTTGTAGGGCAGCAACTGCAGATTTCAACATTAACACCTCCTCATCCAGATTAGCAAGAATCATCAGCATATTTTTCTTTGCTTTCTTCCTTTTGAGGTGCAATGTATCAAACCGACCTTTGAAGAATGTTAACAAATCATCCAAGTCAGCTTGAGTAGGTAGGAAATTGGGTACATCGTCCAAGGGTTGGTGTGGACCCTCAAACTCATTTGCACCAGAGTTTAGACCCTGTGAATCACCTTGGTTTGAAGATGAAACATTGACAGGTCGTGCGATAGGGTGTGAGAAATGAAGAGAAGTAATGGGGCTCGAAATGTGAAGTGTATGGGTTGGTGGTTGGCTAATTGGTTTAGAGGGGGGTGATTGACCCTGGGGATTGGTCAGATTTTCAATGTTACCTGAGTGTGTCTGCTCAGGCACAGTAACAGGCTCTCCCATGGCTCGAGTAAGTGTGGGCTGAGTAGACACCACACCCGGGTAAGGCTGTTGGGTTGTAATGAGCCTCGAGGTTGACACCTTAAGAGAAGGTGTCTCCCCCTCAACTCCTGCCTGTGGAGGGATCAGTGTGATCTCAGCTCCAGTGATGCCTTTAGATGTGGCACCACCAATGGCAGTTTTTCGATGGTATGTTAGGATATTCTCCCTAGCAGCAGTGGGCATATAAGGGGTGGCTTCAGATTAGGATTTATGATGAAAAGAAGGTGAAGGAGATGGGTTAGACTGAGTTGGGTTTACTGCAGTCTTATCTCCAAATGTAGATGGAGAAAAGTGAGAAGAGAGTGAGAGAGGAGAGGTTTTACCTGAAGCAGCTTCTGAATGAGCTGGTTCAGCTTGAGCAGAGTGCTCAGCTTGAACCTCCGTGTCAGCTTGAGAAGCTCCCCCTTGATTCGATCCCTCAGCTTCACTCTCAGAAGACGAAGCCTCAGCAATTAACAGCATGGGCTCACTCAGTCCCTCTTGCTCTGGGAAGATGTCGTTGTTGAACATCTTGGGGCTGAGTGTTGGCACCAACGACAGCTCCTGATTAGCTTTGTAGAGTGCTGTACCTAGCTCAGCTTCAAATGCTAAGGACAGGTACCTTATGAAAGGTACATGAAGGTCTCTTGTGGCCTTCATCACAGGGACCTTGAGCTTATTGAAGATGAGCTGTGCAAAATCGATATTTCTTCCAAAGAACATGTTGTACAACAACTTCATCTCGAACTCATTGATATGGTCCAGTCCTCCAACCTTGGTACCAAGTGAACGAATCACAGTGGACACCATAAAACCCCATCCGGTTGGGAAAGTAGCCTTCTTGATCACCCCTTCAGTTTGAGGGTGACCCATCTGTGGCAGAACAGACCTCGCCACTTGTCTCGTCACAGCAGGCTCGAATTTGTCATGTTGAAGAAGACGAAGAATCTCCCTTAGCCTGTTAGCTGTGAGAATAATGGTTCTCTCTCCATTCAACACTGTGCCTCTGATTACGTCATTGATATGACCGTAAGTACACGAATACCAGAATTCCAGCAAGTGCTGAGGAACCATGTGCAGAGGTGCTCCGGTGAAAGCAAAAGTTAATGGGCATTTACGAGTGTAATTGAACCACGGTTCATATCCTCTGTTAATCTTGCGTAGAGGGATTGCCAGGCAAGCGCGCTGATTGTTGATTTTTATCAGCGGCAATCCGTTGTTTCGAAACGCAGCTCCTCTGACCATTCGATCACCTAGAACTAGAATTGTTCCTTCCATCGATTAAATTTTGATTACACAGAGTAATTACTTTGGAATGCGCACTGAGCGATTGTCTATAGCGCACTGAGCGACTTAGGGTTTTGAGATAGATGGAACCGAAAATATGCACTTAGCAGAGAGGAGGGAAGGTATTTGAGAGGATTAGAAGTCTGGATTGTAAGCGTAAACCCTCTAAACCGAACTTGATCGGTATATATACCTTTCCAAGGAGAGAGAATAGTTACCGTTAGAAATCCCCCTTTTGATCCGTTACGCCGTAAAATTTTGATGTAACAGTAAGCGGGTAGAACTAATCATCTTCCAACGGATACTAATGTAATATAATAATATTGACTTACAATAAGATTATATACATTGATGTATTATACCTATACACAATTTAGTATAATACGCGATTTGAGACTGACCCAAATACGCAGTGGTCATGAATTAATCACACTTAGTAAATAACACATGAGTTTGGACACACCAAGCTGAGTAAACATATTACTCAGTTTAACTCAAGCACTCAGCTTGAGAATGAAACTCAGCTTGAGTTGAGCACACAGCTCATGGGTAATGACACCAAGTCATTTTCGTCTGAGACTGACTCAAACGAACCTTTTAACCACACTGAGTAGTCAAAGAATGTTTGGAACCAACCAAACGTGTGAACCAATCACACAGTTTGAGTTAAGCACATAGCTCAGACTTAGTGACACTTAGTCATATATGTTTGAGACTGACTCAAACTGTATCATAACTACACTAAGTAGGTGAAATGTGTGTGGAACTCACCAAACAAAAGAACTCATTGTTCAGCTTGATAAGATTCAGTTTATGAAAACTTATTCATAAACTGTGCACTCAGCTTAAGACACTTAGTCTTTGTCAAACTGAAAACTCGGATTCTAGACACTTAGTTAGGGGTTGAGCATACCCAAGTTACTTAGCAGATACATAAACCTCTTCTCATCAAGTGGTTTAGTAAAGATATCTGCTAGTTGGTCATCAGTGGAAATAAATTTAATGTCAACTTTACCTTTTTCCATGATATCCCTGATGAAGTGATGTCTAATTTCAATGTGCTTGGTTCTTGAATGGAAGACTGGATTGTAAGTGATGGCTATAGCGCTTTGGTTATCACAGAAGATAGGAGTTTTCTTGAAACTCATGCTAAAGTCCCGAAGCTGATGCTGCATCCATAGGATTTGAGCACAACAGCTACCTGCTGCAACATATTCAGCTTCAACAGTTGAAGTAGCCATTGAGTTCTGTTTCTTACTAGTCCAGCTGACTAACTTCCCTCCAAGCATTTGACATCCTCCAGTAGTTGATTTTCTGTATAACTTGCACCCAGCATAGTCAGCATCTGAAAAACCAACTAACTCAAATCCAGAGTCCTTTGGATACCAAAGACGTAGATTTGGTGTACCTTTAAGGTACATAAAGATCCTTTTCACAGCTTGAAGATGTGATTCTTTAGGATCTGCCTGATATCTTGCACAAACACATGTAGCAAACATAATATCAGGTCTACTAGCTGTCAAATAGAGCAATGAACCTATCATTCCTCTATAGGTAGACTGACACACAGACTTTCCATCTGAGTCTTTACTCAGCTTGACAGCTGGTGACATGGGTGTTTTCATGGTTGAACTTGAATCAAAACCATATTTCTTTATCAAATCAAGAACATACTTGCTTTGATTGATGAATATTCCATCAGGCTTTTGTTGAATTTGTTGTTAGAATCTGCCCGATAATATATGTACGCCTTAAAGCACTGCCGATGATGTATGAGCCTATAAGGGTCACACACCGGGGTCTAACATGACAGCAAATAAAGTTGAGGGATCAAAGATGGCAAAAGTGGAAGTTGGCAATGCAGGCCACGTTAGCGCCGCTAACTATAACGAGTTAGCGCCGCTAACTGTTAGAGGTTAGCGCCGCTAAGGCTGCATGTGCTTTACGTCTAATCGAAGTCAGGCCGCGTTAGCGCCGCTACGGGTTAAGGTTTAGCGCCGCTAACTCTTGGTTAGCGCCGCTAAACCTGCATGGACTTTATGTACAAGTCACCTCCACTTGAAGCCAATGAGTGGGAGGTTCTAGAACCGACTTGGCCGGTTAAAGGGGATATAGAGGGTCGGTTTTGAGTCTATAAAAGACTCAATAGCTGGACTTTATTTACTTTTGGTCAAATCCTCTTAGAAACACTCATACTTCTCTCTCACTATATACCTAGCTTTTGGTGACTTGGTGAAGGAGAGATCTCGAGTTCCAGAAGACTTATTGCTGTTCTTGGGTGTTATTTCGAGCAGAAGATATCACCAAGGTTGCTAGCACTCCTTGTTAGACTTGTTCCCGGGGTGAGATTTCGAAGAAGGGGAAGAAGAAGGAGGTTCTTGCTTCTACCACCAAGTTCAGCCACCAACAAGAACTTTGCTGGAGCTAAGGAGCTGGTATAACTCCCTTTCCTTCTTGTTTAGTTGCTATTTGTTACATAGAGTAGATCCATGCTTGGGATTTCATAGTTTTGAACACTTGTATGCATGTTTTATGTTGTTCTCGCTTCCGTTGCGTGTTCATGAAATCCCAACAGTGGTATCAGAGCCACCTCTATGTTAGAATAGCACTTGGTGGCTTGAAAAACCCGAAATCAAAGTGTTTGTATTCTGCCGTTAGGGTTAGCGGCGCTATCCTAGAGTTAGCGGCGCTAAGTCTCTAGGGTTAGCGGCGCTAACGCCACTGGAAAATTGTTTTCAAAAATCTTGAATAAAACAGCTTAGGTCTCGGGATTTTTAGCACTTGTACCTTCTGGAAATTTGTTCCAAAGATGTTTTTCATGTTGTTCCAGTAGTAGCATGATTTGTTTGGTTGTATGTGTTAACATGAGTTGGTAATCTTGCCTTGGCCCATTTGGTTGATTTGTGTTGTGCATGTAATTTGGTGGTTTTGATCCACATTTGGGGCTGTAAATTTATTAAATTCAGTTTGATTGTAATAATTTGTGGCTTGCATGCCATTTCATTCATCCATGTACAAGTATTAGATAAATAGGAAAATTATGTGGCTTGTATGCCATTTATATTTTCTGTTGTATTGTATATTGTATGATGGAGGGATGAAGACACAAGAGGAGGCAAAACAAGATGGAGCATGGTGCCCTTAGAAGCAAAAGAAATCCGATGGCGATGGTGGTTCTAGTGGGAGCTCGCGTCAATATTGTTTTGTCCCTTAGATTGACCGAGTTCTTCCCGTTTTGGCTCACGGGAGGAACGCATAGGTTTTATGGCAAGAATTACCGACTATGTTGTATATTGCGTGTGATGTGATTTTATTATTCTATGCATGGATTGTAGGTTTCGCATGCTAGAAAATTTTTTGATAAAAAAAAAATTAATAAAATCACAAGAGTTTTGATAAAATTGGTTTCCTCTCGTGCACGATCACATACATTGATTAACCCACCTAGTGAAAATAGGATTTGTCACTAATAAGTTAATCAAAACCAAACCGGAAACAAAAGCCCGTTTTTCCACAAAACGTAAATCATGCACCATCCGTAAGTCGATACCACCCGAATCTAGTCTTATGGGATTTGGTTGTCGAGCTTAGCACGAGCCATTTCTCATGAAACTGTGTGGAAGGTGAGTGTGGCGAATTCACAACTTTGGTTGTCGAGCTTAGCACGAGCCAATTTTGGTGAATTTGTTACCGTATGTCTTGACGGATGATTTGCAATTTTAGGTTTGAAATCTTGGTTAATTGTCGAGCTTAGCACGAGTTAACCAAAATTTCAAGACTTAAAATTGGTGCAAGAAGGGATCAAACATGCCAAACGACCATTGGATGTCGTAGGATCCCGCATGTGCTAAGGATTGCGATGGAGATTGCAATTGGCAAAATGGTTGCCGACCTAAATAGTTTTATCATGTGATCCGCGGTAACCCCGTCACATGGTAGGATGAAATACGGTTCTTAGCCTTGTTTAACTAATTCTTATTGGGTAAATTATTAAACAAGATAAAATATCATAATAACTAATATCTACTTTGCAAATTTTAGATGGCATCAACAAGCGCAACTAACACCACCACCAATGTTTCTCTTCGGGTTTTCCTTGAAAAGGAGAAACTCGACGGTAGCAATTTCATGGACTGGCATAGACAACTGAGGTTGGTCTTGCGGTATGAAGGAAAATTGCATACCATAGAGGAACCCCTCCCCGAGGCACCTCCTGCTGGTGCAACAAGGGCCGTCCGTGAGACGTATGAAAAGCGCCTCAAGGAGACTGAGGAAGTCACGTGCCTCATGTTAAGCACGATGAACCAAGATTTGCAAAAGCAAATGGATCATCTTAGTGCTTACGACTTGCTCGTGCAGCTAAAGGACATGTTCCAGCAGCAGGCGAGGCAAGAGAGGTACGAGTGCCTCAAGACAACCCTTGCTTGCAAGATGCAAGAGGGTGGGAACGTGAGCGCGCATGTGTTGCGTATGAAAGCAAACATCGAGCGCATGGAGAAGTTGGGTTTTACCATAGGGAGGGAGATGGCGGTTGATTTAATCCTCCAATCCCTGCCCGGTGCATACGATCAATTCGTTATGAGTTATCATATGCACAGCATGTATAAGACCTTGATGGAACTTCATGGTATGTTGAAGACTGCTGAGTCTAGCATGACCAAGAACAAGCCATCCTCCTCCACCTCTCAAGTTCTCGCCATCCGGGAAGGCCGCATCACGAAGAAGAAGGCCGCCTCTTCCTCTAAAAGGAAGGGTAAGGGAAAGGTTGGCGGGCCCAAGCCTAACCCGGCCTCCGAGGGCAAGGGCAAAGGGAAGCTTCCCCAAGCCAAGGCTCCGGAGGATGCGGAGTGCTTTTTCTGCGGGGGCAAGGGCCATTACCGCCGTAGCTGCCCAAAGTACCTGGAGGGACTCAACAAGCTCAAGGCAATGAGCATTTCGGGTCCGGATACCTCAGGTACGTTCATGATAGAACTCCACCATACTTCTACTTCTAAAGGCTGAGTATTGGATACTGGCTGTGGCACTCACATATGTAATATGGTGCAGGTGCTAAAGGAAAGTAGGAGCTTGGAGCGGGGAGAACTGGATCTTGTCATGGGAAACTCGGAGGTTGTCCCTGTGGAAGCTAAAGGTGACTTGGAGCTTTCATTCAAGACCGGTTTTTCTATTTTGTTAAAGGATGTATGCTATTCGCCCAATGTGGCTAGAAACATTATTTCTTTTCACAAGTTGTATGACGATGGTTTTGATTTTAAATTTGTAAGTGGTACAATCATTTGCTTTAAAAATGAAATTGTTTATTTTAAAGCTCAACCATGTCATGGCATATATGAGGCAAATGCATACATTGAATCAAGAAAATCTATCATGAATATTGATTCTGACTCCAAAAATGGTTTGGATAAATATTCCATGTGGCATAGTCGTCTTGGCCATATAAACAAGACTCGTATCACCAAGCTCCAATCGGATGGGATCTTGGAATCATTTGATCAAGGATCAAATGAAGTATGCGAATCTTGCTTATTGGGCAAAATGACAAAAGCACCCTTCACGGGAACAAGTGAGAGGGGAAAGGACCTTTTAGACATAATCCATACGGATGTATGTGGACCTTTCAAGCATGTCACAAGGAATAATTCAAGATACTTCGTAACCTTTATAGATGATTATAGTAGGTACGGATATGTCTATCTTGTTAAACACAAGAATGAAACCTTTGAGGTGTTCAAGACATTCCAAAACGAAGTTCAGAATCAGTTGGGGCAAGACTATAAAGATACTCCGGTCTGATAGAGGTGGAGAGTATCTTAGTACCGAATTCGTCGATCATCTTAAAAATTGTGGAATTGTTTCACAATTAACACCTCCGAGGACTCCACAATTAAATGGGGTCGCTGAGAGGAGGAACCGGACTTTGCTTGATATGGTAAGGTCTATGATGTGTCGAGCGGAGGTACCTATTAGTTTCTGGGGATATGCCTTAGAAACTGCGGTAAGAGTCCTTAACCTCGCACCAACCAAGAAAGTCGCTAAAACACCTTATGAATTGTGGCATGGTAAGAAGCCGACACTTTCATACCTACGAGTTTGGGGTTGTCAAGCCTACGTGAGACGTGAGGCTGAAGACAAACTTGAACCTCGTTCGTAGAGGTGTTATTTTATTGGTTATCCTCCTAACGGTGTTGGATATTTATTTTATAAACCTTCAGAGAACAAGGTATTTGTTGCTCGAAGGGCATTCTTCCTTGAAAGGGAGTTGCTATCCAAACATGGCATTAAGGAAGTTGACCTTGAGGAAGATCAAGGGTCGGCCGATAAAGGGCTTGAGGTTGGTACTAGCCAAAATACCGAGCAAGATAATGTTGCGGTACCTGACACTCTTGCAACGTCTACTCCTAGGCGTTCCAGTAGGACTCGTTTTGAGCCAGAGAGATATGGGTTTCTCATATCTGAGGGCAATGAGTTATTGGTGGATCATGATGATCCCACCACCTACAAGGAAGCCATGGCAGGCCCTGAGTCTGCTCAGTGGAAAAAGGCGATGGAGAGCGAGATACAATCTATGTCGGATAACCAGGTTTGGGAACTGGTTGATCCTACACCGGGGGTGAAACCCGTCGGGTGTAAATGGGTTTTTAAGAAGAAACCCGGCATAGATGGAACCTTGGATATCTTCAAAGCCCGACTGGTGGCGAAGGGTTTCATTCAGACTCAAGGAGTTGATTATGATGAAACCTTCTCCCCAGTGGTCATGTTGAAGTCAATTAGGATACTACTTGCCATTGCTGCGTTTCATGATTATGAAATTTGGCAAATGGATGTAAAGACCGCCTTCCTTAACGGGAAGCTTAATGAAGAGGTGTATATGAGACAGCCTGACGGTTTTGAACATCCAAAGTATCCGAACAAGGTTTGTAAGCTTATGAAGTCCATTTATGGACTTAAGCAAGCATCTCGAAGTTGGAATCTTTGCTTTGATGAGAAAATCAAAGAGTTTGGTTTTTCGAAGAGTAAAGATGAACCTTGCGTATATGTCAGGGCTAGTGGGAGCACCATAGTCTTCTTGGTTCTGTATGTAGATGATATTCTACTTATTGGAAATCATATCCCAAGCTTAAGGAGTGTCAAAGCTTGGCTAGGGAATTGCTTTTCAATGAAGGACCTAGGCGATGCGAGCTGTATTCTGGGTATAAAGATCTATAGAGATAGATCGAGAAGGCTGTTAGGGCTTTCTCAAAGTGCATACATAGAAAAGGTCGTGAGACGCTTTAAGATGGAGGAATCCAAGAAAGGAAACCTCCCTATGTTGCATGGTTTGACTTTGAGTAAAACTCAATGTCCTACCTCCAAGGAGGAGATAGAAGTAATGAAGCGAGTACCATATGCTTCGGCTGTGGGCTCGATCATGTACGCCATGCTATGCACTCGTCCTGATGTGTCATGTGCTTTAAGCATGACTAGTAGATATCAGGCGAACCCAGGAGAACCTCACTGGAGGGTAGTGAAGAACATTCTTAAGTACTTGAGACGTACGAAAGAGATGTTCTTGGTATATGGTGGGGAAGAAGAGCTGAGAGTAAAGGGTTACTCGGACGCTAGCTTCCAAACTGACAGGGATGACTGCCGATCTCAATCGGGGTTTGTGTTCCTGTTAAATGGTGGTGCTGTCAGCTGGAGGAGCTCAAAACAAGACACGGTGGCTGATTCGACTACCGAATCGGAGTACATTGCGGCTAGTGAAGCAGCAAAAGAAGCCGTGTGGATGAAGAAATTCATCCAAGATCTACAAGTGGTTCCAAGCATCGCTGACCCTATTGAGATCTTTTGTGACAATGAGGGTGCGGTGGCTTTGGCAAAGGAACCAAGAGCTCACAAGAGGACAAGACACATTTCACGCAAATACCACTTTATTCGGGATGTAATTGAAAGTGGTGAAGTCATCATTAGCAGAGTAGCATCGAATGGAAACTTGGCAGATCCATTCACTAAGCCGTTACCGCAAGCAGCTCATGAATCTCACACTAGAGGGATAGGTGTAAGATATGCTAGCGATTTGGCTTGAGTTGTATATATATTAGTTTATTTGATATGTATTAATTTATTTTGGGAACGATACAGACAGTATTGTAATTATGCTTGTTTCGATATGCGAGTGATTCGGTTACATTCATAAGACTTTACTGTGTTCCATCTTAGCATGTTTAACCACTTCCCAGAATGTTTATACATTCTAAATTTCCACAGTCAGTCATTCTTCAAGGGAAGGAAGTTTGAAATAAGGCTGAGGTTAGGTGTTGGTTATGCATTAATCAAGGATTGAATGCATGAAACGCAACAGTAACCTGTGCTTGAAAGGAGTTTCAAGTGACTGGAAGACCCACACCCAAGTATACTTCATGTATTATAGTCACGAGTAACTTGGGATGATAAAATCTTACATCCTCAGACCCGAGATGTATGAATCGCTATATCATAGTTCTTACTTGCTTTAGCCATTTTCAAAAGCAGTTCGTAAATGGCTGTGATAAAGGGAATGACTAGGTAAGTCAAGAGGTATGGTATGGGATTATGCAGTCAAAGGGATTTGTTCCTCCTGTATGAGAGATATCCCTGGGCCCCTCGATGATTGGGAGCTGACGCCAAAATATTGCATGGCCATGCAGAAGGACTATTGATTGAGAATCAGATATGTCCTTACCTTTTGGTCACCACCAATCAAGATCGAGAAACATAATCGTGAACGATCTGGAGATTGACATTTACTAATCCATGTCTCGTGTTCACAAGGATATCGCGAACAAAAGGATGTCTAAGATCACTTATCTAGGACCACTACTTTGAGTATGATGGTTTTCTGCAGGCATTCAGAACTCATACAGACTTGGGGGCATTGATGCTTTGCTAGAGGCCGCTATTTGTCTGTGCTTGCCTGGGTACAGTATATTATGTGCAAGTGGGAGTTTGTTAGAATCTGCCCGATAATATATGTACGCCTTAAAGCACTGCCGATGATGTATGAGCCTATAAGGGTCACACACCGGGGTCTAACATGACAGCAAATAAAGTTGAGGGATCAAAGATGGCAAAAGTGGAAGTTGGCAATGCAGGCCACGTTAGCGCCGCTAACTATAACGAGTTAGCGCCGCTAAGGCTGCATGTGCTTTACGTCTAATCGAAGTCAGGCCGCGTTAGCGCCGCTACGGGTTAAGGTTTAGCGCCGCTAACTCTTGGTTAGCGCCGCTAAACCTGCATGGACTTTATGTACAAGTCACCTCCACTTGAAGCCAATGAGTGGGAGGTTCTAGAACCGACTTGGCCGGTTAAAGGGGATATAGAGGGTCGGTTTTGAGTCTATAAAAGACTCAATAGCTGGACTTTATTTACTTTTGGTCAAATCCTCTTAGAAACACTCATACTTCTCTCTCACTATATACCTAGCTTTTGGTGACTTGGTGAAGGAGAGATCTCGAGTTCCAGAAGACTTATTGCTGTTCTTGGGTGTTATTTCGAGCAGAAGATATCACCAAGGTTGCTAGCACTCCTTGTTAGACTTGTTCCCGGGGTGAGATTTCGAAGAAGGGGAAGAAGAAGGAGGTTCTTGCTTCTACCACCAAGTTCAGCCACCAACAAGAAATTTGCTGGAGCTAAGGAGCTGGTATAACTCCCTTTCCTTCTTGTTTAGTTGCTATTTGTTACATAGAGTAGATCCATGCTTGGGATTTCATAGTTTTGAACACTTGTATGCATGTTTTATGTTGTTCTCGCTTCCGTTGCGTGTTCATGAAATCCCAACATTTGCAGGCCTAGGAAATATGTCATCTCACCCATCATACTCATCTTGAACTTTTGTGACATTATTTTGGAGAACCACTCACACAGAGATTCATTGGTAGAACCAAAAATGATGTCATCCACATAGATTTGTACAAGAATCACCTGTTCTTTACTTCTTTTAATAAAGAGTGTCTTATCTATACTACCTCTGGTGAAATCCATGGATAGTAGATAAGTGGACAGTGTATCATACCAAGCTCTTGGAGCTTGTTTAAGACCATACAAATCCTTGTCTAACTTATAGACATGATGTGGAAACTTTGAACTTACAAAGCCAGGAGGTTGTTTCACATAGACTTCCTCCTGAAGTTTTCCATTTAGGAAAGCACTCTTCACTTCCATTTGATAGACTTTGAAGTCTTTATATGCTGCATAAGCCAGGAACAGCCTTATGGCTTCAATTATAGCAACAGGGGCAAAGGTTTCATCATAATAGATTCCTTCCTCTTGCTTATACCCTTGTGCTACCAGCCTGGCTTTGTTCCTCACTATCACTCCATCCATGTCCATTTTATTTCTATAGACCCACTTAGTGCCTATAATTGAATGATCTTTGTGGGCAGGGACAAGGTTCCAGACCTTATTTCTCTCAAACTCATTTAATTCCTCTTGCATAGCTTCAATCCAATCCTCATCCTCTAAGGCTTCCTCAGTCTTCTTTGGTTCCATTTGAGATAGAAAACCAAAGTGTGCAGCATAATTAGCTGTAGCCTTGGATCTGGTCATGACCTTTTCTTGGAAATTTCCAATAATTTGATCTTGAGGATGATCTTTGAGGAATTTAAATGTTGTAGTTGGAGAGTCTGGTTCTGAATCTGAGTGATGCGGAGAGCGCTGAGGTGAACACACATCTTCAGTCTCAACAGCAGCATTGTTAACAAACTGATGATCACTGAGATTCTCAGCTTGAGTGACTTCAGCTCCAAAGGGGTTAACGAACTCATCATCCTTCTCAGCTTGAGAATCCCTTGGAGTTTGTGATGATTTCTTTGATGAACACACATCATCATCACTATCATCTCCTATGACATACATAGGATTTGATAAGTTGGTTTCCTTAGGCCTTTCAAGCTCACTCAGACTGACCAAGTCAGCTTGACTCTTATCAGCTTGATCAAAACAGTCTTCATCAAAAGAGACATGAATTGATTCTTCTATTGCCTTTCTCCTTGTATTATATATTCTATAAGACTTGGAGATTGAGGAATAACCAACGAATATTCCAAGATCAGCTTTAGGTTCCAACTTATGGAGCTGATCTCTTTGATTCAGCACATAGCATTTTGAACCAAACATATGGAAATAACCTATATTGGGCTTTCTAGACTTATACATCTCATAAGATGTCTTTCCATGTCTTTTGACAATGATTGATCTATTCTGGGTATAGCAGGTTGTACTAACAGCTTCATCTCAGAAATAGAGTTTCAATCCTGCCTCACATAGCATTGTTCTAGCAGCCTCAATGAGGGTTCTATTTCTCCTTTCAGCAACTCCATTATGTTGTGGGGTTCTAACAGATGAGAAATTTTGTAATATTCCCTTTTGTTCACAGAAGCTTTCAAGGGTAGAGTTCCTGAACTCAGTCCCATGATCACTTCTTAGTTGCTTTATAGACAAACCTTTTTGCAACTCTTCCTGTTTGATAAAACTGATTATCTCCAGGGCAGCCTCACTTTTAGCTTTAAGGAATATTACCCAGGTGAATCGTGAGAACTCATCTACTATCACTAAAGTGTGTACTTCTTGCCACTCAGGCTTGGAGTACTTATGGGTCCAAACAGATCCATATGCAACATATGCAATGGGTCTGTTATTGAAAAATTTTGCTTTGACTTAAAAGACCCTTTATGGTGTTTCCCTTGTTCACAAGCTGAGCACAATTTGTCTTTGACAAATGTGATCTTTGGTAATCTAGAGACTAACTCTTTATTGGACAGCATATTTATATTTTTAAAGTTTAGATGAGATAAACGTTTATACCATAACCAACTCAGCTTAGGAACAGAATGGGAATACAAGCAGGTTTAAGTATAGGGATCAGCTGAATTTAGATCAAGTATATACACATCTCTTTCTCTTTTAGCTATTAATACAGGCTTTCCCTTAGCATTATAGATTGTTCCTGCTTTCTTCCTAAAAGTAACAACATTATCTTCATCACACAATTGACTGATACTAATCAGGTTGTGTTTGAGACCTTTGACATAGGCAACTTTCTGGAATGTAACTTTGCCAGCTTTCATCTTTCCATAGCCTTTAGTTCTTCCATGTGAGTTGTCTCCAAATGTTACTTTAGGACCTTCATCTTCTTGGAAATTACTAAGAAATCCTTTCCACCCGGTCATGTGCCTTGAGCATCCACTATCCAAGTACCATTTACTTGAACCCCGCACATGAGATGATACTAAACACATTAGTTTTGTTTAGGAACCCACTTCTTGGTGGGTTCAGATGAGGAGCACTTAGCATCTCTATCTTGTTGAACTGACTGTTCAGCTTGAGCAGGAGTTGAGTCCTGTGTAGGCTGATCAGCTTGTTCTTGTTCAGGTCTTGAGATTTCTGTATCACAGTCCTTAGCCTCATGACCTCTAATTCTGCACTTGTAGCATCTCCTTCTTCCAATGATTACAGGAGGTAGAGTGTCCAATAATCCTTGTGAGAACTTACTCTCAGTTTTAGGATTATATGTTGTGGATAACTTTTCAACTTTCTTAGCAAGTTGATTCACCTGATGATCACTGACTTTGGACTTACCTTTGTCAGATCTCTGTTTGTTATCCTTTTGATGAGAAGATTGACTAACAACCTTCTGTTCCATGACTTTGGACTTACCTTTGTCATGACTGCTGGACTCACCAGTTTCAACAGGATTGGACTTACCACTGTTGATATTCTTGGACTTACCAAGATCCACAACTTTGGACTTACCATTGTCGTATTTTGACCTCTGACTTACAGTGGTCTTTCTGTTTGTTAGAAATATTAAAGTGAGGGGTGTAATATGTAATTACTCAAAGTTGGGGAAATGCTATATAAAGGCATTTCCCCCACATTTCTAAGTAAGCTTTGCATATTTCTCAACTCTTGTGTGTGTTTTCTCTCTTAGCTCTCGGCACTCTTATTCTCTACCGATTACACACACATTAACTCTAAAGCATAGCTTCATCCGTATAATACGGGACCATCAATTGGTATCAGAGCCAAACTTGTTTTTGGCTCTTGATTGTTCGAAAAACATCAAAGAAGATTTAGAAAAATCCAAGCTTAAAGTAAAGAACAAGCTCTCGGGTCTAACAAAGCTTCAAACAAGGTTATTCAAGAAAGTTACAAGCTCAAACACTTCCGAAAGCTCGAATACATTCAAAGTATAAAAATCTTTTATTTTCATCATTTTTCGGAGCTGTTTTTCGAAGTATGCTATTGTTGTATAAGGCTTTCTTGCATCACACTTCAAAACCGAGTAGTATTTTTAAAGGAAAAGGTTCAACAGTTCATTAAATACTTGATTTTGTAGCATTAAATTTTCTGGAAATCATGCATTTATGGTGTTCTTGAGACATAAATGCAGAGTTGAAGAAGAAGAATTCTGATTTTATTTAAAAAATAATTATTAATTATTCCAAGTTTAAGTGTAAGACAAGGTAACTTGAGTACTACCCATCCAATCAAGGTACAAGTGGGTAGTCACCTTAAGAGGTAAGGCTATCAGATCTGACAAGGACACATCAGGGTCTATAAGCTGGTCCCTTAGTCAATGCGATTGACTCTGAAAGCGGCTTATAGCATTCTCAGCCTTGGTCACCAAGTGACATTCTATCAGCCGAGATTTCACAATCGCACGCGATTAAAACTCAAGGCTTATAGAAATCTTTTCAAGTATTGATATTCTATCAGCCGGCTCATAAAGGGAATCGCACGCGATTTATACTTAAGCATTTCTATAAGCCGGCTCCAACTCTTTAATCGCACGCGATTGAAAAGTTTCAAGTTACATGTTGATTCGCACTCGATTGAAAGTTTCCTATTTGATTCACATGCGATTAACTCCATTTTTATGTGCTATTCAGACTACTCTATTGGCAATCGCATTTGATTGTCAGGACTAACCGCTTTATTTCCCAAGTGTTTGATGCAACAGGAGTGGATCGCATTCGATTGGTTACTTTATTAATCGATACTAAGTCATTACTCTGCCCATTTGCTTTCAAGGAATTCTCACTCAAATCGCACTCTATTGGATCAATCGTATTCGATAAGACAAACTCAGTGATTCCTTTTACTTGGACAAGTGATTGACCCATCTGGACTTGACTTAAAGAACTCTTGAACATTTGAACTTAATCAAAACAATCTAATTCATAATTGAATTTAATCTAAACCAGATCTAATTCAAAGGTGAATTAAATTACCTTAAGTCTATCTAGTTCAAAGTTGAATTTAATCTTCTTAAGATCTAATTCAAAATTGAAATTCATAAGACTTAGTCCCTTAGTCAATCTTCAAAGATACTATGTAATCAAGATTGAACCGTAACACTTTTTAAGTGAATCTTTCGAACAATCAAACCATCTAACAAGCAAACGATCATTTCTTTCAAAAATCACTAATCATGTCAAGTACAATTGAGATGATGTCCATTGGTACAGAAAGCGGGAAGGTATCTTCTAACTCTAACTATAATATGGGTTTTAAACATGAACACATACAAACCATATTAATCTGAATGAAAGAGTTAGAAAATCAGATAATTGAGTTAACCACTAGAAATCAAGTTCTAGAAGATGTTTCACACAACAAGGATAAAGAGGCACAAACAATAATTAAGCAGTTAGATAACAACTTAGCTAGCCTTAAGATCCAATTAGCAGCTAAAGAATCTGAATTCTTAGAGTTAACAAATAGAACAAATACCACCATATTAGATCTTAAAGCAGAATGTGCATGTGCTGAAAAGGATTCTGAAATTCTTAAAAATGAACTTAGGAATGACCTAAGTACTCTTTACTCCAGAATCTATGAACTTGAATATCTTTTATCCAAACGCGATCAAAGTGACAAGATCATCTCTCAATACAAAGAAAAGGAACGTCCTTTCTCCAGATGGAAATTCGATGGGCCGGGCTTCAAATTGAGCAAGATTACATCCAAACAATTATATAATGCTGATCTGTTTGGCGAAGGCCTTACCCAACGGATGGTTTTTATTGGTCAAGAAGAGGAACGTATTGAAGAAGATGTCAAACGAACCCTTAATCTCATAACTGCAATTCCATTTGACTACTCTGATCTCAATGACTCATACCTCACCTGTCTCACGTCATCATCTGATACTGATGTTTCATCTTCAATCTATTCTGATGAAGAACTCTACTCTCCTGTTTCACCAAAGCCCACTGTTGAATACATTCCTCACAAGAATTACAAGACAGATTCAACACCCTGCAGGAATTTTGTTTTACCCACCTTGTTCAACAGGACCTTGCCAAAGCCATTCATGATGAGTTCAAACCTCCTACCCTTGATACATCTTCTCTGGTGCAAGAAACCAATACTCTCCAATAGCACATCCAAACCTCCTTTGCTCATGATGAAAAGATCATAGACGAACTATGCAGGAAATAGTTTGTCCTAAAAGAAAGAATCAAGAAGATCCAAGAAGAGATGCAACCTCCTACTCCTTTCACATTTTCACTTTATGGTTCACAACTTGATGATTGCACTCATGCATCCACTAAGTCTTCAGCTTCCAACACTCATATAAAATTTGTTAATAATACTGTTGTAACAAATCTTAAGCTTAAACAGATTTACAAACCAAAGCAACTGTCCACTTCCAATCCCCTTTCTCGTGTACACTTAGACGTACCTGAATCATCACGAGCTGCAGCCAGTCGACCACGACTTCATTCTAATCTTTTACCCTCTGCTGTAGATGTGAAGAAGGCTGGAAACAAGAAGTGTGAAATAAATACATCATGGAAAAGAGCTATTCCTAGATCCACTAGGAGGTGTTCAAATTTGAAACCTGTCTGTGAAAACGTTTTGATGTTTGATTCTGTTTGTAATCATTCCGGTTCACAAGACAAAACTGCTTCTAAAGACAAAACTGCTTCTACCATGTTTTGTATGAGTGATGGTTGTACTCATGGACACTGTGAACTTAATTGTTGTTATGATCAATTGAGAAAGTCTTTAGGTGTTAAGCCATTTGCTGATTGGACTGATTTTTATGCTAATCAAGTCTGTGTCTCATTTTTAAACTCAAAAGGACACATCATTCATCAGTGGATCACCACTCATCAATCACATGCACTTAAACGCTTAAACAAATCCAACCGATTGCTCACGATCAAGGAACTGGAAGTCTACAGACGGCAGGGCTATGAAGCATTTTAAAGGGCTTGGATTGCACAGGAAAAACACTTGCATTCTCAAAAGTGTTCTCGCAATTCCCTTTCCAAAATCTTCAAATCTTCTAAACCCAAGCCCTCATCTATTCAACGAGTAGCAAAACCTACTAATCGCAGTGCTCCAGTTCAGCGAAAGCAAGTTGATGTACCGAGGCCACAGAGGATTCTTAAGAATTCCTCGCAACCATGGATTCGCAAACATAACGCTTCCGCAACTCTACCGAATCCAAAACCTCCGATTCCATCAACTGTCAAACCAACAGTGGTAAAGAAACTTTCTTCTCAGCCAATTTCTTCCAAATCTATTCCTTCACGACAACAGATTAAACCCACATGGGTACTCAAGAATAGATCAGTAGAAGTTTGACCACCACAAGCAGACAGCATCACTACTCAATCACTTCTAGGGACTAACAATTAAGGACCCATTCAGATATGGGGACCTAAACGTGATTTATTCTCTTTTTGCAGGTGCCTCACTTGTGGTACCTTGACTCCGGCTGTACCAAACATATGACCGGCAACAAAAGTCTTCTCAAGAATTATGTTCCTAAGTACTCCAGGAATGTACGTTTTGGGAACGACAATGTTGCACCAATAATGGGGTACAGAGACATTGAGAAGAAGCACATCAAGATCAAAAAGGTCTCCTATGTGGAAGGATTGGGTCATACTCTATTTAGCATCGGACAGTTTTGTGACAAAGATCTGGTAGTCATATTCAAGAAAAACAATTGTTCTGTGATCACAGAAACTGGTGATGAACTACTTGCAGGCTCTAGGAAATCTAACCTGTATTCCATAGATTTGGATTCAATGGACGACGACCTTTACCTTCCATTGCTAGCTAGCTTTAATTAACTCAATCGATTAACTTTTTCTTATTTTCTTAACACAATGTGTGCGAGAGAGGGAGGGATGCTGACTATGCCGGATGCAAGATTGATAGGAAAAGCACCTCTGGTAGTGCACACTTTCTGGGAGATCGGGGAGTCTGCTGGGCATCAAAGAAGCAAAACTGTGTATCCACTTCTACAGCAGAAGCTGAGTATGTTGCTGATACAATGTGTTGTTCACAAAGTCTTTGGATACGTACACAACTATCAGATTTTAGTCTCAGTATCCATTCGGGACTCTCAGTCTGCCATCGCCATCTCCTGCAATCCGATATCCACTGCATCAATCGAGGGGGAGTTTGTTCCTGGTTTTACATATGTTGCAAATGTGTAGGGGGAGAACTTTGATACACATTGGGCACATGTGTAGGGGGAGAAGTTTACTACAACTGACACACTCCAAATTAAGGACTTGGTCTAAACTTAAAAACTTTCAAAAACAAAGCCTAAGTCTAGGGGGAGTGTGTCAAACAAACATTCAAATCAAACATATCTGAAAAACTAAAGTTTCAAATCTCAAAATTCAGATATTTTGATTGATCATAAAATTTTCAAGTATTGGTTCAATCGCATGCGATTCAAACAATTTGATAGCAAGTATGACTTAATCGCATGCGATTGATAAACAAGTTTGATTCGCATGAAAGGGGTTCGCATGCAAGGGTTGATTCGCATGCGATTGATAAACAGGTTGATTCGCATGCAAGGGTTGATTCGCATGCGATTGATAAACAGAGTGATTCACATGCTATTAACCAAAGGGTGATTCGCATGCGATTAACACACCAAAGAGTTAATCGCATGCGATTCAACACTATCAGCCGGGTTTCTTTACCATTCGCATTGGCTATCAGCTGTGTTTTTAACCGACTTGGATTGCTAATCAGAGCACAACACGTGTCTTTTTTCACTGACATAAGTTACCCATCAGTTACCAAACGTCCTTCACACGATTCAAAATTCGAAAATTCTACTAAGTGTTCTCTCGTTTTGTTGGTTACTTGATTTCGAAAAACATTCCGTTACTCTGCCAAAATTTGCAATTTTAGTGTCAAAATACTCCTAATCTCAAAGGTAACAACTTGTACAGTTTACATTTTGAAGATTTTGAGTTAAAAAGGGTAATTTTTGGCCTAGAACACCCATATGCGAATGAGGTTCTCAACACTTTGAAGGGATGTTTGGTACACGAAACAAACTTGTTTGATGAAACAAAGTATGCGATGGGTATTTTGAACACTTGGGGAACACTTTGATGTAAAAATATTTCAAAAATCTCGAAAAATGTTCTTCGTGTTCTTGGGGGGTATAAACATGCACTAACAATTTGGTTTTTGGCCTAAAAAGAGGTGTTAGGGTGATTTTTGGACTATGCTCCAGTACTATAAAGTTGTTCAGCACTATCTAATTGACACTCTCAAAGTTTCAAAACAACTTTTTATACTAAAAATCATCATGTACACAGTGAGGGTTCAACACTTAGGGTGTTAGAACATTGGTCAACATGGGTCAAACTTTTGTCATGCATATCTCTTTATCTTTAACTTAACTGTTTTATCAATCTGTACAGATAGAATGGCTCAAGCTGTACGTGACCCAGAGGAGATCATGCCCCAAGCAGAATTCCTTAACACCAAATCTCATGAAAACAACCATTTTGTTGACTTAAGAAAACTGAGAAACCTTACCTACCCAATTGTCACTAAAATTCTCAAAATACACCCACTCAATCACCTGGTGACCTATAACCCAGCCAAAACAGGCACACATGTACCTGAACTATACGTTCAACAATTTTGGAAAACATGTGATGTGCGGATCAATGATAGGGGTTATGAAGTAATCCATGCTGAGGTCGACGAATTTCAAGTTAATATATCTCTTAGTCGCCTTAGAACAATTTTTTCCCTACCCAGAGCAGACAGCAGACCTCCTACAACAGACTTTGAGGAAATCCCAGACGAGGATGCATGTCTTGCAGCTATAATGGAGATGGGGTATGATGGTGAGCTCACACGTAAAGGTCAATTCAAACGCAACAGCTTGCATCCAAAGTATAATACATTCATGACGGTTCTTCAAAGATGTCTCACTCCAAAGCATTCAGGCTACGAATTCCCAACAGAGTATCAATTCAAAATCTTTGTAGCAGCCGCAACTCATATACATGTGGATTATGCATTTCTTCTCTTCCAGGACATCAAAGCTACTATGCTCAGGAAGAACTCACAAAAGCAGAAGGATGCAAACATGCTGCCTTACCACCGCTTTCTACCAATGATCATCCAGCATGTGATGGATCAAAATGCTGAAATTCCTTGACGGACAGGTTTACCTTCTATTACCCCAGAATTTTTCTTGCATATAAAACCTGCTGTTCCTGCTAATATACCAATTCCAAGACCCTTCCCTGTATCTCTCTTAGATCTTTGTGAGTAGAATGATATTGTTAAGAGTTATAGGGAGAGTGTAGGAATACCTCTTATGGTTGTGCCAGAGCCAGCCATACCTACCCAAGGAGGAGTAGCACCAAGTGAGGATATAGCGAATAGACCTCAGCAATCTACGGGAGATGCTGAGGGGGAAGAGGAGAGAGAAAATTCTGAGAGGGGTGGAGAAGAAGGTGAAGGTATTGAGAATAGAGAGGGAGGGGATGCATATGATCCCGCCACCATTCAAGCCATTATACACACTTTTTCTCAACCAACCCGCAACCAAGCCGTTCTGGAAGAGCTTGGACTCATTTTCACCGAGTCTTCCAGTTCTGAATCTTCATCCGATGAGTATGCATCTCATCCAGGAGGTGCCCCTGCCTTTGAAACTGTTATATCTCCCATGGGCACCCCTGAGCACCCCATTGACCAACCAGCTGAAAGTACCCCCTCTTTCATGAAACTTACTGATCCACATACTACCTCTCCCAACCAGACTCACCCAGTTCAAACTTCTCAGGTCATTCCACAACCTGGTGGGCTGGTCATTCCTTTGACTTCAACTGCCCAAGCAACCACCATTCCTATCATTCGCAGGGCCATAGTTGCTCCCGAACATGACATTCCAGTCACTTCGCCAAGTCATTCCTTATCTGTTGAATCTGGTTCTGTCACCCCTGACTCTCTTATTTACCCTTATCAATATGCGGGGTATGGTGCTGGTAGCGGTGATGATGAAGATAGTTTTGCAGATAGGAGTGCGAGTGATAGAGAGGAGGTGAGAAAAGAAAAAATAAGTGCTGAGGGTTCCCCAAACCCAGAAAGCCGGGAAGCCACATCTACTATGGGGCCTAGCACTGCTGGGCCTCATATTGAAGAAGTCGCGGTGATCCCACCCGTGCAAGTTTCTGCCCCACCAAGCCACTACGGTGTCTCTCAACAGACTCCGTCTTTATTGCACAGATAGCACATACACTGGGTCAACCCCAATTGGGTGTTGGACCTATTGAACAAAGAGGACCGTCTCCCTCGTCCTCAACTCCTTTTGATGCACGATTTGACATACCGCGGATTTCCGCATATCTTGATCAACACAGGGTAACAATCGATGCACTGAGCTTGTTGGCTCAACAAGTCTCCTCAACTTCCAGAGGTGGTACCTTTCACGGTTCCATTCGAGGATTGGAAGGAAATCCTGCTGGAGCCAACATCCCTGCTGCTTCAGTAGGTAGTACTGCCTATGTGGCTGGTACTTCAACCGGAAGTCTTCGTGATTCCGGGTTTGTTACACGTACAGAACTTCAACATCATATTCAACAAGCCGTGTCACCAATCCACCAACAACTGCAGATGACAAATCAAAAGTTGGATCGGATAGAGAAAGCTTCCAAGGCCCAAGCTGAGCAGCTAAACCGAATTGAAACACTTCTTGCTGCCCGTCCTCCGGTTCCAGAGCCTCAATCACAACCTGATCCTGCCACAATGTGTGTAGATGCTTTAAAGAGCATGCTGTATGTTAGACTTCTGGAGCAAAGGCCAGAATCTGCACATGATCAAGACCTTCTGACTACTCTTCGCAACGAACAGCGTCGATCGGGAATCTCCATGGATGACTTTCAAGAGTTTCATGAAGATGTAAACAGAAAGATTGATGGGATCACCAAAGGTTTCTACACCTCCCTATCAAAAGTCACAGACCGGCTGACTAGCCTAGAAACAACCTGTCAGGCTCAGGCTCAGGGGAGTAAGCGGAGACGGGATGATCAGGATCCGGATGATCAACGCGAGGGGGAGAAAAGGAGAAAATACATGTCTGCTCCCTCAGTTGTTACTACTGTGCCTGTCCCACTCGTTACTTCATACTTATTTGCAGGTACAAGTTCAACTGGGTCCGGAAGTCAACACCAACAACAACAAATGGCCGATGAAGTTTATGAACGACAGCAAAAGGAACATGCTGACAAACAAATTGTACTTTACGTACCTCAGCAACAATCTGAACCGAGGCCAAGTGATCTTGAAGAAGGTGAAATACCTTATGAGCAGCCCCATGCCGAGATGTTTGACTGGTCTAGTGACTTAGAGGAACAAGTGGAAGATTTATATGAGTTTATTCACACATCACCTGCAAGGCATGTGGGGGAAGGTAGTTCTGCTCTGCCAGAGGAGGAAGCTGAGGATCCTGAGATGGAAAGTCTATTCAAGAGTATTGATGATTACGTCGAGGTTGCTACACGTCCAGATTCTCCTAGAATTGTTGACATATTTGATGATATCCCTAGTGAAAGGGAGCTTGCTCTCAGAAGAAAAGAAAGGAAAACAATTTCTAGAAGGGAAGCTAGGAGAAAGCCTAAACAAAAGAAACCTATCTTCGACGTGTCCAGGGTTCTCAGTGGGATTGATGTTGAAGTTCATGAAACTTTCCCTCCTCCTCCTGGTCGGTTTCAAGAATTAGCTGCCGATGTACTTGAAAGAAACAAACAAAGAGAGGCAGCTGAGAAAACAAGACAAGAATATGAATGGCCCTTGCCAAGGAGCTTCATTGTGCCACCTGCTCCTCCAGTGTATCGTGGGGATCCAGGACTTGATGCAGGCAACATGTTCACAAGAAGTGCTGCCCAACAACCTATATGGAAACCTTATTTTGTCAATGCTGCTAATCTTGAAGAAAGAATTCCAGACATATTCAGCAATGAGCTAATACAGGTTATTTCCCCTGAGTTGCGGAACATGGACGATAAATAGAGAAGAAGATATGAACACATCCTCTCTTAGTCCATGACAAAACCCGAAGAGATCAAATCAGAGTATCCAATAGTTGAACTTATCAATATCTATACTCAGACAACCTTCAGAATAAAGTATGCCATCTTTCATGTAAGAAGAGAAAACAATCTGTCATTCTTCCTCAACGAAGCAGACTTAAGGATTGTAAGTATTGAAGACATCAGCTTCATCTTTGACATCCTCTCTCAGAAAAGAGGAAAGTGGCCAGAAAAAGAGTTCGGAAGGGTTGCTCTGATGAAATACATGAGAAATTTAATGGAATACTTTGAGGAACATGATCTGCAACTCGGAGCTGAAAAAAACTATCTGAAAGTCAATCTCTTAAAGCCTAACCAGAGCCATCCAGATCTAGAAAAGCTTGAAGAATTGATAGTTATCTATGATGGGCATCTAAACTTCAAAGGTGATCGAGGGGTCGTCTCAATGAATACAAAAGGCGAAAAGATCTTCATCAGACTTGATGAACTCATGGCGTATTCAGACGGCACCTTGAAAATTCTACATCATAAGATACATCAAAAAGTTTGGGAAAACCGGGCAGCCTATTCTGATGAAGAACATGCTGAAGCCTATCGTGCTATAGAAAGGATGAGAACGACACTTGCAAGTAGAAGACAAATACGTAAGTGGCAAGTGGCATTCGGGATTCGCAACAAATCAGCCTATGAATAGATTAATGTATTTATTTGTTGTGAATGATTACACGCCTCACTTAGGGGGAGATTGTTAGAAATATTAAAGTGAGGGGTGTAATATGTAATTACTCAAAGTTGGGGAAATGCTATATAAAGGCATTTCCCCCACATTTCTAAGTAAGCTTTGCATATTTCTCAACTCTTGTGTGTGTTTTCTCTCTTAGCTCTCGGCTCTCTTTTTCTCTACCGATTACACACACATTAACTCTAAAGCATAGCTTCATCCGTATAATACGGGACCATCACTGTTCTTGTAACTTCTCTCCGAGACAGAAAGAGAATTTTGTCTTTTGAAAGGGTTTGTATTAAGCCTTTCTATGACCGAAGTTCTTTGAACAGAGTGAGTGCCTAGTCTGTCCAGCACAGACTTACCATGTTGTTTAGATGTTGAGCACTCATTTCCATGGTCTTTAGCTTTCACAAACATATTGAATTTCAAGCTTGGATCATGTCTTTTCTCTGAGGCTGACTTCTGAGACTTAATCAGGTGTCTATCCTCCTCATAATCTGTACTTGTTATCTCATCATCAGCTACATAAGCTGCTGTTTGATAGTCACCTCCAAGTACAGCCTTTACCTGTTTAGGTATCTGTTGGTTTATGCACTTTTCAGCAAGCTTTGATGACTTACACCAAGACTCAGTAACCTTTTGAAGTTGGTCACCTTTGTCTTTAGCTTCCTGAAGTTCTTCACTTAGAAGTTTATTAATGTGTCTTTGACATTCAAGATCACATTGTGCTTTCTTACCAACATCAATGAGAGACTTATTTTCCTTAAACTCATTCTTGAGTTTAGTTATCTCATCTTTGAGGTAATTTTGAGACTTAAGGACGGTATTGAAATCATTCAGCAGATAATCAAAAGCAAGACCCTTTTCCTCATCAGTATAAGAGTTGAAATTACTGACCTTATACATGGAAGCAGGATCCCAGTCACTAAGCTTGCTGTTTTCCTCAGCTTCCTTCATGTCAGCTTCAAAAGTTGACTCGGACAAACCATAATCAACCTCATCTATCTACAACTCTTCATCTTATTGAGCCATCAGACATACATCACCATCTGAGGTAGATGATTCTGTATCCCAGGTTTCAACAATTAGTCCTTTTGCATTGGGTTTGTCTTCAGGCTTTCCTTTCTTGAGCTGAGTGTATTTATTCTTGTATTTATCAGCTCTGTAAGCATTCTTATCAACAACTGATGTTGATTCTACCTTCTTTAATCTGCACTCAGCAGCAATGTGTCCCTTCTTCTGACAGTTGAAGCACACAGCATTCTTGGGATCAAATGAACTCTTTCCTTTGCCCCTGCCAGATCTTCCTCTTCCCCTTTGAGCTCTTCTCAAACGTCTGGCTAACATTGCCATTTGCTCAGTGATATTCTGAACATCATCAGTATCACTTGAGTCTGAGTCTGAGTGGTCAGCTTTAGATTCTGACTTAGTCTCAGATTCAACAACCAGTGTCTTGGAACTTTTCTTCTTTTTTTGTGCAACCAATGCAACTTCATTCTTATCCAAAGACTCCTTGAGTTGTTGTTGAGAAGTTCTCTTGTGTTCAGTGATCTGTTCATGATTTAGCAAGAACCCATAAATGGACTGTAGGTTGTACACGTGCAGCCCTCAGTGATGTAGTTACATCGTTAAATCTCTATGGTAACACATCCAGAAATTTCAGCACAAGTTCAGCATCATCTTTCTTTACACCCACACTTAGTAGGTCATTTATCAAGCAGTGAAACCTTGTGAACAAATCTGACAAGGTTTCATTCTTCTTTGAAAAGAAGTTTTCATAAGATCTATTCAAATGACTTCTCTTATGTTGCTTGACCAGATCCGTGCCCTCATAAGTAACACTCAGTGTGTCCCAAATATCTTTTGCAGTTTGACACCCAGTCACAGTGCGCAAGATTTCGTTGGTCAGGGCATTTGCCAGAACACTTTTTGCCTTGTCATCCAGATTGAAGAGTTTCCAATCTTCATCAGTCCAAGATGCAATAGGCTTTCTTGTTTCCTTTTCAGATCTGCCAGGATACGTATCACTGACAGTAGCAGAAATCTTGGGGATTATAGGTCCTTTTGTGACAACATCCGACATACGGTTGTCAATGGACTTGAGGAACAACATAGCTCTGAACTTCCGCATAGGATAGTCAGACCCATCAAATATGGGACAGCCTTTGGCAGACATCTGTGGAAAGTTTGATGAATTGTTCCTTGTAGACATTGTAAACTTTCTCAGAATCTTGAACTTTCAACTAATGAAATCGTTCAGCCTGCTCTGATACCAGTTGTTGGTCCCTTGGTGAGAATAACAAGCTACAGTGTGTAGAAGGGGGGGGGGGGGGTTGAATACACTTTCTGCGGAAATTGAACAAATCAAATAAAAGTATTACACACAGTAAATCAAACCACAACTAGTCGAATGTTTTTATCAATATGAAGATGATTACAATGCTTTGAATAAGAAGATGATTACATTAATTATCAAGTAAGCAACTCTTGATATATAATCACCTAATATAAATCTCTCAATCTCTCAAACTAAGCTATCTATAATCAACTTATGATTATAGACACTGACGACTCTCTAAACAGGATTTTTCACAGATTGAATCAACTAATGATTACTTACCAATATCACAACTGATGTGATGATTCGAACACACGAATGATCTGGCAATCTGTGAGTTTCTTGATCACTGACAAACAGTGATTCAAGAATGGTAACACATACGGTGAGGTGAGGTTTCGGCTCTGTAATCTTTTTCAGAATTGTAGTCGTACCTCTAAACTTATCAGGAGATAAGTATTTATAATCCTGTTGCTACGGTTCCTAACAAACTGGACTAATCCTAATTTGCTAACTAACTATCGGATAACTCGGAATCTTGAATCTTGAATCTTCTTATCTTGAGTCTTCAGTCTTCAATCTTGATTCTGGAGTCTTCTTATCCGCGCCGTAGATATAGAGAGTTAAAACAGAATTTAAAACACATTTAAATTCTCTTGGACTGACTTCTTTAGTCAGGCTGAGTTACTCAGCTTGAAACTCATCAAGCTGAGTTCTTCGGGAACCAACCCGAATTCAAACATGAACTAACACGTATAATTATTAACTCGTTCTTAGAAGTCCAAAGTGTTAAATAAAACAAATTTAGTAACTCTATCGAGCTGACTCTGCTTCTAAGCTGAGTCACTCAGCTTGAAACACATCAACCTGAATACTCGATATATACCTTATGTGACATACACAGATTATCAAACACATTAACAATTTAACTAAGGTATAATATAAACTGATCGAACACATGCTCAGTTTATATTCAGCTTATACTCAGTCTGAAACACTATAAGTGTTCAGTCTGACTAAGCTTCATAATTCTGTTTAAGTTATACATAGAACTCATCTTACAAACTTAACTTTGTCTTATCAAATCTAAACTGATGAGATCATTTTCCCAACACTCAGGCTTAAGGAAAACCTATGTGATTAATACTTTTGACATGTAACCACGAAGTATCATTCACAGTGGGTCAATCCAATATTCGTAACCCTAACGAATATCCGTCAATTTTGGTCTGCAAAAGCATTTGCAGCTATATTCGATATACTTTCAAATCTACCCCAAAATTACGATGACTTTATAGCCCTATCATAGTTCCCACCACGATAAGTAGTCACGGATAATATTTTGAATAAACCTAGTTTATTCCTGGATGAACCAAAACATACAAAATTGTGAAGAATAATGAAACTAATTTCTACACCCTTCCATATTCCACCCTGGACTAAAGGTGCATAATTTCTACCATTTCATTGACTCGATTCACGGTGTATATCTGAATTACTTATTATTTTTTCATTATAACTTATCACAGATTATAAAGAAAAATAACATGATTATAAACCTAAAACACAAGACTAGCACCCTGAAGTACTCTATCTTGGTTTTGCTAGAACTCGTTCTTGCAACCTAACAACAATTCTAGACTTACTTATTTTATAAAAATCCTTAAACTTGGAGGAACTGGAAATAACTCCTTAGTTTCTGATTTTATAAAATAACCTTCCTGTAATTAAAAATTTAATTACATTTGTAGATACACTGGATTTTATTATCCTTTTGAAATGATAAACCTTCTTACATCTACTTGTAAAAAATTTTGAGATTAGATTTCCTGTGTATGCCAACACTAATCTAATGTCACTACTAAGAATGTTTAAAGAACATCCTATTTTATCATTTCTAACGTTAACCAACCAACAATTTTTAATTAAGCTGACTTACTAAACATCTCAGAACGTATATAATTTCAAGTCATAACTTGACTCGAAGTATTGCAATGATATCCTAATTGAGTACCTCTCAATAAATCATGCATTCCTTGGATTAGTTCTTTCTCAAGAACTTACTATTTTAGATAACTTCTAAAATTATCCAATAATTATATACTCTAAAAGTTTAATCTTGTATTTATCACACTGGTTAAAAAAACAACCTTTTACTAACTCTGATAAATACATTAGTCAGGTGCTCCCACTATCTTTTATGGAAAAGTGCATTCCTTTAAAACATCATTTTAGGCCTTAGTCAATCCTTGACTACCACGCCTAAAACTTGTGTTCCAAACACATGTTTTAAAACTTAGTTTTTGTAAGAAATTTGTTTTTATGAAACCAAGAACTTGGATCTTCATATATCCATCTTTCTAATTATAGAAAGTGGTTTCATTAAACTTGCCATGAGTGCAAAAACACTTGTGAAGGCATTTTAAATTTCTTTCCAAAAAACATTTAGTATAAAACTCCCTTGATTATAGTAACTACTATAATCATTAATACTTTCTTAAATGTTTTATCAAAAACTATTTTCACTTAGAAATAATAACTATTATATCATTTTGTTCAATACTTTGAACATTCACTTTTTCACAAAATAACTTAAACACTTGTTAAATTAGAAAAACTATCTAATTTTATAAACAACACTTGTTTATTTAAGCATTTGAATAGCGGAGCCAACATTTTATATAACTACAACAAATCACAGCATAAGATTGTTATGAATCACCAACTAAGTCAACACTTCACTTATCGGTACTCTTTTAGTCATAGCTAGACTAATCCTGATCCATAAAATAAGAACACGTGCACGGATATTAACTGAATAATTAAATTTCCATAAAACTCAAAACCAAAAGTTTCCAAAACCGAACAATAAAGAAAGGTTCAAATAAACTTAGAAGAGTTTAATAAGCTAGGAAATATAAATATTAATAATATCCGTCAGCTGCACGTGAGATTTCTTCATGCTGGGCCGCATCACTTTCCATCTCCTCCTGCAATAAACGATTGCAAGATATTAGAATACTCGTAAAAAAATTTACAAGTGGAAAGTGATTAAGAAGCTGTTTACACGATACCTGAGGTGCCAGCCTTGCCACCTGCCTCGTGACCCTTCGGGCAATCTCTTTTCCACTGTCCGACCTTACCGCACTTGAAGCACCGATTCTCGGTTCTTGCTTTGTTCGGCTTCGGCTTCTTGCCCTTGTTGTCGTTATTAGCCCTGGGTAGGCCTTGCCCTTTCCCTTTCCGTTGCGCCCCTTCCTCTTCTTATGCCCGCCATGACCCACCATGAGAACATCCTTAGCCTTGGTCCCGATACTCTGCTCAGCAGTCTTGAGCATTAAGTGCAACTCAGCCACGGATTTCTCCATGTTGTTCATGTTGTAGTTGACTATGAAAGGCTTATAGTCATCTGAAAATGAGTTAAGTATCGTATCTGTTGCCAGCTGCAACGGTACTGGGTGCCCAAGTCTCTCTAGGTGGTCCATGTAACCTTTCATTTTCATGACGTGGTTACTGACCGAGGTCCCCTTAGCCATCTTGCACGAGTTAAATGCCCTGGTGGCATCATAACGCTCTGTGCGAGCTTGCTCCTGGAACATGTCCCTCAGCTGGCGGATCATGTCATAGGCAGGAGTCTCCATCATGCTAGACTGCAACTCTGGACTCATAGTTGCAAGCATGAGGCAGCTGACATCTAGGGCGTTATTGGAGCGCTTCTGAAAAGCCTCCCTGACGTCTGCCCTAGCATTACTGGCAGGAGGATTTCCTAGAGGTTGTTCTAGGACATGCCACTTTCTCTCGTGCCTAAGCACGATCCGGAGATTTCTCTCCCACGTGAGAAAGTTAGGACCGGCAAGCTTGTCCTTCTCAAGGATGGAGCGGAGAGAGATGTTGTTAGTACTAGAAACGTTGGTTGCCATCTACAAATTAAAACCTTGGTTTAATTAGTAATTGCAGATAAACTTTCTAATCATATATCATCAAACCCATAAACAATATATATTAGACCTAGGACCCATATTTCACACACTTGACGCAAGGTTTGGGCACTTCCCGCCAAGGCATGCTATTTCTGGTAGGTAACACCCTGTACCAATCGTACCTAACTGATACGACTCCTAGAACCTCGTAGAGCACTTAGACCCAGTCTAGTATGTTTAACTCTACTCTAGTGCTTTTTGGGCCGGGACTCCCGATTATCGCAGAATCTTTCATGCCCCTTCCCGCAATGGTTTGAACTCGGATGCCCAAGGTTTGGGCACTTCCGACACCCGAGTACCGTTTAACAGCAAGGGTGTACCATTAGGTGGGTAGCACACTGATCTAAGATTTTCTTGGGTTTTACTATTAAGTTTAAAACTTAATTTTCCAGTTTTAAAAAAAACATTTTAAAACTAACTGTTTTAAAATACGATTTATATGTGTACCTAAACTAGGTGCACAAAACGGCCTTTATAAGTTCCAAACTTATAACCTTGACAAAACTTTAAATTTATAAAAATTTAACTAACACGACTAGCAACCTGTAGTCGTATTCTAGTTTGTCATTAAACGTGGTTTTTCTCTGTTTAATAATTAGCTATTACTAAACCCCCTTTTTATTTAGCATCATATAAAATGTCACAAATCTATATGAAAAACAGTAAATAAAAGAACCACAACCACGCAGATAAAAAGAATAAGCATGTAAAGCCCTATAGTTTTGCCAACTAATCCTAAGGTCAAACCTAAGGATAAAATGACGTGGATTCGCCTTTCTTGACATGTTGCTCCCACTAGCCTTGACACCTCCCCGAAATGTCCGTGCTTCGCGTATAGAACACCATTTACTTTATCACCTTCTTTGAGTCCATCTTGGTTGAGGGATTAAACTATTACTAATCTATTACAAATACAATATTGAATGGAGTTGTAAATGGCACGCAGGCCTCCCCGGACCAGTACCATATTACAAATAAGAAATAGATTGTAATTGGCACGCAGGCCTTCCCAAAACCAAAAGAAAAAGAAGAAAAGAAAAAACGAGTTCTAAGTCGGCAAAACTATAGCTATATGTATCACAACCACGCAATTATATATAAACACTATATATATAAAAGTCAACCACGCAGTTATAGTATATAAACAAAAACTGTGCTGTTAAGCACATAACCTGATTTGTTCAAACATTCTCATTTACCCTTTTGATTGATACCTATTAACCATGTTGGTGCATATTTGTAAATCCCTAGTTCATATCAATAAAATATATTCATAGTTTATTAATTCAAATGTTAATGGTTTGCATGTTTATACATTCTTAGTGATTCTATGTGACTATCTTAAGCTTACAAGTACTTGAATCATGTGTTGATGTGAGTTTGGAAGTTTAAGTCTGTGTGAAAGTTCATCATGTGTGTGATGTCTTCACTGCGTGCGTGGTGAGTCCACTACGTGCGTAGTGAAGCTCAACTCGCACGTGGTGATTAAGTCGGTTAATAGGTAATTAATTAACATTAAAATATTTAAGGTCGTGCGTATTGAACTGACTACGTACGCAGTGCTCTGCACCACGTGCGTAGTGAAGATTTTACTCTATAAATAGAGCTTAACCCCGAATTAGCGTCGAAAATCGTTCGTAACTACGCATAATCACTTTCTATCGTACGACATTGACCTTATCCGACCTTAAGCCTTAGTAATCGCGACTTTGACCTTGTAATTCGTAATCTTAGTGTTCATTACGAATCTAAGGGGAGCCTTAAGCATTCTGTGTGAATTCTTAGAGTTTGTTCTTGTTTCTACTCTGTGTGTTTCTTAGTGTTACTGTGTGTCGGACACCTAAGCAGATCTTAGAATCCTTAGGAGGTTTGGGAAATAGAAATTCCGCACTATTTCTCATCCTAGATCAGTCCTAGCGTAAGGGTGTTTTAGTTTAGTTTAGAACCCAGAACCCCCACGGTCCTACAAAGTGGTATCAGAGCCTTGTGCTTTGATTGATCACTTTTCCTTTAGGATTTCGTGATCTAGGTGTCGATTAGGCCTGTGTGTTTGTCCTTTTCGTCGTTTTTAACCGGTTAGTAGGTCAGAAATAGGTCGTTTTGCGATAAAAAAAAGGTCGTGTTTTTACGTTAACTGTTTGAGTATTACCCGTGCGAAGTGAGTCTTTAACCCGTGCGTAGTGCCCGTAGTACGTGCGTAGTGTGCCGTAGATCATCTAGAATCTTCGTCAAGCTGTGTGTTCATTCCGTGCGTAGTAGGTCCTCAACACGTGCGTGGTGTGTCCAGTTCGTGCGAGTTGAGTCTGTGTGGTTTACTTTGTCTTTAAAAAAATTATTTTGTTGCTTCGTGCGTACCATCTGCACTCCGTGCGTCCTAGGTTCTCAATCCGTGCGTGGTAGAATTCCAGTTCGTACGTAGGAGCATCTGTGTGTCCTCGTGTCAGTCCGTACGTAGTGCATCGTGTTCGTGCGTAGTAGCTCCCACTCCGTGCGTATTGAATCTGTGTGGTCTATCAAATCCTAATTTCAGTATGTGTGTTCTCAGCTCTTGATTACTGAAATGGCATCAAAACAGACAACAGTTTTAAACAACTTATTATTAGACAGTGAAATGGGGAGTGCCAATAAAGTACCTAAATTGTTAACCATGGAAGACTATCCTATGTGGAAGCCCAGGTTCGAAATATTCCTCGATGGCCTTGACTGTAGACTTCGGAGAGCAATAAGCACCGATTATATGGTTCCCAAGGGGGAGGGAAATATTGAAACCCCCTATGATGGAATGACTGTTGAACAGAAGAGCAGTCATGATGCAGAGAAGAAGGCCTATGCTCAACTAATCCAGGCCATTTCAAATGAGATCTTCCATTAATTCAGAAGATATAAAACTTCCCACAGCCTGTGGAGAGCACTAGAGAAGAGAAATGAGGGAAATGCCGCCCTCAAGGAATTGAAAGCAAGTCAATTGAGAAAGGAATTAGATCATTTCATGGCTACTAGAGATGAAAAACTTCCTTCTCTCATTACAAGATATAATCATCTTCTTAGTGAACTGGACAGTCTGGGTGTTACTGTTCCAGAGAAGCAGCAGGTGGAAATTTTGGCAAAAGCCTTACCCAAGAGCTGGCAGCCATATATTATGATACTGAAGAACAGTGGTGGTTTTGACGGGATGGATCTAAATGATTTCATCACAAAGTTGAAAGAGCAAGAGCAGGAGGAACAAAATTTGGATTCCATGTCCGGTTATCAACAAAATCCTTCTCTCTACTACTCTGGAACACCTGTATCGTCATCCACTTCTTCAAATGCCCCTTACAATCTGCCTATGTAAGGAATGTAAATGAATATGGCAGATCTACATCTGAAGCTTCATCTTCTGGGCCATCCTATACTGTGTCTACTTCTGGATTCAATGCCGAGCATTTCAAGTATGGGAGTGCGGATGAAGTAACAGCACATATGAGCATGCTAAGTGCGCTAGTCTCCTCTTATGATGATCTACTGAAGGGGAAGATTGGTAATGCTCATCTGACACAAGAGGACTATGACCAGATCGATGATGATGAGATGGAAAGACAAAATATCCTCTGGTCATATGCTAACTTAGTCAGGAAGGCGAGAGCATATGAGAAAAGAACAGGAAAGCAAATATCAGCTACAAAGGATACCAAACTTGGTTTTGATAAGTCTGCGGTAACATGCTATAATTGCGGTGAAAAAGGTCATTTCGCGAGAGAATGTGATAAGCCGAAGAGTGTGGGACCGAAGTATCCTTTCAAAACCAGTCCTGGCAGTAGATCATTTTCCTCTTCAACCATAAAGTCTGAATCAACTCCAAAACCGGCTAAGGCAATGGCAGTTGTTCAAAAGGACGAGGGAATTGACTGGTCAGTACAATTTGGGAATGATGGTGCTGATATTAATGTGGCAAATGTTCATGCGTTGAACGAAGATTCTCAATCCGAGGCAGAAAGTTACTCAAGTGAGGAAGAATCAATTGCCAGCATTGATGATGAACCAACCTCGGTTCCAGCTGCAGAAAAGACACCAGTGAAAGTTCGTGCCAATGAGTCAAACCAAAAGGTGTGCAGTTGTGGTCAATCATCCGAGGAAAAGGTATGTACTTTTGGCTTACCTTGTGGTTCTTGTAATGATTATGTAAAACAGATAGTGTTCCTAAAGTCTACAATTTCAGAGCTCACATCTAAGTTAGATAAAAACCTGTTGATAAAAGAAAGAGAAAAACAGTTGAAAGAAAAGAATGAAAGTTTAGGCAAACAGGTGCATGAACTAGGTGTGTCTCTGTTAAATAAACAGGATGCTATAGTGTTTTACATAAATGAGATTGATAAGTTGAAACGAGACCTTGCTACTTCAAAGGTCGATTATGAGACTCTGAGTCAAAAACTCAAAAGTTATTCCACGTCTTCTTACTTATTTGAGTACATAATCGATCAGAGAGGTCAAGGTACTGATTCAGAAAAGAACAAGAAGTTATACTCTAAATGTCCACCACCAGTGTTAAATCAACTGGTGAATGATGATGTTCACTCTGAATCTGACCCACTACTCACAAAGGTTGATGAATCTTCTGCATCAACCCCAAAAGAGGATTTAAAGTTACACGAGAATGTGGGTGGGCCTAAGAAGAATGAGGTTCAGCAAGAAGAAATTAAAAAGGCTGAACCAGGAATGAGAGAACTGTTGGCAAGTTCTAATGTCAAAGATCCGTTGATGCATCGTATCCACGATGCCCTTCGGAAATTTGAAAAGGAGGGTGTAAAGTCTCCTGATACCCGTTCATACCAAGAGGTCAAAATCTTACCCAAACATCAAGGGTTAGGGTATCGATCTCAAAGGATGTCGAAAGGTTCTGTAAAGCAATATCCAGACAGGATTTGCTATGTGTGCAGGAGACCTGGTCACCTCAGTTACGAGTGTGATCAGCAGCCACATCAGCGCTGTAACAGGAAAGTTGAGACTTATCAAAAGAATAAAACGTTTACTAAAAACAATCAAAACTCAACTCTTCCAGTTCAGCATCAAAGGACAAACGGGGATACTATAAGAAAATCTAAAAATCCCGAAGTTGTTAGCAAAAGAAAATCCTCGCTCAATCAGATTTCTAAGTGGACTAACAAACTGTGTGTTCAAATGCCTAAGGATTCGAGTGACAGGTTCAGCAATGCTGCTGAGAAGACTGGAACTTGGATGAAACTTCCAGTGATTGGAGAAGACGGGAAACCCATGACTATTCGGGCTTGTGTTCCTAATGCTTTCTAATTCGTTCTTCTATGTGAAGGGTGTCAACCGATATAATCAAGTGTGAGGTATTTGTGACTGTGTGTCTATTTTCTGTGTGACTAAATTGTTCTTTTGTCTTTGTGTTTATTTTCTGTGTGTCTTTGCGTTTCTATTTTCTTAGTTTTTAGTTTCTTTAGTATTTTAGGGGGAGATAGTTCAGAAAACATAGAAAATACAAAAAAAAAATCAGAAAAACATAGAAAATACAAAAAAAAATCAGAAAACATAAAAAAAAAAGGGAGGAAGAAGTTGATCCAACCTAGATGGAGAGTGATGGCACACTGGCGTTCTATACAAAGTATGTCTAGTAAAATTAGGACTGAAGGCATGTACATATTCTTGAGAAAACTGTCTGAAAATTTGAGTCAAATCAGATAAGAAACAGATGGCGTGTAAGACATATGATGAGAGTCTAGGCTGATAAGTGGTTATGCATGTGAAAATCCATCAAAGATTCAAACTATCGAGACATTCCAAGTCTTCAAGTCAATAACAGTTGAGACTAACTTAATCTGGTGCACACACCTGTTACCATGCCAAATGTGCTTAGATGACAATGAGCAAAATGTAAAAAGATGGTGAAAAATTGACCCCATCTGAGATGTCAAAAGGAATAAATACATTGATCTATTAATGTTGAATTGTCAAAGAGCATAAAATGCAGTGACAAAAGCTACATTGATCTATTAGTGTTGAATTGTCAAAAAGCATAAAATGCAGTGACAAAAGCTCAATAGAAATTATCAGAAGAGGTGAAGAATTGACCTCCATGTCAAAGAGCATAAAATGCGTTGACAAAATCACAAAGCACATAAGCATGGTGGTTGGGTACTCAAGTTGTGCATCCTACTGAGTGAGTCAAAACACAGTGAGATTTTAAAAGAGATAGTCTTAACCATGTACTCAGTTCTAGACAATCTGAAAATGTTGAAACAAAATCTGTTATTATCTGAAGAAAGATAGGTTGACAGACAGAGTTTAAGAGAATATGTTTATGCCCAAGGTTCTGAAATGAATGATTACTGAGTATAGACGAGCTAGTACTGACTCCATACTGGAACCTTCTCACAAAAAGATTTAATTTTCAGGAATTTACTTCTTTTGCAAATTTATTCTGAGTTAATTTCATTTCAGTTATTTTCATTTGTCTTTTATTTTTAAGTCTTTAAATAGTTGAATTTAGATTCCAAAAAAAAATAAGTTGTTAATAGTTTGCATTTTTATCTCGTTTCTGTTTAGAAAAATACAAAAAGAGTTCTAGTATGTTCTATTTTCTCTTAGTGTGATTTGTTCTGTTTACATTTCCTTCATCTCACTTTGATGTGTTTTGCTTAAATGTTTATAAGTGATCTTGAAGTTACTGACAGTTTATTGCTGAGTGCAGTACTAACAGTATTAAGGTTCACAGATGAGAAACTCATTACATGCGAAATGGAACCCCACTAAGCACGAGTTACAGCTCACATCGTGCGTAGTGCAGGTAAGGGCATGACGAGAGGTATTCGTTTAGCATTTTGCTGTATGAATTTTGCTTTGTGCAAATTTTTGCTTGGTACATTCTGCTGTGTGCATTTTGCTTTGTGCATTTTACTTTGTGGAATTTTTGCTTAGTGCAATGGTTATTGATAGAACTAGGTCTTAAGGGGAGTTTGTTGGTGCATATTTGTAAATCCCTAGTTCATATCAATAAAATATATTCATAGTTTATTAATTCAAATGTTAATGGTTTGCATGTTTATACATTCTTAGTGATTCTATGTGACTATCTTAAGCTTACAAGTACTTGAATCATGTGTTGATGTGAGTTTGGAAGTTTAAGTCTGTGTGAAAGTTCATCACGTGCGTGATGTGTTCACTGCGTGCGTGGTGAGTCCACTACGTGCGTAGTGAAGCTCAACTCGCACGTGGTGATTAAGTCGGTTAATAGGTAATTAATTAACATTAAAATATTTAAGGTCGTGCGTATTGAACTGACTACGTACGCCGTGCTCTGCACCACGTGCGTAGTGAAGATTTTACTCTATAAATAGAGCTTAACCCCGCATTAGCGTCGGAAATCGTTCGTAACTACGCATAATCACTTTCTATCGTACGACATTGACCTTATCCGACCTTAAGCCTTAGTAATCGCGACTTTGACCTCGTAATTCGTAATCTTAGTGTTCATTACGAATCTAAGGGGAGCCTTAAGCATTCTGTGTGAATTCTTAGAGTTTGTTCTTGTTTCTATTCTGTGTGTTTCTTAGTGTTGCTGTGTGCCGGACACCTAAGCAGATCTTAGAATCCTTAGGAGGTTTGGGAAATAGAAATTCCGCACTATTTCTCATCCTAGATCAGTCCTAGCGTAAGGGTGTTTTAGTTTAGTTTAGAACCCAGAACCCCCACGGTCCTACAAACCAAAAATGAGAATTATGATCTTCTAATTTATTTGACGAAACTAGTTTTTAACAAAACTTTAAAACCTTGATCTCATTCAAAACTTGAATGAAATCCTCATGTCGCGTTTCTTTACTATTTTCCAAAAACTTAAAACCGACAACTAGTTTATATAACACCTTATTAATTTTATAACTTAAAATTAATAATCCTTTTGTATTAATCCGGAAAAAGCTGTTTGGAGTCCATTAAAACAAAAATGAACGAAAATGATTAGGTTTTAATCGAGATTGAATCTGTTAAGGTGTTGATTTTGAAAATGTTCTGGAGTAAGTAGGAATCGAAAACGTAGGGCTAGATTGTGAATCAAAAACCTTAATACTGGGCTTTAATTGTAAACCGGATTAAGTCTCTTCATGAGATTTTTCAATCGCAAATCGTAAATAAGAACGTAAACTACGAATGGAAAATCATGTGTGGACATAATCGGAAATGGGAATCAAAAAGCAGATGGATTGTATATTAGAACACCAACGGGGATCGTGAACTTAGAATTGTAAACTAAATCGTAAAACACAGAAGGGCGCATGGGTCGTAAACTGTCAATTTGACCCATATAAATTGTGAACTAAGTATAAACAGATGGGAATCGTAAATCATGTGTTGTTAGGATCGAAAATTTTGTGAACTTTAAAAGCAATCAATAACCCTACTCCAAGTCAAAATAGAAAAGCATATGTTTATGCCCAATTGAAACCCCAATTTAAAACTGAAGCGAAAAGTTACTAGACGGGACAAGAACCGTAATGGACTTATGAATCGAAAGTATAAGACGGAATTTCATAGATTACTAGTGTAGTTAGGGCGTATAACCCTAATCAATATCTAATGATCTGGAAACCTATATTGTAGGTGTTTTCCAGTAATCGTGTAATTTCCGTATACATGTTAAGTAGCTGTCGATTAACATATAAATGCAAGATCATCTGAGTTTACATGAACTTATGTTATATTGTGATATGTATTTGCAGTGTATGTGATAGTGATGTGTATGAATTTATATGGAATTGTTGATAGCTAACTTGTTATACGTGTTAACTTCTATTAATGTATGAAACGCATTGGATAGGTCTTTAAGCTTCAAATAGCCGCTGTCATTTATATAACTGGAATTAGTTAGTAAAGTCATGAAATTAATGGATTACAAACTTCAAATTTTACGAGAAAACCGTTAACTTGAATCAAATCGTGGAGAAAGGAGTCGCCAGGTTTAGGTAACATGATGTTGGCGAAGGGTAAAAAGTCAAAATTAAACTAATTAAATGAAGAGTCTTCTTAGAGCATGGGGTGTACCCTATATGAAGCGTCCCATGCTTCGCGCCACATCGGCGCCCTATCAGCACAACCCACTCCATGCTTCAGTCATGCTTAAACACCAGTACTACCCATGCTTTGCACGCTTCAAACTTTTTTTATTTTATATTGATTATATATTATTTTATTTATTATTTATTATTACAAAATTTAATATAAAATTATAAAATTAGATTCTAAATTTATATATATTGTGAAAAAAATAAAAAAAATAAGATTAATAACTAGTTTTCATTAAAATAAAAAAGAGTACATAAAAAATTACAACAAATAAAAAACATCATTGAATTATTTTTTTAATCCATATTTTCCCTAATCGCGTCTTTTACCCATTGAACAATCTCGAGATCCTCGCCTTCCAAACCTTCATCGGATTGTTTTATAAATTGTAATGCTTATCGGAATTATTTTCCTTCATCTAAACGCAACTTCCGTTCTCTATGCTCAAGAAGCTTTGCGTTGTACTCTTCCATCCTAATACAGTCCTTCTAGATGTTTGTATCTTTCTCATTCCCCGTTGTCTTTGCTTGGCCATTGAACTTCGTAAGCCACTGAAATACTTGAGTAATTGGTTAACTCCTTGAGCAATTAAACTTTCGTTAAAAGACGAAGTTGGTTAACGTTTTTTTTTTTTTGATGAAGATGAAATTGAGGTGTTTGGTGTTTAAAGATGAATCCATTTGAAGTAGAAATTTAAAAAAACTAGAAATTTTATAAATTTTGAAGACAGGGTTTGAGAAAAGATGTGATGTAAAATGGTTAAAATGGGTATTTTATATATATATGAGGTAAAAAAAGTAATTTTTTTAAATTTAAAATGGTCATATGACCGGTGTAGGTATAATATATATATATATATATGTGTTAAGGATACACATAGAACCCTTCTTAAACATAGAACCCTTAGAACCACCTTAGAGGTTGACACGTGTCCTCCCCCTCCCTTCCAACAAACTTTAAAAAAAAAAATCCTCAATCTTTAAATGATCATAACTCATTCGTTTTTAAGAATTTTAACAAAAAAAGTATATCGTTAAATTCAGTTTTTCGTCCGCTTTCAAACAAGACCATGCTTGATATATTTCTGAAACTTTATTTTTTTTTTTTTGAAAATGCAAATTTTTCAAAATTTTCATTTTCACCTGGGTTTCATTTGAAAATGCAAAAATGCAAAAACCGAAAATGCAAAAATCGAAGATGCAAGTTATGCATATGCTTCCAAAAATGCAAATTTTGAAACCAATACTGAAAATGCAAACAAGAACTAACTGAAAATGCAACCCAAAATGCAAAACAAAATTTGCATTTTCATAAAATTTTTTGAAAAATATGGCAAGAGTGGTCTTGATTGAAAGAGGATTAAAAAACTAAAATATTGGTATAATTTTTTTTTAAAAATTCACAAAACTAAAAAGTTATGACAATTTAAAATTTTGGGGGTATTTTTTTTATTAAAAACGTGGGTTTGTTGGGAGATAATTACAATTATGTCATTCTTAATCTCAACCATTGATTTTGATGATCCAATGGTCCAGATTGGTTCTATGGTTCTATGTTTAAATAATGGTTCTATATTGATCTATTTTCTATATATATATATATATATATATATATATATATATATATATATATATATAGTGCTTTCTTTCTCTCAGCGTCTCAATACCGACCTCCATTGAATTTTCTTGGTACCGTAGCCAAGGGGGTAGTGTTCCTTAGCGGTACCGAGGTCCATGTCATTCTTACCTATGTCTCACCAAAACCACACCCAATGCTCTTAATTAGTTAGAAGTCTAACTTAAGGATAAGAATATATTGATATGATTCTGAAAAAAGGAAAAAAAGTTAAGGTTGTTTTATAAATTGCTTGTTCTCCAATTCTAGATAGAAATAGTGACCCCAAGTAATAACTAATAGTTCTTAGAGTAAATAATTTTTTTAGTTCATGTAGTTTGCCGTTTTTTATAGTTTTTAGCTCAAACTGTCTGCTTCTTAAATATTTTTACATAATTTGTTATTCATTACTATGTTCATTTTCTTTTAATTTTTATTTAATTTAGATTATTTAAATTTTTTGCCCTACATGATTTAGCATTTTACTGTTTTGGTCCATTAATTTTCATTTTTCAAGTTTGATCCTTACGCCCAAACCTTTTAGGTCATTGATCAAACTTAAAAGACAAACTTAATTTTCATTTAACAAATTTATTTTTCTTTATTTCATTTTAAATAAATTTTAATATTCAAAAAAATAAAATCCGCCCAATCTCCTAAAATTTATTAAAGAAAATGCTCTCACTTCTCTCCATCCATTTGAGACGCATATGACTGTACGTCCCCCTCTTGTACTCCAACAACAATTTTCCGGCCATCTTCGCCGCGGCCATCTCAATGGCTTACGTCCCTCCGATCCGCCGCCATCTCCATGTCATCTCATTCTTTGTCATAGCCCCTTTGATATTCCGCCTTGTGGTCGCCTTTGTGGAAGGTGTTTTATAAAGTAATCTTTTCATTCATAAGGCTGCTAGTTATACCTTACCTGCAGGTAATGCTTACATGCAGCCACATCAGCGCCACATCATTCTCCTCCCCTTACCTTTCTTCTTTACTCAATTTCAAGTTATACCTTACCTTCTCTTACCCAATCTTTTTTCAATTTTTTTATTCTTTTTTTATTGTAACAAATAACCAATTAATATAAATAATATAACTCATTAATTTAATAAAATTAAAATTCAAACAATACTAAAAATTAAAATTACATAATTTAAACTTAAATAACAAACTTGATTAAAAAATACATAATTTTTAACTTAAAAATTAAAAATAATATCTAATCCAATGGCGCACAACCGTACTCACGTCGTATTTCCTCCTTCATTGCCTTCATATCGATCCAAGCCTTGACCAACGCAAGTTCTTCGTTAGAAGTCCACGGAATTGCTTTGGCTCGGTTGACAAATTGTCCGGTTTTCTTCTTACGTGATGTTTGCGTTTCCGGTTCGGATTCCGGTTCAATTTTTGGTTGTGTTTCGGGCACCACATCAAATAAATCATCCACCTCTTGAGTGTCAAGAGGGAATTGTTGTGGCGGTTGTTGAGGCATCGGGTATCCGAGATGAGATAGCGGGTATTGTTGATTAAGCATCCCCGTGTACGTGAATTGGGGAGGGGCAAAGAATGGATTTGGTTGGTACGGTTGTTGCGGAACATTTAAATAAAATGGGTTTTCCGGGCGTGTCGGTGTAGAACTCGTAACGCGAGAACGGTTACGCCGGATGATGGTGGAGTAGAACCCTCATTTGGATCCATATTCTTTGTAGAGTAAAAATGATAAAACTTTGAGAGTGAAAAAGAGTAGAAGATATAAAATGTTGTGGTTTTAAAATGATAAAAAGGGGAGTATTTATAGATGGAGTTTGGATAATTAATTAAATTAAAAAAAAAGTTAATTCAAACGGTCGAAAAAAGAGCCGTTGGAGGGGGGGGGGGGACGGACTCGACGTCGAGCTCAAGGACCCGAAGGCCAGACTCGAAATCGAGTTTTGGTGTTCCCGAGCTCACCCGATCAAATCCAAACCAATCGGGTAATACATAACGAGTAGCCTAAGTACTAGAGGTATAACTATATATAATCCTATCTCTCTCACTTTGTTCAGACAAGATTGTATTTTGTTATAGTTATTGTGATATAATATGCCAAAAACAAAATGACTTTCTAAAACCATCACCAACCGTGTTATAAATATCATCAGCAGACATTATTTAAAATTCAATGACCCCGCAACGAAAAGGAACCAATTACGTCATTGACCAATACACGACCTAATAGTCAATAACTTTTAAGAAAATATCTAATTATAATCAAAGAGTACACACAATTATAATGATACATCATTATGTCACGTCTATGACGGATCTTAACCCGTAGTAATAACTATCTTTATTAAACCCAAAAATATTATATTCATTGTAAATTATACATTGTAAAAAAATGGAGAAATGCCCGGCCCGTCATGGGCGACATCTGGATGACAATGGGAGAGGATATCGAACGATGACATGAGAAGCGAATAAATATTTAATCTTATTTCTTCTGTTTGTAACAATAAAGTTCCATAGTTTATACAAGAAATATATTAAGAAATACAATAGTTTATCTTCGTATCACAATCCGTTTAATTATGCTATCACGTCGGCATTTCCATTGCGGGTTTGGATATTGACGCCGTCTGTCATCATTTAAAATTTATAATCCTTTCATGCAAAAAAAATTGTACATTACCTTTAATAGCAAATTTTAATATATATTATTTTTCTCGAACATTTTCCTTTTATTTTATATTATAATTATAATTATTTAATATTTTTATATTAATATTTAATTTTAACTATTTTTTTTAAATTAACCTGTTTATTATACATTTAATCTACTTGTCCTTATAAATAACATCCACATGTATATGATAGAAAACAATCGACATACATTCGCAATGAATCCTCTGGTTCACCTGTTGCTCATTTCCGTCATTATATGTCTTACGCTATCTTCTTCTTCTTCTTCTTTCTCACGACACTATGCCTTAAAACTAGACTCCTCTCTCTCCGTGGACAATAAAGATGATTTCCTACTCTCACAAAACGGTGTTTTCACTGCCGGATTCTATAGTGTTGGAATTAATGCCTATTGCTTCTCGATATGGTTCACTAAACCATTGTCCAACCGTAACAGAACCGTTGTGTGGATGGCTAACCGTGATGCACCCGTCAACGGTAAACGATCAAAGCTTTCCTTGTCCAAAACGGGTAATCTCGTTTTACAAGATGCAGATCAAGATTTACCAATTTGGACAACAAGAACAAGAGATTTAACCGGGTACGCAGAGTTAAGATTGAATGATTCGGGTAATCTTTACCTTCAAGATCGAGATGAACAGATTCTGTGGCAAAGTTTTGGATCACCAACTGATACTCTTCTTCCCAATCAACCACTCGTGAAAGAAGCCATGCTTGTTTCTTCAAGAAGCCGAACTAATTATTCTTCTGGTTTCTATAGGCTAATTTTTGATAATGATAATGTTCTTCGGCTCGTTTACAGTGGACCTAAATTTAAAGGAATTTATTGGCCAAATCCTGAGCTTCGAGCATGGGATGCTGGTAGGAGTACTTACGGCAGTGAACGGACTGCAACCATTGACCCGTTTGGACGGTTCATCTCGACTGATGGTCTGTTCTTTAATACTTCAGATGATGGAAGCCAACCCATGAGAAGATTGACCATTGATTTCGATGGGAATCTTCGGGTATACAGTCTTGATGAAAGCAAAAGAGTTTGGGAAGTTACTTGGCAAGCAATTGCACAAACTTGTACCATTCATGGAAGCTGTGGAGAAAACGCTACGTGTTCTAACGAACCGAATTATGGTCGAAAGTGCACTTGCTTACCATTTCACAAAATGGTTAATCAAACTGATTGGTCAGATGGATGTGAACCACAATTCAAGTCAAGTTCCTGTAATAATACTGATGGTGATCAGGATGAGGATGATTTTCTACAACTTCCACATTATGATTTCTACGGGTACGACTCAAAGTATTTGCCTAATACAACTTTAGATGTATGCAAAAAAGAGTGCAGGAAGATGTGTGATTGCAAAGGGTTTCAGTACAAGTATGATAAGAAACAAGGAATCTTTCTTTGTTACCCGAAATTTTTATTGCTAAATGGATTTGGGTCGGTTAGTCATAATGGTACTTTGTATCTAAGAGTGCCCAAGAGTACCCGATTTTCTGATACCAACAAAGCTTTACAAGATGCTAAAAAAATTGAACTAAACTGTTCTGGGCATCGGTCGATTGTGCAACTTGTTCGAGTTTATGACAAGAAGAAAGAAACAGGGTCTATTAAGTTCCTACTGCTGTTCACCTATGTGTTTGGTGCATTGGAGATCATTTGTATGGTTTATTTCTTCTATAAAACACGAAATACTATAAAAAAATCCAAAGGTTACTTCCAAGCTGCAACGGGATTTGAGCGATTCAGCTATGCAGATCTAAGAAAGGCGTCAGAAAATTTCAAAAATGAGATAGGAAGAGGAGGTGGTGCTGTTGTCTACAAAGGAGTTCTTTCGGACAAACGAGTTGCAGCCATAAAACGTCTTAACGAAGCTAGTAGTAACCAAGGGGAAGCCGAATTTTTAGCAGAGGTAAGTACACTTGGGAGGCTAAATCACATGCATTTGATAGATATATGGGGGTATTGTGCTGAAGGAAAACATAGAATTTTGGTTTATGAGTATATGGAGAATGGATCATTAGCTCATAATCTAAAATCTAGTAAGCTAGATTGGGATAAAAGATTTGAAGTTGCAGTGGGCACTGCAAAAGGACTTGCTTATCTACATGAAGAATGCTTGGAATGGGTTTTGCATTGTGATGTAAAGCCTCATAATATACTACTCGATCACGATTACTTGCCAAAAGTTGCAGATTTCGGCTTATCTAAGTTTTTGGATAGAGATGGAAAAGGTAATTCTGAATTCAAAACGGCAAGAGGGACAATAGGTTACATAGCTCCAGAATGGTTTTTTGCTACTCTTCCAATAACCTCAAAAGTAGATGTTTATAGCTATGGGGTCGTGATGCTTGAAATGATAACTGGAAAAAGCCCACAAGACGGAGATGAAAGCGGTGGATTCGAGAGACCAATGGTTAGATGGGTACGAGAGAAAGTTGCTGCAACAGGTGATCAAAATAATAACTGGATCAAAGAGATTGTAGACTCGACAGTGAATGGAGAATATGACAGGATTCAAATGGAGATTCTGATCAAAGTGGCTTTGCAATGTGCAGATGAAAACAAGGATGCAAGACCCACCATGAGCGAGGTAGTGGATATGCTCCTTCACGGTGATGATGGTCGAAATTAAGCTATAATATAATCCTTTATATATATGCTCCTTTACCATGATAATAAGATCTTATCTGGGTGATCATGGGTAGAATTTAGGGTTAATTTATCTGCTCCGTTGTTGTCTTAATCAGTAGATTTTAGTGTTTATGTACTCAATCTGGTGATAATGCATAGATCTACATAACTACATTAGTGCCCTAAACTTACCTCCCTCTGAATACTGACTGTCACCAACAGGATAGCAAATTGGTAATTCAAAAATTAACAATTCTTGTTAATACATTAGTGCCCTATATATCCAATCTTTTTTATTACAAAAGACTTCATACTCCCTTTTATTAGTCAAAATCTGAACTTAAAATAGAGCATAACACATATAAAAACACTGTATCACTCTCAGCGCATTTTTTATTACCAGTTTATCACAGGTTCTAAAACATACATTTTCTCTCATCAAAATAAATTTGATATCTAAGAAAAACTTGATTACTTAAATTGGTTCAATTAAGAACAAATTAGTTTGATACTATATCTATATGTACACATTAATATGTAAATATGTATTTATTTTGACATATCTAAAAACTGTTAATATTATTAAAAGCACGCTACTAGAAAAACTAAATTTCCCATGAAATTTTGTGATAGATAAAAAGTGTCACTAAATAGCGACAGATTAGTGGCGGATCTGCGACTAAATTGAGTTACAAGATATCAAGGGCAAACCGTCGCTGTTCCCTTGCTAATTTGCAAAAGATTTGCGACGGATTTGGATTCCTTCACATATCTGTCGCAAATTAGCGAGGAACAAAATCATCTCTAATTCGTTGCTAATTAACGATAGATTTCTAACAGATTTATGACGGATTTCGAATTAATGTATACGGCCGCTATTCCCTCACTAATTAGCGACGGATATATGAGAGATTGCGACGAAATCAAGTTATTAAGGATCAATGGTATTTCATCGCTATTCCCTCACTAATTAGTGATGGATTTGCGAAAGAACTGTGGCATATCATCGCTATTCCCTCACAAATGAGCGACAGATTCCGAATTAACATATATAGTCTGTATTCCCTCGCTAATTAGCAACTGCTTTGCAAGAGATTGCGATGGAACCAAGTTATTAAGGATCAATGGTCTTTCATCGCTATTTGGTTGCTGATTAGCGACGTTTGCGACGGAAGTGTGAAATTTCGTCTTTATTCCCTCGCTAAATTGTGACCGATTTACGACGAATCTGAGTTTTTAAGTATCAAAGGAATTTCGTTGTTATTTCCTCGCTGATGAGGATATGTACGCCTTTCACGAGTTAATCGATGGGTCACATTTCCTTACTTGTCACTCTAGGTCATTCTAAATTAGATAAAAAATGTTGGAGGTGTAACCGAGCCGAGACAGCTCGTGAGCTACTCGAGACCGACTCAGAATATATTTCAAATCAACTCAATGTGTAACCATTTAAGCTCGAGCTACTCGATATGTTTTTGAGCCAAGGTCGAGCTTCATAATACCTACCTTGTCAGGCTCACACTCCTAATTGAGTTTGGGAACCAAGTCGGTCGATCTTGGCATTGTGTCGGCTCAACTCGACTTAATTACACCCCTAAAATTGGTAAATCATTCTTAATATTGGTCGATCAAAGTCATATTTTGTTCAATCGGGTGAATCAAGTAACATTGGTTATCGTCACCATACTTGAAGTGAAAAACATCAATATACCAATATATGTCAATTAGTGTCAATATACGTCAACATTAGTTATCATCAACTTTGGTTAATTAAGGTGGTAATTGGTTAATATAGAGTGTACATGTTTAAAATTATCCATTCGTGGTCATATTCGTTTAAATAAGTATATAAGGGTCTACCTTTGTTGATTGGGGAAATAGAAGAAATAAAGAGAAAGATAAAAAATAGTTTATAGATTAAGATAAAGAGCCATACAGTGATTATATTGTTGAAACAATGAAACCCTAATTAATATTTGATTTACAGTCGAGTTAATTGATCTAATTTGCAATTTGGGCTTCTAGGCCCGATTAGCAATTTGAGCCCAAAACTTAATTTGAGATTCTAAGTCAATAAGGTGATTTATGATTCGTGCATATACTCAATTTGTGATTTAGATCTAATCCCAATTTATGAATTGGTATTTTTTTTTTTTTTTTGAGTTTCATGTATATGTATACATGTTAACCAATTTGAAGGGTTTTGATCTGACCAAACCACCTTATGACACAAACTGGTCAAGCCCTGGGTTTGATTCTACTGGTTCAATCCTAAAACGGAAACACATTGAACACAACCCTCTAAACCCCAAAATGGTTAGGATCTTACTAATGATCATATAAGTTTCTTAACAAGGATCCAGATAAAAGGTTAAGAAAAACAATACCTCTTGTGATCTTGGGATTGCTAAAGTTAGTCCACCACTACTACACCACCAATGAACTGGATGCTAGACCGCTCCTGAAAGTACCCGAATGACACACAAAACCACGTGTGTATGTGTGTGGTTCGACGCAAAGTAAACCGAAAACACCCTTTGGGTGTTTGTTCGAAGTCGACGAGAGGGAGAGAGAGAGAGAGAGAGGTCGACGCAGAGGGAGTGAGAAGGAGGCTAGGGTTTTTCCTTGTTGTTAATAAAAAACCTTAAGGATAAATGAACTTTTCTAGGTTTAAATACTTAAACCTTATCCAAGCCCAAGCCCATTCAATTAAAGCCCATAACTTTAATTGAAGTTTCATTCCTTGTATTTTAACCCCCTGGACTTTACTAGTTAATTAATTAACTATTAATTAACTGGTTCGTTAAATATTAAACTTAATATTTAATTTCACTCTAAATAATAAATAACTATTTATTATTTCTTTTCTTTCTAGTAATTAATTCAACTGATTAATTATTTATTTTTCTCTCTAATAATTAATCCAACTGATTAATTATTTCCACACAAAATTATGGTAAATTCCAACTGTTCTAATTGGGTGTGTAGCAGTGTGACCCTTTAGTCTCTTATAACATTGGATACAATGTACCCATTAATTATCTCTGCACATAATCCAACAGACTCCCACTTGTACAAGATAAGTAATAGTTACTGTACATTGTTAGTCTAAGGAGGTCCCTAGCTAGACCCTTAGGATAACCAGGTCATAAGAACTCTTATACCCCAAAGAAACTTATGATAATGTAAACTCTCATAAATCAACTGTTTATGAGCAATCTATCATGAACCAACTGTTCATGAATCAACTATCATAAACTACTTGTTTATGAGTGGGTACGGTTATTATAGGTTTGTCCCTTGCAATGCGATATTTCAATTTTGAGCATGAGCATGGAGAGTGTCAACCCAAAATCTCAAAAATTATGTTCACGACATACTTGATTTCAAAACTGCGTGATAAACGACAAAGAACAGATTAGTTCGTTTGGGCACGGCCGTGCACTTACCAGTTTTTCCAATCAGTCAAGGGGCCCAGAAATATCTCTCCTAAAAAGGAGGTGCAAATACCTTCTTGAATATTTGCATTTGGCAACATGGCTCCCACTGAATCTAGATACGCCCCTTATGACCACCCTGTTACGGTGTGGCGTTAAGACGCACTAAGGAGACAGCAATTACCGCATCCCAAACCAAATACCTCAGGTTTAAGGATAACCTATGTGATAAATACTTTTGACACAAATCTACGAAGTATTTTTCATGGTGGGTCAATCCAATATTCGTAACCCTAACCAATATCCGTAAATTTTGGTCCGCAAAAGACTTTTGCAGCTATATTCGATATACCTTCGAATCTACCCCAAAATTACGATGACTTTACAACCCTATCAAGGTTCCCACCAAGATAAGTAGTCACGGATAATGTTTTGAATAAACCAAGTTTATTCCTAGATGGTCTAAAACATACAAAATGGTGAAGAACAATGAAACTAATTTCTACACCCTCCATATTCCACCCTGGAATAAAGATGCATAATTTCTACCATTTCATTGACTCAATTCACAGCGTTTATCTGAATTACTTATTATTTTACATTGTAACTTATCACGGATTACAGAGAAAATAATATGCCTATAAACCCAAAACTCAAGACTAGTAGTATAAAGTACTCCTTCTTGGTTTTGCTATAAATCGTTTTCACAACCCAAAAACATATTCTAGACATACTTATTTCATAAATTCCTTAAACTTTGAGAACTGGAAATAACTCCAAAGTTTCTAAGTTTATAAAATGATCCCCTTGTAATTAAAAACCTAATTACACTTGTAGATGTGATAAATCTTACTAGATTCATATCCTCTTTTGAAACGATAAAACCATTTACACATACTTGTAAGCTTGATATTAGATCCTTAGTGTACACAAACACTTATCTAATTTCATTACTAAGGATACCGAAAAATATCCTATTTTATCATCTCTAACGTTAATCAACCACCAACATTAATTGTTTTGACTTTTTGAACCCTTTTAATCATATATAATTTTTTTTAAGTCATGACTTGACTTAAAAACTTGCAATGACATCCTTATTGAGAACATTTCAATAAGTCATGCGTTCCCCAGATTAGTTCCTTTTCAAGAACCTTTTATTTTAGATCACTTCTAAAATCATCCGACAATTATATTCTTTAAAGGTTCATACTTGTATTTATCATACTAGTTAAATCAACCTTGATAACTTGATAAATACACTAGTCAGGTGCTCCAACTATCTTTTATGAAAAAGTGCATTACCTTAAAACACCCTTTTAGACTCAGTCAGTCCTTGACTAATACGCCTAAAACATTGTGTTTTAAAACACTTGTTCTTAAAACAATTTTTGTGAAAAATTTAAACGTTTTATGAAACCAGAACTTGGATTTCTCATATATCCACCTTTCCAATTATGGAAGACAGTTTCATTAAACCTAAAACACGAATGCAAGTATGAAACGCCTGTAAAAGTATTTTAAATTTCTTTGCCTAAAACATTTAGTATAAAACAACCTTGATCATAATAACTATTATAATCATCTTTATACTTTCTTAAATGTTTTATCCAAAAACTTTTATCTAGAAATAATAACTATTATTTCTTATCTGATCATGTTCATTGCCTTGAACATTTATCTTTCATAAAAACCTTAACTACTTGTAAATTAGAAAGACTGTCTAATTTTATAAACACAACTTGTTTATCCAAGTATTTATATAGTGAGATTTAATGTAACTACAACAATTTATACATAAGATCACTATGAATCATCTATTAAGTCAAAACTTGACTTATTAGTAACCTTTAGTCACAACTGGACTAACTTGATTCATTTAAAAACATACGTGCATGGATATAAACTAAATAATTCAAAATTTTCAAATATTAAAATCATAATGTTAACCAAAAAGTTTTAAACAAACCATGTCAAACAAATCTAAAAACTTTGAACAAAAAAGTTTAATAACTATGAAAAAGAATTATTAAATATCCGAGCTGCACGTGGGATCTCAACTGCTGGGCTGCTTCACTTTCCATCACCTCCTGCAATAAACGATTGCAAGATATTAGAAAACTCGTAAGAAACTTTACAAGTGGAAAGTGACAAAGAAGCTAGTCACACGATACCTGAGGAGCCAGACTTGCCTCCTGCTTCGTGAGCCTTCGGACAATCTATCTTCCAGTGTCCGGCCTCGCCGCACTTGAAGCACCGATTCTCGGTTCTTGCCCTGTTCGGCTTTGGCTTCTTGCCCTTGTTGTTATCACTAGCCCTGGGTGCATTCTGGCTGGGCTGGGTCTTACCTTTCCCTTTCCGTTGCGCCCCTTCCTTTTCTTATAACCGCCATTGCCCACCATGAGGACGTCCTTGGACTTGGTCCCGATACTCTGCTCCGCGGTCTTAAGCTTAGAGTGCAGTTCCGCCACGGATTTCTCCATGTTGTTCATGTTGTAGGTGACTATAAAAGGCTTGTAGTCATATGATAACGAGTTGAGTATCGTATCCGTTGCTAGATGCAACGGTACTGGGTGCCCAAGCCTCTCCAGGTGGTCCATGTACCCTTTCATTTTCATGACGTGGTTACTGACCGATGTCCCATTCACCATCTTGCACTAGTTAAATGCCCTGATGGCATTATAACGCTCCGTGCGGGCTTGCTCCTGGAACATGTCCCTCAGCTGGCGGATCATGTCGTAAGCAGGAGTTTCCATCATGCTTGACTGCAACTTAGGACTCATTGTTGCAAGCATGAGGCAACTCACGTCGAGGGCGTCATTGGAGCGCTTCTGAAAAGCCTCCCTGACGTCTGCCCTAGCGTTGTTGGCAGGAGGGTTCCCCAGAGGTAGTTCTAGGACGTACCACTTTCTCTCGTGCCTCAGCACGATCCGGAGGTTTCTCTCCCAAGTGAGAAAGTTTGGCCCGATGAGCTTATCCTTCTTTAGGATAGAGCGAAGAGAGAGGTTGTTAGTGTTGGTAACGTTGATTGCCATCTACAAATTAAAACTCGATTTAATTAGTAATTGCAAATAAACTTTTCTAACATATATTATCAAAACCCTTAAATAATATATATCAGACCTAGGACCCATATTTCACATACTTGACGCAAGGTTTGGTCACTTCTCGCCAAGTCATGCTGTTTCTGGTAGGTAACACCCTGTACCAATCGTACCTAGCTGATACGACTCCTAGAACCTCGTAGAGCACTTAGACACAGTCTAGTATGTTTAACTCTACTCTAGTGCATTTTGGGCCGGGACTCCCGATTATCACCAAAATAGATCGAACCACCTAAGACAGTATGAATTCTGGCCGGGACTCCCGATAATCGCAAAATCTTTCATACCCTTTGCCGCAATGGTTTGAACCCGGATGCCTAAAGTTTGGGCACTTCCGACACCCGAGTACCGTTTAACAACAAAGGTGTATAATTAGATGGGTAGCACACTGATCTAAGATTTTCTTGGGTTTTATAATTAAGCTTAAAAGAAAAACTTAATTTTCCAATTTTTGAAAAACCATTTTAAAACCATCTGTTTTAAAAATACGATTTACATGTATACCTGTACTAGGTGCACAAAACGACTTTATAAGTTTCAAACTTATAACCTTGACAAAACTTTAAATTTATAAAAATTTAACTGATACGACCAACAAGCTGAAGTCATATTCTAGTTTGTCATAAACCGTGATTTTTCTCTATTTAATAATTACCTATTATTAAACCCTTTTTCATAGCATCACATACAAAATGAATAAGCATAAAAAGGATCACAACCACGCAGATAATAAGCAGATAAAAATCTATAGTTTTCCCAACTAATCCTAACGTCAATCCTAAAGATAAAAGAACTTGGATTCGCCTTCATGATGCATTGCTCCCACTCGCCTTGACACCTCCTCCGAAGTACCCGAGCACTGTGCAAGCCATCATCTTGGAAATCATTTTGAATTCTGTCTTGATTATGGGACAAAACTATAACTACTACTATTACAATTACAGTAATAAAAGGGGTTGTAAGTGGCACGCAGGCCTCCCCGAACAAGTACAAGATTACAATTGAAAAGGTGATTGTAATTGGCACGCACGCCTCTCCAAAACCAAAAATAAAAGAAGAAGAATAAAAGCGAGTCCTAAGTCGGCAAAACTATAGCTATATATCACAACCACGCAATATATATATATATATATATATATATATATATATATATATATATATATATATATATAACAACCACGCAGTAAATATATAAAAGCGATAAATACCGAACCTGATTCGTTTAACTATTATCATCTACCCTTTTGACTAATAACTATTAATAAAAAATGAGAATTATAATCATCTAAATTGTTTAAATTAACTTGATCAAAAACAGTTTTTCAATAAACTTTGAAAAACATAACCTTATTCAAAAAACTTGAATAAATCTTATGTCGAGTTTTTACTAGTTTTACCTAAAAACTCAAACACGACAAAATTGATCATAATTTGAATAACATCATTTTGTTTGCTTCTTCTTATATAAACCAACCCTTTTTAGAGTTTATTTATAATGTCTCAACTGGACATGATAAACAAAACATCCAACAATTATATATATATATATATATATATATATATATATATATATATATATATATATATATATATATATATATTTTTTTTTTTTTTTGACTAAGCTAATTAAAATGTATATAATATTAGTTTATATAAAATTTTATTAATTTTAATACTTAAAATTAATAATAATTTTTGTATTTAACCGAAAAGCTTTTGAACCGTCTAATCTTGGGCCGAGAACCACCTGGGCCAATAACCCCTTGGGTCGAGAATCCCTTGGGTCGAGAACCCCTTGGGCCGAAACCTACCTGGGCCGAGAACCCTTTGGGCCGAGACCCACCTGGGCCGAAATCCACTTGGGCTGAGAACCCCTTGGGCCGAAACCCACCTGGGCCGTAGACCGCCTGGCACGCCGCAATGACCGCCGCCAACCACCTGCCGAAAACTCAGCTGCCGTCGACCTGCAACCGCCGCACCTGGGCCATCGCCGCCGTCACTGCCGATGGTGGTGGTTATGTTTTTCGATTAAAACAAAAAGAAAGATTTTTAAATCCTAATCCCTTTTAATCTATTAAAATTAACTAGTTTTAATACCCTGATTAAAAACTGGATTTAATAAAAAACCAAACCTTTTAATTATTAACGTGACCTAAAACTGTTCCATTAATAATTAATAATTCTAAAAACTAGATTTTAACCTTTAAACAAAAACTTGTTTAAAAATCCTGGTCAAGATCAGTTTTTAGATAAAAGATTTATCTTTTAACCGTTTAAACAGAAAACTTGTTTAAACTTTTCTGATTAAAGTTAAAACTTTTATATTTTAGGAAAAACCGAAATTAGTTTTTCTCATCCTTTGGTTTTCGATTTTTACAAGAAGAAACAAGATGATGAAGAAGAAGATGATATAACTTAAACGAATCAACTAACTAGATTTAACTAGGTTTCTATCAATTAAACAAACTGTTTAATTTATCTTGATTTAAAACTTGTTTCTTTAAAAGTTGTAATCCTTTAACCGTTCAAACTAATTGTTTAAACTTTCTGGTCAATAGGATTAAAGCTTTTAATAACTGGGTAACAAAAACAAACTGTTTTGTTGCCTTTCTTGATTTTCGAAAATCACTAGAAGCAAGTAGAAGATCAAGAACAAACCTTAAATCTAAAAACAGGATAAACTAGAACCTATAGATCATAGAGCCGAGGCTATGATACCACCATAGAAGGGTTTTGGTCTGACCAAACCACCTTATGACACAAACTGATCAAGCCCTGGGTTTGATTCTACTGGTTCAATCCTAAAACGGAAACAGATTGAACACAACCGTCTAAACCCCAAAAGGGTTAGGATCTTACTAATTATCATATAAGTTTCTTAACAACAATCCAAATAAAAGGTTAAGAAAAACAATACCTCTTGTGATCTTGGGATTGCTAAAGTTAGTCTACCACTACTGCACCACCAATAAACTGGCTGCTAGACCGCTCCTTGAATTACCCAAATGACACACAAAACCGCGTGTGTGTGTGTGGTTCGATGCAAAGCAAACCGAAAACACCCTTTGGGTGTTTGTTCGAAGTCGACGAGAGGGAGAGAGAGAGGTCGACGCAGAGGGAGTGAGAAGGAGGCTAGGGTTTTTCCTTGTTGTTAATATAAAACCTTAAGGATAAATGAACTTTTCTAGGTTTAAATACTTAAATCTTATCCAAGCTCAAGCCCATTCAATTAAAGCCCATAACTTTAATTGAAGTTTCATTCCTTGCACTTTGACCCCTTGAACTTTGACCCCCTGAACTTTACTAGTTAATTAATTAACTATTAATTAACTGGTCCGTTAAATATTAAACTTAATATTTAATTTCTCTCTAAATAATAAATAACTATTTATTATTTCTTTTCTTTCTAATAATTAATTCAACTGATTAATTATTTATTTTTCTCTCTAATAATTAATCCAACTGATATATTATTTTCACACAAAATTATGGTAAATTCCAACTGTTCTAATTGGGTGTGTAGCTGTGTGACCCTTTAGTCTCTTATAACATTGGATACAATATACCTATTAATTATTTCTGCACATAATCCAACACAATTTGTGATTCAGGTATTCTATTTCTGATTTGCGGTTGGGCCATAAGGCACAATTTACTATCCATGTATGTTTTACTAGTTTGTGATTGGCTTTATAATCTAATTTTCAATTCATACAGTTTTTCAATTTATGATTCATACACTAGACTCTATCTTGCAATTCATTCACGAAATTTGTTTGTGATTACTATATACCATCTACCAGTTGTGATTGTACCTATATGTACATAATTAATTTTACAATTCAACCTTGAATCTTAATTTTCGATTAAATCATGAATCTCAATTTGCGATCCCCTAAACATTACAATTTGTGATACATATAACTAGGAAATACACTATTAAAGTCTTTTCATCTTCAAAACAAATTTGTATATTCCTTTATAATGAGTATGTAAAAAGTCAAGCTCAAGAATTCAACTTATTTATACTTCTGGTTTCTCTTGAATTTCCCAACAAAAGGATTTTAAATCCACATTTAGAAAACTTTTATAGGAGTAGGATATTGTAAGAGTTAAATTTAGGTAAGATGTGTAAGAGGGATTTTGAGTAACTAAATTTCATCAAAAGTCAACTACAAATGCACAAAAGCTTATTAATAGTAACTACCAATTTAATAAAATTTAGTGGAAGATTTGGAAATCAAAAAATATTAACAACTCCTACAATCACGTCTATTCATTATTTAAAAAATGATGAAACTCTTATGATACAAATTACAAGAAAATGATGAAGAATCAGATTTAGAAAGAAACTAAAACCGATGAATACATACAAAAAAATATAAAACTGGTGAAACATACATGAAATTCTAGCTCTATAAACACAAGAATTTTCACACATTCATATGAATATATAAATATTGATGAAACAATTATAAGAATCAGAATAAAAAACATGAATCTGACTCTATAGACCCCAAAATCACAAAATGATCATCGCTGATAAGCTATCAATTCATAGTCTTCATTGTGAAATGGATGTATATAATGGACAGACGAATATCATCGTTGCTAAACTCATCGTTTTCATCCTGAAATTGGATTTAAACATGATGAACATATATCAAAGATCTACCTTTGTCAACTCTACATATCTCATCGTATTCATCACTCTCCTCTCATCATCAGAGCAAACCATCGTATCTCTTTTCATCGTTTCTTGCCCTTCATTGTATCCACACCAGCAAACCCAGGCCACGACATATCCGGAATTGATGGATTTGGGGTTTTCTCGTTGATAAAAAAGGTTGCAATAATCTGATGGAGATAAACAAACCGATTTAGGGTGTTGGTCGCGAGGACAAGCAGTGGCAGCAGTTATTAACAACAGGTTTAGGGTGTTGGCGGTGGTGGACGATATGAAAGAATATTACAAATATGGAAAGTTTCTTATGAAAGCAACTGATAAAATAGACTTCTAAATGAGATTAACTCCAAAATCTCACTTGAAAAAGATACAATAACTTGTGAAAATGATTTACTTAAAGATTTAATTATGGATTTGAAAAACCTAAAAGCTCTCTCATAAAAGAAAATGAAAAATTAAAAATGCACAAGTTTAAGGAGGATGTAGATGAAACAAAGTCAAGACTTGAGAAAAGTAGTTCAATGTTAAATGAAATGTTGAATGCTCAAAAACCATCAAATGATAAGTCCATATTAGGGTTTAATTTAAATGAAAATATTTCATCACTTGATCCTAACAAGAAAATTATTTTTGTTAAAGAAAAAAGAAAAATCACTCATAGTTGAACCACCATGGCCAACCGTGCCAACTGCAACTTCAACTGTGGGTAAAGTCACCAAGGTCCCTCGAGGCGAACGCGGTCGACCGTGAGGAAGACCAGTGTAGTCAAAATACCTAAAAACAATTTTTAGCCTAGTACATCCTATTATGTTAAAACACACACACATAACTCCATTCCTGTAGCAACACCTCAACAAATAAGCCAGATTTATGAACCTAGAAGGAATGGTATAGGTTACACAAAACCTACTAAGCCACGCACCACTCATTACAATTAATAAACCGGGATGACCAATAATAAATACAAATGGAATTACAACACCAGAACAAATAGAACTCATCATCATTCACACTACAATAATCATCTAAATCAAGGTAATGTTAATAATCTCATCAAAGTAGAATCTACCACTATGATCAAAGATGGGTTAATCATTACCTTCAAAATGGAATGAACTTTTATCCTAGGCAAGATAGGAACAATCATAGATTCTTTTACACATAACCTAGGACATATCACTATGGACCAAATTTCACTCCATATAGATGGAACAAAATTGGATCTTTTGATGCTAACAACCCCGGACCCATGAGATATTGGGTACCAAATTTATCAAATGTTTGAATTGTTATGAAGCTTCCAATGGACATCTACACTTTTATGAATGGATACTCGGCAGTAGATCTTCAAAGCACATGACAGGCAACAAAGACATATTCTCAACATATAAAGAATATAACGGAGTTCACGTGGTATTCGGAAGCAACTTAAAGGGAAAAATCATATTCTCTTGATCAAATAACTTTTAAAAATGTTGACCATGTTAATTGATATGCTAAAAGCGTACCATATTTTAAATTTATAAAAACCGTATTATTTATGTACGACTATGATACAAAATAGGCAAGTGAACCTAATCGTATTATAGTATAGAAAATAAGTACGGGTGTCGAACTCTCGGGGAACGAGTATGATTTGATAAAATTATAATGATTTAAATATTAAACGCAACTAAACTAAACTAAACTAGAAAGCAAATAAATCTAAACTAAGGACAAGAAAATAAATAAAGTAATTAAAGGGGGGATTATATGGTAAAAGTGATAACTTTCAACCAACTAAGCCACTACAAACCCTAGAAAATTACTTAAGCATGCAATGAAAGCAAGAAAACGGTTAACTCGGAGAATTAAATACATATATGAAGATGTTCCCCTCCCTAGATTCAATTCTACTCTTTTCATGGCAATTAATTCATGGCAAAATGAGCTAAAGACACTTTGAACATTCATGCATCGATTTCTAAATGAGTTAAAACCTTGGTCTAGTTCTAACCGTCTAATTACACCAATCAATAAACTTTATGGTCAAAAGTGCGATTAACACTAGGATTTGATCAATCACTATCTCTTTAATCATCTATTGGTCCTAGACAACCAAGATCAAAGCTTTATGAATTAAATGGTCTTTTAAAACACAAAACTCTGATTATAAACAACCAAAACAAATTATGAAGCATGGATGAACTAAGATTAAGTTAAACTTGAATTAAATATGAATTAAAGTATCAAAGCCATGAATTAAATCACCATTACATGAGTTTCATCTCCTCTAAGGAGGAAAACAGAAGATCTAGCCTCTCATATTCATAATAAAGGTCTGGAAATTTAGAACAAAGATGAACATGATGAGGAAAAACATAAAAACCGTAAAAGCCGAATGATCTTAGCCGAAATCTTCACTTTAATCTTCAAATATGAGCTCTAATCCTTCCAAGCACTTGCTCCAAGCCTTCTGGACGTTTAAGGGATGTTTTCTGGAGTTATGATGGTGAAAAAGTCAAATGAGAGTGATAAATCCCGAATGTAGCAAAAAAACCAATTTATAGAGCTGCCCAGGGGGTTTCGCGCCGCGACCAGGCACTTCGCACTGCGACGATGGCGGACTTCCCGACGCGACGCGTCGAAACCGGCAGATTTTTGACTTTTGGCGAATTTTTCATGTTTATCTTGTTTTTCCTCATCTTTATCTTCATAGATCCGAATTTTAAACCTGGAATTAATTATTAAACATATTAAACACACTTTAAACATATTTTCCATGACTTCTATTAAAAATAATTAAATATCGCATTAAAAATATATATAAAAACCACGATATCATTAACAATTTAAGTTTTAATCTCATAAGTGTTGGTCAATTGTGTGACAATGATTTAGATGTTACATTTTCTAAACATCAATGTGTGGTCACTAAAGGTGACAAGAATCTAATCAAAGGAAAAGGAAGAAGTGGATTATATACATGTAGACTAAATAATCATCCATCCATCCAAGTGTGTCTTACTAGTTTAAATGATAATTACACTTTGTGGCATAGAAGATTAGAACATGCTAATATGAGACTAATTCAAAAGATTAGTAATCAAGAACTTGTGAATGATTTACCAAAATAAAAATTTGACAAACATTTTTGGTGATGCATACGAAATAGGAAAACAATTTCATGCATCCCACAAATCTAAAATATGATTTCAACAAAGAGACTCTTGAATTATTGCACATAGACTTTTTTGGTCCATCACCAATTCAAAGTTATGGTAGGAACTTTTATACTCTACTTGTTGTAGATGACTACTCAAGATATACATGGATTCTTTTTCTATAAACCAAAAATGAAGCCTTTGAAAAATTTAAAATTTTAAGAAGTTAAGTTCAAAATCAACAAGTCATTCGATTCTATTTATCCGAACGCATGGTAGAGAATTTGATAATGATTTTCAATTTGGAATGTTTTATGACAAACATGGCATCACTCATAACTTCTCGGCTCTTAGAACTCCCCAATCAAATGGGGTAGTATAAATGAAAAACCGAACTTTACAAGAAATGAATCGTACTATGTTAAACGAACAATCGGTTCCTCAAAAATTTTGGTGTGATGCTGTTGCAACATCCACATACGTTCTTAATAGAGTTCTAATTAGATCATTAAAAAATAAAACCCCTTATGAGCTATATAAGGTAGAAAGCCAACACTTAGACATTTTAAAGTCTTTGGTAGCAAGTGTTTTATCACAAACAACAAAGAAAATTTAAACCAAAATGGGTCACATGTTTGTGAAGGTGTATTTTTAGGGTATTCATCTACCAACAAAGCTTATAGAGTTCTCAATAAAAACACTATGACTAATGAAGATCGTTAAATGTTACATTTGATGAAACTCCTTTAAATAAAACTCTTGTTGATGATGATCTCAATGACCAAGAAAATATTGAACTTCAATTAACCAAGTCAAATGAAAATGTTATCACAAATGAAGAAAATAATTTAACAACTCCCAAAAAGAAATCAAGTGATTCAATCTTAAACCCAAGATAAATAAGAGATCATCCAATAAATAAAGTTATTGGAAATATTGGTGAAAGAACTACTAGATCAAAAGTAAATCAACTTAATAACTAGACATACTTGTTATAATATGTGATTATGTGTGAAATATGTGTTTATCATAAATAATTCAATGTATTAAACAAACTTGATTGAAATAAAATAAAGTGCAAAAATTCAAAAAAGTGGGTTTGCTGATCGCGACCGCGGTTGACCGTGAAGGGTCGGGTTCAGCCAAAAAATTGTTAAAAATTCAAATTTTTAAAATTTTAAAATTATACTCCTTCCATTAATGCATATCTCGAAAATTCAATTATGAGATTCTTTTTTTTATCTTTTCAAAATCTCATTTTACTTTAACCCCATTAAAAGCATCAATTTATATTTACTTTTATCAACTCTCACCATTACTCCATATCTACACACTTCATTCTTTCTCTCAATTCAAACCAAAACAATTCAGATTTCCCACATTCACTCTCAAGAATATATAATTGATTAATAAATTTGTGTGGTAATAGCTTGAAAGCCGTTTATTTAAATTTAAAAGGATAAAATAGGTATTTTAAAAGATTTAACAATAAAGTTAATAGACAAATGACTTGTCGTGTTAAGCTTTAAAATTAAGGATCAAATTTGTAAGATTTCAAATAAAAGACTAAAAGTATAATTTTTAACTATTATCTTAAAGATATAATCATCTTTGTCATTAACTCTAGTTGCTTCATGTATTCATGCTGGTCGTTCTAAAGAAACTAAAAAGACCATTAAAATAATGATCAAAACTTGTTATTCCGATGCTTATATTTGAGCTGAAATCTTTCAATATAATATTAAAAAAAAAAACGTCTCACATGTTCTTTGTTGAATTGTCAGCTAGTAGCTTATACTAGTTTAGTCAAGTATATATCATAATAAAAGGTTTCATGCCGGCCAGTTGTATTAAAGAAAATGACAATTAGAATTAACAAAATACAATCATGTTTTAAGTGGCGTTGTTTAGTAGAGATCGGGAAACATATAGATTTGAAAGAAAAATCGGGGAAAAAAAAGTTTAATTGTGTTATAAATTGTTTTTTTTACAAGTTGATATATATAGAAATTACAATTAAATCAAGAATGTCTCTTTTGTGTGTATCACTCTTATGTTTATAAGAAAAACAAAATATATTACGTTTGACAAAACATAAGAAGATCTCAATATATATTTTTTTTTTGTAAGCAATTACCATACCTCAAATAAAAAATACAACACTGTTCCTGGGCTTTTGCAAGGTGCAAAAGCAATTGAACCAGAATCTACACAGCAAATTAGTATAGCACACAGTAAAACAAAACAAACAACAAAAATACTTTCACATTGACCTAAAAGGAAAACATCTCCTGCGATTTGAATCCAACTAAATTAGAAGCCCAGCTGCTGGCAAACATCCCAGTCCATGTAAAACGCAAAACATCAGCAGATTTGCAACTTGACCCAATTCTGCGAACAGCACCCTGTACTCAATACCCCATATCAGGACATAGAATCCAGTCCCTCCAAGATAGCTTTCGGTTTTTGTAGCGGGCTGTAATCCATCTGAAGCTTTGCATCTGACATTCCGTGAACAGGTCCATCGACTTTGTCTTTTGCAGATTGAAAACCAAGCGATTTCTGTCCTTCCATATCAAGTATAAACTCACCCAAACCGTAGCTTGCCACAACCGGTTATTGTCTTTAATGGCATCTTCAAGAAGCATCCCGTCTTCAAATCTCTTATGCCACCATCCGAATATGTTCCTCCAAAGATCTTTAATTCTGCAACAATTCCACACAGCATGTTTTGAATCCTCAATACAGCCCTTACATCGAGGGCATAGACTGGAATGCAAATCCATGCCTAGTTTATCAAGGTTTTTCCTAGCCGGTAATCTTTCTTGCGTTAGTCTCCACATAAATACATTGACTTTTCTCGGGACCAAATTACACCAAGTTGTTTCTTCAACTATTCTATGTCTCCTAAAGCAAAAAGGTTCTACAACTTCTTTCATTTTCTTAACACTAAACAAACCATCATTAAATAACCACCATCTCCTTTTGTCTTTCATTGTAACATCTATTCTTGCATTTCTAACCCATCCCACTAAGTCTTCCAATTCCCCCAACTCCCTTCCTCTTGGGTTTCTTCTCCAATTCCATCTCCACTCCCAAACCCCATCGACCCAAACCCCTCTATCTACCACTTTAACGTCTTTATTAACCTCCAAATCAAACAATCTTCTAAACCTATCTTTTAGTTTGACATTGCCTACCCACTTGTCATCCCAAAAGGAAATATCTACACCATTCCCCAATTCCCACCTCAAGGAACCCGAGACATTAAGTCCTTTTTTTTCTAATACATCTACTTTTTGAATATTTCCCCACACCGAATTGCATCTACTTCTATGCCTTTGACCATCTATAAGTCCCCCTCCCTCCCCATGAATGAGTTTAATAATTCTAACCCACAAACTACCCGGTACATTAAAAAACCTCCACCACCATTTGCTTACAAGACCCCAATTGGCACCTTGTAAGCTACCAATTTTAAGCCCCCCGTGTTGAAAGTTATCTATAGTTTGATCCCAATTGACCCAATGAATTGATTTGTTGTTACCCAACCCCACCCCATTTCCCCAAAAGAATTTTGAACGTATGCTCTCAATCTCACTCAACACTCTTTTCGGGGCTCTGAATACAGACATGAAATACAGAGGTAAGCTCCCAAGGATTGATTTTACCAATGTTAAGCGTCCACCAAATGAGACAGTCTTTGATCTCCAATTTGATAGCCGTGATCTCACTTTCTCCACGATGATTCCCCAACATTCAGCCCGATTCATATTTGCTCCTACAGGAAGCCCCAAATACTCAAAAGGAATCGAACCAACATCACAACCAATATTTTGGGCCCAACTCCGAACTTCTGCCATGTCTACCCCTACTCCCATCAATTTACTCTTCCTCATATTTATCTTTAGGCCCGATAGCATCTCTAAACACTTTAGCATCATCATAAGGTTTTTAATATTCATGATACTCCATTTCCCAAACACTATCACATCATCGGCGTATTGAAGATGAGTTAATGACAATTCATTTGCATGTCCAAGGGATACGCCTTCGAATTTCCTTTTTTCAACCACTTCTAACATCAAAATATTAAAGCTTTCGGCTACTAGTAAAAATAAAAACGGCGCGAGTGGATCCCCTTGTCTTAAGCCTTTTTCCATGTTGAACTCCTTTGTAGGAGACCCGTTTACTAGAACCGAGACTCTCGATGATTCTAAACACGCCCTAATCCAACTACACCACTTTAATCCGAAGCCCATCATTTTCATTGACTCGATCAAGAAATTCCAATTGACATTATCATAAGCCTTCTAGAAGTCGATCTTGAAGATCAGATTCCTTGATTTTTGTTTTTTTAGGAAATGAATCAGCTCATTAGCAATAAGAATACCATCCAAAATTAGTCTATCTTTCAAGAAAGCACTTTGAGTAGCACCGATCACTTCGCCAATCACCTTTTTTAATCTTTCCGCCAAGATCTTTGAAATTACCTTATAGTAGACACCAATCAAGCTAATCGGTCTGAAGTCGTTCACCTCCGTGGGACATGTAACTTTAGGGATTAAGGTGATAAATGATGCATTACATCCTTTATTGATTTTGCACGTGCTCCAGAACAACCTGATACTTCTGATGAAATCATCTTTCACCACACCCCACATCTTTTTTATGAATTTGAAGTTGAAACCATCAGGGCCTGGTGCCTTTGATCCGTTACACAACTTTACTGCTGCCCAAATTTCTTCTTCCCCGAATTGCTCCTCTAGACTTCTAGCACTTTCCACAGATAATTGTTTGTAAAACCTGCTCCTCAAAACTGGTCTGTTAAGACTTGGTTCTTCAAATTTCTTCTCGTAGAAAACTTTGATCTTTTCTTTTAAGTCCATCGGATCTTCAACCCAACTGCCGTCAATCATTAGACCCTGCAAATCATTTTTCCGAAACCTTTTTTTGATGGCGGCATGAAAAAACAACGAATTTTCATCTCCTTCAAGGTTCCATTTGACACGAGCTTTCTGCTTTAACATCTCTAATTTTCGGTCCTCCAATTCTATTAAAGATCTGTTCTCCTCCTGCCATAGGTCAAGTTCTGAGTCTTCAAGCTCCTGGTTCGCTGCTTTTTCTTCCAAGTTGTTGATTAACACCTTCTTTTCCGCTATTGCTTTATCCACACCGTTGAATCTGTTTGAGCTCCAGTTTTTCAATTTTGCCTTCACATTTTTGAGTTTTTCTATAAAAATCCTGTCCGGGGTGCTAGTATGAATCGGTTGACCCCATGCCTCTTTTATTACACCTTCAAAGTCTGCTTCATCCATCCACACATTGAAGAAACGGAAAGGTTTTGGACCAAAGTCAACTGTTCTATCTCTGAGCAGAATCGGGCTATGATCTGAGAGTTTTCTATCTAGTACTTTGATATGCCATGAATTCCCTATTGATAGTAAACTCTCTGATATTAAGAATCGATCCAGTCTACTAAACTATTTCCCATCATCGCTGATTCTAGTAAACTTTTTTCCTTTCATCGGGACATCCCACCAATTGCCATTCTTAATGAAATTATAAAAATCATTTGCTGCACTTTCGTTCAAAATAGTGTTTAGTCTTTCGTTCCTGCCTCGTACTTCATTAAAGTCTCCAAATACGATCCAGTTAATATCCATACTTCCACAAAAATTTTCAATTTTTCTCCACAGTTCATTTCTATCAGACACCAATCTTGGCTCATAAACTTTGATGCACCCTACTTTACCTTCTATACCTTTCCATTCCCCATAACCCCAACGAAACCTACGTCCTCCACCCGTCTTTCCATTTTAAAGCAATTTACATCCCAGATTAGTAATAACCCACCCGATTTACCATCCGATTTCCTGTACACAAAATCAAAATCATCATATGCCCACAAGTGTGCTACTGATCTTTCATCAAAAAATTCTAATTTAGTCTCTTGCAACCCAATTAAGTCTGGTTTCGCAGATTTACAAATTTCTTTAACCCAATTCTTCTTTTTATCAGACCCCAACCATCTAATATTTAAAGATACTAACTTCATTTTAAAAGACGAGAAAATACGAACACCGAAAAACTGGAATCAGACCCTAACCTTGTGTTGTCAAGGCCTCCCCTGTTCTTCGTTTTGATTCGCATCCATTGCTCCTTTCCCATTGCAATCCAATTTCTTAGCCAAACTCTTCAACCTCCTTTCTGCTTCCCGAGCTACTAATTTCGTTCGAGAGGGCTTTTTCTTTAGAGGAGGTCGGTCTTCTTTTCTTACCTGTGTTGTCCTTCTTCAAATGCTTTGTTCGTGCCATGTGTTTCAGAAGTTGCATGCTTAATCTTCCATTGCCTTTTCTTCTTGTAGATTGCCGGTCTCCTTTTCTCGAATCTCCTTCTACTGTATTACGCTTTGACTGAATTCCAATGCTATTCGCTGTATCTGAAGGTTCTTTACTCAGTTCCTGGGCCGTAATCTCCTGTTCAACATCATGTAAGTTTACTTGGCCTTGAGACTGGTGGGCTTGGTGTTTGTGAGGTTTGGTTGGAGGTGGGTGTGCTGTATTTTCCTCATTTACCAGGCCCATTTTGTCTTTATCCTGAATCTTTTGGGCTTGAGGGATTTGATACTGGGCTTGAGATGTGTGGGCTCCACCATGGCTCTCAAATTTTTCTTTAGATAATCCCTTTCTTTTTTCTTTTACCTATGGTAAAACTCCATTCACTCCTTCCATATCTGCTACCAATTTGACTGTATCCCACCTCTCATTGCACCAATTAGAATTATTCTCCACCTCATGATTGTCATTTTGAGTTCCAAAGTGACTTTCCATCTTTTCCTGTGCATAGGTCGTCGACTCTCCGTCTTCTTTCTTCTCCGGTTGTACTTCACCATGGATTCCGGTGACCCGCCTACGATCTCTCGCCGCCAATATCTCAAAAGTATCTTCCACCTCCTCCTCACTGCAAGAGTCCTCCTCCTCGTAATTACTTACCAAGTTTTCCATATCTTCATCCTCCGCATCTTGTGTCGGCGAGTCCTTATCTTCATCTTCCAACTCGTCAATCCCGTTTAATCTTCCCCATATTTCATCTGCCCCACCTTCTTCTTCTTCTGTGACTCTAACTCTGAAGAGCAGTCCACGTACCCTTATGTTTATTAACTCATCAATTTTTGATCGGATGGAGGTTTTAAACAAAACTTTTCCGGATATTAACGAGTTAGCATCTGTTAAAGAGCAATTCACGAATTTCAGTACTGCCCCCCATTGTTGAGCAATTTTTTTGAATTCATTTTCGTTCCAACTATGAAACGGGACACCCATTATGTTCAGCCATGTTAACCTCTCTGATGAGCAATAACCCGCTGACCACTTTCGTAATTCCTTGACCCAGTAATGTAATCCATGAGTTTTGTTGTTTATAACATTCTCCAGTACTTTAGTATTTTGGAACTTTATCAACACTCTACATCCTCCTAGATACATCACCTTGCTTTCTTTGATGCTTTCTACTTTGCAAGCATTCACCACTGCATTCAACTTTTCTACTTTTTCTATACTACCAACCATGCAACACTCTAAGAATTCCTCATTTGATTTCTTGGTTTTTCGACATAATTGCATCCTTGTACGTCTTCTTTTCTTCTCTAAATCTTTGTAGGTCTACTTTGTATCCGGAACGTCTTGTTTCAGTTTCACCTGTAGTCTCCTTCTCCTTCATCTCCCTAGTTAGAAAAGCTCTCATTTTGAAGCTCCCAATCCAGATTTTGTTAAGTTCTATCTCAATATATTATGAAGATTTGTATCAAACGATATGTGCTACTATTTGACCTCCACTACAAGACAACACCTCTTTTGTGTTGAAAAATCCGTGGGAAAAAGGTGTTTAATTCGGATTTTCCACGAAATCGACCGTGGATAAAAGCTTCGTGAGAAAACTATTTCCCTCGAATTTCCTAGGAATTTATCGGAATCCGTGGGAAATCTATTGAAAACTTGCTTACTGATCACTCAAATCCGTGTAAATCCGTTGAAAATTTTCCACATAATTTAATATGTGGGAAATCTGTTTCTGATGTATGATTTTCTTGTAGTGCTCCATGTGTGTGTTTACTCTTTATCCTTTTGATTTATGATTTTCTTTTGAAGCTATTTGTTATCCCCATGAGTCATAAACGAACCATTTATTAGTTGAACAATATGGCAAAAATGAGATAATACACAACTAAGCTGTAATGCAGAAATCCCAGAGTCTATTTAGAAGATATCATGTGCTGCTTGTAATGCAACCTAAGAGTTCCAATAGGAAAACTGTTAGTGAGAAGCAATGACAATTAACCTTTATTAACTCTAATTCATTGACATTGACTATGATGACACTTATAGCATCAATCTGCACATTGTTGTTAACTTTCAATCCACATACTCAATCTGACACTGAATTCTAAGGCCCCATTTGATTCGTTGAATGGAATTGACCGGAAGTGAATTCGTTCAAGAAATTGGAATTGGAAGGATTCCAATGGAATAAGTTCCTTCGTGTGTTTGGTTAGCGGAATTGAATGAAATTTCAAATTTCAAGTTTTGTTTGGTTTGCAAAGGAATTGGAATGGAATTAAAAAAAATGAAGAACCCTACGCCCTACCCTTTACCTACCCACCCCAACCCTACCCACCCCACCCCACACTACCCCCATCCCGCACCCCCACCCTCACCCCTACCCCACGCTACCCCCACCCCACATCCTCACCCCTATCCTACCTCACCCACCCTAGCCCTACACCCCTCCTACCTACCCACCTAACCCTACCCACACCCCACACTACCAATACCCTACCCCCTACCTACCTACACCACCCTACCCCACCCCTACCTATCCTACCATACCCTATACCCACCCTACCCCCTACCAACCCACCACACCCTACCCATCACCCATGTCGGGTTATGGACATTATGGCGGTAAGGGTGGTGGAATAGTAACGGACGACAATGGTGGTGGCGTGGCGGACATGATGGCGCTAGCGGTGGTAGGTGATGCTCGGCGGTGGCGGTGACGCTGGTAACGGCGGTGGTGGCGGCAATGGCGACAGCGACGACGTTCGTGATGGTGTTGACACTGTTAACGGCGGTAACGGCGGTGGTGATGGTGGCGGTTGCGGTTTGTGGTCGGCGGAGGTGGTAACGGTGGAGGCGGTTGATGGTGGTTGGCGGCGGTGGTGGTGGTGGCGGTTGGTGGTGGTTGGCGGCGGTGGTGATGGTGGTGGCGGTTGGTGGTGATCGGCGGCGGTGGTGGCGGTAGCGGTTGGTGGTGGTCGATGGCGGTGGTGGTGGTCAGCGGCGATGGTGACGTTGGTGGCGGTGGCGGTTGGTGGTGGTCGGCGTCGATGGTGACGGTGGTGGTCGGCGACCGTGGTGACGGTGGTGTCGTTGGCAGTTGGTGGTCGGCGGCGGCGGTGGTGACAGTGGTGCGGTGGCGGTAGCAGTTGGTGGTCGGCGGCGGCGGTGGTGACGGTGGTGCGGTGGCGGTAGCAGTTGGTGGTCGGCGGCGGCGGTAGTGACGGTGGTGGCGGTTGGTGGTGGTCAGCGATAGTAGTGAAGGTGGGGGTTAGTGGTGGTTGGCGGCCAATTCCGACTATTGGTTTAGTAAAGGAATTGATAAATCCATAAACTTAAGAATTGGGGAGATTTCAGAATTCCAATTCCTAGAATTTTTTGAACCAACTATGAGTAGGATATAGGAATTGCCAATTCCAATTCTAGCCAATTCCGACCAATTCCAGCGAACCAAACGGGACCTAATATTTACATTTATTATTAGAATGAAAGTCACCAACTTTGAGAGAACTGATTCAATCAAGTTGGAGTCTCTTATATTTAATAGCGTGGAGTGAATGACTTGGAGTATCGAATGGCAAGGAGAATGGCTTGGTGAATAGCGTGGAGAATCGCTTGACAACCAAACGGCTGGAAGGACAATGGTTTGAGGGACAGTGGCTTGAAGCAACATATTAATGGTTTGTAGGACAATGGCTTGAATCAACAAATATCTTGAAGAAATTACGTAACCTAGATGAACAGGGTGATTTCAATCATGCAAATCAATCTTGAATCTCCAGTAAACACAACCAAAATGAGTTTTTTCAATTGCAAACTCTAAAGTAACACCAAACTTAACAAACCCAACAATCAATTGAAATTAAACATCAAAAACCAATACTAAGTTAAGCCCTATCTTGATAGACGGCAGTAGGGTTTTGTCAAACTAGAACCCAACCCACAAAAAAACAAATCAAAACCTTACCTTTGATTCATTCTTTGGCTTTGATACCAATTGTAAAACCCAATTGTATCAAGTATCAATTAACGATTGAAGCAATTATCACAAAATGATATGAACTCTCGGTTTTAGGAATCAATCGATAAAGAGAGAACCAAGAACTTGAAACTAACGTGAATTCGAATTGCTTTATTAGATTAAGGTTGATTACAAAGTTTATATACCCAAAGGTATTTTTACTGAACTTGCCCTATACTTCTAGAAAGTACAGCTAGATGCAAAACTATTCTAAAATAGTATAATGGACACAACTAGGAACTAACAAAACTTAAAACAATGGTTGAGCATTCGAGTTGGTTAAAACTTTGGCAAATATACGAGCAGTCAAGCTTTCTAGTTAGCTTATTGCATTTTCTTTTTCCTTCTTTAATTTCCTTTCCTCTTATTTTCGAGTTGGTTAACACATGTAAATTGTAATGAAAAAGTTATCTAATTAAATTACTATTTTTTAAGGCTAATTAACATGTAACAAAAAAAAACATGGATCCCAAAATATTTTCTGCGAGACAAAAAATAATAATAATAATAACAAAAACCCAAACAAACAACAGTCCTACTGAACCAAAACAAACTAAGACGGTGTTTGTTTAAAAAATAGATCTATTTTACTCTAATGTGTGCGGGCGCACAACATTAGGAAAGTAGACCGTTTGTTTCATTTTAAAATAGACATTAAAAGATCTATTTTTGTCTGTTTCAAGCAGACATGGACTTACCTCTTTTTTAAAATAAACATTCAATACACAACCATAAACAAAAACCCACGCCTCTGCTTAAACCCTGTCGACAAGAAACCCTCGATCGAACACCTTCTTCCTCACCCTTGATCGACCACCTGCCATCGCCTCTTCATCGACGGCGAACTTCTTCGTTGACGGTGACGCCTTCTTCCTCGACAGACAGTGACCTTCATCGATCACCTTCACCGGCCATCGCCTTCTTCATCACCGACGACGACGCCTTCTTCCTCGACCAACAGCGACCTTCATCGATCACCTAAGGTTAGGGTTTCTGTTTTTTCATTCATCAATTCTTTCTTCCTCGATTGTGTTTCTGCCGACGGCGACCATCTTCATCTTCGCCATATTCACCCTCGATTCCTTATTCCTTCTTCTTTCTTCTATGTTTTCCGATTGTGATTCTGATTGCATCATTGCCTTGTTCCATTATGTTTTCCTATTGTGTTTCTGATTTGGAAGCAAGAACCTCATTTAGGTAAAGAACCCTAAAAATCAACAAAACAAACCGTCTATTTCTTTATCAAATAAGACTTCGGTCCATCTATTCTTTGCACACATGAAAATATACAACAATAAAAAACAAACACCACCAAAGATCCACATCCAACTAAACTAACATCTAAAAAAGAACCACTCAATTAAAGCTTAAAATTTTGATAGGTCATTTGACAAAAAAAATTATTTCATGTGATTAATTAGTTATTTTCTTAAAAAAAAGTTTAGATATTATTTTTAGTGTAGCTATTTATTTTTTTTTGAAAGGCACAAGATTTTTATAATCTTAAAATATTTAATCTTTACATAACCTTCTTCACTATAAAAAGAAGGAAGGAAAAGATAAACACAATATATTACTTTACATTCACAGCAAATACTACGCAACCCATGGATTACTATTGACTATAAACACATTAAATTACATTACATTCACAGCAAATACTACGCAACCCATGGATTACTCTTGAGTATTTACACAATTTTTTCACCGTCTTCGCTGGGTTTCTAAGCCAGTCCGCCCAAGAGCTTGTTTTCCATTTTTTATCCTCCCTTTGAACCATTGGAAAGTGCAAAGTTTGATAGTAGAAACCAGTTTAGAGTAAGTAACCAGCACCTCTTCAAGTTACTTCCCACACTTCAAATTGTGAAGTTGAAAGTATTTCGGATCCTTTTCTTGCCAAATCCCCAAAGTTATTATCACACACAAATTGCAAGTCCCACCATTTGTAAATACTCTTCTACATTATTGAAGTAGCATTACATTTGAACATGACATGTTTAACGTCCTCCTTTTCTAACTTACAAAAGAGGCAAGGAATCGAGGGAATGTCAATATCTTTCTCCACCAATTTTGAACGCACAAAAAGGCGCTCGAGATCTGTTCTTCACGCAAAAATGAGTACTTTTTGGGAAGGAACGGCGACCAAATTTTTTTTCGAGGGATGTCACTCGCATTTCTTTTTTTTTTCAGCTATCATTCTTCTGACTTGTGTGACTACATAATCGTCTTCATCCTTGAGCATCCACCTTCAGCTATCTTCCACCCAAATATGCAAAAAGCATGTCTTAAGGGTATCTAATAACTGTCGTATTTCTGACTTGCAGCTGCCTCCAAACCAGCCATTTACATTGAAGTTCCATTTCCAAGAATCACCCTCCCAAAAACCCGACTCCCCCACCAAAATATTTTTCTGCCATAGATTCTAAGGAATTGGGTTTTTAAAGGAGTATCACCAATCCAATTGTTCCACCAAAACCTTGTTTTCAAAACATTTTTAATTTTGATTTTTAGAAAGGATGGGATAGAAACACCAACATGATGGAGCTCTATACCCGCTTTAATTACCCCCCCTCTCCCCCACCACCCTACAACCCTTTAGGAATACCAATCGAGTTGATATCCAACCCTCCAGAAGATCCGTGTAAGCTTTTAATAATACGAACACAAAGAGAGTCATTTTCTTTATAAAAACGTACCCCACCACTTAGCTAACAAACATAAGTTAAAAGAATGAACATCTCCCACATTTAAACCCCCACTCCCAATCTAAAACCAGTTTGTCCCTTTTACCCAAGGTATTTTTTTGGTTATGAAGTCACCCCCTAAAAGTAATTTTTTCGAAAACATTTAAGAATTTGAAGGATACAACATGGAGCCCGGAAAATCGAGAAGAAATATAGGGGCAAACTGGATAACACCGATTTGATTAGAGTCAACCAACTGCCACTTGAAATAGCGGTTCTCTTCCGCTTTGATAGTTTTGCTTCGAACTTGCTAATTATTGGAGCCCTGTGTACTTTTTTCTACATACTAGCATTGATTGGCATTCCAAGGTAGGAGAACATCTCTTCACCGACTCTATATCCAATTCTATGTGTAAAGTTTTGCGTCTCCTCCCTATCTACCCAAATACCAAAGATTTTGTTTTTCTTCCAATTGATTTTGAGACCCGACGCTTCTTGCCAACATTTTAGTAAACAGTTAACGGACTTGAGATTTGTATGTTTCCATTTTCCAAAGGAATAATAAGATCGCCCTAAGCGAAAGGCCAAAAACCATAGTCAAGAATAAATATATTTTAACATTCACCATTGGTTCTTATAAATAAATAAATAAATATATATATATATATATATATATATATATATATATATATATATATATATATATATATATATATATATATATATATACATATATACCAACATTATACATTAAAAGTAATAAAAACTAAATAACAATACAACTAATATATTTCAATATAATAATATATATAAATATAATAGTAATGCGATTTCAAAAACAAAATAGTAACATTAATCTTTGAAAGATGGCAAAGCTTTAGAAATATAAAAAAAGACACACACCTATTATATTTATAAAAAAAGAAGTAAAAAAGCAGATAAGGATTAGGAAGACATTTAATAATATTTTAGCAACAGTAATATATATATATATATATATATATATATATATATATATATATATATATATATACGGTAAGTATTAAAAAAGACCCTTTTTAAACAAAGACCCCTAGGGCTCAATCTCAGTCACTCATCTAAAAGGATAATATGGGAGTTGCATAATTTCAATAGAAAACTCACGTCAATCTTCCAGCCATTCTCACATTCTATTTCTTTTATTTTTTTACCACTTCAATCTTTAAATGACAATAATTATTTCAATTTTTTGAATTTGAGCAAAAAAATTATAACAATCTACTCATTTTTTAATTCTCTTTCAAACGAGACCACTCTTCCTATATTTCTGGAAAAAAAATTCAAAAACGACGAAAATGATAAATTTGTCATTTTCATCATTTTCGTGTCCCTTATATATCACTTAAACAGCAGGTCCCGAAAATGACGAAAATTATCATTTTCGTCACCTGCTGTGCTGTTACGTGATATACAAGGGCACGAAAATGATGAAAATGAATAAATTTATCATTTTTGGCTACCCTTATATATCACGTAATAGTAACAGTAACAGCAGATGACGAAAATGATGAATTTTCGTCTTTTTCATCATTTTCGTGTCCCCTTATATATCCCTTAAACAGCAGGTCCCCAAAATGATGAAAAATGACGAAATTTATCATTTTCGTGCCCCTTATATATCACGTAACAGCAGGTGACGAAAATGATAAATTTCATAATTTTCATCATTTTTGTTTCCCCCCATCATATATCACTTAAACAACAGGTCTCGAAAATTATGAAAATGGCGAAATTTATCATTTTCGTGCCCCGTGTATATTATATAAAAGCAGGTGACGAAAATGATAAATTTCGTTATTTTCATCATTTTCGTGCCCCCTCCCCCCTTATATATCACTTAAACACGAGGTCCCGAAAATGATGATAATGACGAAATTTATCATTTACGGCTGCCCCTTCTATATAACGTAACAACAGGTGACGAAAATGATAAATTTCGTCATTTTAATCATTTTCGTGTCCCTTTATATATCATGTACAGCAGGTAACGAAAATGATGAAAATGACGAAATTTATCATTTTCGTCACCTGTTGTTACGTTATATAGAAGGGGCAGCCGTAAATGATAAATTTCGTCATTATCATCATTTTCGGGACCTCGTGTTTAAGTGATATATAAGGGGGGAGGGGGCACGAAAATGATGAAAATAACGAAATTTATCATTTTCGTCACCTGCTTTTATATAATATACACGGGGCACGAAAATGATAAATTTCGCCATTTTCATAATTTTCGAGACCTGTTGTTTAAGTGATATATGATGGGGGGAAACAAAAATGATGAAAATTATGAAATTTATCATTTTCGTCACCTGCTGTTACGTGACACTCATCCTCCAAGCACAGCCGCCGTAGACACTCATCCTCGTTAACCAGATCCGCTCAGGCCTCTCTACAAAAACTTCAAGCTCCATCAACGACCGCATCATCAACGATGACTTCAATACTCAGATCTGTGATCAAATGTTGTTGGTTACAACTTCCGGCGTACCACCACGTCGCCGATATCCTACGACATCTTCCCTCCGTTGCTGAATGCCTCAACCACCGTCACCAAAATATTGACATTTTAGACTTTTGTACCGGAAATGGTGAGGTTTGATTTTTGTATATTATTTAGATTAAAAAGATGATGGTTGAAATGTTCTTGAATGTTGGATGTAATGTTTTTATAGATTATTAACTGATTTATTGTGTAATTTGTTGAATAAAACCCATTTGATCTGATATTAGTTGTTGATGTTTGGTATTTGTTTCAGTCAGAAATATGGTTTTGTTTCAGATCTAAAATATGTTATTTGTTTCAGAACTGAAATGCTATTGTTTCAGATCTGAAATAAGGTATTTGTTTCAAATCTGAAATATGGTTTTGTTTCATATCTAAAATATGCTATTTGTTTCAGAACTGAAATGGTATTGTTTCAGAACTAAAATGGTAGTATTTTAGATATGAAAAGATCTAAAATATGGTATTTGTTTCAGATCTGAACTATGATATTTGTTTCTGAAATATGTTTTTTGTTTCAGATCTCAAATATGGTTTGTTTCAGATTTGAAATATGCTATTTGTTTCAGACCTGAAATGGTATTGTTTCAGAACTGAAATGGTATTATTTTATATATGAAAGGGTGGTATTTTAAATTTAATCATGTATTATGTTCAAAGCAACTTAGTTATGTTTTGATATTATATCTCACGTATGAATTTATATGTGAAAATTAAAAAAAATTCAGTTATAAAATTTATCAAATATGTCATCAAATTAAAGAGAAAAAAAGAAAAAAAATACAAAGAAACTATAAAACAAAATGAAGTTCTATTTATATAAAAAAAAACAAATGTAGTAAAGCAGTGGAAAGATGTATCGGCGCCTGCTAACAAAATTTTATTCAGTTCCCTATTTTACCTTTGTAATTAATTAACGCATGTATTATTTCTTGATCTAATCTCAGCTTTGAAATTTTAAATCAATATTCTAGATTTGGTCTCTCATTCTCAATTAATTTCCTATTCTCAAAATAACCTTCCCCTATATATATATATATATATATATATATATATAGAGAGAGAGAGAGAGAGAATTAAGATCATGTAAGAGGGATATATTGGTAAGAGGTGTAAGATGGATTGTAGTGAAGACACGTGGCATTTATAAGTCAAGGGTATTATAGGTAGTTCCTAAATATCTATCTCTCCTTTTGCTTAATTATCAGACCCACTATATATAACTATCTTTCACCTCCTCTTTAATATCACACACCAGGAATACCAAACCTGTTCCAAACCCCAACGCCTCCTACCTTTTTTCACGGCACCTTCACAGACCACCGATCAGCGCCACACAGTCACCAAATACCGCCGCCTCCTACCTTTTTTCACGGCAGCTTCCCAGACCACCGATCGCCGCCCACATAGTCACCAAATACCGCCGCCTCCAATCTTTTTTCACGGAAGCTTCCCATTCACCGATGTCTTGTGCGGGCGATTCAAAGTCGCAGGTCGTGTGTTCCATATCGCAAGTCATGTGTTCCATATCGCAGGTCATGGACATTCAACCGACGGGATTCAAACTCTGGCCAAAATGATTTCCATCATCATCGCCGTACAAATCCACCATCAAGATCTATTTTTTCCCGATTTGAATAAGCACGAGATAGGGTTTTCAAGTCGTCAGTCGAAGGTTACCGCTGAGGTTTGATTTTTTCAAATATCGATTTTAGTTCATCAAAAAATGAGATAGGGAAGAACATTGGAAGTCGGTTTCATCAAGATTTTTAGTTTATCAATTTCGTATTTTCATCAATTTAGACGTTTCATCAATTTTGATTCATCAGTTTTTTATATCTTTTTTGGTGTTCTGTTATTTTTTAGATTTTTGTAAAAAGTTTGTTTGTATGTGAATCAAAGTTCTGATGGTGATTAATGGATAATTTTTTTAGTTTTTTAGTTTCAGCAATTTAGTTCTAGTGTTTTTATGCATAATGAATTAAGGTTATGACCTGTGAGTTTATGTATGACCTGTGAGTTTTCATCAAGATTTTGGGTGAGTTTATGTATGATGAATTATAATAGAAAAAGGGACTAAATGAATAAATTAATCTTAACAAATAAGGGACTCAAGAAATTGATGAATTATAACAAAAAAAATACTAAATGAATTGATGAACTATTTAATAAAAAGGGACGAAGATGAATTTTAACAAAATTGAACGAAACTGTCGCATGACTCAATTTAAATTCTACCAATAATACCCTTATGGCCTCATTAATTATGACCTGGACATCATCAAATTTTGACCAAAATTAATATGGATCGGATAGAAATCAACGGTTGTGATTCCCTCTTACCCCTCTTACTTCTATTTCCCTCTTAGCATATCCCCACCCTATATATATATATATATATATATATATATATATATATATATATATATATATATATATATATATATATATATATATAGGGTAAGGTTATATAAAGAACCTCCTTTAAACATAGAACCTAAAGAACCCCCCTAGTGTTGACACGTAGCACATTGTTTAGGGGCAAAAAAGGAAAATTAAAAAAAAACTCAGCATCAGCGACCCAGAAATTTAAAAAACAAAAAACCTCCCACTTATTTTAAGTGATCATAAGTCGTTCGTTTTTAAGAATTTTAACAAAAAAATTATACCGTTAGATTCAGTTTTTTGTCCTCTTTCAAACAAGATCTGACTTGATATATTTAACAAAAAAATTAAGTCGTTCGTCCTCTTTTAACGATTTTGAAAGCATATGAAATGCAAATTTTGCATTTTGAGCTGTGTTCATACTAAATGCAAAATGCAAAAAATCGTCAAAATGCAAAATATAACATGCATCAAAATGCAAAATATAACATGCAGGTCATTCATATGCTTTCAAAATGTAAAATTATGAAATGCAAAATGCAAACCAAAAAATGATTCAATTAAAAAATGCAACCCAAAATGCAAAAAAAAAACATTCAAACCCAAAAATGCAAAATCTATAGAACATAAATACAAAATGCAAAAAACGAAAAACGCAAAATATAAACATGCAGATCATCTAGATGCTAATGGGCGAAAATGCTACAGCAGGGAATTCTTTTTCTAAGTAGTATCGAAGAGCAATGCACGGGTCAAGTAGTTGCATCGAGTGTGGCTGGATTTTGTGATATTTTTAAAGGGCAACAATGAGTGTAGTACCTGTGGGATCAAAAGTTATTGATGCTTTAATTGGTGGTAGTTTAGAGTAGCATGGACACATGGTGCTAATAGATATGTGTTTTTATCATTGTGTTGTACCTATTTCTGAAAGCAAACAAAGGACAAGTGTATGATCTGCATGATTTTTTGAAATAAAATTAGCAGTTTAAAAAAATAAAGTCATCTATATGCTTTCAAAATGCAAAAGTTATGAAAATGAAAATGGAAATCTAACATGATTCAAATGAAAAATGCAGCCCAAAATGTAAAATTACACGTTCAACCCAAAATGCAAAATCCATACAGAAACACTACATGTTGCCAAAATGCAAACAAAATTTCCGTGTTCAAAAAAAGTTTAAAAAAATATGGGAAGAGTGATCTTGTTTGAAAGAGGATTAAAAAACTAAAAGATTGGTATAATTTTTATGATTAAATTCACAAAACTTAAAAAGTTATGACAATTTAAAGTTTTTGAGGGTTTTTTTTTTTTAAATTCGTAGGTTGTTGGGGGAGAGATTTTCCATGTTTGCCCTTTTCTTCCTAAATTAAAACATAATAATTACAGTTTTGCCATCGTTAAATATCATTCATTGATTTTGATGATCTAATGGTCCAGAATGGTTCTTTAAGTTCTTTATTTAACACATGGTTCTTTATTGATCCATTATATATATATATATATATATATATATATATATATATATATATATATATATATATATATATATATATATATATAAAATTGAGTTCAAGTAAAAAAAAATTAAAGTACTTAATGTAAGGAGAAAGGAGATTGTGCCATGTGTCCTTTTAGTTAAAAGGGTAATTTAGGAAATATATATGTATATATCCTAAAATTCTGCTAACCTAATTCTCTCTCCCACATTTAATTAACCCCATCTTGCTTCCCCAGAATTTGAAACCACTGCCATCGCTTTTCTTAACCCTGCATTCATCGCTTCCCCATCTCGCTCCTCTATCGTCAATTTGACGTCGACGTTCGTCGGCAGTTCCTCTCGACGCCGCTGTTCCCTGCTGCTGCTCGCCATCTTCCATCCGTAACCCTAGATTCCTCTTTTATTTCCGCGGCCACCTTCCCTTACCCTCATAAAACCTTAATCGACCCAGCGCCGCCTTCATGAATCTTCCGCCGATTGTGTGCATCATTCGCCGCCCCTGTGAAGTCGCCACCTCTACACCACCACCGCCACCGGATGCATGAATGCCTTCGATTCCGCTCGCATATACGCAATTGCGATTCCGGATGCACATCGCTGCTCGCCGTCTCTTGTTCTTCGAATTTGTTTGATGATGTGCTTCAATTTCTATGCACAGAAAATATTACATATGCACATCGCCGGTGACAGCAAGGTGTGGGGGTTACGACCCACCGTACACAGACCACACAGACGACATCATCTATCCATCTTTTTGCTTCTTGCCGCCGCCTAGGGTTTCTTGTTGCTTCATCGCTACCGTTCACTTCTTGCCGCCGGCTAGGGTTTCGATTTGCTTCTTTAGCCGTGACCTCCATTGGTTTTTCAAAACCCTACTTATTTCATCAGTGATTTTTTTTCATTTTTTTTATTTCAGCAAATAATGATCTGTTTTTTTATCTGTAAATGTTTAGGCTTGTGTATCGATTTATTCTTGAATCTTCTGTTCAATTTGATGGATTTGTGCACCGACATAAGATGTGTTTTTTGTTGTTTTGTGCATCTGTGCTTGAATCTGGGTATGTATGTCTTATAAATCATAATTTAATTTACGGTGTGCATCAAACAGATCTGGTGAACAATAAGCAGATCAATACTTTGAAACAAAATGTAAATGCAGATGAAAATGGCTTCATGAAAACTAGGAGAGAGAATTTTTAAAATTGGTCAATAATACCCTTAATGGTTTTTTGTAATGATTAATAAAAAAAAGAAATAAGCCACTTTTTTAGGAATAGATTTGAAAAATCTAATGGCTAAGATTTCTCCTTACATTTTGTACCATAACTTTTTTTTACTAGATCTCCACCCTAACGATTTATATATATACTAGTTAAGTCAACCATAACGATTTATATTAATTTTATAAGTTGTATTCTAACAATACTCAATTATGATGTGTGTAATATGATATTGGTATCACTGTTCCAGATTCAGCCTAGAACGGAGACGGAATATTAAAAGCGTATGACATTATTTAGAATACCTACTCCTACCTAAAATCAACTTTGTACTTCTACTACCAGTTATCCAACCAAAAATTATTTTTTAAAATAAAACAATTTACTATTTTATAACATCTAACTTTTAAGACATATTTTATACTACATATAGTTTTGTCTTGAAGTTAAACCTATTATACTAATGGATTTATCATATTACATTATTATAACAAAAAAACTTGTTTATCTTATTCATAGAATAAATGAATTAGCAATTCAGATCTCACAAATTCAAAATTTCAACTTCTAAAGAGAAGGCTAGAGGTTGTATATTATTTATTTGGATCATTAACTATAAGGTTAAAGTTGTTGTATAAAGACCTGTCATCTTAATAAAGATGGTAATATGAAGTTTTTTTTATGTTCACATGTACTCATTAGTGTTTTAAAAGATATTTCTTATGCATAAAAAGATCGTAATAAAACGTTCTTATAAACATTCTATGTGTATATGGATGTATTTTATAAACAATAATATATTAATTGTATGTAATCTTACTTGTATATTTGATATAAAAAAACTTCAAATATCATCTCCTTTGATTAAAATATAATACCAGATAAGAAAAGGTTTCATTATAGCAAAATAACTTGAAATGTTAAAACAACTATTTACACACTGACACACACAACACTCATTCCCCCACACCATCTTCTCCTTCTTACAAGCAAGCTAACAAGCTACTGGTCAATAATACCCTTAATGGTTTTTTGTAATAATTAATAAAAAAAGAAAAAAGCCACTTTTTTAGGAATAGATTTGAAAAATCTAATAGCTAAGATTTCTCCTTACATTTTGTACCATAACTTTTTTTACTAGATCTCTACCCTAACGATTTATATATATACTAGTTAAATCACCCATAACGATTTATATTAATTTTATAAGTTGTATTCTAACAATACTCAAGTATGATGTGTGTAATATGATATTGGTATCACTGTTCCAGATTCAGCCTAGAACGGAGACGGAATATTAAAAGCTTATGACATTATTTAGAATACCTCTTCCTACCTAAAATCAACTTTGTACTTCTACCACCACTTATCCAACCAAAAATTATTTTTTAAAATAAAACAATTTACTATTTTATAACATCTAACTTTTAAGACATATTTTATACTACATATAGTTTTGTCTTGAAGTTAAACCTATTATACTAATGGATTTATCATATTACATTATTATAACAAAAAAATTTGTTTATCTTATTCATAGAAAAAATGAATTAGCAATTCAACATCAGATCTCACAAATTGAAAATTTCAACTTCTAAAGAGAAGGCTAGAGGTTGTATATTATTTATTTGGATCATTAACTATAAGGTTAAAGTTGTTGTATAAAGACCTATTATCTTAATAAAGATGGTAATATGAAGTTTTTTTTATGTTCACATGTACTCATTAATGTTTTAAAAGATATTTCTTATGCATAAAAAGATCGTAATAAAACGTTCTTATAAACATTCTATGTGTATATGGATGTATTTTATAAACAATAATATATTAATTATATGTAATCTTACTTGTATATTTGATATAAAAAAAACTTCAAATATCATCTCCTTTGATTAAAATATAATAACAGAGAAGAAAAGGTTTCATTATAGCAAAATAACTTGAAATGTTAAAACAACTATTTACACACTGACACACACAACACTCATTCCCCCACACCATCTTCTCCTTCTTACAAGCAAGCTAACAAGCTACAGGTCAATAATACCCTTAATGGTTTTTTGTAATAATTAATAAAAAAAGAAAAAAACCACTTTTTTAGGAATAGATTTGAAAAATCTAATGGCTAAGATTTCTCCACATTTTGTATCATAATTTTTTTTTACTAAATCTCTACCCTAACGATTTATATATATACTAGTAAAGTCACCCATAACAATTTATATTAATTTTATAAGTTGTATTCTAACAATACTCAAGTATGATGTGTGTAATATGATATTGGTATCACTGTTCCAGATTCAGCCTAGAACGGAGACGGAATATTAAAAGCGTATGACATTATTTAGAATAGCTCCTCCTACCTAAAATCAACTTTGTACTTCTACTACCACTTATCCAACCAAAAATTATTTTTTAAAATAAAACAATTTACTATTTTATAACATCTAACTTTTAAGACATATTTTATACTACATATAGTTTTGTCTTGAAGTTAAACCTATTATACTAATGGATTTATCATATTACATTATTATAACAAAAAAACTTGTTTATCTTATTCATAGAAAAAATGAATTAGCAATTCAGATCTCACAAATTCAAAATTTCAACTTCTAAAGAGAAGGCTAGAGGTTGTATATTATTTATTTGGATCATTAACTATAAGGTTAAAGTTGTTGTATAAAGACCTGTCATCTTAATAAAGATGGTAATATGAAGTTTTTTTTATGTTCACATGTACTCATTAATGTTTTAAAAGATATTTCTTATGCATAAAAAGATCGTAATAAAACGTTCTTATAAACATTCTATGTGTATATGGATGTATTTTATAAACAATAATATATTAATTATATGTAATCTTACTTGTATATTTGATATAAAAAAAAACTTCAAATATCATCTCGTTTGATTAAAATATAATACTAGAGAAGAAAATGTTTCATTATAGCAAAATAACTTGAAATGTTAAAACAACTATTTACACACTGACACACACGACACTCATTCCCCCACGCCATCTTCTCCTTCTTACAAGCAAGCTAACAAGCTACAGGTCTATCACAACAGGCTATTCATCTTTTTATATAAAAAATTATTTAACACAAGAAAAACTAAATCCAAGTTTATTTTATTTTTACCACTTTAAAAATAGAGTAAAAGATTCATAAAGCCGTCACCATCATATTTAAATATTAATGTATTTATAACTTACTTTAATCACTAAACAATCAAATTATGTAAATACAATTAACTTAAATGTGTTGTGAGAGAAAAATCACTTAAATTAAGTATTATTAGCTGCATAAATTTTTTACTTTTAAAAATATTAATATTATAAATGATCATATAAACAAAATAGTTGTTTAATTGTATATGAAAAATAAAATCATGTTTAATTCTATGTAGAGTCAAAGACAGAACAAGTAAACCTCATATGAGATATTGTTACTCTTATATATCAATCACGTTTTTCTAAATTAAGTTGAGTCTTATGTTTTATTATTCTAAAAACAAGTCACCTAGACTTTATATTATTAGTTTCTAAATTTTAAAAAATGTCTATTTGATAGTGCTTTATAATATATTAATACAATCTGAACACATAATTATCAATTTTAGTAAATGCTAGTATGTTGTTATACAAACACCAATACTTTGATCTATCATCTTACCACAACTAAAAAATATGAATATTTCGCAAGTATATAGAATGAAAACCAAGGCACTCTGTACTTAGTTCCATATTCAAACCTAAACCTAAACAAAGCCAAACACGTATACTTAGTTCCATATTCAAACCTAAACCCAAACACACACACATCGATGTAGGGCATAAGAGAAAGAAGAGAAAAGGGGAAGAACAAATACAAAAATTACTGGAAGTAGAGAGAAGAGGTAAAGTGGGCGGCGTAGCGTGTGGCGGTATCAGGCATCGTCGGAAAATTTTTGCCGGCCGGAGAGGGTAAACCGAGGGTTGTCGCCTGTTAAAGAGCTTAAGAACGCGGAGAAGTTATTAACCACAAACGACGGTTGTCTCAAAGGTCGTCGACGAACGGTGGAGTTGCAGTGAAGGCTGGCAATTCGTGACCGGCCGACACGAAATACGATCAAAACCCGACACGAAAAAAGTGATACGAACCCGAAATGGGTCAAAAGGTCGACACGAAAATAAATGGGTCGGGTTAGGGTCAACCTGACAACCTGAACGTGACCCGTATAAGGGTAAAACTAAAATTCTAAACTTTTCTTTAACACTAAAAATTAAAATTTCAAAAAGGAGATTGAAAATTCAAATTAGGAGTGACATCTTAGGCAATAAAATCCGATAAACAAAAATACAAAACATTTAAAAGCTAAAAACTTAAATAAACAATAAAAAATTCAAACCTAAACAAAATTACATCATTTTATTATTTTGACTATATTGTTTTGGACTTTTGATACTTTGACGATTGTTAACTTTGTAAGATATAAACCTAAACATTTTTATAGTAATGATGATTTAAATCAAGACCCTTTGTAACCCAACCACCCGACATTCCTTCCAAAAATACAACGGTTATGAAGAAAAAGACTTGCTTTTTGAAATTAGATAATTTTCTTTAGGTTATTTTAGTTCATGGTTTGTTCACTAGCTAGTACTTTTGTATTAAAGCTATTAAATTGTATTAATATTCGATATTTTAATCATTAGTTAGTAGAGAAAATTTGAAATAGACTAGAAAGTCGAAAATTTTATGACGAAAACCGTACTCGAAAACGAAAATAAATAGGTCGACACGAAACACGACCCGCACCCGGCACAAAAAAAATGACACAACCCAAACCTGACACGAAAATAAATAGGTCGGAATTGGGTCAACACTAAACTAACCCAAACTCGAACGATACCAACCTAATAACACGAACCACAACCAAATTACCAGCCTTAGATAAAATACGTATCAGATATATTCGTACTAGTATGTGTAACATATATGAATACTGATAGGTTCATTTTATTAACTTCTTTTAATAGTTTTTTTGACATTTTAGTTGTTTTGCATTTGTATCATATTGCATTGTCTTTCTTTTATTTTCTTTGGCCTATTTCGGGTACTTTCTAGTCTTCGTGTTTAATTTCAGATTTTTAGAAGACATGGCGAAGCGGATGCTAATCGGGTATCAGTTGGGAGGATTTGGACTTTAAAGCATGTGGGCTTACTTATTTGGATCAAGAAGGGATGGAAAACTGCAAGCTTGGGCTCAAGGGAATGACATTTGGGCTTAAAATATGGGCTTTATAAAAATGCTGCCAGATTCGTTGACGCGGCAGCGTGAGGATCTGCGCGGCCCGCGTTAACCCTCGAGGGCCAATTTCATCATTTTGCTTTGGGGCTTCCATTTTTAAGGGGATTAGGGCAAATATTCTGCAGTTTTTTGACAGAAAAGAGGGGGCTACGACTTGGAGCTTGGAGGAGGCCATTTTTGAAGGGTTTTGGAGCATTCTTGAGATTTCTCTCGTACAAATCATTTGTTAACATGTTTGGTACAATTAAACACTTCTATTTTGCTTTAGTTATGTGTAACTAAGCTCCATTTTAGTTGACATTGGTGATTCCTTGAACATTTAGTTAGGGTTTTGAAAGTTTTATGAACTTGTTCTTGAAATTTATGAATATGCTTCCTAGTTTAATTCTTACTTCATTCTTATGTTTATATATCATGATTGCAAGTATTTGAGTGATTTATGTTAATTGTTTTCTTGATTACGTAATAGATCTTCAAAACAACAAGTAATAAGTGGTTTCATGAATGTTTATGCATCTCTCAAACCATGAAAATGTATTCTCCAAAATTGTAGTGTAAGGTTTTGACTCCTCTTGGATTTGGTGATTCTTATATTGTAATGCTTGTCAACTTTTGTGAATTAGATGCTTGTTTGGTTCATGACTTTGACTAAGAAGGTGTGTTAGGAGCTTCTTCAACCTCTATATTAATTAAGAAGAGTCTAGGTGATTTAAGTTTTTAAGTTGCTATAGCCAAATTAAATTAAAGTTCAAGTATTGCACCATATTCCTTGATGATAAACCTAACTAGTTGTTCATGTGATGAATCCAATGTTGACCAATTCACATCTCATTGATTTAAACCATCTTGCTTAATTGCAACTTTTATTTGTCATATTTAGTTTAATTAAACAAATCTCAAACCCCCCTTATTTTATTTTATTGTTGTTACTAAAATTATCTAAACTTTTGGATTGCATAGAAACTTAAATTGAGCCAGTCTCCGTGGATTCAATCCCTTTACCACTTTACACTATTATATGTATTAGAATATTGGGTCATTTGTTTGTTGGCCTCGACAACCACCAAATACTTAGTACAGCATTTGATACATTCTTAGGTGGTTGTAATGCAAGTAGGCATGGATTTCTCCTCGTGTTTCTCCAATAAAATATTTTAATTTAATTGAGTTTTTCAAGGAGCATCAAAGGATATATAATTATACAGTATATACACTAGTTTATAAATATACAGAAATGAAATTGAATGGGAGCCCCTGCTGATATACAGAAATTTAATTAAGTTTTTCATGAATGTTTATGCATCTCTTAAACCATGGAAATATATTCTCCAACTTGTTAGTGTAAGGTTTTGACTCCTCTTGGATTTGGTGATTCTTAGATTGTAATGCTAGTCAACTTTTGTGAATTAGATGTTTGTGTGGTTCATGACTTTGACTAAGAAGGTGTGTTAGGAGCTTCTTCAACCTCCATATTAATTAAGAAGAGTCTAGGTGATTTAAGCTTTTAAGTTGCTATAACCAAATTAAATTAAAATTCAAGTATTGCACCATATTCCTTGATGATAAACCTAGCTAGTTGTTCATGTGATGAATCCAATGTTGACCAATTCACATCTCATTGATTTAAACCATCTTGCTTAATTGCAACTTTTATTTATTTCTCATATTTAGTTTAATTAAACAAATCTCAAATCCCCCTTATTTTATTTTATTGTTGTTACTAAAATTATCTAAACTTTTGGATTGCATAGAAATTTAAATTGAGTCAGTCTCCGTGGATTCGATCCCTTTACCACTTTACACTATTATATGTATTAGAATATTGGGTAATTTGTTTGTTGGTCTCGACAACTACCAGATACTTAGTACATTATTTGTTACATTCTTAGGTGGTTGTAATGCAAGTAGGCATGGATTTCTCCTCGTGTTTCTCCAATAAAATATTTTAATTTAATTGAGTTTTTCAAGGAGCAACAAAGGATATATATTTATACAGTATACACACTAGTTCATAAATATACAGAAATGAAATTGAATGGGAGCCACTGCTGATAGTTTACTATTCTAGGCTTAGATTTTCCCCCCTAAAAATTCCATAGATACAATGGATTTAAGGCACTTGGATAAAATTCTTTTTAGTGGGAACTCTTTATGTGAGTCGATGCAAATGGATCCTGCACTTGCTGATAAACTTAAAGAGATGTATATCTTCATACGACTTACGAGATAGCTTTAAAGTTTTCCCGCTGATAGTGGCAGCTGTTAAAGGGTATGAGCGGTTGGTGTGGGGTTTTATAAAGATCTTCACACCGGCCAAACTTTGGATCTCCAAAAGTTCCTCGGCTATACTGACCCTGAAAATGGTCAAACTGCGCGCGTTGCATTACGCAGCTGTGTATGGTCGCTTTGAAGCGGTTAAGATGTTGTTGGAATATGTTTCTGAGGAGCATCTCACATCGTACAGAGATGTTGACGGCCTTACTCCACTATCCTTGTTAAAGGATGATTTTAGATATGATAGTTTCATACTTGAGACCTTGAAGGCAGCAGCTGGAAAGGTGGATCCATTTCTCTCTCAACACCAAGGTATGTAATGTCACAAATTACAATATTAATTTATTGATTGATTTATAATTAAGTAAATTAGTTAATCTGTTGAAGTTAAAAAGTGAAGTCTGAGTAAATACTCCACCCTTTGCTTTGTGGGAAATGATTTGCATGTACATAACCCTATCTTAATCTTATTATTGATTATTCTCATTTTAGTTAAAACAAATGCTGTTTATTATATACAAGGAGGTGATATATCCTCTTATTATTTCCTAATAATTAATTATATTACAAGATCAATACAAGTATTATAATTAATTAATAGAAAAAATTGAAAAAAGGAATTAATCAAATTCACATATTATAATTTTATGATATATAAAATAATAAAACTGAAAAAAATAGTAACATGAAATATCAATTTTCTATATACAAACCATCCCCTCTTGCTAATCCACACCTATTGTCAACAGGTCATTTTTCTACCTCTCACAGAGTCAGACTCACAGTCTCACACCTACCAATCTATACTTTAATGCAATAGGTCATCTCAGTTTAATAGTTCAACGAGTGTTACAAACCCGTACTATGATGCGGGGTATGTTACTATTAGAGTTTAGTTCCTCAAATAATTTAATATTAGAGTTTAGTTTCTCAAATAATTTAATTTTAGAGGTTTTGCTATTTTATGTTTTCAATTATATTTCAATTATTAAATTCTCAAAACTTACACTTTAACATATCTAATTCAAAAAGTTGATATATACAATACAAAATATAAGAAACTAAATATATAATATATTTCAAAATTTATTTTGCGTTTTACAAAACTACATAATAATATAAATAAGAAAGAAAAAAAGATAAAAGACGGAAATAAAATTTTGAAAACAAATTAAAGGAGAACACGTAAAAGTGAAAAACAAAAAAATCAAAGGTATTGAGGAAATGCAAAATAAATATAAAAATGAAAGCACATAAAAATAAAATAAACATAATTTATATATATTTTAAAAGGTAAAAAGAGAAAGGGGATAAAAATTGAGAAATGAATAAAAAAGAAAAGAAAGAAGGAGGGTGATGAGTGATGCACTTGTTACACGTAAGAAAAGGAAAAATGTGTAGGGGCGGAAACGTAAATAAAATAAAAGAAAAATAGTTGAGAGAATGAATTCATGGATCGAACCTATGGTATGGGCTTAAAAATTTGGCGTCTTACCATTCTGCCAAAAGCAATTATGGTTTTAGCTTTTGCACATCAAATATATATAATTCCAGTAATGTTACTGTTCATTCATGGTAAATGTTATATATATATATATATATATAATGTCGTCTTCTTCATAGGCAATAATACACGTTCATTTTGAGGGATAAAATACTAATGTAAATGATGGAAAACACTCCACCCTATGCATAAAGTCAACAGATGATATATAAACATCCACCATATCCGGCCCTTTCTTGTCTTCACATTACAGGAACGAATTCTTACATCAAACTTATCTGCACACAATACAAACATCTATTTTGTCATCTTTTGAATTTACGATTTTGAATATGGAGAACATGTCGTAAAATCTCTATAGTTGGAATCTGACATTGACCATAGAATTAAGATCTCGACCCGATCTAATATTGCTAGCTTCACGCGAATTAATGAACTAACAAATTACTATAACTGGCTGCCACGACTTGTAAGAGCATGTAGGTTTCATATATTGATTTCAAGAGTTCTAACATATGTTAACCTAATCTCATAATGTATCTCTGTGAAATATTTTGCATTATATTGCTATAATCTTTGATATTTGAATATATCTTAGTCATTTAATTAGAATTTAAACTAAATTGTATTACATATGATTATCTTTCACAGAGCTGATTTTGTAAAATGAGTAATGATTTAGCTTAATATTCAATGTTCACACCTTATTTACTTTTATTGCAATCAAGATACCATCCATAATATGTCTTCCTAGTTTGATTTTTACCCACGACTTCATGAATCACTTTGGCTAGCCTAAGATGTAGAGTTAAGCTCAACATTTTAGTAAATAAGAAAACAATATATATGTATTATGTATTGTATCACACACACACATGACCATCCCCAACCGTGCCGGTAGGGTAACCACAAGCGATAACCACCCAAATAACTGCCAAATCTTGGCCTATAAATATATACACAAATCATGTAATCCGTGTGTGTGATTTCAATAAAAACCAGAACTTTGGTACAATATTGTTGTTCTTGATCCTATATTTGGTATCAGAGCTTTGGTTCTGCCAAAGTTTACAACATTTACCAAAGAAAACAAGAAACCCACACAACAAATCAAAACACTTGTTTTAAATCAGAAAGAACCACCGTCGATAATCACTTGTGGTTCATTTGAAAATGAAACAAGGATCACTACAACACAGCACCCTCTTTTGTGTCAGACGAATCAGTGGAAAATTTGTGGGAAAGTGATGTTTCTCTCGGATTTCCCACAAAATCGACCGTGGCTAAAAACTTCGTTGGAAAACTATTTCCCTCGGATTTCCCATGATTTTTCCACGGAATACGTGGAAAATCCGTTGAAAATTGGCTTTCTAACTCAAATCCATGGAAAATCCGTTGAAAATTTCCCACGGAATTTGGTCCGTCGGAAATCCGTTTCTGATGCCTGATTTCCTTGTGTGGATACTCAGGGCGGCCGATCACTAAGAGATCTACCACCGTCTCAAACCCACCGTAAGAAAAGGTACTTACCTTTGAACGGTACCGTAGCAATCAACCGGAGAAACAAAAGCGTTCGAAGGCATCGAATAGCCAAGACACAAACACCGTCAAGCACTGTGTCAAGATCGAAAGGAAGAAATCCATCATTGTCGATCGATCGAATAAAGAAACCAGACAAGTTTCACGATCAGTAAAGGAACCGCCGTCAAAACCATCGAGGATTACTCGGATGTATAGTAGCAGCATAATGAAAAGGAGATGGTATACATACCCTAGTTTGTTTCTTTTAAAACCCAACCCTTCAACTTAAAAAAACTTTTATTCCTTAAAATCAACCTTTAAAAAACACAGATATTTACAAATATATGATACAAAAGTATAGATAAAATATTTAGTTAAGTTTTTCTTTAAAAAATATGAAAGGGTAATAATTTCTTTTAATAAAAAGGAAAATCAAAATGGGTGAAGATGATTTGGAAAATGGAGAAAGTTTCAAAATTAAGGAAACTTGTTTAACAACCCATTTTAAGGCCCAATGTTGAAATCAACAAACTACACCACTTGGGTAATACGAATGCTAATAATTTTGGAGGCAAATGAACTCTGTGAAATGATTGAACTATCGACAACACAAATTGATACTAAAAGGGATTGCGTACATTTATCAATCACTTGCGGATGATCAATTGCTTCTTATCTCAAAATACGAAACCGCAAAGACAGTTTGAGTTGCTTTGAGAACAAGACATGTTGGTGTGAATAGTGTTCAACAGCAAGATTGCAGACATTCAAGACGGAAATGTCAGATGTTGCAGATGAAAGAAAATGAATCAATCTATTCATTTACTAAGAAGTTGACGAGTATTATAACCAAAGCAACAATCTTGGCATTAACATATGAAGATTACTCTTGAGTGAAAATTATTAAATGTCGTACGAGACAGATTCCTTCAAATTGTTGCATTCATGAACAATACTTGGATTTAAACGTCATGTCTTTAGATGAAACAATAGGAATACTAAATATATTTGAAGAAAGACTCAAGTACAAAAAAGAAAGATCTGTGGATATTCAAGAAGTTTTATGTTCACACAGCATGAGGATTGAGGCCTAAATTTTAGAGGACGTGGTTGTGGTAGATTCAACCAATCACGAGGCCGAGGGAACAACAGATTCAAATATGATAGAGAGAATTGGGACCCCTCACAGAATAATTTCAAGAAAGAAACTAACAAAAATCCTAGGAAATATATTCCTGATAAAAGCAAAGCGCTGTGTTATAAATGTAAGAAGATTGGACATTTCGCAAGCAAGTGTCCACTAAATCATCACATAAAGTAATCCAATCTTGTAGGATTAGATTTGGAACTGACTCTGCTTATGGAACAATTAAGGAAAATCAGAGGACTTCACCATAGAAGAAATTTGATCCAGTTAAGACATCAGAAAATGATAAAAGCCTATGCTACTTAGACAATATTGCAAGTAATCACATGACTGGATTCAAAGACCTCTTCGAAGAAATTGATGAAAACATTACTTGAAACGTACGATTCAGTGATGGATCATACGTGAAGATCAAAGGAAAGGTTCACTTCTCTTGGAATGCAAAATTAAGAGCAACTGGTTATCTAGCATGTATATTATATATATATATATATATATATATATATATATATATATATATATATATATATATATATTATATATATATATATATATTATATATATATATATATAGGAATAATATACTAAGTCTAGGACAGTTAACCGAAAGTGGTTGCAACGAAGACTTGTTACTACTATATGATTCCAGTAACAATATCTTGATTAGAGTCAAAAGATTGAATAATCGTCTCTACAAGGCAAATTTGAGAATTGGTAAGCCTATCTTCTGAATGCAAATTTACATGACAAAGCATGGTAATGGTAAGCAAGATTGGCCATTTAAACTTTGGCTCAATAAAGGATATGTGTTTACCACCTATTAAATATACGGCAAGCGTTTGTGATATATGCTTAGTGGGAAAGCATAATAGAGCACCTTTTCAACGGCAAGCAAAATCTAGATCGGAGGTACCATTCGATCTAGTTTTTGAGACTTATGTGGTCCAATATCACCACCTACACTAACAAGATACAAATTTCTCTTACTATATGACTACTGAAGATATATGTGAGAATATTTTCCGGATTCAAAAGATTAAGCTTTTGGAATCTTCAAGGAGTTCAAAAAAAAAACATTGAGGGAGAATTCACATCATGTGAATTTCATCAATACTGCAAAGATAATGACATTGCAAGAGAGTTAAGTGCATCGTATTCTTCTTAACAAATGGAGTTGTTGAATGAAAGAATAGAACAGTTCTATCACCAACAAGATATATGAAGAAAGCAATGAATCTCAAACATATTTTTGGGCAGAGACAGTTAGATACGCCATACTTATACTAAACTGCACCCCAAGAAAATCACAGGAAGGTATCACCCCGTATGAAGCATTGAAGGGTAGAAAACCAAATTTACATCATTTAAGAATATTTGGTTGCATCACATATGGAAAGGTACCTTCACAACACTTGACATAATTAGATGATAGAAGTATACTTTTACTATATTTAGGCAGTGAGCCAGGATCAAAACCATATTGTCTATTTGATCCAATAAAGAAAAGAATTTTCATCAGTCGGGATGTAAAATTCAAGGAAGATGAAATATGCAATTGGCAAGAAGATACTACAGAAGATAGACCAAAATGGACGGAATTTATTATTGGATATAATGAAAAAAATGATACCTCAAACGGACGAACTAAGGATGGTCTAGAAGAGGAAGTACCAACTCCAAATTCCCAGATATCTACTCATAGTCCACAACAATCTCCTATCCATTTAGAATCAGATGTAGAAGCACTTTCAATAACAAATTCACGAATTGATCATACACTAGAAAGGGGATACAGAACAATAAGTGATTTATATGATGATATGGAGGAACCAAGAAATTACAAAGAAGCGACAAAAGATAATAAATGAATTGAAGCTATGTAGGCCGAAATTGACTCCATCAACAAGAATAATACTTGGAAGTTAACGACGTTACCGAAGGATCACAAGGAAATTAGTCTAAAGTGAATATTAAAAATCAAAAAAGATGCAAGTAGAAGAATATCAAACCACAAGCATGTCTGGTAGCCAAAGGTTACATTCAAGCACACGGGATAGACTTTGATGAAGTATTTCCAGTAGCACGAATCAAGATAGTACGCTTAATATTGTACTAGCATCATATATAACAAATGACAGGTACACAATTGAGAATTAAAGGAAGAAGTTTATGTCCCACAACCAGAAGATTTCATAAAGAAGGGAAATGATGATAAGGTCTACAAACTTATAAAGGCCTTATATGGATTAAAAGAAGCATCGTGCATGGTACACCAAACTTGACAGCACTTTGAAGAGGCTTCATGAAATGTGCATTGAAGAAGTAGTTTATACAAATACAAAGACATCATCAACACTATAGTCACGGGTACACCAAAAGAAGAAATAAGCATCTTCAAAGATCACATGAAAAAGAAATTTGAGATGAGCGATCTAGGACTTCTCCCCTACTATCTTGGAATTGAAGTTACTCAAAGTGAAGAAGAAATCTCAATTAAACAAACTAGATATGCAAACAAAATACCTAGAGACACAGGGATGCTAGATTTCAATGATGCCAAAATACCTATGGAACCCGGAATGAAATTAACAAAAGTAGCAGAAGGAAGAACGAAGATATGTAGACAATATCAAAGTCTAATTGGATGTCTATGGTACTTGTTATATATTACTCAGTTGGATTACTTAGTCGTTTTATGCATGAACCACATGAACAACATATGAAGGTAATCAGACAAATACTATGATATATCATAGATATGGAAGACTATGGGATAACATACAAGCATGAAGGAGGCAACTAGATACAAGGTTACAGAGACAACAGTTGCGGAGTTAACACTAAGCAGGAAAAGGCACTAAAGTGATTATTTTCTACTTTCAAAACTCTCCATCAGCTGGAGCACGCAAAAGCAAAGAACAGTCGCACTATCTTCATGTGAATTATGGTAGCAACAACAGCACACAAGCACTATGGCTAAAATGATTACTCAGCAAAATTACTAACTCCTAGAACATAAGGTCACGATCTACGTGAAAAAAAAAGTCAACAATTGCACTAATGAAAAATCCAATATTTCATGGTTGAAGCAAATACACACATGCAAAGTATCACTTCATTTGAGAATGTGTTGAAAAAAACGACATAGTAGTCGAACACATCAGTGGAGAACAACAACGGGCACACAACCTAACAAAGCCACTACGAAGAATAAAATTTGTCATCACGAGACAACTACATGGTGTTAAAGATCTACTACATAATGATCGAAATTGGGGGAATGTAGAGTTAATTTCGACATTTTCTTAAATAAGAAAACAATATTATATGTATTATGTATTATAACACACACACGTACACACAACCATCCCCAACCGCCGGCACGGAAGCTGCCGCCGCCGTTTGTAAATGCCAACGTGTAACCACCGGCGATAACCATCCAATAACCCCCAAATCTTGTTTTTTCAATAATAATAAGAACTTTGGTATCATATTGTTGTCTTTGATCCTACATAAGAGCAAGCATTAACAAAACTTTAATAAACACCCTGACTTACAGGGCGATAGTTGTTTATAACAAATGGGTCTTTATTTATTGAAATCAAAACAATTAATGAAGAATTGCAGCCTTTTGATAGGCGGCCCAACTGTTCGAATTTTTGAGCTGCATTATATTGAGAAAATCATCTTTTAGAAAATCACAATAGTTTTTTGTAAAAAGAGAAGTGAAATTATTAGTACCAGGACATTTATCGTCTCCACAATTCCACTTTGAGTTCATCTATGAAAAAGGATTTTCCAAAGAGTTAGGTTCACGCCTTTCTGATTTTTAGCAAAGTGAGAACAAATTGATTCTTTAAAAACCTCTGGATTTTCGGTTCACAGTCCTTTGACTCGAAAACCCCTTAATTCCTTTCTTTCTCCACTTTTTTATTGACACACGCTTGGAAAGTTTCTAGATTTTCATCGTTTCGGAAAACCATTTAATTCTGACCTTTTGCTTAAGATCGTTTCTTTCCTCTTGTTCTATCATGAAAAATTTCAGACATCCACTCCTCTCTTTTGTTCACATCCCACTTCAATATCACCTGATTTCTAAATCCACATCCTATTACACCAGCTTTTCTTTCAACAGCTTCTTCTTTTCCAATATTTTTGACATGTGATTCCTGCTTCAAGATTTAATTTGATTTCACCATTTTTAGTTTGTTTTTTAGTTTCAGATCGACAGGACCAGGACTCCAGGAGGGATTTTGATTTTGAGAATATCTCTAAACCTACTATTTTATCTATCACTGGACTTGAACCCCTTAAACTGTATGCAACTATTAGTAGTTATTCATTTAATTCAGATTTTGAATTTGTAATGTTATCCATTTCTAGGGGTGTTCACTCATTGGATAAAACCGAATTACCGAACCGAAAATATTGGATCGGACTATTTGGTTCGGATATTTCGGATTTTTGGATCGGATTGGATCAAAACCGAATAGTTTCTATGGATTCCGGTTTGGTTCTGGTTACTATAATTTAAACCGAACAAACCGAATATATATATATATATATATATATATATATATATATATATATATATATATATATCACTAGTGTAACAAAGTGATCCATACGTTTCATGTCTATATTTATTAACAACTTATTATTTTTAATTATATATTTACAAAGCCACTACTCCCACTAGTTATTGTAATTTGGACAACTATATTAAAATTTTAATAATATATGTATCGAATCTAGTTTTAAAATATCTCGACTCTTTAAACATGTATTTGTATTATAATGAAAACCGAATTTTAAAAACCGATCCAACCGAATTGTAATTTGGATGGTTTGGTTCGGATCTTAAATTGTTTGGATGGATCGGATCACACTTTTCAAAACCGAAATCCAATTGAATTTACTCAATCGGATCGGATCAAACCGATCCATCCGAACGTACACCCCTATCCATTTCTTCATTAATTGTGTCTAAATAGTAGATATAGTGCTCTAGCTCTGAATTTCTAAGTTTGTTTTAGTTTACTTCAATATGAAACTTAATTCTCACATACTTTCTTATAATAAATTCAGCAGGTGCCATGGCTTCAAACACGCACGAAATTCAAGAATTGACGAAGACAACAACAACGAAAGCGATAGAAGGTTTTAAAATTCCTAGATTTATGTTGAATTATATACCAACTTTTATATGAAAAGTTAGAATATAGTTAATAAGGAGTTTAAATAAGTCTAAAAATACTATTTTTTTTCCTTATTATATTTGTCTATTAGAATATTAGGTTATAAAAATAATAGGTTTTATAAGAAGTATATCTCACATTTTTTTTATCAAAATACATATTATCTAAAAGTAGTTTTTTTTTGTGCTTTTTTAATAGGTTTTAGATACAATTATCTTTTAAGTTATTTGGTTATTAGGGGTCTATTCAACTTTCTTATAATTTACTTTTTGATTTTATAGAAAGGTACATATCACAATGACTACATAATTATAACTTTAGGTAAATTCAGATTTTATATCGTTGAGGTTTTCTTATATAATGAGTTCATATTAGAGCATGGTATGGTCAACATACACTCCTCACACATTTTATGTTATATTAGCATCACATTATATACTAATCATCATATTTCTCTCATCTTACACCTTGTATAATGATGATACAAAAACAACAAGAGAATTTACCGAAGAACTATAGATAACAGTAAATATTTTTAGGAAGTTTGTATAGTTTAACGTGAGTCAAGCAAAACTAACATATGTGTTGTACGGCGTACTAAAGATCCAAATGAGTGAATATGAGAAACTGAAGAGCTCCCATAATCCTTCGAGATAGACTCAAATTAGAAACTACATGATCCTTGGAACCTAATTTCGATTGAGAATATGTTGGGTTAATCGGTTTATTCAATCGGTTAGGTAGATCTCGTATGCATGGCTGAATTTTTAGATTGGTTAATTAATATTTATTATTTTGGTTTTATTTGCTATTTTTTTTAATAGTTTATTAATTAGTTGAATTAGTAATGAATTGACCGGATTGCATGCAAAGTGTACGTTGAGGCGGAGTGGGTTGTTTGCGTTTGCACCGGTTCCTTAGGTGAGTAAGTAGTCCACGTTTTTCATTTGTAAGGCTATATATAGCCATGTAGCTTCAATGCATTTAATGAGATGTCTTTTGTTTATTTCATCTTCTGTGTTTTTTTATTTTGCCAACAGTGAATTATATTTCCACTTCACGTAAACATATTTGTGAGGTTTAAGTGAGTTTTTTTTTTTTTTTTGAAGCTTTGATTACCAACAGAATATACCGGAGTGAGACAAGGCTTACAATTAAGCATGTGATCAAGTTCAAGGATACATGTAGCATATTTGTGTTGTGAAAGAAACATGCCATGTTCTATTCGAGTGACATATATGCCATGGATGTAGTTAACAGGTTCAAGGTCTATCATGAAAGTTCGGATATTTTGAGAAGAGGCAAGGAACATAGTGTTGTATACATATAATAGCAAATAGTTAGGAGAGGATTTCGGTCCGAGAGGAAACATAAAGGAATTGTATCAACTATTCCGAAAACCAACACGAGTAGCAGATAGAGAAAATCGCTGCAAACATGCTTATGGCGCCAATTTCAAACCATATAAAGATTTCTTTACAAGACACGTCAGGAGAAGCACTAACAAACCTCAGGGATTGATGCACATAAATTGTATTAAGTAAGTTGTCATGCAAGAAAGCATTATAATGTCCAACTCATGAACTGGCCACATGTGAGAAATTGCAAGATAGTTTCCTTTTTAACCACTGGACTTAACTTTTATTCACAATCTACACTCAAGCGCTTCCTTTTGCCATCGGCGAGCTTCCTTTTGCCATCGGCGACAAGTCAGGCCTTATATCTGTCAACAAACCCGCTAAGATGATATTTTCTTAAACAACCATCTAGACACAATAATATTAACCCCATTCGTTCGTGAAAGAAAAACCCAAGTACCATTTTTGTTAATTGTGATATCAAATATTCCAGAGAACTTGATACTTTATTCATTCATGGGAGCTACTATATATAGCAGACTACTCCTAAGACTACGGACCCACTTATTTGAAAAAAACAAAGAAACAATCAGCAGCTACTAAACAAACTTTGAATTATTCTCAACACCCCTTCTTAATTCAAACGTTTGTCAATCCAAGTCTTCCTCTGAGATACACAAATTGTTCCGTTCCTAAAGCCTTTGTGAGTACATCAGCAACTTGTTCTTGTGATGAACATGGTTGTAATTCAATTTGTCTCCCTTCAACCAAATTTCGAATGAAATGAAATTTGATATCTATATGCTTGTTGCGGCCATGATATGCTTGATTCTTTGAGAGAAACACTGCTGAAACATTATCACAAAAAATAGGTGTTGCCCCCTCTTGCTCATGACCCAACTCGAGCAAAATCTTCCTCATCCAAGTGGCTTGACAGACTGCTGCAGCAGCTGCAACGTACTCCGCTTCTGTGGTGGACAAAGCAACCACCTCCTGCTTCTTAGAGCTCCAAGCAACTGCTGCACTACCTATTGAAAAAACATTTGCTAAAGTGCTTTTCCTATCATCCACTGAACTTGCCCAATCACTATCAGTGTAATCCATCAACTTCACACAATCTGTTTTTGCATACCATAAACCAAAATTCAATGTACCTGCAATGTATCTCAAGATTCGTTTAGCAGCCCCCATATGGTACACTGAGGGTTTATGCATATACCTTGAAATTAATCCCACAGCGAATGCAATATCGGGTCGTGAATGAGTAAGATAAATCAGCCCTCCAACGAGACTTCTATATGTGTACTCATCTGCAGCCTCTCCTCCATCTTCAGCTTGAAGCTTCTCATTAGTATTCATTGGTGTAGACACCGATTTGCATAGTTCCATATTGAATCGTTTCAACAGATCTCGTGCATATTTCTGTTGCAATACAAATGTTCCCGTTGACTTTTGAGTTACTTCCAAACCAAGGAAATACTTTAACACTCCAATGTCAGTCATCTCAAATTCACTTATCATCTTATGCTTAAATTCAGCCATCAACTTATGTGATGAACTAACATAAACAATGTCATCAACATATAAACATACTATAATAATTTCACCTGGACCACCCTTCTTGATGTACAATGTTGGCTCACTTTGACTTCTCTTGTATCCGTGTTGCACGAGATAACTATCAATCCTACTGTACCAGGCCCGGGGGGCTTGTTTTAGCCCGTAAAGTGCTTTATGTAGCTTAAACACTTTATCTTCTTGCCCTTCAATCTCGAACCCAGGGGGCTGCACTACATAAACCTCCTCATTCAATACGCCATTTAAGAACGCTGATTTAACATCGAATTGATAAGTTGTCCATCCCTTTTGAGCAGCCAATGCCAAAACAATTCTAATAGTCTCGAATCGAGCAACCGGGGAGAACGTTTCTTCATAGTCTATTCCATTTTGTTGAGAATAGCCCTTTGCAACAATTCGTGCTTTATGCCGTTGAACACTTCCATCAGCATGAAGTTTGAGTTTAAAAACCCATTTAAGACCAATAGCCTTCTTACCCGCTGGAAGCCGCGTCAAAGACCATGTCTTGTGATGTTCCAAGGCTGCAATCTCCTCCTTCATAGCATTCTTCCATTCGGTTATTTTGAGAGCATCTTGATGGGAACTTGGTTCTAGTGTAGACAGAGCAAATTGACATGCTTCATAATCATGAAGTGATGTAGTATGTTCATAGATCTCTACCAGATCACGAACTCGAGAGGCCGGTTCTCCTTCATCGGTGTCATCAGATGCTTCAAGACTTGTTTCACCATCACTTGGACTTGAGGAAGAACTACTTGGGTTACTACTTGAGCTGCTACTGCAAGATGATGTATTTACTTGAGTGGCTTGGGCTTCAACTTCATCAGGGAACACAAACCCTTTGACAAAAGTAACATCATCATGAGTGGTATTATCTTTGACACTTTCATTCCAAGCCCCCTGTTCATAAAACACTACATCTCTACTCGTTATAATTTGTTTCGTAAAAGGATCAAACAAACGATAGGCCTTTGAGTTAGGTAAGTACCCAACAAAAATACATTTCTTCGATTTCGCATCCAATTTTTTACGAACCTGTGAAGGGACCAAAGCATAGGCAATGCATTCAAAAACCTTTAGATGACTTAGTGAAGGTTTAGACCCATACCACATCTCGTATGGCGTCTTACCGTCAATTGCAACAGTTGGTGATAGCGTGATGAGATAGACGGCTGTAGCAACTGCCTCACCCCAAAACTCATTTGACAACCCTTTTGACTGCAGCATGCATCTTGCCATTTCCACAACTGTTCGATTTTTTCTTTCAGCTATCCCGTTCTACTCGGGCGTGTAAGGGGCTGTAATATCACGATGTATACCATGTTCTGCACAAAAATCATTAAACATATTCCCAACAAACTCTCCTCCCCGATCTGTTCTTAAGGACCCAATTAAGCAACCACTTTCTTTCTCTACTTTTATCTTGAATTTTTTAAACAAGTTCAAGCTTTCAGGTTTCTTGTTTAAAAAATAAACCCAACTCATGCGTGTAAAGTCATCAGTTAATAAGAAGAAATATGTGTTACCTCCCAAAGATTTTGTTTGCATCGCCCCTACCAAATCTGCATGAACTAACTGAAGAGGAGAACTAGTCTTCGTGGTACGAGTAGGAAACGATCGTCTAGTCTGCTTACCCAGGATACACCCTTCACACTGCTTTAAAGCATTTATAAATGGAAGACCAGTGACCATGCTGCCTTTACAGAGCTGTTGTAAGGCCTGCTCATGCAAATGTCCATATCGGTTGTGCCATAACAAGGAATCTGTCTCATTAACAATCAATGCAGTGTCAACTTGTTTTAAAACATCAAAAGGGAAAGTGTTGTTGTCTACCATGGGAACCATACAAGTCACTTTTACAGTTGACTTTTGGATAAAAGTACAAGCATCATCATCAAAAAGGACTTTGTACCCATTCCTCATTAATTGTCCTACACTCAACAAGTTATACCCCAATGCAGGAGCATAGTGCACATCGTGTAATACCTTTGCTTGCCCATTACCCATTATGAGTTTAACAGCTCCCTTTCCTTCAACCTTAATTCCTTTTCCATTCCCCATTTTAACATCTACTTTTGTCTTTTCATCTATATTTTTAAAAATACTTTTGTGCCCTGTCATATAATTTGAGCACCCACTATCAACAAACCAAATACTTGAATTTTTGTTATCCTTACCTGATGCTGTATGCGACATGTCTTCACTGTGAGCCATAAATAGTTTGCATTCATCTTCATTCTCTTCTTGATCAACAGCTGCATTAGCTTGTGGCTCGAACCAACATTCAATCTGCTGCAATTATAGCATTGAACACCACTCTTTCCACGCCCTCCAAATCGACCTCTACCTTTGCCACGACCACCACGACCAAAGGATCATCCTCTGCCTCTACCAAAGGAGTTATCTCTCTCATTTGCTTGAAAGGCTTCTCTTCTTCAACTACTTCACTGCTACGATTGACTCTTACCTCATGAGACTGCAACGAACCCATGAGTTGATCGAAAGTAAGAGTTGACAAATCTTTCGATTCTTCTATTGCTGTCACCACATGATCCCATTTTGTAGGCAGGCTTCTCAAAACCTTCTCCACAACTTGCTGATCGGAAACCTCTTCATCGTATGCCCTTTTTTGATTGACTATACACATTACTCTTGATAAAAAATCATTAATAGCTTCATCATCTTTCATCTGAAGTGTCTCAAATTCTCTCCTTAACCCTTGTAACTTCACCGTTTTTACTTTTGAATCACCTTGATACTCAGTCTGCAGAACGTCCCATGCATTCTTGGCGGTCGTAGCAGCGGCTATTCGAGAGAAAATACTATCATGCACAGCCTGTTGTATAAGTGCTAGGGCTCGTGCATCCCTCTTGTGGTTTTCTCTCAAACTAGCAGCATCATCATCCTCTTCTGTGAAACCCCTGGAGACAATCTCCCAAAGCTCCTGTGATCGCAGAACTGTCTTCACTCGAATGCTCCAAAACTCGTAGCCTTCTCCCTTAAACACGGGGAGAAGTATTTGACTGTTACTTGCAGACGACATCACTCACGTTTGAATGAACTCTCTTCCCTCACAGATCTTGTAACCTGGCTCTGATACCACAATGTTAATTGTGATATCAAATATTCCAAAGAACTTGATACTTTATTCATTCATGGGAGCTGCTATATATAGCAGAATAATACAACGGAAATAAGAAGAAAACAAACACGTGCAAAGCATAACAACCTAACCAAGAGAATAGGACTACTCCTAAGACTACGGACCCACTTATTTGAAAAAAACAAAGAAACAATCAGCAGCTACTAAACAAACTTTGAATTATTCTCAACAATTTTTAGGAAGATCCCTATTTTCGTACACGTAGCAGACTAATGATTAGATTCATTTTGGGCTTCTAAGATAGATCGAGCAATAACCGAAGCAGTGATAACACAAAGGTTGAGTTTTTTTATGATTCTAGACATGTAATGCTTGGATCAAGTCACCATTGGGTAAGATGGGGGTAGAGGAGAAGGAGAAGAGGATGAGGAAGGTAGGTAGTAGGAGAGGAATATAAAGTCGAATCCATTACTGGGGATGGAGCACTTGAGGCTAAGGGTGTGGTTAGGGTGAGGAAGGGATGATAGATAAAGGCACATCCGTTGTAGGATCATGAAATGAAATAAAATTTCTAGAAAGGAGCGAAGGATCGGAAGACGCATCAAAGAATTCATCTGGATGGGAAGAGTTAGGTGCAAAAGAGCCTAAGGAAACACTTGTCTCGTCACATGTAACATGCCGGGAGATGATAATTGAATTAGTGGAGAAATTGACGTAACTAAAACCCTCGGGATTTGAGGAATAGCTAAGAAAAACACAATGATTCAAACGAGGGGCAAGTTATGACGAGATATTATGTGGGGATGACAAAGACAGCCGAAACCTTAGAGACGAGAATACGAAAGCATCTTGTGAAATAGTTTAGATAGAGAATTTCATTGTTGTGAGGGCAAGATGTTAAGTAGATAAGTGGACATGTGAAGAGATTCAATCCACTATATTGACGGAAGATGAGTCTAAAATAAAAGAGTCGGAATAACATTATTAGTAGTGCAAATCAAGTATCTGGACTTCTTTTTTGTTGAGTAGCACCGGGTCATATATGCGTCTATAAGTACTGTGCATGTGTAACCTAGTGCACGTAGTCAAACTCAGGCTCAAACGTGTCACTTATATGCGTCTATACACTACAAGAAATAAAGCCTTTTGCGGCGACATATCCTCGCTAAACGACAAAAAAGTGGGCCATCTCCATCAGACTACAAGGCGTCGCCGCTAAAGATTTTTTGCGGCGACAGGCGTCGCCGCTAAACGTTTTTCCCTCCATCAAAAACCAAGGCGGGATTTATTCCCTCCTAAAATATTCAGTGTCGCCGCAAAAGCCTACTTGTTGCCACAAACGGCTTTTTAATATTCTGTATTTAATTTACAATTTTATTTATTAATTAGAAATAGTGTCGCCGCAAAAGGCTGATTGTCGCCGCAAAAAACGTCGCCGCAAAAAGTATTACGAGATATAGGGTTAACCCTTCACTCTTTCTGCCATTTCTCACTCATACACCCGCAGCCCCTCTCTCCCGAACGCTCTATCTCGCCGTCGCCGTCGTCGATCCACCAGCGAAACCGCCGCTGCTGCCTCTCTCGTTATCCATCTCGCACACCCGAACCGCCGCTGCCTCTCTGCCTCTGTCGCCCCCCGCCATTCGCCGTCTTCTCCGTCGCCGGCGAGCTTGGGTTTAAGGTAAAAATCACTATCTTGTGTTTATAAATCTAGGGTTTTAGTCTTAGTTTCTTATTTTTTTTGTTTTTTGTTTGTTACAAGTTATCTCTTCCTCCTACTTGCTGTCGCCGTCGACCACCTCCTGCCGCCGCCGGTCGGAAATCATCTCCGTTTTCCCTCTATTGAGGTATTTTTTTATTATTTGTATATTAAGATTATATATTAGTGTTAATTAGTTTAGGTTTAATGTTATATTAATATTATTAATGTTATATTATTATTAAATATTAATTAGTTTAGGTTATTATTAGTTTGTGTTAGATTATTATTATTTTTTGTTAGTAATTTAAATTATTTAATTGTTAATTAGTGGTAATAATTGATTAATCTAAGGCTATTGTTAATTAGTGTTTGATTAAAATAGTTTATATGATGATGTTTGATTATTATCTATTATCAATAATGATAGATTAGCGCTAATTACTTTTAATCTATAATCATTGTTAGTACACTAATAATGTTAGAAATTAGATCAATGTTAGATTATTATTTATTGTTAATGATGTTAGCTTATTGTTATCAATTGTTAATCTTTAATTAGTGTTAATATTCAAATGTTAGTGTTAATTTTTAATCTTAGTATAATAATAATGGTAGTAATCATTTAGCTTAGAATGCCCGCTCGAAATTGAGTTAGAAATTAATTTAGGGTTGTTCCCATGTTGGGACTGCTATTTGAATACTTTATCTCATTTAGGATGTGAATGCTTGTTACATGGTTATGTGTTTAAGAAAGATTCGGTTGTCATTTACTCTATGCTTCCCGGGTATATATTTCTTTATAATGCTGATGATAGTGATGATGACATTGATGACTATGATAATGAAGATTCCGATTCTGAACATGAATGTGAACCACATAATTGTAGTAGTGACGAATCAGATTGATCTAAAATTGTAATTGTTATTTGTAAAAATATACTACTTTGAATCGTTATTTTTACCGGGTTGTTTGATTTATATAATTCTTCTTTGCAAACTAACATTAATGCTAGTTTTATTGGCTTGTTCGTATATTTGTTTTTTTTTTCAGATGGCCACTGTACCTCGTGGCCACGGTGGAGATTGTGGAACAAAGTGAGTGGGATATGTATGTGGACTATTATTGTGGGGAGAAGACCATTCAACGGTCTATTGCGAACACACAAGTTAGGGCACAACAAGTAAACCAAAGCTTGCATGGTCGGAAAGCATATTGTCAATATCGATTCGAGAACGTAAGTCTATTTATCTCTAATTCTTAAATTTGATTGATAAAATGATTTACCCGACCCATTTGTGTGATATATTAATTGTTATTAAGTATAAAATGGTTGACCCGACCCGTTTGTGTGATATATTAATTGTTATTAAGTATAAAATGGTTGACTCGTTTGATTGATATAATGATTGACCCGACCCGTTCGTTTGATATATTAATCGTTATAAAGTATATATAATGATTGATCCGTTTCATTTGTTTATAGCGTGACCCAGAAACGCAACAACCCCCAAGCTTAATTGATCAATACATGTCACACCATTCACGCAATGGTGTCTTTACATCCCCCGATCTTGAAGAAAATCATGTAAGTAATTATTTAGACTTCATTAAAATTATTTATTAAATCTGATTTTAATTATTTATATCTTATTCATACACAGCGCCGTATGGTTTTCATGAGAGATGGTCAAGTCGGAAGCCAGAACCCGATGAGCGAAAAAGATATCTTGAAGGCGGTGTTGGGTGAACGCCGAGGACACGTTCGTGGAGTAGGAAGAACAATAAGTTCTTCATCTGTATATATCTGTTGCACGATCTACCGCACAATCCCAGCCTATGGAGAGATTATATACACAGCCCGAGTTAGAGAGCTACTTTGCGTCTCAACGTGCTGAAGTCCGGCAGGAGATCATGGAGGAGGTCCAACAGGAAGTCCGGCAGTCAACATCCGCAATCTATGATATCTTAACGGCGGCAGGTATAAATACTAATATTTCTTCAATATCCGGACGTCAACGAACCACCGACTTGTCTGCTCGCGATGAAGAGTCTAGTGGTGAGGATTAGATTATTAGTTTGTTAGGCGAGTACATTTTTGATTGTCTAGAAACGTTTATGTTAACTTTCAAACTATCGGTTGTTATGAATGTTTTATATCGTTAAAAATGCCGTATTATTATATTTGGTGTTGAATTCTGGAAAACAGGTTTTCTGTATATTGCCCGGTTAAAAACGGGTGGAAAACGCAAAATGCAGCGAAATGATGTTGGATTTTTTATAGGGTATTTGCGGCGATATGTCGTCGCAAAAAGCCTATATGCCGCCGCAAAAAGCCCAAAAATCGTCGCAAAAGAAATTGGTTTAATTTATTTTTAATTTATACATGTCGGCACAAAAGGGGTAACTGTCACCGCAAAAAGTATTTTATTTAATATTTATTATTTTATGCTTGTCGTCGCAAACAGAATGTATGTCGCCGCAAAAGGTGTCCACGTGGCAGAACAAGGTCCCGTTGAGTGACGTCGCAAATAGTCGAAAATGTCGTCGCAAAAAAATTTTGGGTACGGACTTTTTGTAGTAATTTATTGTATTTTAGTTAGGTTCTTGCTAGTTTATTTAATAAATTTATTTTAAGGTTGAAAAATGGGCTCCATAACCTTACGGTTATGGGTTTTAGTCCTAGAGGTGGACTTAACATTGATGTGTTTAGTTTTTAATATAAAATCGTTGTCGGTTAAAAAAATACAAAAAAATAAAGATGTACTGTTAAGAAATTTCATAGCTATTTTCATATATCAATCAACCTAAAAGTTATGTGTAATGCTTTTCACTTAGCTTGTAGTTGTTTATGCAGCCTACAAGGAGGTGGATATGGCTAGGACATCTTACCCAATGTCACATCGAAATGAAACACAATTCGGTTTGGACAACTTAAATGAAGGTAAATGTGAAGTGACTCCAAATAGGAACACCATTCTTCACCTTGTATCCAAGTTCGGAGAAGTAGACTATACCAAAAGTATCCTTAAAAAGCACCCATCTCTCATAGAACGCCGAAATTCTGAAGGGGAGACGCCGCTTTATGTGGCCGCAAGGGATGGAAACATAGATGTTCTTGAGATTTTGATTAACCACGTAAATGATGATAACCATAAATTAGAACTGTTCACAAGAAGCAAGGACAAAAACACCGCACTACATATTGCCATAGAAAACCATCATGTTGGAGTAGTCTTCATGTTGGTGAAGGAGATCCCAAAACTTGCAAATTGTATCAATTGTTTCAATGAAAGCCCACTTCACCTTGCTGTCGAAAGAAACCATTATCATATTTTCGATTAATATTGGATGAGTGCAAGGTAATAGCTTTTGAAGGAATAAATGGGAGAACAACATTGCATACAGCAGCAGTCGGGGCACATGGTAATCCAAACAAATTTTATTTTTATTATTATTATTATTATTATTATTATTATTATTATTATTATTGTTGTTGTTGTTGTTGTTATTATTATTATTATTATTATTTATTTGTGAAATATAACCTCTTGCATCTGCAATAAGGATGACAACCGTGTCGTGTTCGAGTTTGCGTGTCACAGCTTCGCGAGTTGGCATGTGAGAAACACATGACCTGAAATTGATTCATCTCTTTTAATAGTCTTATACATAACTGTAAAGTATTTTTACTAATATTCTTTTTTATGATGTGATGTTGGGGGTGGCTATTAATAGGGTAGAGATCTAGTAAAAAAAATTTTACGGTACTAAATATAAGAAGAAATCTGGACCACATGATCTTTCTAAAAGTCAAACAAAAAAGTCATCAATTTAACCAAATTTTTGGAATTAAAAAAATTAAAAAGGTTAATATGGTAAATTTATAAATCAATCCAGATCAACTACCACCTTCTACATCTGTTCACGTCACAGACTGATGCACATGTACACCATTTTATGCACAAAAAACAACTATTTACTGCACAGAAATACACCTTTTGATTCACAGATTACTACCTTTTGATTCACAGATTCACAAATTACAACCATTTTTATACAAAAAAATGTATTCTTTGGCTAAATCTGATGAACAGGAAAAGAAATCACGAAGAACGACGGCGGCGTTGGTGGTGCGGCGGTGGTGGTGGTGGTGGTGCAGAGGCGGTGGTTGTCGGCGATGCACAATCATTTCGCCTCACATGTAATAATTGTCGCCGATGCACAGGAGAAGAAATAAAAAATCAGATTGCGGCGATGAGAAACAAACATCAACGGTTCTTCAAATGTGTAAGCGGCGGCGGCAAAAGCAAACCGGCTTAGCGGCGGGATAAATCTGTTAGAACCCTAAATCCGTAGCGGCGGCGGCGGAACACACAGTATCGGCGGAAGAACTTCTGAAGTGGGTTGCAACAAAACGGCGGAAGTTGAAGCGGTCGTAGAAAACCAGCGGCGGGATCTTGAAAATGTTCAGACACAGGGGGAGGCAGATGATGCATATACGGCGGTTGAGTCACAGTTGGCGGCAGAGGATGCATAGCGGCAGTGGACGGTAGAGGATTAGCGGCTGTGGAGAATTAGGGTTTTCAGAGAAAGGGACGAGATTTTATGACCTGGGAACGTGGGATACGTGATTTAATGTGAGGAGAGAGAATTTTGATTTTATTGGATGTTCCTATTCTACCTTTTTAATCAGATTGTCATGTGTCATGTCCTAGTTTCTCCTTATATTTAGTATCTTAATATTCTTTTTACTTGAACCTAATTAATTCTCTATTAATATATGTATATATATATATATATATATATATATATATATATATATATATATATATATATATATATATATATATATATATATATATATATATATATATATAGACAAAAGTTCATGCGAGAACCGTTGTTAGCGCGAGAACTGCGAGAACCAATCTAAGCCGTCCAATTTCCCCTCCTTCAATGTCATTGCCCACCCATGAATTCCTCATATGCACCCTGCCACACCCTATCCCTCCACGCTCTCCATCCATGATACTTCTCATATTCAAGGAACGGCTGAGATTAGTTCTCACGGTTCTCGCACTAACAACGGTTCTCGCATGAACCCTCCCCTATATATATATATATATATATATATGTGTGTGTGTGTGTGTGTGTGTGTGTGTGTGTGTGTGTGTGTGTGTTCAAGACCATTTAAACATTTACCACCAGTATAACTCTGATTTACCATTGATTTCTTCCTTAGAATGTGTTCAAGACTTGTTACGAGAAAAGAAAGATTTACTAAGAATCCACTGCAATTATGGATGGACAGCATTGCATTATGCAGTTTTCTATAATAACATAGATGCAACAAACGCACTGTTAGAGGCAGACCCCAATACAGGATATGAGATGACAAATCAGATGGCGTAAATTGTTCAGCAATTCACCTTGCAGTTAATCAAGGCCATCATGACCAAATAAGCGCTCTTTTTTTTTAATTGTCCTGGATGCTTCGAGATAACTGATAGCAAAGGAAGAATCATTCTTCATGTTGCCATTGAAGATAAGAGATTAGAAATATTCGACTTCATCTCGAGTATAACCGATCTTATCAATCAAAGAGATAGCAATGGGAACACTCCTCCTATTTTATTAATGGCTTCTTACGAAGGGGATTTAATGAAAGTAGATCAACATAAGAGCATTAATCTATATGCCCGCGACAGTAAGCTTCTCACACCTATAGAAAAGGTACGTACGTACCCTGGTTCCTCCAAAATGTTAATCTATTAAGTACCATATATGTCTTTATTACTTTTACAAACATCACTACGAAGATACCATGTTCATATGAATACGAAAAAAATAATTTATTAACACATATAAAAAACTTAATTTTAGTATAATGTGGAATGAAGAATAGATCCGTGTTTTTGAAATCTTGATTTAGATTTATCTATTAGGTCATCAACAAAAATTAGATGCAAATTTATAAATTTATCAAGTTTGCATCCGGCTTTTTTAACATAATCTAAAAGTTTGTTGCATGTTTTTTTGTTATACGAATTAAATATAAATTAAAAGTTTATGCTTTTATATTATTGTGAGTCAAAAATAATGGTAAATTTATGTTAACTAATTTTGGTGTGAGAACTTGGATAATTAATCTTGAGTCTTGCAAAAATAAATCAAAGTCTAATAATTGTTAGTGGCTTATTAATGATTCATCCACCAAGAAGTAATTCATTCGGAAAATCAAACCATATATAATGACCAGAATACTTCTTAATAAGTCATTAATATTATTACAAATGGTTCTCGTAATTATTCACCTAAATTTTTTCTTATATATATCTATACTATAAGGCATTTAGGTCTTTTTATTAATCTCTTAAATATTAAGGAATTTGAAATTACTATTTTACCCTAAAATCAAACTAAATAGAAATTGTTAAAAGAAGTTATTAGATGGATTTAATAAGATTCATATATACCATTTTAGTGAATAAAACCTTCCATAATAAGAAAATATATAAAACATCAAGTCAATACCACTTAACTTAACTATTACAAAATATTTTACTCTCTCCGTCTCATTTTTATTGTCCACTTTGACTTTTTGAAGTCTTTCTTTTTCAACTTTTACCTTAGAGATTTTTGTTTGTGTTATATAATATTTGATACAAAATATATGAATGCATTGTGTTTTAAATGTATTTTCGTTGATATAATTTTTATCAAGTATTATATAACATAAACAAAAATATTTAAGGTCAAATTTGAGAAAAAAACTCTAAAATGTTAAAACTGGACAATAAAAATGGGACGAATGGAGTAACAACTAAACATTTTTATTATAAATATTATATCACATAATAAATAGTTGAACTTAATTATTAGAAAATATTTATAAATATAACTTATGAATTTAAATAACCTATAACCTAAATTCATAAACATTTATGAAATATAAATGACTCAATAATTAAAATGGATAAGTTGCCGAGCTCAATTATTCATCGTCGCCGCATTGGCGCGGGTACTATGGTAGTTAGTATATAAGTATTCAAAGTTGAATTTTTTTAATAGTTCATTTATAGGTTATTCTGCGTTTATATTTTGATAAGAGTGAATAAATTTTATTTGCAGTCAAATGAATTGATTAAGAAGGAAAGAGAAGAGATAGAAAGAAGCCAATGGGAAGAAGAGGAAAGTATTGGATTTAATCTTGATTAGTTTGTTTATTTTTAGTAGAATTATTATTTTAGTATATGTTTTTATTTAGTTTGAATTAATAGCAGAATTTCTTGATAGGTACGTTGGGTAGATGTATGCAAGGAGTGGGTCAAATTAGTGGGTGTATGCATGTGAGGAGTGGGTCAAAAGTAGGGTAGTTTGTTGCTATTTTTTCTGCTGCACGTTGGAGTCTATAGAGGCTATTTAATAGTCTTCTTCTTATGGTTAAATGACTTCTTTTACTTCCTGCACAAAGATTCCAGTAGTCTCTCTTCTTTTCCATATTTAGTTTTTCTTCCATAGTTATACTAGTGAGTTTTAGAGTCATTTTGTGCTCTGATTTTCCAACAGAAAGAACAAGAAAAGAAAGAAGAGAACGAGGGAAAAAAACTAAACAAACGTTCAATAAGATAGGGGATAATGTTGTTTTAGTGATAACTTTGATAGCAACAGCAACCTTTGCAGCTGCTTTTGCGGTACCAGGTGGTTTTGATGGTAACGAAGACTCCTCCACACAAGGCATGCCTATCCTAATACGGAAAGCATTATACAAGGCATTCGTTGTCTCAAATGCTTTAGCCTTCTCTTGTTCTTGTTGTGTTTTATTAGCACACGTCAGGCTACAGTTATATGATCTCTTCATTGACGAGCTTAATGCACAGGATGGAAAAGGCTATGTTACACAATCGCCCTCAGTATTTGCTCACAGGAATTGCCATGACCGCAATGGCAGTTGCGTTTGTCACAGGAACTTATGTTATCCTCACACCATCTCTTGCTTTGACGATTTCCGTATGCGCCACGTGTATATGTATCATTGTTCCTTTCTCTTTTCTCCCTGCCAGGTATTTTGGTTTTACTACTAGACTTATTAAGTTGTTTAAAAAGTTCTGAATATTGAGAGCTAATAATATCTCGATCAATTATACCCGCATTGATAATTCCTATCAACCTATCAAAGCTATACATGAATGTTCCGTTCGGCCTAACTTGTAAATACTATTTGTGTATGAAGTAAAAAAACCCACATATATGCATGCATGTACAAAAAAAAATTTGAAGTATAAACAGATCATGGATGGTTAACAACACTTCAAGGTCATCCAATTGCATGTTTATTGTAATTTTGAAGAATGTATATCTTTGCTAATCAACATATATTAGACTATTATTTTATTACCTTTCTATAATTATGTAGCTAGGTTATTAATTAGTTTCCAAATTTAAGTTTAAATAAAAGAACATCCCATTCTATTTACAAAATGTTTTATAAGGCACCATCATTCACAGGTCTTAGGAAAAAACTTTTAGCCATAACAATTTTTAGGATACTAGTCGGCTACCTGTGCAATGCGGTGACGATTATAATTCTTACCATAAAATGTGTGTTACAAATATAAAATAGATTTTAATTTACTTTTAGAAGGATGTGCATACCAAATAGAAAATTTGTTTCAATTTCTTGAAAATTTTAATCTATTTTCGAATGTTAATAATTGAATGGATGTGATTAATAAAGAAAAGATGGATGGTTAGAATGAAGTATTGATTGAAAATTAATAACTCTCAAATTGATTAGGAGAAAGAATGTTATATGCTTTATAAAGTAGTAAAAATATAGATATAGATATAGATAGATTAAAGATATAGATTTATTTTCGGAGTTAAAACTTTTAAAAGGAATTTGATTTTCGATTTAGAGAATAGCACACTTATTGACGTACTTAGTTATATTTAAAAAAAAATTAATACTTTTTCAGATACATATATTGTATATAGAATAATGTTAACTATGTTTCGACAAAATAAAGTTTTTCAAAGAACTATATATTTAAAGTCGATAAATTCACAAAATAAAGTCTCAATAGCTTGGTTGTTTCGACTATTGAAACATAGTTATTATACCAAATCAATTTAAAGGATTTAATTAAAAAAAACTTAACATTAAAAAGGCTAGAAAAGTCAATTTTGTATAAAAAACAAACTATGTAACTTGTTTTAATAAAAAAACTCATATTAAGGTTTTCTATAAAAAACAACCATATGAACACAAACTGGTTCATACGAGTTTTAATAAAAACGCAATCTTTATATAATAAAGATGATAAAAATCAAAACTTAATTTATCAGAAACAGTCGAAACGTTTTAAACGAAGAAAGATTAAACCTTTACCTCAGAAGCTCATGTTTTTGTCCACCCTTAATGATGTCAAACAAGCTTCTTCTAGCCGAAACAAACAATCAGTGAACAAACCCGAAACTCGGTCGGTATCTGTGTCTCGAACTTGAAAACCGAAAACTTTCGGTTTCTTGTTCTTGGCCGACGACAAGAGTGAGAGAGTGGGAGGGAGAAAATTTTATTAGATTAAAAACTTAACCCTTAATTTTTATTTATACTAGAAAGTATCCTAATTAGATTAATTAGGAAACTAAATCCTCAAATAAAGAATAAATTATATTATCTAAATGCGGGGCGGAGGCAAGGGGAGGGGGTAGGGGGCTGAAGGATGTTTGACCCCCTCTAATGAGCACAACATCCTTAATTATTTATAAGCCTAAATCAAACACATATATATTAACCCCCTATTGGTAATTAATAGCCAAAGTATTTCTCAAAACAGAAAATGTATATAGAGGGCTTGAAGGGGCGATTCTGATATCAACAATGAAAACTAAGAAAACAAAGTTTCGTAATAGCATGAGTGATGCTTATCTTTAATATCATTTGATTCTTTACATTGAGAGATTGCTAATACTTTCTCTATATACAATATAATAGATTAGTTATATTCAAATAAACAAAGTCGCATTCAACTACAAACACAAGAATTATGGTTTTTTATCGTTATTTTTTGGATTCATTAAAGTTTTTATCAAGATAAAGTATTCGAGTTATTGTTTAATGTTATTATGCTTGTAACACATTAATTCATGACAATCGAACTGACAATTGTGAGAGAACTTTGGTCATTGAAGACCGATTTTGACAAAATTTAAGTGTTGTTTTTAAACATGAATCTCTTCTAGCATATTAACACGTGAATTTCTTGCTTTTAAACTATGCTTGTAGCACACTAACACGTGAATTTCTTATTTTAAAAATGACCTTTAATTATTTGTTTATCTAGATATATAATGAAACTTTTTAATGTCATTCATTCATATATATATATATATATATATATATATATATACACACACTAGTATCGTACCCGCGCAATGCTACGGCGGTAAAAAAATTTTGTTTTGCAACATGTCATTTTTAAGAATTAATGATATGTTATTCGCGCGATTCAATGTCACAAAAAAATTTCAGCAACATGTCCAATTTTTTCAATTATTCTTTTCTATCAACTATTTTATTAATTTTAAAATTAAATTCTAAATAACCTTATAATAAGAAAAGATTCATATTTATAAAATACGGGGAAAAAAGTTAATAAGTTTCTAAAAATCATGTTGATGTGGATGGATAATTGTGTTTGTGTGAGAAAGTGTGTTTGTGAGAGAGTATATTTTAAAATGAATAAAAAGTAAAGTAATTTTTTATTTGAACGGCAAAAAGTTAAAGTAAATTAGAAGAGTGAAATGGTTAAAGATTGAGTTGATGAAATTAATTTAGATAAAAAAGTAGGTGGTGATGCATTGTTGATTGAATTTTAAGAAGTTTTAAGAGTTAAAGGAGAGAGAGTGTTATATGGTGTATATAGTAGTATGGATATAGATATATGGTTGCTATGGTAATAATTAAAAATGAAACATCCATAAATAAGTGTTATGTTTTACTAAACATTATCTCCAAAGTGGTGTTATGATTGGTTAAAGTACAATTAGATGGCATTAATTTCCAAATGATTATGTAAAAATTATTCTATATAGTAAGTATAATTGTATTAATTATCATATTTAAAACAATAGTTATAATTGGAATTAAATTAAATCTAATTATGGAAGATTGTTTTTTAGCAAATAGGGTTCTATATTTAGCACTACCCTTTCATTTAATTTCTTGTTGGACTTTCCTTCTAAAACTCTAATTCTAAATGAAGAATTTTTAGTGTTTAAATGAAGAATAGTTTGGTAATTTGAAACTACTTAAATTTTAAGAGTTTAAGTAAAAGTTGTAAATGTTTTATATAGTAGTAAGATATATATATATATGTGTGTGTGTGTGTGTGTGTGTGTGTGTGGCGTTAAATAAAGTTAAGTCGGCCCCCGCTATACTAAAATTCTAACTCCTCCCGATCTAAATACGATCTAAATCCAAATATTATTTTCAATCCTAAAATTTTAATATAAGTGTATAGAAAGAAGTTCATTTGATAACCATTCTTAGTGCGAGAACTACGAAAACCAATCTGAACCGTCCAATTCCCCCTCCTTCAATGTCATTGTCCACCCATGAATTCCTGAGTTTTTAACCAAACAAGTGTTCTTGTAAAAAGTATTTACTAATATGGTGTAGTTCTACAAATATTTACCAAAATAGTGTATTTTTTATTTTAATAACATAAATTACATAATTAAAAACTATTACCATAAATAATCTTAATTATACTAAAGTGAAGCAAATGGCTGAAACTTCGAGCTATTAACAGACCCACCACCCACAGGCCACCACGACTATCTTCACTGATTTTCCGGCGACCCATTTTAAGACCATTTTTTGGCGAAAACCATCCCTCTCTGGCGACAATAAGTATCTCCCAAAAATTCGCTCTCTACGTTGCTTCCCCTTCTTTCTCACTAGGGGCGATTTGAAGCTCAAAAACTCTAATTTCCTCTTCAACAAATCAACAACATAATGAAGTAAGCTTGAAGTGATAATGAAGTAAGCTTGAAGTGAAAAGGGTATGAGACGTTGAATCATGGTCAAATTGAGCGACAGTGATTGTGGCTATTTGAGTTCCCTAAACCATGGCAAGCTCCACCATTTGAAGATTTGAGTCCCCCTGTTTTCTTTCTAGATGGTGGTTACGGCTGAAAATGCGAATCGTAGGTCGGGGCTGAAGTTCTGAAATGACGAAGAGGTGATGGTGGAAGAGGGTGGTTGTAGCTTTGTTGTCGGGAAAGGTAGGGCAGGGGTTGGGTCGGTGAAATGAAGAAGATGGTGGCGGTGTAAGGCGGTTGCTGCTTGTTTGTCGAAGAAAACAGCAGGTCCGTGAAATGAAGCAGATGTGGCGGTGAGATGGTGATTGTGTCACCGGAAAAGATAATTCGGTGGGATGGGTCTGTGGTGGTGGAAGGTGGTGGATATGGATGGTGTGTAACACCCTCACGGCCGGCCTAGATTAATTAAGGTAATTAAGTTAATTAATCTTGAGATTTATATTTAATTATAAGAATTACTTGTCATGATGTGTATTTAATAATTGTTGGTATTATTTGTTTTACTTTATTATTTTAATTAGAAATTATATATTCTTTTATATGAGGTGGTATGGTGGAGTATTTGTTAGTCAACGACACTCATACCTCATTTCTTGTAAAAGTGAACAAAGTGTGTTTGTGTGTGTTCTTGTGTGCTCTCGGCCGAGAAGAAGAAAGAAAGAAAAGGAAATCAAATTTCAATCTTGCTTGCATTTAAGTTGATTATTTGATATCATCTAAAGGTTAGAATTCTAGATTTATAGTTGTTAATTGTTAAATATATTCAGTTTTGAATATTATTATGAATTCCGATTGATTCATGATGATTTGATAAATTATAGATTGTATTGCATGTTAGAATTAAATGTTAGATTATGTTCATTATATACTTAGAATGATTTCTGGAAACTTAGAACTCTTGCATGCTTAAAATCAGTAAGGAAATTAAGTTAGAAATTGATTTTATGCAAGAACATATGAATTTATCGGAATTAAGGATTGAATCCATCGGAATTGGGAATTCCGCATAAAAATATTATCGGAATACATGAATCCCGGGACATTTTACTCGGAATGTATTGAATTCCGATAAAATGGATTTACGGAAATGCTGAATGCCCTAACACTTTTATCGGATTTGGACATTTATCGGAATTGAGATGTATCGGAATCTTATTTTATCGGAATCCTATTTTCCCGGATTGTGCCTTTCTCGGATTGTGCTTTTCTTGGAATTGACCTTTTTCTCGGAATTGGGTTATGATCGGAATTGGCCTTTCACTCGGAATCCGACTTCGATCGGAATTGGATTCTATCGGAATCTGGGATTTTAGGGTTATTCTCAACAATCAAACTATGAATTGATATACATGATATATATGTGAGGATATAACATGTGATGTATGAATACATATGATATTTATTATAAATCAGTATTGTGAATTGAATACTGACTTGTGGTTATCTAATCTCAGGAACTGAGAAGACTCAGTGAATTAGACCACTGAGTGTGTTACAGTCTTGCTGATTGTGATGAGTGGATTTATATCCTGATTGTACAGGATGTAACATCTTGATTGAATATGTGCTCATTTGGATATGTATACATGTTATTATGGGGGTCAGCCGTGACAGTTTTGTAGGCTGGGCTTGTTGCTTGGGGATTTACAATATCTGATCTTGAGATACATTTGTTGTACTCAAGGGTGCTGATACTGTTGTCCATGTTAGCAGGGCTATCGGTAAACCTATGCTTTGGCCGGCATTTGGTTGTAGGTGGTTGCAACACCGCCGGTCCTCTTGAGTTTGAGCTTGATTACTTGTTGGGCTGTTAGCCTTGTACTTGTTGAGATATTTGTTCCCTCACTTAGCTTTGTGCTAATTCCCCACAGATTGTTTTGCAGATACTCCGTGGTGAGTTGTAGATAATGAAGACTGGGATTTTGGACCGACCATTACTCTGATGTCAAGGATTTTGTTAGAGCCTGTTTTGTAACTAACACTGTAGTGGATATTTTGTAAATGATAAACAGTCAAATTTGTATGTAACCTTTTGATTTTAAATCTAATAATTATATGTAATTTGCTTACGCACGCAGTTTATTGTTAATTAAAAAGTACAGTGTTACAAATTGGTATAAGAGCCCTGGTTTGAGGATTTGCATTAATGATTTGTGCAATACTTGAACCGAGGCTCTGGTCAGTCCAGTATTCCCAGGGTGGGTAATTAGTAGTATAGCTTTGAGGCTGGTTAGTGTGTTTATACTAACGGATTATATCTAACAAGTTGTGAGATGCTGTGTATAGAACAGAAAATGGCTGACAACGTGAACCAGACAACTACCCCTACGTCCCCCAGAAGAAACAATCAATCCTCCACCGCAGCAAATGAACAACACAACAGAGCTGGTACTTCATATAATGGTGAATCTGTTCAGCAGGATTATGTACTGCAATTGGAAGACACTCTGCAAACTTTGAGAGATCGAGTTCAGGAATTGGAACAACAGCAACATCAGACTCAGTCCACTCAATGAACTCAGACCATTCATATGCCTCGAGAGTCAGCTGTATTTACACAGTCGATACCACCTCCTGTTTACTATGTTGCACCCTTCAATACAGTGTCAACACCATTTGGTTCTTTACCATTTGTTACTATACCACCGTTGTCACAACCCCAACAGCAGAACTTTTTCATTCCTTGGTACCCAACTCAAGGAGGCTTTAAACCGAAAGGGCAATATAAGGATTTCATGGGTTGCCAGCCACCAGAGTATTCTGGAATCTCAATTCCAACAGATACTTTGAGCTGGTTAAGGGAGATGGTGAAGGCTTTAGATGCCTGCAATTGTGAGGAATCCGATAGGGTTAATTTTGCAACTCGGAGGTTGAAGGGTGGGATTCTTGGACTGCTCATCTATCTAGGGAGGTTGTGAATTCTGTTACTTGTGATCAATTTCAAACCAAGTTCTGTGAGCAATTCTGTAATACCTATGATTTGGCTAAGGTGAAACGGGAGTTCATGGATTTGGCACAAGATGATAAGATGTCAGTGGATGAACTGATTTCAAAGTTCAATGAAAAGCTGAGGTTTGCAAAGCAATGGGTTCCTGATGAGCCTTCTCAGATTGACCATTTCGTTCAAGCACTGTTGCCTGAATATCGGGGTAACACCCGGATGGCAACATCGTTGGTACAGGCATTTACTGTTGCACGAGCTACTGAGGGTGATGTGAAAGCTCGGGAAAGGATGAACAGAGAGAAAGGATCGTTGCACAAGTCTGGTGGAAACCAGGGTAAAGGCAAGTGGCAGGGAAATCAGAACCGTGGGGATCAGAAATCTAAGGGTTCGGGATCTTATCATAATAAACCTTGGTGTGGACCTTGCAGGTCTCGGCATACAGGTCCGTGCACACCACAGACTAGAAAATGTTTTCGTTGTGGTGGATTGGGTCATGAGCCATCAGATTGTAAGTTCAAGACCAACGTTTGCTGGAACTGTCATGAGGAGGGTCACCGATCTGGGGCTTGTATAAAACAGAGATGAACAGGGACGTGGCAGGGGGTAGCCAATGTCGGGGGATCGTCTTCTGCAGGTCAGAAGCGAAAGGCTGCACCTTCTGCGGAAGGGAAAGCCTTCAAGATGACTATTACAGACGCTGCTGAAAACAGTGATGTGATCACGGGTATGTTTATTGTAAACTTTGTGCCTGCCCGTGTGTTATTTGATTCTGGTGCAAATAGATCTTTTATATCTGTAAGTTTGTGTGACAAACTGAAACTGCCTGCTTCTGTGATTACTACTCCTTTAGAAGTAGAGATAGCAGATGGTAAGATAGTTCCTGTAACTTCTTATGTGACTGGGGTGTCGATAGTCATTGATGATACTAGTTTTCCTGTAGACTGTTTGTTGATGCCTATACCAGGGTTTGACTTAGTACTAGGCATGGATTGGTTAAGTCTCCATAGAGCTAGTATCCACTGTCATAAGAAACTGATTACTATTCCTTTGGCTAACGGGTCGCATGTCGTGGCTCGTGGGGATAGATCTCGATCTTCTTTTCCAATCATCTCGTATATGAAGGCTAGAAAATCTCTAGCCAAAGGGTGTGCGTTTTTTCTGGCTTACGCCATCGATGCAAAGAAAGAGAAGAAACCTGTTACCGATGTTAGTGTGGTCTCCGAATATCCGGAAGTTTTCCCAGATGATCTGCCAGGATTGCCTCCTATGAGAGATGTTGAATATAAGATTGAACTGTTACCAGGAACCGCACCGATTGCGAAAGCTCCGTATCATTTGGCTCCTTCAGAAATCCGGGAGATGATGACTCAGATCCAGGAATTGTTAGATAAGGGGTTTATTCGTCCGAGTTCTTCGCCGTGGGGTGCACCTGTGCTATTTGTGAAAAAGAAAGACGGAACTCTCCGTATGTGTATTGATTACCGAGATTTAAATAAGAGAACTGTAAAAAACAAGTACCCGTTGCCCAGAATCGATGATTTGTTTGATCAGTTACAAGGGGCTTCTTACTTTTCAAAGATTGATCTACGATCAGGTTATCATCAGGTCAGGGTAGCAAAAGAGGATATACCTAAGACTGCTTTCCGTACTCGATATGGTCATTACGAGTTCTTAGTGATGCCATTTGGTTTGACGAATGCTCCTGCAATATTTATGAATTTGATGAATCGCGTCTGTCGACCTTTCTTAGACAAGTTTGTAATTGTGTTTATTGATGACATCTTGGTGTATTCTAAGATAGAGGATGAACATGATCAACATTTGAGACAGGTTTTGGAGATTCTCAAACACCACAAGTTGTATGCCAAGTTTTCAAAATGTGAATTCTGGTTATGTGAAGTTCAGTTTCTGGGTCATGTAATTTGTCAAAAGGGTATTAAGGAAGATCCGTCCAAGATTGAGGCAGTGATGAATTGGAGTGCTCCGAAAACATCAACTGAGATAAAGAGTTTTCTTGGATTGGCGGGTTATTATCGCAGGTTTATTAAAGATTTTTCTAAGCTTGCTGGTCCGTTGACTAAGTTGACTAGAAAAGATGTTCCGTTCCAGTGGGGTTCAGCTCAGTAGAGTGCTTTCCAGACGTTGAAACAGTTGTTGTGTCAAGCTCCTGTCCTCTCGTTGCCTGAGGGTTCAGAGGATTTTATTGTTTACTATGATGTTTCGCATGCTGGGTTGGGTTGTGTTCTAATGCAGAGGGGTAAGGTAATTGCTTATGCTTCAAGACAGTTGAAACCTAACGAACGAAATTACCCGACTCATGATTTGGAGTTAGCAGCTGTGGTATTTGCTTTGAAACTGTGGAGACACTATTTATATGGAACCAAGTGCACGATTTGCACGGATCACAAAAGTATTCAGTACGTGTTTACTCAGAAAGAATTGAATATGAGACAACTTCGTTGGTTAGAACTGACCAAGGATTATGATTGTGACATTCAGTATCATCCGGGGAAAGCTAATGTGGCTGCTGATACACTTAGCAGAAGAGGATCTACGGATAAAGTGAAATTTATGCGATTAGAAATCAAGTCTGATTTAGTGGATCAACTTTTGGCTGCTCAGCTTGAAGCTTTGAAGGATGAGAACCTAAAGGATGAATTGATGGTTAAACGACAGCATGAGTTAACTACTGACTCGCGTGGTTTGAGGGTTTATCATGCACGCGTTTGGGTACCGAAGTTTGGTAATTTGAGGGAATTAATTCTAAATGAGGCTCATAAATCTAGATTGTCGATACATCCGGGCAGTACGAAAATGTACCATGATTTGAAGACTCGTGATTGGTGGCCGAAAATGAAAATAGGTATTGCTAAATTTGTTAGGACATGCCACATTTGTGCGCAAGTTAAAGCTGAACATCAGAAACCGTATGGATCATTGAAACAGTTGGAAATACCTGAGTGGAAGTGGGATCACATTATGATGGATTTTGTAACAAAACTTCTACGAACTCAGAGAGGTCATGATATGATTTCAGTTATTGTTGATAGATTGACCAAGAGTGCACACTTTCTCGCCACTGCTGAAACAGCTTCTTTGAGTAAGTTGGCACAGCTGTATATTGATGAAATAGTATCTAGACATGGAGTACCTTTGTCTATTGTTTCGAATCGAGATTCGAGATTTGTATCTAACTTCTGGAACAGACTGCAACAAGAATTGGGGTCCAGGGTTAATTTGAGTACAGCTTATCACCCACAGACAAATGGTTAATCAGAGAGAACCATTCAGACTTTAGAAGATATGTTGCGAGCATGTGAATTAGAGTTTGGGGGTTCATGGGATTCACATTTGCCTTTGGTTAAGTTTGCTTACAACAATTCTTATCATTCCAGCATTGGTATGCCACCGTATGAAATGTTGTATGGTCGTCCTTGTAGAACTCCGCCTTGTTGGTTAGAAGCAGGGGAAAAGCAATTTGCAGGGCCTGATATTGTACAAATGACAGCTGATAAGGTTGCTATTGCTCGGGATAAACTAAAAGCTGCAAGGGATAGACAGAAAATGTATGCTGATCCGCGTCGTCGACCGGTATCTTTTGTTGAGGGAGAAATGGTGTATTTAAAAGTCTCTCCGTGGAAGGGTGTGATTCGTTTTGGAAAACGCGGGAAGTTGGCTCCTCGTTACATTTGTCCTTTCAGAATCAGACGAGTGGTTAACGATCAGGCTGTTGCATTAGATCTTCCTGATGGATTAGCGGGTATCCATGACAATTTCAACGTATGTTATTTGAGGAAATGCAATGTAGAGGATCAGACACAGGTTCTTCCGATTCAGGATCTTCGTGTGGATATGAATCAGAAACTTATTGAGGAACCAATTGAATTACTTGATAGAAAAGTCACAAAATTGAGAAAGAAACAGATACCCATGGTTTTGGTCAAGTAGAAACATAGTTTAGGTTCATATTTGACTTGGGAGAAAGAAGCTGTTATGAGGACTCGTTATCCTTCCTTGTTTGAGCGCGATAAGATTCCAAGGACGGAATCTTCTTAAGGGGGTAGATTTGTAACACCCTCTCAGCCGGCCTAGATTAATTAAGGTAATTAAGTTAATTAATCTTGAGATTTATATTTAATTATAAGAATTACTTGTCATGATTTGTATTTAATAATTGTTGGTATTATTTGTTTTATTTTATTATTTTAATTAGAAATGATATATTCTTTTATATGAGGTGGTATGGTGGAGTATTTGTTAGTCAACAACACTCATACCTCATTTCTTGTAAAAGTAAACAAAGTGTGTTTGTGTGTGTTCTTGTGTGCTCTTGGCCGAGAAGAAGAAAGAAAGAAAAGGAAATCAAATTTCGATCTTGCTTGCATTTAAGTTGATTATTTGATATCATCTAAAGGTTAGAATTCTAGATTTATAGTTGTTAATTGTTAAATATATTCAGTTTTGAATATTATTATGAATTCCGATTGATTCATGATGATTTTATAAATTATAGATTGTATTGCATGTTAGAATTAAATGTTAGATTATGTTCATTATATGCTTAGAATGATTTCTTGAAACTTAGAACTCTTGCATGCTTAAAATCAGTAAGGAAATTAAGTTAGAAATCGATTTTATGCAAGAACATATGAATTTATCGGAATTAAGGCTTGAATCCATCGGAATTGGGAATTCCGCATAAAAATATTATCGGAATACATGAATCCCTGGACATTTTACTCGGAATGTGTTGAATTCCGATAAAATGGATTGACGAAAATGCTGAATGCCCTAACACTTTTATCGAATTTGATTTGATCGGATTTGGACATTTATCGGAATTGAGATGTATCGGAATCTTATTTTATCGGAATCCTATTTTCTCGGATTGTGCCTTTCTCGGATTGTGCTTTTCTCGGAATTGACCTTTTTCTCGGAATTGGGTTATGATCGGAATTGGCCTTTCACTCGGAATCCGACTTCGATCGGAATTGGATTCAATCGGAATCTGGGATTTTAGGGTTATTCTCAACAATTAAACTATTAATTGATATACATGATATATATGTGAGGATATAACATGTGATGTATGAATACATATGATATTTATTATAAATCAGTATTATGAATTGAATACTGACTTGTGGTTATCTAATCTCAGGAACTGAGAAGACTCAGTGAATTAGACCACTGAGTGTGCTACAGTCTTGCTGATTGTGGTGAGTGGATTTATATCCTGATTGTACAGGATGTAACATCTTGATTGAATATGTGCTCATTTGGATATGTATACATGTTATTATGGGGGTCAGCCGTGACAGTTTTGTAGGCTGGGCTTGTTGCTTGGGGATTTACAGTATCTGATCTTGAGATACATTTGTTGTAGTCAAGGGTGCTGATACTGTTGTCCATGTTAGCAGGGCTATTGGTAAACCTATGCTTTGGCCGGCATTTGGTTGTAGGTGGTTGCAACCCCGCCGGTCCTCTTGAGTTTGAACTTGATTACTTGTTGGGCTGTTAGCCTTGTACTTGTTGAGATATTTGTTCCCTCACTTAGCTTTGTGTTAATTCCCCACTAGATTGTTTTGCAGATACTCCGTGGTGAGTTGTAGATAATGAAGACTGGGATTTTAGACCGACCATTACTCTGATGTCAAGGATTTTGTTAGAGTCTGTTTTGTAACTAACACTGTAGTGGATATTTTGTAAATGATAACCAGTCAATGTAACCTTTTGATTTTAATTCTAATTATATGTAATTAGCTTTCGCACGAAGTTTATTGTTAATTAAAAAGTACAGTTTTACATGGTGGTTTTTTGTTGGTGAACCGTAAATGAAGACATGAAAGTATGAAACAGGGGATGCAGCTGTTGCTAATGGGTTAGGATTTTAGATTTAAAAATAATTATATTATTTATATTAAGATTAACTGTTAATCTGATTATTATTTACCATTATGTATAATTACTTGTTAAAATGAAAAATACATGTGATAAATATTTGTGGAACTACACCATTTTGGTAAATACTTTTTTCAACAACACTACTTTGGTCAAAAACTCTGAATTCTTTACATGCACCCTGCCACACTCTATCCATCAACGCTCTCCATCCATTAACTTCACATATCCAAGGAACGGCTGAAATTGGTTCTCTCGGTTCTCGAACTAAATACGGTTTTCGAATGAACCCTCCCCTAAATGAGTGTGTGTGTGTTTATATATATATATATATATATATATATATATATATATATATATTCTTGAAATTTAAATTATATATGTACATAAAATCAGTAATTAAAATAATAATAAATATTATCGGAAAATTTCAAACGATTTGAACTTATATTATTATATTCGAATCTCTATATCTTCAAATATAAATAAAAGACAACTATCATAAATATTAGAAAATCTTGACATTCTATTTAATTAATATTAAATCTTATTCATTTATTTTATCAAAATTAAAACTTAAATTTTGACTTATAGTCAAAATTTAAAGTCAATTATTAAAACTCAACTTAAATAATAATTCAAATCTACCGAAACTCTTGATACTTGTTTTTAAAATTTTAAAAGTTTTTCAATCTAAAAGAATTAAAAAAATATTAAATCCAATAATATATGAAAACCTAAATAAAGCAATAATAATAATCAAATTTATTAATCTCTAATTATAATAATAATAATAATAATAATAATAATAATAATTAATAATTAATACATAATAAAGTATAATAATGTCTGAATGTTAACGTATTCTATTAAATTATTATTTTTATTCTATAATTAATCAACTTCTTTTTATTGATATTTATAATTTTTTAAACTAATCCGATTATACGTGCATTTAATCTAGTTTAATAATATATTATTAACTTATATATATATATATATATATATATATATATATATATATATATATATATATATATATATATATACACACATATATATATATATATATATATATATATATATATTATTATTATTATTATTATTATTATTATTATTATTATTAACATGCAAAGGACATGATCAAATGAGAACACCTTTTAAGGTGAGAATGTTGAGCATAGTTTATAGTCTTTGAATTATCTTTATTTAATGGTTGATAATCAACTTGTTTAATTACGGTATGTTGATTTTTAATTGTTTGGTTTAATTAAGATATGTTGAGTTTATATATTTTATTTATGTAATTAGATGATTGGTATACAAGTGTTATCACTGATGCAAAAACAGTTTTATTTGCTAAAAGTACGAAAAACAATCTTATCTGTTACTTGCATTTGATCTAATGGTTTGAATTGATTATATCTTTTAGAGTTAATTGTCCAAATGGTCCTTTAACTTAGGGATTTATACCATTTTGGTCCTTTAACTTTAAAAGTGGTAAGAATGACCCTTTAACTGCCATTTTCATGCCGTTTTGGTCCTTATTAACAGATTCTGTTAACTTTTTTCGTTAAAATGGGTAAAATGACCATTTTACCCTTGTATTTATATTTTATTGTTTTATTGTTTTATTTTTAATCATTTTATAAATTAATTAATAACTTAGAGTCAATGTCAACTCTGTCAAGGTTCAGAGTTGTCAAAGTCTATCTCTTTCTTTCTCTCTCTCACCGTCAACTGGAAACCACCATCCACCACCCAACACCCACCACCACCACACCACAACCCACCACCACCAGCAACAACTTCCAACCGTCGCGTATCTAGGGTTTTCAGTGGTGGATCAACACACACACACACACACACACTATGTTCACCCAACCGCAGCCAGAGCACCATCCGGCCACCACCGCAGCTCTACTCAACCATCATCGCCGCCGAGATCTGCTCGCCAGTCAAACACCATTAACAGACCGATGCCCTTCATCTCCGTTCAACCTTCATCGAAAATCGCTAAACCCTAGCTGCTAAACCGTTTTATGATACCTCCTTTGCCGACCACCGTAACAAACCCAAACCGCTAGCCACCATCTTCTCCATCGACCATCTTCAAAACCTAAACCCAAACCACCATCGACCTTCAGATCTGCCACAACCCACCACCATCTTCTCCATCGCCGCCGCTTACCAACTCCGCCACAAACACCATTGAATAATCATCTACAAAAACCTTTTTTGTTGTGTTGAAATTTGAAAACCCAATTTTTTGTTGTTGTTTTGAACCAAGTATGTTGATCTCTGCTCTTCTTGTTGTGGAGGTGGTTGACGGCGGAGGTGGTCGCCGGAAATGAAGAGGCGGCGGCGGCGGTTCTTTGAAGGAGAGGTGAGAGGCGGTGGTTCTTTGAAGGAGAGGCGGCGGCGGTGGTTCTTTGAAGGAGGGTGGCGGTGATTCTTCGGTGGTGATGGTGGAGTCCGGTGGTGGTGGAGTTCTGTGGTTGTGGTGAAGCCCTTTGCAATGTAGAGAGGTAGAGAGAGACTTGTAGAGAGAGAGAAGCATGGACAGATGTGAAGAGAGGGAGAGGACAGATGGACAGTTGTAGAGAGAGAGAGAGAGAGAGAGGGAGAGGACAGCTGGACAGATGTAGAGAGAGGGAGGACAGATCATTTGATTATTTTTATTATCAAAAAAAGAAAATATATTATTAAAAGAAAATATATTATTAAAAGGCAATTAAATATTAAAAAATAGTAAAAAGACAAGAATACCCCTGACTTAACAGAGATAACTAACGGAAACTGTTAATAAGGAACAAAACGGCATGAAAATGACAGTTAAAGGATCATTCTTACCACTGTATGTTTGGTTGGACGGAAAGGAATAACAAAGGAATGGAATAGCAAAGGAATGGAATGGGCAAAGGAATGGAATAGTTCATTACCATTCCATCTGCATGTTTGGTTGCTTCTCGGAATGGAATGAATTATTACAGCAGTATGTTTGGTAAAGAAAAATAAACATTGGAATGGAATAAAATAAATAAACAATGACCAAAATGCCCTTGAATTAAAAAATATATAACTTAAATTTAAATAATTTAATATATAAATATTTATTTTAAATACATTTTACACATTTTAAAAAAATTGATAAATATCAAAACTACGAGAGTCATTAATAAATAATGTCAACCTAATAATAGTAAAACCATAGTCACATAAATCGCTGCATCATCTGCGATCTTCGATCTGGATCGAGCATTCTCAAACGCGGTACGAACGCGTTTCAGTCGCCTATCGATGCGTGACTCAAAACGATGGTCAACGACGGTCCAAATTGATGGTCAAATCGATCCAATTGATCTTCAATTTGGCAACTAGAACGCGATATTGAACGATAATCTGCTACAAGTACGTCAATTTAATAGTTGACTCTCTAGTTCAGTGTCGTTCTTCAATTTGATAAAGCGTGAAAAATAAAGAATCATTTTTTCGCACTTGACTCCTCGATTCTGTATACCTAGCATCTGATTTATCTCTTCTCTATCATTAATGATGATTAAATTCTCATTCCAACATCTATTAATATGTTTACTTTTTTTTCAATTTTATATATTCACATCGTCCTCCTCCTCCCCTATTCTTTTTTGTTATTATCTTTTTAACTCACCGAATGTTTTTAAGTTGTTTTCCTTTAAGTATGTTTACAAGATTTTTATTTGAGATTTTGAGTATTAAGTATAAATCACATTTTGAAAGTATAAATATTGATATAGTTTTAAGTTTGGTAACTTGGTTGTGACTTGTAGATTTTTAAAAGGTATAGAAAATTAATATTATTATTTATCTGGTACCATGTTTTATGATACATCGTACCAAAACGATCCGAAATGAGCCTACCCTCCTCCGTATCGAATTTTAGAAATTAGCGAAGGGCATTCCCGATCCGTGTTCCCGTACCGGAGCGTTCCGCGGTCTATGTGACTATGAGCAAAACCATATAAAAAATTATATACAAGAGTACCACGTCAATTAAGAACAGGAGAAAGGGCATGTTGGTCATTTTATATGTCATTACCAACGGAATGAACAAAGAAAGAGAGTTGAGGAATGAATGAAATAGAAGGAATGACATTACTTTGTAATGCTTCATTCCATTCCCTAGTAGTAAACAAACATGATATTAGTAAAGGAATGGAATGAGTGTTTCCATTCCCACACATATTCCTTCATAACAAACATTGCCTTAAAGATAAAGAACCAAAATGACAGAAACCCTAAGTTAAATGATCATTTAGACAATTAACTTTATTTTTTATTTTATTTTTAAATCAGAAGCGTATAATAGTATAGCAAAATTTTCTCTCTCCAAATTACTTATCTCTCCTAAATTTTAAATATAAAATTATATAAAAAATAATTTACTTGTATTTAATAATTTTACTGCATTCAATAAATTAATTATCTATTAATTTTAATTTTACTTGTAACTAATATTGCGAGTTTTTCTATCATTACTATTACATTACTCTTTGTTCTCTAATGAATACTGTTTTTTTCTTTCATTGAACCTAGAATTTTTTTTTGTTAACATTCTATAGACGTTAAATTATGTTCACTAGTAATTATTTTTGATTAATTAAAATATATAAACTATTATTCCCAATATTTTTAATAATTTTTATTTGTTTTCCATTAGAGCAACACAATAATTAAAACCCACACATCGATCAACAACACAAACAAGATGTTTAAATATATCATCAAAAAGATCAATTAATCATAAACAAAATAACATATCACCTACCAGATTAAAAACATAAAACGAAGTTTAAAACGTTTGTAGAAGCAATTATGTGTAATTAAGTATAATCGTTTTCTAAAGTTTGTTGTAAAATTATAATATGAAGGATCTTTGCGATAAAAAATCATCGTTTTACTTTAACAAGTAGTGATGGTCATGAAATGACGATGACAAGCTCGTAATTTTCTTTTCCAATTCGTCGTCCGCTACAAGTTTGTTAGTTGTCGGCTTGTCATTGTGAGGCTCGCCACCATCATGGCAAGCCATAGAGCTCGTTTCTATTACTTTTTTTTTTAATTTTTTCAACAGTCATTAATTTAAATTATTTTTATGTAAATCCGGTGACAATAGTAATAATGACATAAAATTAGTAATATATACAATAAATAGAACAGTTTAGCCATGAATGCAAATTGGTCCATATTACCCGCTGCACCTTGAAGCTTCCTTTTTTTTTTTTATCAAGAAAGCTTTGTATTTCAGACAAAACTCTTCAATGTAATTATTAAAATAAAAATAAAAAAACCCCAAAAATTCACTCTACTCAAGAAATTGAAGTCATCGTCTTTCTGTACACGACCAAATTTATTTTTGTTCGAAATGATTTTAGATATAAAGATCAAACTACCCGAAACCCTAATCTGTAAACCTTTCAAATTAATCCAATTCAACCTTCACCATCATTACCAATCGTCTACTAATTTCTATATTCATCAAGATCACTACTCGATTCTGTTTACACCCATACGATTAATCACAGCGTTGCTAATGGCAACTTCACCCATCAAGCACTGCCCATTCTTCTCGATCCCAGAAATGTAATGCCTGACTTCATTTTTTATCATTTCCTGCATCACCGCCAGTAATTCCGCGTTCAAAAACTCATAATTTGTACCACCGTTTTGCACCGCCGCAGGCGGTGGCAGTGACGGCGGTTGTAGTGGAGGTTCCGCCGGTGACTTCTCTTTCAGTTCGGATCCAGGTAACGACAAGCTTAAAGAAGTCGGTGGATCATTTAGAACCAGAGCAGTTACCGGTCCGGCGAGAAGATGACTCGAATCGCTCAAATCGGACCCGGTCGGGCTGCCAGGGTTTATAAACAACCCGGATCCTCCGGTTCCCGGTCCGACACTAGCAGACCGCTTCAACGGCGGCTGATAATTCACCAGATCTTGACCGTCAAGGAAGGAAAAATCATCGTTAGACATCGAAGAACATTTACGCTTAAGCGTTGAATTCCAGTGGTTTTTAATGGCGTTATCTGTACGGCCGTTAAGCAGCCGTGCGATTGTCGCCCATTTGTTCCCAAACCGAGCGTGAGCCCTAACGATCGTCTCATCCTCCTCCGTCGTGAACGGCCGGTGCTCCACCTCAGGCGACAGCTGGTTGCACCACCGTAGACGGCAGGATTTACCAGATCGACCAGGAATTGACTTGCTGATTAACGACCAGTTTCGTGCACCGTGTTTCTGCACAAGGGTTTGTAACAGGTCGTCTTCTTCGGCGCTCCATGGACCCTTAATCCGATCCATATCCATCTTAGCAACCGCCATTAAAGTGAAATTGAAGGTTTTAAATACAACAGATTCTCATCAGCAAGATTACTTGAAAAAGTAAAGGTTGAATTCCAGTTTTAAATTTTTTAAATTTGCAGAAGTTAAAGAAGGAAGAGTGGGGATTTAATATACGAGAAGTGGGGGAGAAGATAAAGATGAAGAGATAACTGGAAAGGCAGTTATGATTATACAACTGGCAAGGGACACGTGTCAAATACTGAATGCATGATGGCTGTAGACCTGCATGAAAGATCAGAACTATAAATAAAATTAATAATTTAAATTTAAATTTATTGGAAGGAATTCAAATCACCGACCGTTTGGGAAGTTAATGTAGGGAGAGAGAAAGATTGAAGGTGTACGGCATAGATAGAAAAGAGAGCATGGACTTTCAGGATGCCAGCCTGGACCGCTTGCATTTATATTTTTCTTTTCATTTTTTATATTTTAAAAATCATATATATATATATATAGGGGAGGGTTCCATTGAGAACCGAATTGAACGACACAGATTGGTTCTCGCAATAAAAATGGTTCTCAATGGAACTTCTTCCTATATATATATATATATATATATATATATATATATAATGTATAATATATATAGGTAGGGTTCGGTGAAAATAAATAAAAAGCTAATTTCAGCATTTAAATTCAAATAATGAATAGTTGATTACAAGCGGATATGTATTTTATGTAAAAAATCGATTATGGAGTTAAGGTATTTTGAATATAAAGTTGTAATCTCAACTATTAATTATACATATAAAAAGACTAATATTTGTTCTGTAAGTTTTGTATATAAGACTTGTTTTTTATTAATTCTTGTTGAATACAAAAAGATATATATATATATATATATATATATATATATATGAAAAAGTTAATGCGAGAACCATTCTTAGTGCGAGAACCGCGAGAACCAATCTGAGCCGTCCAATTCCCCCTATTTCAATGTCATTGCCCACCCATGAATTCCTCACATACACCCTGCCACACTCGATCTCTCCACGCTCACCATCCATGAAACTTCCCATATCCAAGGAACGGCCGAGATTGGTTCTCGCGGTTTTCGCACTAACAACGGTTCTCGCATGAACCCTCCCCTATATATATATATATATATATATATATATATATATATAAAGGGGAGGGTTCAAACGAGAACTGTTTTTCGTACTACAACTGCGAGAACCAATCTGAGCCGTCAAATTCCCCCTCCTTTAATGTTATTGCCCACCCATGAATTCCTCACATGCACCTAGCCACACTTGATCCCCTCCACGCTCTCCATCCATGAACTTCCCATATCTAAGGAACGGCTGAGATTGGTTCTCGCAGTTCTCATTCGAAAAACAGTTCTCGTCTGAACACTCCCTATATATATATATATATATATATATGTATATATATATATATATATATATATATATATATATATATATATATATATATATATATATATATATATATGAAAAATCAAAGGGGAAATAAGGCAATAAATTCGTGAAGTTTGACAAAAAGTAGAATCATTCGTTTCATTGATAAGAAACTAGAGTACTATCTAATAAAGTAAAGGTTAATTGACATAGAATAACATGTGTTTTAAATGTGTTTATTTTCATAATTTTACAAATGTTATTCCAACATGATAATTTATATCCTTTAACCGATTCTAACTATATTATGTAAAAAATATTTACCATATTTTTTTTTTAATAATGAGGTAAGAGTAAGAAGAATTTTTATTAACGAAATGATAGTTATAACGTTAATTGTCTAAACAGTTACGTAAACTTATGGTTTAATTGTACTTTAAAAATATCTTCCAGCTGATAACTCAAGTAAGTATGATATAAGGCGAAACAAGAATGTTATCTTCTTCAACCAGAATAACCGGAGACAACAAAAATTATGTGATGATGTGTGATTGTTTTCGTTTATATGTATCTCCATTAAAACTATATAGAATCCCGTAGCATAAGTAATCGATCTTCTTACATATGTAATTTTAGTTACTACTTCTCTACTGAGTTGTTAAAAACGTATTTTACGATATTATAATTCTTAACTATTCAAAAATATAAGAAAATAAAATATAATTATTAATTAAAATTACTCAAAAATATTATAGGTTTTGTCTGGAAATTTTAGATTAAAAAATAAAATATATTATTTTCTTATAACCCTAGATCTTCTTACTTTACCGTACAGCCTTGCAGAAAAGGAAAATAAAGGATTTAATATAAAAAATAGAATTTTGTGTGCAATTTAAATTTAAATTTAAATTAAAAATCTAAGATATTTAATAGGACAAAAGAATGTAAAAGGAGGGATGATGGGGGAGTGTGAGTAGAGTACAGGCTGTATAAAGGACCCCACACGCTAACGGCCTTTGTCACGACGTACACGTGCTTGCCGCACGTGTCCACCTATTTTTAAAAAGAAAGGCTGTACGTACCTGCCCCAAATAAAACTGACGACCCCCCACCCCCCAACTCCCCAACCACCCCCATCTTCCTTGTTCTCCGTACCTTCCTCAACATAATTTTCTAAATTTAATAAATTGATTCACACGGATGGAGTATTTATTATTATTTTTTAATCTTATGAGTTAACGTAGGATGTCTTATGTAGAGAGATGACGATTATATGGGTTTAAAAATCTTTTATAATATTAAAATTACTAGTCTTGTTTGAGTCTTAAAGGTTGTAAAACTCTTTTATACATTAAAGTTTTCAGATTTAGACTATATTTGATGGAAATAGAGGTTAGCTATAACTGAGAGCTATTTATTTTAGTTATATATAATGTTTAACAAATTAATTGATAAGTGAAGCTGACCGGTGTAAAATGACACAAAAAAATCATAAAAATAGGAGAAATAATAAAACAATTAAATATTATATTTATGTAAATTGATATATAAAAATTTTTCTGCTATTTTTTAAAAATCTTTTTGTTTAAAAAAATCTAGTTTTCTAATCTGAACATGATTTGTAGGTTTTCTTTTAAACAAAATGCTACCGGTTTCAAAAATTCGCGTACTGAAAACAACCGTAAATATTGCTTACGTGTTTTAAACTTTTAATCATTGTTCGTTTAAAAATGCTTCCGCTATTTCTGATAAACAAGTTTTAATTTTTATCGTCTTCTACTAAATAAAGATTGTGTTGTTAAAACTTGTGTGATCCACTATGTGTTCATATGGTTGTTTTGATAGTTAAAACCTAATAGTAGTATTAGTGTTTCGGCTTGTTACTTCTCAATGTCTTTTAAGTTGATTCGTTATAGTTATAAGGTTTAAATTATCTTTTATTATTTCTTTGTTTTCTTTTTATCTAAGATAATGAGAAAAAGGAAAAACAAGTCTTAATTTCATTGGCCTGAAAAAAAGTTTTTATTCAACTAGTAGTTTTAAACAGAATGTTTAAAAGGTTAAAAAGTTTGGAACTTTAAACTTTATTTAATATATATTTTCAATTTATTCTTCTTTATTCATTTAAGGTTTAACCCAAATATTGAGTAGGAACTCGGTTGATAAAAGGTTTAGGCGAGAAGGTTTTGCAGCCCAAGTTGAGTTTGGATGGCGGAGGGCTTCAGCCCAAGTCGGACCATTCATGGCGGAGGGCTATGGCTCGAGTCATGGTTGCAGAGTGTTAGTCCCAGAGTGAGTATACAACAATAAATGTTTGTAGAAGGGAGATTGAATACAAACTTAAGCTTTTTATAATTAATTGCACAATCTTATATTTTTAATATAATTCTTATTGATTAATGAATCAAGAATTACATGTATAAGGAAGCGAATATTTCTTATACAATAAAATAGCAGCTAGTGTCTAACACATAGACTAGCTTCTCTTTAAAGAACTAAGTTTTAAGAGTTCCAACACATGGACAAGTTTGATTCTACACTTATGTGAACTCTAAAAACTTAGCCTTGCTTAAAAACTTTTAGCTCAGTTTGTTGAATAGATGTTCAATGGGAGTCGAGGTGTATGTTGCATGTTGTAATTGCATTTCTATTTATAGACATCCTTGGCCGACGGTTTGAAAGATCATTTACGTGATGATATGACGGTTGGAAATGCCATAAATAGTATAATAAAACAAATGGGCAAGTGGTCTAAAAGATTATTCTCATTGGTAATATAATATTATTTATTTTATCCTTCTGTCTTAAAATTGTAACTCTTCCTTTTTCGAACATTCTTTTGTCAGCCAAAGTTCTTCATATTTGTCTTCACTTAAAAATGTAGTTGCAAGTCATCTTTTAGTGTTTGACATATCTTCAACATATTTTCATGAGAGATAGCTTTATCTTTTTCCACATGTAAACTTTAATCTTGTTTGTATCTATTAGAAGATACAAAACTGATACTAATATGTCACACCCCGCCAAGGCGGAAACGCGAAGTGAGACGGAAAGGATCGTCATAACACATTGATACAATAATAGAGAAATTACTAATATGCAATTTAAACCAACGTGTCACGACGTTCCCCGACACAAGAGGGGACTTATGCCGCGTTAAGTCGGTATTCACGACACCAAAGACCAAATTATAAAACACATAGAAGTAGAACCCACAACCCGGGTCAAGTTTACGGGACAACACGCCCAACAATTAATTCTAAAATAATACTAAATATTCATCTCAAAACGAGTAATTAAATAATCTTGTAAGTGTCAAGTCCGGCTAAAGTTCAACTATGAGACGTCTAGACTCCTTAAGCATTATTATTTGCATTACCTGAAAATAGACACTCGAAAACATCAACATAATGTTGGTGAGCTCGCAGGTTTATAGAAATAACATAGTTGCCGTGTAAAGTGTTTAAGTAGGACAAATGTGCACGTATAGCATGTAGACGTTGTATCAACATCCAAACCACCAGGTTCAATAGGAATCAATAGGAATCAAATCATAGTCTTCCAAGCAGTTATTATCGCATACCCAGCTGGAGCATAAACCGTTAGCTCATAGGAATATAGGAATCAATAGGAATCAATAGGCATCAATAGGAATCAATAGGCATCAACTAACAACAAGTATTCATTGCATATACGTCACACAAGTTATCCCAAAGAAATAAGAAGTAATCATCACGGCATAAAAATTTAGAAGAGAGTTGAGTGCCATTTTCCGCCGAGAAAAACATAGTAAAAAGGGGGCCACGAGTACTCACCTTAGTCTCAAACGAAATTAACCTCGCAAGGAATGGGTACGGGATCTACAACAAATATATATTGCACATAAGTATTGTATCTAAATATTTGAACTCCCTAATGTAGCCTAAAGGCTTGTGAAGTGCTTTTATGTAACCCTAACGCCACAAAACAGAATTCTGATTTTGTTATACCTACTTTAGTAATTTTAAAACAATTCAAACGTCCAAAATAAAATCCCAAATTAATCATGCTGAAATTTTAATGCTTTGACTAGTTTCTGGAATTTTCCCAAAATTTAATAACTTGATTACCTATTTTTTAAAATTTCAAGAACTCAACACTGCCAGAAATCTAACTGTACCAGCGCAACAAAAAGTTTGAATTTTATAAAAATATTAAACGATAACTAAAAATTATGAAATTTTCCCAGAAAACCCTAAACTCATCGAAATTGCTACGGTAAAAATTTTAATCGAAAATTCGAGGTCTTGAACTGATTTAAAAATTGAAACTTTTGACCCTAATCCAACCGAAAGTTCTGACAGTTTACGCACCCTAACGGAAAAATACTTTTGATCGACCAAACGAACTAAAAAAAAAAAACAAACCTTGATTGTGGTGAACCTAGACTCGTAACTCTACAACTCAGACCCAAAAACCGAATTAAAACATCAAAAATCGATTAAGTTATAGCCTTTCAAACGTAACCCTAATCACTGTCTAGAATTCTGTTTTAAAGAAACAAATCTTTAATGGATAAAGATCCAAACTTTACAATGTAAAAACCTTCAAACCTTCATAAAACGTTTTTGAAACTTCATATGATGATCATAGACATGTTTTATGAGCTCAAGAATGAGATGGACTTAGATTGAAATGAAAAACATGGAAGAAACATAAGATGATTGAGAAATAGAGGTTACCTTAAAGCCAAAAAACACAATTCTTTAAAGATTGAAGCTTGATTTCTTGTGTTCTTGATCCTTGATGTGAAAAGTCGATAATGGGGGATTGAGGGAATGAGGTCGACGGCAATGTGTGGTAGGGAGAGAGAGAGCCGATTGATAAATGAGAAGGGTTAGGGTTTGTTTAGGTTTAAATAAGATAAGGATTAAGGGTTTAATTTAAATTTCAAATAATTAAAATACATATCCTACATCCAAACTTATCTAATGTTTTAAAAAAAATAAAGTTTATTTTATAGGTATTTATATATATCCGAAAATTATTAAAATAAATATAGATATATATATATATTATTATTATTATTATTATTAAAACAATATAAGTTGGTAAAGATGTGGCTTTCTAGTGAAGTTATCTAAAAGGATGTCTAACTAAACTCTAAAACAACTTAGGCTAAACCTAATTTTCTATGATTTATAATACTACTAATATACTATAAATGCTATATATAACCTAAAATATACCCGAGCAAAATTTAAGAATTTAAAACGTGCGGTTTAAAGGACTAACCGAAATTTCGGTGACGGATGTCACAGTATCCCCCACTTGAGAGAATTTCGTCCCGAAATTCAGCTTGTACAAATATTAAAGTGAACCAAGTGTTCGGGCTGACAATTAGGCTTATGACTAGATTGACTCGAAAAGGAATGTACTAAACTTTAAGTGTGGTCAGGATCGGAATGAGTCTTTGAATTGATTATTTGCTTACTTGTTTATTAATGATTGGTAGTTCTACATCTTTCGGTAAGTGCTTACCTAAAGTTAGGTAACTGGGTTTTCTTGGAAATTGTTTTGATGGTTGTCATACTTGTTTTTTTAACCGTTAGTACAAAATGATTCCGAAACAGATTTGAGGGACGTGAGTAGATTATGTCATGATATTAGAATGGTTTAGTTTTAGTGGTATAAGAAAGCTTCATACAACCACTTAAGAAATCGGTGTAATCCCCTAAGATTATGGTACGATGGATGTCCTGGTTGGTGGTAGACGTTCACGAGTATACTAACTAGCTTGGTATTAGGTTAACCTAAAAGGATTCTATTCGTGATGTCGTTGATGATGCTGGTGTCAAGAATGAACCTTAAGGTGGAAAAGAAATGGAAAATGAATTCTATAGCTACAAGGATAGCAAGGAAGAATGATTAGAAAGGTTTGATGGTTCAAAACATCACTGATCTGGTAGTGATGATGGAGATGGACCTGTGAAATCTCGTGTAAATTTTTTTTTTACTAAGTCTATCTGATGATGAAGGTGCGCGCCTAAGGAGTATGTTTCAAGCTGTTGAGATTTTTTTTTCTTTAGCTATGGATATCCCGATTGAAAATACTGCAAGGGACTGATGTTGTTTTGATCGCAGCAGGTAAATACAAAATCAGTGAGGCATTTGGTTGCTAAATAAAGCTATACAAGTCTTTTTCTGGGGTTAGGTAGTGCTCTAGTGACAGAGAAACCTATGCATTAATAGTTGTAATAGATCAATTTCAGTTCGATTGATATTTATTCAAGATAGTGTCAATGACACTTAACGGTTAAATCATACAAAAACTGTTGATTAGAAACGATTCCTATACAAATTTCTGGAGAGTGATTTAAGTAATTGTGACTATAAGTATAGAATATTACATTAGTGATCTTAGAGATGAACAGACGAAACTCACTGGTCTACTAGAGATAGCAAGACTATTTACGTTGGAAAGCATATGAATGGATGCATGTGTAACATGCTATTATGTTCATTATTATAAAAGTTGGATGAGTAATCAGATTGAATCCTAAGAATGGACGGAATTCCAAATGAAATATTTAGGAAAAGGATGAAAAGAAGTTAGATTTGGAGTCTTAATTGTGGTCTACTTTCCCCCGAGGATTATTGATTGTTGTATGGGTACGCGAGACAATGGTGTGATGTTGCTAATAAGATAGATAAAGATTCATGTCTAGTTATAACTAAAGTGTATGATTTTGTAGAATTTTAGTTGAAATGGTAGATTAGATTCTAAGGAAGAAATCTTTTCAATTGAAGATAAATTGAAAAATACCAAACACAATCTAGCATTTTATAAAAATAATTAAACGTAATATAAATTGAAAAATACCAAGCACTTTCGGAAAATATGAGCTTATAAGAATAAATAATTAAACAAGTTTATGTTTTTATAAAATAATTTTAATAAAAACTTTTATAAAAATTGAAAAACATTTTATAAAAATCACAAGCTTGGTTGGATAGGTATAAGACATTTTATTTTGGAAAATGCCAAACACAATCTAGCATTAAAATAAAACAACACCATATCTAGAAAATGGAATCTCCCAAAGAAGTGAACATCCAACATGCTTTATACATTTGTTTTCTAAACTTCCATGTTGGTGTTTAAATTCAAACATAAGAAGTATGTCCCCAACCCAACTTTTTCTAAGTTCCTTTTTAGCACATTTTTATGGTAAAAATGGGTTGTGTGTGGTTTTGGTAAAAGGCCAACGTCTTTATTTTTAAGGCTCAAAAAGTTCCAGCATGCTGACGGAAGATGCCACGGTCGACCGTGGATCAACCGTGTATCAACTGTGAGTCGTCCGTGCATCGACCGTGTGATGTCTGGACACTTTTTGAACTTGCACCTTTTTCCTTATTTAAACCAACTCAAGTCTTGTGTTTTATTCACCTCTTGCACAGCAAAAACACAGAACATATATTCATATCTTGTGAGCTCATATTCTTTGATAATTCATCTATCTTTCAAGATCAAGAATCAAGCAAGAGCAAAAGCTTACAAAGCTTAAACACTACATTATCTTTATATCATTTGTAATAGTGTGAGTATCAACTCTAGCCTTTCAAATTAGAGTGAAGTGAGGATCATCTCTAGTCTATAGAATTAGAAAGAAGTGAATATTAACTCTAGCCATCATAATTAGAGTGAAGTTAGGCTCATCTTAGCCTTGTTTGCAAGAGAGAAGATTATTTCTTGTAAGTTATAGAGAGAAGTTGTAAAGCTTTATCTCTACCTTCAAAGAGAGAAGTTTTAGTGGAGCAAACTCTTGGTGGGTGATGCCAAGAAGATGTAGTGCAAGTTTGTTAACACTTGCATAAACCACTATAAATCTCTTGTCTATTCTTGGTGATATATCTCTATCTCTACTCTCTTTATTTCTTGCAAATATTTGTTGTGTTGTTATAAACTTCAAGATCAATCTTTAAAACACAACGTACTAGTTTTTATTTGAAAAAATTGGTAAACTAAGTAAAAGAACCTATTCACCCCACCTCTAGGTTCCAATAGTTTTTCACTGAATCGTACATATAAGACCGTCCAGCATAGATATTGTCTTCAGTGATGTATTTCGGTGAACATCGTGTCCTTTAGACAGTTATTCAGCTGGCATTGATATTTGCGCATCTTAAAGGCATTAGAGTCCTTTACACATCTGAAAGGCTTCGAAGTCTTTGATACATCCGAAATGTTTCAAAGTTATTCTCCCTTTGCTTTTTATTGAAATGCTTTACTGAAATGAGTCCTTATCGTTACTCTATCGTTTGTAACATGTAAGTCAGAAATTAAATAACACAGATGACTGAGGGTTAGGCGCTAGTCACGTCTTGACGGAGATATAGTTCAAGTCGAGAAATCACTATGCAGAAATAGGCTCCGGCCCAAGTCCATCTCGGTCTCGGTATTCGGGTGAAAATGATTATTAATTTTAAAGTTTAAAATTAATTGGAAGAACGAATCTTCCTATTTTAATAAAAAAACTAGTGCCACATGGCATGTTTTTAGAGCCTTTTGAGTACAAGTGGCAGCTTTTTAGAACTTATTTTCGAGTTTTCCTATCATCCTAGTTCTATTTTGACCCCCGTATTCATGTTTTTATAGCGCATATTCTTCCCAAGATCAATGAATAAGAATAATTTCGTGTTTCCTAATTTGAAAAGATACCGATTCCTATCATACATAATATGTCAACGAGGATGGAAGAAATGCTAAGGTAACATAACTAAATCATTCTTTTCATCGACAAAAGAACACCGATCTGCTTATGGTTTCCAACCTCCAAAAGGCATCATCATGGGTTAAAATCCATTTTCAAATTCATTATTTTTGAATTCATTTAAACTAATTTTATATTCACTTTTAAAAGGAAACTAAATTTTGTTATAGCGCTATCGAATTCAAGAGTGATGCATATCTTTCAATGAGAGTATTTTTGATGCGGATACTAGCAGCATTGAGATCTTTGAATACTGAAAGGGCGAACTGCTTTGCACAATAAAGTCTGTGATAATGGCGTCAACGGAGACATTTTCAAGATTTAGTTGCTAATGGAACACATCCTCTAACTATCTTATAGGGATCACCCTAGCCTTATCTTCTAATTTTGTTCAACTTTTTTTTTTACCAATAGCATGATTATGTTAAATTTTTGTGTCATTAGATTTTTCTTTGTCGTTCATAGTTGACTGGTTTGAAAATGCACACCAAGTGCATGATGAAATGATTAAACAAACTAGTAAGATTACTTATGAACAAGTTCAAGCTATAATCCTTTTGTCTAATTGTGTTTAACTACTCTGATGATGTTCTTCATTGTATTTGTGACTTAGAATGTCAAATTGGAGACTCGGCTTCATGTAAATTTAGACAATTATAAAAATAGCCTTCTAGGAAATTGTTGACAACATAGTGCTTAGGTATTTAGACCTTAAATATGACAGACAACATGCAATTATTTGTAAAGAAAAGTTTGAACATGGGTACAACCGTACAAGCACCTCCTGATTACAATCTTCCTATATTACAATCTTCTATGATCTTAATCAAACCCCATATTTACTTTTTCTGCTCATCGGAGTGTAGCAATAACAGTAGCGACAATAATGGTTTAAATCATTTTAACCAGTTAGGAGCTTGTTATTTTAGGGCTTAATTCGGTTTGCCTTAGTACTCCAAGATTGTAAGGATCGTCTCAGAGATCTAGAAACAGAACTAATAATGCTAGCGTTGGTCCTAGCCGAAGAAACAAAAATAAAAACACAAAGTGTTTGTGAGAAAAGTAGGATGAAAATGAAGCAGCTGAGATTGACAATACAAATAAATCCTCCACCACTACATGTTGCACCAAGAGATGGGTGTGGTATGTTTTAATTACTGAGAAAATTCATTTGTTTCTTTTATTTGTTGCAAATGAATCACTAAAGGTTTACTGGCCGTTGGATGCTGATTGTTACTTTGGCCGCTTGAGCTCGATACTTAGGGAGTGTTTGGTTGGGGGGATTTGGGGGGATTTCATGGGAATGTGATTTCAAATCCCATGAAATGTGATGTTTGGTTTGCAAAAATGAGGAAGGATTTCAATTCCTAGGATTCTTTGAAATCCCATGGATGAGGGATTTCTAAATCCTCCCACCCATAGTATTTTGAAATCCCACAGGTGAAGCATTTGCTTCGGCAACACTCCGGCGTATATTCCGGCGAACCCTAGTCGACAGAAACTGAAGCCGCCGTCGCCCCTTCGCCGCCGCCGTCACCCCATTGCCGTCGCTGCAACAGAAACCTACGAAGGAAACCCACGAAGAAAACCCTAGCCGTCGCTTCGTTGTCGTTGTCGCCTTCTTCATTTCTTCGGAAACCATAACCGTCGCCTCATTGTCGCCTTTTTCGGAAACCCTAACCCACGAAGAAAACCCTAGCCTGCGTAAACGTTGAAGGTGCTATTCAGCCTTCGTCGTAAACCCTAACCCACGAACAAAACCCTAGCCTTCGTCGTCACTAAAGGTGCTGTTCAGCCTTTGTCGGAAACCTTAACCCACGAAGAAAACCCTAGCCTTCGTTTACCGTCGAAAACGCTAACCCACGAAGGTGTTGTTAGCCGGCGTCGTCCGCCATCGTCGTCCCCTTCGCTGTCATTACCTGTGCTGTTCGTCGTCCACCGTCGTTTTCCGTCACCGGCGTCCTGTGATGGTGACAACAGGTTGGTGGTGGGGAAGTTGAAGGTTTTGTTGATGGGGTTTAATGATGGTGGAAATCCCACCTAAGAAATGTAAACCAAACACATGTTTGGGATTTTGAATCCCACCAAATAAATTACCCCCCAAATACAAATCCCCTTAGAATAATGGGAAAAGAGGAGAAGGAGAATGAAGAAGAAGAAGTGTATTTGGAAATCAGAATAAGAGTTGAAAAGACCAAAATAACCCTGCTTTAAAAGACAACTAACAACCATTTTAGATGGAAGTTAGTCAAAATGGTCGTCTAAGTAACGTAAATGCAACCTTAGGGATATTAAACGTAATTTTTTGTCTTAAATGATCAAACCAGTAACTTGGGTTAAAGCATATGGACCATTTAAGTAATTTACTCTATTAATGATAATAAATTTAAACCAATATCATCAAAAGTATAATGTATTTGAGGTACTAAACCAACAATGACTTCTTACAAAATCGAATAATTTTTTATGAATTTATCTTTAGGAAAGACGAACCATTGTGGAATTTGTAAGCAAAGTGGTCACAACCGAAAGTGATGTTCATCTAAGCCACATTATATAAAGATAAATTCATATAAATGTATTCAATTATTTGGTATGACTATATCTCTTATTTCTTTGTTCCTTTTTGTCTTTGTCGATAAAGATTTGTTATCGGCTCAGGATACTCGGAAAATATTTGTGAATGTTTTTTGGTCTTTTCAATTTTGTAAGAAACCATAGTTGGTTTAGTAACTAAAAACATTATACTTGTGATGATATCGGTTTTAATTTATGATTGTTAGTATTATTTAAACAAGAGTTATGATTGTGATAAAAAAATTACACAATTGCTTTGATTGTAATATAAGATATAATAAAAAACAGTTAAAAAACAACAACAAAAGAGTGAAGAAGCAGTAAAAAAGCACTTAAAAACAGCTAATAAAACAGTAAAAATAGATAAAAACAACAACAAAAAAACAGTAAAGAAACAATAAGAAAAGAGTTAAAAAAAGAGGCAGTATAAAACATTTAAAAAAACAATACAAAACAATAAATAAGCAAGTAATAAAAAACAATTATAAAAAACTGTAAAAAAAAAAGAAAAACAAAAAGTACACCCACTACTACAAACCGCACTTTTTGCGACAACAAAATCCGTCGTAGACAAAGTTTTGCGATGGATATTCACGGTCCCAAAAACCTTCGTCGGAAAAACCATTTGGCAGCGGCTTTGCGACGAACATAGTTTGTGACGGATATTATTTGCGACGGGTTTGTGACAAAGATGATTTGCAACTGTTTTGTGACGGTTATTAGTTGCGACAGCTTTGTGACGGATCTATGTTGCGATGGTTTTGTGACGGATATTGTGGCAATGGCTAAAATTTGTGTCGGATTTGCGACGGTTTTGCGTCAACGTCTAATATTTGGACAAAATCCCATCCGTCATTGTTTCTTCCAAGGTGCAGCCTCACAAATACTTTGGTGGAAGATTTGGGCGTTGTAGAAGCTTTCCTTTTCCCGATTTGATTCTTTAGACATATTAAAGCTTTTTGGAAACGACCCGAAGGTAAAGATGTCAACCTTTAGGCCAGGCGTTATGGGAGACTCGATCCTATCGAGTAGTAGCAGGTAACCTCAGGAACACCAAAACGCCTCTATCGGGTAGGCCAAGCGGGTAGCACCTTCAGGTGTGGGAACTCGCTCGAGAAACACCTGCATCCCACCCCCCACCCCCCCTCTCAACCAATCATACATACACACATAATTTATTTAGCAATATAAAAAAATGGGGATAGTTTGAAGGAGAGGTATAACACTTAATTTGGGTAAGAGGAAGGAGAATGATGTGGTGCTGATATGGCATTGGGTAAGGGATTTGAGAAAGGAATGTATAACTAGTGGCCTTAAAGCTGTAGTTCGGGTGGCTCTTCCAGTATTTGGAATAGAAGAAACAAATTAAGGAATGCTGCAGTGGAGGAAATTCATAGTAGTAGAGATGAGGACCTTTTTTCAAAGGTGCAAATATGTTCGACTCACTACAAAAAGATACCGATTATCCATACTTTTTTATATATATTAATACGCTTAAGCTGTGGAGAATTAAGATAAAGCGTGGAAAATTGGGTGTCACTAATTCTACCAAATCTTTACATTTTAAGGTGTGAAAATTGGAGTAAAAAATCACGTTTATTAATACGGATAAATTATCTAAATTTTAACACTTGTAAGCATGAAAATTTTGAAAATAATTCTAGAGTTTCAAAAATCTACACTTTTAAGTGTGAACTTCTATAATTATCTATTTCTTTTTTTAACAATCTTTATTTTTTAACTATTTTCATAATTATAAGCGTGATGACGCTTAAAATTTTTACACATTTTTTATATAGCGTGAATAAATGATATATTTTTTGTAATGACTATTTTTAGCTCTTAAGTAGGAAGAGAGACATCTATATAGAGTAGGATATGTAGTACAAAAACCCTTTAGCCATTTCTTAGTTGTAAAAGTATTGGGTTAACTGTCTTGGGGTTTCTGGGCTGCCACAACTGGGCCACCACCGCCGATCCGTCACCACCTCCTGGGCCACCGCTGCTGGGCCGCCGCCATGCTGGGGCTGCCGCTGGTGGTCCGGTGGTTTTTCCGGTGACCTTTTTTTGACCAACAATAAAAATCGAAATAATAATATGAACAATTATATATATATATATCGAATTTAAATCTAGAAATCCTTATCTTATTTAAAGTTCAAACTTTATCTTTTAAAACAAAAACTTGTTTTAAATATTTAAACTTTAAACATCCTTATCAACATAACTTGTTGATAATAACTAGGATTTCAAAATTTTTAAAGTTTATCCTTTAATCTAAAACTAAACTAGTTTAGATTAAAAACTTTAAAATAATATTAACCAAACTGATTAATATTTGTATTATACAAAATCGATATATACATATACAAACATATATACATGAACAGAAAATATACCTTTATAGTTTTAATTCTTTAACCGGTTAAACCTAACCGATTTAACCTTAATGATTAAAGATTAAAACCATAAAACCATTAATATTCAAAACTAACTGTTTGAATAATGAACTGAGATTAACAAACTTGTTAATCCCTATTTTTGAACATATATATATATATATATATATATATATATATATATATATATATATATATATATATATATATATATATAACAAGAACAAAAAATATGATAGATCACATAACATACACATTGTGATAAACTGAGCCGAGGCTCTGATACCACTGTTGGGTTTTATAGCACCTCCTATGTGTCATACTGATTCAAACTCAAACTGGTTTGAACCGACTCAAGGATGAAAAACTGATTAATCTTTCATAAAGCGGAACTTGAAAGATCAACCACCCAAAAACCCAAAAACCCCAAAGCGTTACAATCTTTGTTTATCACAAGGTATATGTATAAAACGAAACATGTATGTATGTAAAACAATCAATAATAATATGAACATGATAAATAACAAGAACATTCATATTAATATAAGAACATATGATGTATAGAAACAATATACAAAACTTGTATATTTATACATATATATATATATATATATATATATATATATATATATATATATATATATATATATATATATATATATATATATATATATATATATCGATCGGTACTAGTATATATATATAATATATATACTCGATCAACAAACAAGAAGATGAAGAATATGGATATCATACCTTTTCTTACCTTAGTGTTGCTCAAGTAATAATCCACCCGTGATGAAGCAAGACGAGATCCCGCTAGAAAGGTGAGCAAACCACAAACCACAAACCACGACCATCATAGCTTGTGATCGAACCAAAAACGAAACTCGGTTTTTCTCTTGGTGTTCTCGGCCGAACTCCATAGGGAGAGAGGAGGAGAGAGTTTTTTCTTTTCTAATTCCATAGAATGACTAACTCTAATTCACAATATAATCTCCTATTTATAAGAATAGGATTTAGGATTATATTAGGAAACCATTTGAATATTTCCTTAATTTGAATTAGGATAACTTAATCACCAAGTTAATATATATATTAGAAATTAATAAATAATAAAATATATATACATATATATTCATATGAGGCGTACACCTTATAATATATATATATATATATATATATATATATATATATATATATATATATATATATATATATATATATATTATATTTTATTTTCCTTTTATTAATTAATATATATATTATCCTTATCCAATAATTTAAACTTAAATTATTAATCTTATTAATTAACAATATATATTTATTTAACTAATAAATATGTATTTTCTTGTCAATTAATAACTTGGTAATTAATTCTCTTCGTAAGTTAAAACCATAACTTACTAACACTGGTTTATAACTAACTGTTACTAAACCGTTCTCCCACTTATGGTTGCATTACTTCTCGGATTACATGCCCTCACAGGTATGACCCTTGAGTGCCTTATGGCATTGGACGTGGCATCAGGGTTCGACGGTTATGCACACAAATCCTATCAGATTCACCGCCTCTGCAGCCCACCACCGTCGCCCCACGCGAAGTAGCACCACCTCCTTGTTTTAGCCACCGTATTCCGACGCCATCGCCCTCGGAAACTCTTCCCCGTACGTGCCTCTGAAACCACAGTCGTCCCCATTTGCAATCTGCATCCCACGACTGAGAAATCGAAGCCATAGCCAACGCCGGTTTTCCCGTCCACCACTGCCACTGAGAAATCGAAACCACAGCCGTCCCCATTTGCGATGATCGCGGTCGATGATTGCCTCTTGCAGATGCACAATTGCCATTCGATTTTCTACGGTTTCTGCCTCTATTCCAGTACCCGATGCTTGTAAGAAAGAATCTCATATGTTTTTCTTCATTTTTTCTTGTTTGTATAAGATTCTTTGACCTGTGTTCATGTTTGTAAATAGATTTATATAATTTATTGGTTGTCTCTTGTTCATCCAAAGTATGTTCTTGTGCATCAAATTCTTTTTTGGTAGTTGTTATGCATAAGATGATGTTGATTTTTTATGCATCACTGTGAATCAGTTTTGTAAATGTTAATTTGGGTTCAAGATGTGTAGTTTATGCATCACTGTGAATCGGTTTTTATGCATCACAGTCGCCGGTCGTGCACAGTCACCGGTCTTTTTTTAAAGCAGAATTCCCGTGAAAGATGATTTAAAGCAGAATTCCTATTTTTTTTCAAAATAGTAACTGTTCCCTGATTTATTGTTTGGTTGATTTGTCCATTTTACCCTTTTCTTTTTTATTAAATACGAAATTAAAAGATTTTGTTGACTTTTTTTTGACTTTTGGAGCGATCTAATGGTTGAGATATCTCCTTACTTTTAGTACCATAATTTTTTTACTGGATCCCTACCCTGTATATATATATATATATATATATATATATATATATATATATATATATATATATATATATATATATATATATATATATAGGAAAAAGTTCATGCGAGAACCATTCTTAGTGCGAGATCCGCGAGAACCAATCTGAGCAGTCAAATTCCTCCTCTTTCAATGTCATTGCCCACCCATGAATTCCTCACATGCACCATGCCACACTCTATCCCTCCACGCTCACCATCCATGAAACTTCTCATATTCAAGGAATGGCCGAGATTGGTTCTCGCGGTCGCATGAACCCTCCCCTATATATATATATATATATATATATATATATATATATATATATATATATATATATATATATATATATATGCTAAACATTAAATTCTATTTCACTATACCAAATAAAGACTTGACATTGTTTCCCATTATTGTAACAATAATAATCGATGGTTTATACCCTCCCTTCATGTCACCCTACCACGTCACGTCTACGCTTTTACCGCCGTTCCGGGTGCCGACACCGTCTGTCATCATTTTTAAAATTCTTATTACCTTTGCATTCTATAATTACTTAATATGTATAATTTTATTAATAATTACTATTTTCATTTTTAAAACCAAATCATGTATCACCCAACATTCTAATAATTTTATATAAACTAGTTGATACACCCGTGTACACACGGGTATTAAATATATAAAATTGAGATATAAAAAACAATAATATTTAAATATGTAACGATGTGGAAGTATATTTCAAATATTATACATAGCATAATTGTAGATAAAAAAATAAATAAACTAAATTTTTTGAAGCACTTCTTTGTACACCACGTTTGTTATTTTGTTTGTAACATTACCACTGTTGTCACAAATCAAAACCTTTAATCCTTTTTTACTTCTAACGCGTGACACGGCAACAAACAATTGACCATGTGTTACACAGGTTTTCTCAGAATCAAACCAACATTTGAAAGTGATTGTCCTTGACTCTTGTTGATCGTCATAGCAAAACACAGCATTAGAGGAACTTGTCTTCTTTGAAACTTAATTGGAAGTTTTGTATCCGATGGAACCATCTTCATTCTAGGAAAATATGTAATATCACCAATGTTTTTTCCAGAAATGATTTTTGCCTCAATAACATGTGTACCAAGACGAACAATTTGTAACCTTGTTCCATTGCATAAACCTCTAGACTGGTCTAGATTTCTAAGTAACATCACGGGAGCACCAATCTTTAAAGAAAGCTTGTGATTAGGAAAGCCAGATAATTTTAATGAGTTGAGCATTTCTGGAGAATATAAAGACTCCTCAAATGTACTTGACATATCTTCAGCACAGATAGAATCAGAACTTAAATAAGTTGTTTCCTCATTGTCAAGTTTTGAAACCATGAAATCATTTATATACTCAACATCATCATTTGTTGGAACCAAAATTGCTCTATCCTGAAAATAATTTTCACTATAAAGCTCATCATGAATAGAAGGATATATAGATTCTGTAATTGAATGAACATGATCACCGTCAGAAGAAATTAAGAATTCATCAGGAAATTGAATTTCAGCCTCTCCATCATTTTGTCCACCAACATTATCTTCGCCAATGTCCAAGATCCAATCTGCGAATTTTTTTGTGTCATCATAATTTTCACCATCAGAACCTGTCCTTAGACGCATGTTAATAGACAAAGTCAGTACGGAACAAAAGTTCCAAATATAAGACGAATTCAACGACTCATTAACAATATCTTCCCTTCGGCCCTTAGTTATAACAGGCAAAATCTGACGAAAGTCTCCTCCAAAAACGACAACCTTTCCACCAAAAGGTACAGAATTGAATTTTTGATCAACCTTATCCCGTAAGGTCCTATCAAGCGCTTCAAAACAATGTTTATGCAACATCGGTGCCTCATCCCATATGATAAGATCAGTTTTGCGCAAAAAATCAGCCAAATTACTATCAGAAGATATACTGCAAAAGGAATCTTCGTTCAAATTAATAGGAATAGCAAACCTTGAGTGGCCAGTTCTACCTCCTGTAAGTAATAACGCAACAATTCCACTTGAGGCAACATTTATTACAATTCTACCTTCTGAACGAAGCCCAGCTGATAAAGTTTTCCATAAAAAGGTTTTGCCTGTACCACCATATCCATAGATAAAGAATACACCACCTTCACCTTTGATAACAAGATTTGTTATTTGATCATGTATAGCTTTTTGTTCATCAGTCATCTTTGAATAAAGAGTACTATGTTCTTGCTTCAGTGAATCTTTGTCATATGATAACTCCTCTTGTATAAGCATGTTGCAAGAATCTTGAATTAAATCGAAATCGGGATAAGGCATTGAAGGTATGTTTTTCAAACTCATACCATAAGATTGCAACATATCTTCAATGTTTGCCAAAGCAAAATTTTTTATCACACTCTCATCAAGCTCAAGATCTGAAACAAAATTTGTATTAAATATGTATAAAAAATGTTAATAATATAAAAGTAACAACAAAAGTTTATTCAGTAAATTTATAGAAAGTACCTGGAATTTGCAGCTCCTTACGACGTTTATGAAGAATATCACCACATAGAAATTGCCATGTATTCTCCTAAACATAATCAGGCCTTGATAAAGTATCTGAAGTTATTAAAATAACAAATAAGGACCTACAATATGAACCACTTGCCCAATGAGATGTTTCTTCGATACATTCTATATATTCTTTGTCATCATCAAGAAGACCAAGAGCATAGCAAGCATCTCTAAATGTATCATAAGGAACATTGTTAACTTTCTTGATATCTTTATAACATGTAGGACCTTTGACCTTGTTAAGTAAAACTCTCAAATAAAAAGCCTCGCCATCTTTAGGAGAAACATAGGTAATTCTACCAAGAGCATATCCTCTTTTTCTTTCGGTCCACTTCCTATCCTTTTTATTCCAAACAAAATATTGTGGAAACTCGATGTATGTCAACTCTCTAGCACGTTCATTCGTTTTGTTAACCTCCATCCACTGAAGAAATTGAGATTTACATATTGATAATTTCCCTAAGATATCATCAATATGATTTCCAGGCTCATAAAAAACTGGTTCTTCACCATCAAGATGGAAAGAGAGCCTCTCAACATGAGGAGACTGGTGATGTAATTCAAAACCAAAAAGTCTCCATGATGCCTCGCACGCAGAGACATACCTAGCATCAAAGTAATTTTTCACTTCATTCTCAACTTTTTGGTTATCATCAATTGAATCTGAAACATTCTTGTTGATGTTTGAAAAACCAACTGTAATCCTGTCCGGACCCTTATTTATATACTTAAAAAGGTATTTGATGGATCCAAGTTGATTACACCATTCTACGTTCATATGCGACTGAAATCTTCTAAGCAAAATAGGGTTATACCCAACAACATGCCTAATAAGAAAATAAAGAAAATTATTTATTATTATAATATTTTGCTTATTTGCATGAAATTTATATGATAGTATAAGAATTATATTATAAACAATATATGAAATATATACAGAAACATCATTATATGTGTATATATATACGTAATAATATATTAAATAATAATTATCATAAACAGTAATATGTGTATTAAAATTAAAATACATGTTGTCTAAGGCAACTCGATTTTTTTCAACAGATGCGCCTGTGTCACGGCGTCTGTAAACAGGATATCCGTATGCGTCAATGAACGTACGGTTATTGAACTTCTTTGGAAACTTCTTTGTACATTTCTTTTTGTCATTACTTGTACATGTAGATTTTGGATTATCTTTTCCACAAGGACCATGCATCATGAATTCGGAAACTAACTGATATAATTCTGGATCCTCATTTTTATCAGGTAATTCAGCAGATATGATTCGATCAATATCATCAGGATTTGGCAATTTATCTTCTTTTCTCAAGAATAAACATATATGAGCATGAGGCAGACCTCGTTTCTGAAACTCCACGGTATATACAACTGTAGAAAAATAAATAATTATGATTAATCGTTTTATAATAAAGAAATATTATGTATATGATAATCAAATAATGTAACTACCTGCATTGACACGACCAAGAATGTGTTCATCCTTTAAAGCAGAAATGAAGTCATCCAACTTTAATTTGAAAAGTCTGCTGACTAAATCTGGTCTGTCTGCAGCTTGTAATCCAAGATTGTCCAATAATCTACATAACTCTGGCCATTTAGGATTGCAAGTAAAAGTAATAAATAGATCTGGATAACCATACCACCTACAAAGAGCCATGGCGTCTAAAAAATTCTGCTGCATGTATCTGGTTCCGCCGGTAAATGATGATGGAAGGATAACACGATTACCAATTGCAGATGAATCTCCTTGGCCATCAGCACGTGCTGTGTTCAATCTGCTAGCTGTAGAAAACCTCAAATTTTTCTGATGATTTTTTATGTAGTAAAGCCTCTGATTTTCGACCATTGTAAAAGCATCTACCAAAAATTGCTGAAAAAGTTTTCTACTCATTAGCAAAAGTGGTTCCTCATCATCTCTCTGTTGCAATCTATATGCAAACCACTCTCTCATAGACAAATTTGTCCTACCACGTTTATCTGAACTTTCTACATCTCGGAGGAATATATCAGGTCTATACCCATCTTCACCGTAAGGTATATCACAAGTTACTAAACATAATTTATAAACAACCTATAATTAATTACATTAGTATACAATTTTTATAAAGCCCCTTACATTTTCCTTAAAAACCCCATTCCATGTTTTATAAAGCCCCCTCACAATTTTCATATAACCCCCTCCGATACGTGTGATAATGCTACTTCTTCGATAAAACAAAAAGAATATATTTGCGTTTAAAAAACTAATCTAATGTATCCAACAACTAAATATATGTTATTCGTTTAACGCGTTTCATGGATATGAATAATGGTTCTCGCAGTTTTCGTACGAAAAAACAGTTCTCATTTAAACCGCTTCATATATATATATATATATATATAGGGTATGGTTAAACAAAGAACCTCCTTTAAACATAGAACCTAAAGAACCCTCCTGGTGATGACACGTGGCACATTGTTTAGGGGTAAAAATGAAAAATTGAAAAAAAAAGAAATTCACGTTGCAGCGACCTGGGCATATTTTTTAAAAACCCCATTTACTTTAAATGATCATAACTCGTTCGTTTTTAACAATTTTAACAAAAAAATTATACCGTTAGATTCAGTTTTTCGTCCTCTTTCAAACAAGACAGGGCTTGATATATTTCACAAACTTTTTTTTTTTCAAAATGCAAAATTTGCATTTAGAGCTGTGTTCATATTAAATTCAAAATGCAAAAATCATGCAGAATGAAGAATGCATAATGCAAAAAACATACAGAATGCAAAATGCAATAAACATATGAAGAAATGCAGAATGCAAAAACCATGCAGAATGAAAGAATGCAAAATGCAAAAAACATGCAAAATGCAGAAATGAAAAAAACATGAATAATGCAAAATGCAAAAAACATGCAGACTGAAGAATGCAGAAAGCAAAAACCATGCAGAATGCAGAACGTAAATCCGTATAAACATGCAAAATGCAAAAAACGAAAAATGCAAAATATAAACATGCAGAATGCAAAAAATCGAAAAACATATGCTGCCAAAATGCAAAATCTGTACACAGAAACACTACATGCTGCCAAAATATAAAATATGTACACAGAAACACTATATGGTGCCAAAATGCAAAATCTGTACATAGAAAACACTACAGCTGCCAAAATGCAAAAAAAAAAAAAAAAAATTCATTTTCAAAAAAAATTTAGAAAAATATGGGAAGAGTGATCTTGTTTGAAAGAGGATTAAAAAACTAAAAGAATGGTATAATTTTTTTTTGATTAAATTCACAAAACTTAAAAAGTTACGGCAATTTAAAGTTTTTGGTATTTTTTTTTTAAATATTCGTGGGTTTGGGGGTGGGGGAGAATTACATTTTTGCCCTATTCTTCTTAAATTAATAAATAATAATTACAGTTTTGCCATCGATCAATCTTATCAATTGATTTTGATGATCCAAAGGTCCAGATTGGTTTTTTAGGTTCTTTGTTTAACACATGGTTCTTTATTGATCCAACTTATATATATATATATATATATATATATATATATATATATTGTTGGATTATGTGCAGAGATAATTAACAGGCATATTGTATCTAATGTTATAAGAGACTAAAGGGTCACACTGCTACACACCCAATTCAGAACAGTTGGATTTCACCATAAATTTGTGTGGAAATAATTAACTAGTTAGATTAATTATTAAAGAGAAAGAGTAAATAATTAATCACTTAGATTAATTATTAAAGAGATAAATGAATAATTAATCAGTAGTATTAATTATTGAGAAATATAAATAATTATCCAGTCTGGATTAATTATTAGAAAGGAATAAATAATAAATAGTTATTAATTATTTAAGGAGAATTAAATATTAAGTTTTAATATTTAATGGACTAAGTTAATAGTTAATTAATTAACTAGTAAAGTACAGGGGGTCAAAAACAGAAAAGTAGAAAGTTTAATTAAAATCAGTGGACTTTAAATTAAACGGGCTTAGGTCCAACCTAATCCTTATAAATATATCCTTAAAGGCTTAAGGATTAAGATAAGTGACACAAAGGATTAACCCTAGCCACCACAACACTCTCTCCTGTCTCTCTCGTCGCCCTCTCCCTCTCGTCGCAAGCACTCTCTCAGTTCTCTTCTCTCACGTCGAAACCAAAAGGCAAAAACACTTGCGACTTGGTGATTACGCAAGAGCACACACACTCTCTCGGTTTTTTAGTGTTGAAGGCTTGGTGATCCAGGAGCGGTTTAGCAGGTAGTTCAATCGGAGGTGCAGTAGTGGTGGACTACTTTAGCAATCCCAAGTCTGATCAGGTATATTTCTTGTTACCTTATCTATGGATTGTTTTGTTAAGAAACTATGTTGATCAAGTTAAAGTTTAAAGATCCTAACCCTTTTGGGGTTTATAGGGTTGTGTTCAATCCAGTTCCGCTTTTAGGATTGAACTAGTGGAATCAAACCCAGGATTGACCAGTTTGTGTCATAAGTGGTTTGGTCAGGTTCAAAACCCTTTAATGGTATCAGAGCCTCGGCTCTATAATCCATAGTTTCTAGTTCTATCTGTTTTTTTATTAAGGTTTTATTCTTGATTCTCTATTTGTTCTTGGAAATTTCGAAAATCAAGAAGGTAGCAAAACAGTTTGTTTTGTTAATAGGTTTATCCTATTAATCAGAAAATTCAAACAGTTAGTTTGAATGGTTAAAAGGATCATGTTTTTTGGATAAAGAATAAGTTTGAATTAAGATTAAATTAAACAGTTTGTTTAATTAGTTAAACCTAGTTAATCTAATTTGTTGGTTTGTTTAATAGTTATATGATCTTCTTCATCTTATTCTTCTCCTTTTAAATTTTCGAAAACCATAAAAGGATAAAAACAAGTTTTTTGTTTATATCCAGTTTATAAAAGTTTTTGATTTTAACCAGTTAGGTTTAAACCAGGTTTGTGTTTAAATGGTTAAAAAGGAATAAACTTTTATCTAAAACTAAACTTTAACCAGTTTTTGAACTTTTTGTTTAAAAGGTTGAAATCAAGTTTTAGGATAATTAATTATTAATAAAACAAGTTTTGTTGAAATTAATAATTAATAGTTTTTGGATTTTGAATTAAATCTAGTCTTTAATCAGTATATTAAAACAGTTGGTTTTAATAGGTTAAAAAGGATTTGAATTTTTTTTGTTAAATCGGAAAACGCAAACTGAAACCGTGACCATAACTGTTAGCAGCGCTAAAAGAGGGTTAGCGGCGCTAAGAGGAGTTAGCGGCGCTAAGCCCAGTAAACTGCTGCCCAGTAATGTCGGCCCAAGATAGCGGCGCTAAAGAAGGTTTAGCGGCGCTAAATGAGGTTTAGCGGCGCTAAGGGACGAATGGGCTTCGGCCCAAGAGGCTTCGGCCAAAGAGGTTTCGGCCCAAGGTGGTTCTCGGCCCAATGGGGCTTACGGCCCAGGAGGTTCTCGGCCCAAGAGGGTCTCGGCCCAGTGGTTATGCGGGTTGATGGGAGATGTTGGCCCAAGATAGCTTTTCCGGATTAATACAAAAGGATTATTAATTTTTAAGTTCTAAAATTAATAAGGTGTTATATAAACTAGTGTTATATATTTTAATTAGTTTAGTTAAAATATATTTTAGACTTTTATTTATTATGACTAGTTTAGTCATTTTTGAATAAAGTCTAAAAGGATAAAGTTTATATAATAAAATGGAGAATTGAACAAGATATTTTAATTGACCAAAAAGTTGTCGGTTTTAAGTTATTGGATAACTAGTAATAAAATCCGACATAAGGTTTCATTCAAGTTTTGAATAAGATTAGGGATTTAAAGTTTTTGTTAGAAAAACTCTTTTGGTCAGATAAATATTAATTAGAAGATTATAATTCTCATTTTTGGTTAATAGGTATTAATCAAAAGATAAATGAGAATAGTTTAAACAAATCAAGTTGTGTGCTTAACAGCACAGTTTCTGTTTATTTATTATAACTGCGTGGTTGACTTTTATATATATAGTGCTTATATATAAATTGCGTGGTTGTGATTCATATAGCTATAGTTTTGTCGACTTAGGACTCGTTTTTCATTTCTTCTTTTATTTTGGTATTGGGAAGGCCTGCGTGCCAATTACAATCCCTTTCTTAATTGTAATATTGTACTGGTTCGGGGAGGCCTGCGTGCCACTTACAACCCCATTCAATATTGTATTTGTAATAGACTAGTGATAGTTTAATCCCCCAACTGAAATGGACTCCAAGAAGGTGATCAAGAAAATGGTGTTCTCAGACGAAGCACGTATACTTCGGGGAGGTGTCAAGGCTAGTGGGAGCAGCATGTCAAGAAAGGCGAATCCAAGTCATTTTGTCCTTAGGCTTGGCCTTAGGATTAGTTGGCAAAACTATAGGGCTTTATTTGCTTACTCTTTTTATCTGCGTAGTTGTGATTTATTTACTGTTTTTCATATATATGTATGGTATATATATACATGTGTGTGATGGTAAATAAAAGGAGTTTAATAACAGGTTGTTATTAAACAGTGAAAAACCATGTTCTATGACAAACTAGAATATGACTTCAGTCTGGTAGTCATATTAATTAAATTTTTATGAATTTAAAAGTTTTGTCAAGGTTATAAGTTTGGAACTTATAAAAGCCGTTTTGTGCACCTAGTTCAGGTACACATATAAATCGTATTTTTAAAACAGTTAGTTTTAAAATGGTTTTTCAAAAACTGGAAAATTAAGTTTTTTATTGAACTTAATTAAAACCCAAGAAAAATCTTAGATCAGTGTGCTACCCACCTAATGGTACACCTTGACTGTTAAACGGTACTCGGGTGTCGGAAGTGCCCAAACCTTGGGCATCTGGGTTCAAACCATTGCGGGAAAGGGCATGAAAGATTCTGCGATAATCGGGAGTCCCGGCCAGAATTCATGCTGTCTTAGTTGGTGCGATCTATTTTGGTGATAATCGGGAGTCCCGGCCCAAAAAGCACTAGAGTAGAGTTAAACATACTAGACTGGGTCTAAGTGCTCTACGAGGTTCTAGGAGTCGTATCAGTTAGGTACGATTGGTACAGGGTGTTACCTACCAGAAATAGCATGACTTGGAAGGAAGTGCCCAAACCTTGCGTCAAGTATGTGAAATATGGGTCCTAGGTCTAATATATATTGTTTATGGGTTTAATGATATATGTTGGAAAGTTTATTTGCAATTACTAATTAAACCGGGTTTTAATTTGTAAATGGCAACCAACGTTACCAATACTAATAACCTCTCACTCCGCTCTATCCTTGAGAAGGATAAGCTCACCGGGTCCAACTTTCTCACTTGGGAGAGAAATCTCCGGATCGTGCTAAGGAACGAGAGAAAGTGGTATGTCCTAGAATAACCTCTAGGAAATCCCCCTGCCAGCAATGCCAGGGCAGAGGTCAGGGAGGCTTTTCAGAAGCGCTCCAATGACGTCTTGGATGTTAGCTGCCTCATGCTTGCAACTATGAGTCCAGAGTTGCAATCAAGCATGATGGAAACTCCTGCAAATGACATGATCCGCCACTTGAGGGACATGTTCCAGGAGCAAGCCCGCACGGAGCGTTATGATGCCACTAGGGCATTTAACTCGTGCAAGATGGCTAAGGGAACCTCGGTCAGTGACCATGTTATGAAAATGAAAGGTTACATGGACCACCTAGAGAGACTCCGGCACCCAGTACCGTTGCAGCTAGCAACGGATACGATACTCAACTCATTGTCAGATGACTATAAGCCTTTTATAGTCAACTACAACATGAACAACATGGAGAAATCTGTGGCTGAGTTGCACTCCATGCTCAAGACTGCTGAGTAGAGTATCGGGACCAAGTCTAAGGACATTCTTATGATGGGACATGGTGGACGTAAGAAGAGGAAGGGGCGCAACGGAAAGGGAAAGGGCAAGGCCCAGCCCAGCCAGAATGCACCCAGAGCTAGTAACGACAACAAGGGCAATAAGCCAAAGCCAAACAAGGCAAGGACCGAGAATCGGTGTTTCAGGTGCGGCGAGGCCGGACATTGGAAACGAGATTGTCCGAAAGGTCACGAGGCAGGAGGCAAGTCTGGCTCCTCAGGTACTGCGTGATTAGCTTCTTTGTCACTTTCCTACTTGTAAAGTTTTACGAGTATTCTAAAATCTTGCAATCATTTATTGCAGGAGGAGATGGAAAGTGATGCGGCCCAGCATAAGAAGATCCCACGTGCAGCTCACGGATATTATAAATAATTTATTATTTCCTAGTTTATTAAACTCTTTTAAGTTTGGATAATTTTTATCTTACATGTTTATGGAAACTTTTTGGCTTTGAGTTTATGGAAATTTAATTATTTGGTTCATATCTGTGCACGTGTTCTTATTATATGAATCATGATTAGTCCAGTTGTGACTAAAAGAGTGCCAATAAGTCAAAGTATTGACTTGATTGGTGATTCATAATAATCTTATGCTATGATTTGTTGAAGTTATATAAATGATGGCTCCACTATTCAAATGCTTAAATAAACAAGTATTGTTTATAAAATTAGATAGTTTTTCTAATTTAACAAGTGTTTAAGTTATTTATGAAAAGTGAATGTTCAAAGTCTTGAACTAAATAGAAATGATAGTTATTATTTCTAAGTAAAATAGTTTTTGATAAAACGTTTAAGAAAGTATAAAAGTGATTATAATAGTTATTATAATGAAGGAAGTTTTATACTAAATGTTTTAAGGAAAGAAATTTAAAATACCATTATGAGTGTTTCATACTTGTGATCATGGTAAGTTTAATGAAACCATTTTCCGTAATTGGAAAGATGGATATATGAGAGATCCAAGTTCTTGGTTTCATAAAACAAAATTCTTACAAAAACTAAGTTTTTTGAAACATGTGTTTGGAACACAAGTTTTAGGCATGGTAGTCAAGTTTTGACTAAGGCCTAAAAAGATTTTTTTTTAAAGAAAGCACTTTTTTATAAGAGATAGTGGGAGCACCTGACTAATGTATTTATCAGAGTTAATAAAAGGTTATTTTTTAACCAGTGTGATAAATACAAGTTTGAACTTTTAAAGTATATAATTATTGGATGTTTTTAGAAGTTATCTAAAACAGTAAGTTCTTGAGAAAGAACTAATCCAAGGGATGCATGATTTATTGAGAGGTACTCGATAAAGAAATCATTGCAAGATTTTTTGAGTCAAGTTATGACTTAAATAGAAATTATATACGTTTTAAAATGTTCAGTGAGTCAGCTTAATAATATTGGTTGGTTAACGTTAGAAATGATAAAATAGGATGTTCTTTAACATTCTTAGTAATGGAATTAAATAAGTGTTGGTATACACCGGGAATCTAGTTTCAAGTTTCTTACAAGTAGGTGTAAGAGGATTTATCATTTCAAAAGGATATAAATCTAATAAGATTTAATACATTTACAAATGTAATTAAAGTTTTTAATTACAGGGAGGTTATTTTGTAAAAATCAGAAACTTTGGAGTTATTTCCAGTTTTCTCCAAGTTTAAGGAATTTTATAAAATAAGTAAGCGTAGAAGTGTTCTTAGGTTGCAAGAATAATTTCTAGCAAAACTAAGAAGGAGTACTTCAAAGTACTAGTCTTGTGTTTTAGGGTTTATAACCATATTATTTTCTTTGTAATACGTGATAAGTTACAATGTAAAATAATAAGTAATTCAGATAGACACCGTGAATCGAGTAAGTGAAATGGTAGAAGTTATACATCTTTATTCCAGGGAGGAATATGGAAGGGTGTAGAAATTAGTTTCATTGTTCTTCACAATTTTGTATGTTTTGGTTCATCCAGGAATAAATTAGGTTTATTCAAAACATTATCCATGACTACTTATCGTGGTGGGAACTATGATAGGGTTATAAAGTCATCATAATTTTGGGGTAGATTCGAAAGTATATCGAATATAGCTGCGAACGGTTTTTGCGGACCAAAATTTACGGATATTCGTTAGGGTTACGAATATTGGATTGACCCACCGTGAAAAATACTTCGTGGATTCGTGTCAAAAGTATTTATCACATAGGTTATCCTCAAGCCTGAGGTATTTGGTTTGGGATGCGGTAACTGTTGTCTTCTTAGCGCGTTCTAACGCCACGCCGTAACAGAGTGGTCATAAGGGGTGTGTCTAGATTCAGTGGGAGCCGTGTTGCCAAATGCAAATATGCAAGATGGTAATTGCACCTCTTTTTTAGGAGAGATATTTCCGGGCCCCTTGACTGATTAGAGAAACTGGTAAGTGCACGGCCGTGCCCAAAAGAACTGATCTGTTCTTTGTCGTTTATCACGCAGTTTCGAAATCAAGTATGTCATGAACAAATTCTTGAGTCTCTGAGATGACTTTTTCCATGCTCATGCTCAAAATTGAAATATCGCGCTGCAAGGGACAAACCTATATATATGCAAGCTTGTATATATAAAGACGTACCCATTCATAAACAGGGAGTTTATGATAGTTTAGTTTATAAACAGTTAGTTTATAACAGGTTACTTCTAAGCAGGTTGCTTATGAAGTTTTATCACAAGTTACTTTGGGGTATATGAGTTCTTATAACCTGGTTACCCTAAGTGTCTGGCTGGGGACCTCCTTAGGCTAACAAAGTGCGGTAACTGTTACTTATCTTGCACAAGTGGGAGTCTGTTGGATTATGTGCAGAGATAATTAACAGACATATTGTATCCAATGTTATAAGAGACTAAAGGGTCACACTGCTACACACCCAATTCAGAACAGTTGGATTTCATCATAAATCTGTGTGAAAATAATTAATCAGTTAGATTAATTATTAAAGAGAAAGAGTAAATAATTAATCAGTTAGATTAATTATTAAAGAGATAAACGAATAATTAATCAGTAGTATTAATTATTGAGAAATATAAATAATTATCCAGTCTGGATTAATTATTAGAAAGGAATAAATAATAAATAGTTATTTATTATTTAAGGAGAATTAAATATTAAGTTTTAATATTTAATGGACTAAGTTAATAGTTAATTAATTAACTAGTAAAGTCCAGGGGGTCAAAAAGAGAAGAGTTGAAAGTTGAATTAAAACCAGTGGACTTTTAATTAAACGGGCTTAGGTCCAACCTAATCCTTATAAATATATCCTTAAAGGCTTAAGGATTAAGATAAGTGACACAAAGGATTAACCCTAGCCACCACAACACTCTCTCCTCTATCTCTCGTCGCCCTCTCCCTCTCGTCGCAAGCTCTATCTCGGTTCTCTTCTCTCACGTCGAAACCAAAAGGCAAAAACACTTAGGTGTTTTTGCGACTTGGTGATTACGCAAGAGCACACACACACTCTCAGTTTTTTAGTGTTGAAGGCTTGGTGATCCAGGAGCGGTCTAGCAGCCAGTTCAATCAGAGGTGCAGCAGTGGTGGACTACTTTAGCAATCCCAAGTCTGATCAGGTATATTTCTTGTAACCTTATCTATGGATTGTTTTGTTAAGAAACTATGTTGATCAAGTTAAAGTTTAAAGATCCTAACCCTTTTGGGGTTTAGAGGGTTGTGTTCAATCCAGTTCCGCTTTTAGGATTGAACCAGTGAAATCAAACACAGGATTGACCAGTTTGTGTCATAAGTGGTTTGGTCAGGTTCAAAACCCTTCACATATATATATATATATATATATATATATATATATATATATATATATATATATATATATATGGATGGGTTAAATAACTGTATGAAATAGACCGGACCGGACCGGAACAGGTACCACATTGGACCGAGTCACACATAAGTGGGGTTGTTCTTTGTTCTAGTTTTTCTCTTTTTTCAGGTTCAGTTCTTTCGGTTCCGTTTCCAACAGATTTGGTTTTTTACCTCGAACCATACCGGAATATCAAATTACGATCACTTCTTAAATTTAAAACTTTAAATATCTTATCCTTAGTCAATATGTAACAAAAAAAACCAAAAAGTCAAACACATAAAACGAAACCGGAACCGGTTACACTTAAACGGGACGGTTCTCGGTTTTAGATTTTAATCATCTTCGGGTTCAGTTCTTCTCGGATTCGGTCCGGTTTTGAAACCAAGCTCATCCCTAATCTAGCATATTCTGTCTAATTTTGTGTAAAGTGTGTTGTTATTTGTCCAACACAACACCTCAATGTTCATATAAGCGCATCTCTCCACATTTCTATGAGTAGAAAAAACCAAAACCGAACTAAATACCAAAAAAACCTATTAAATATAGCAATCGATGGTTTTGGTTTTCAAATTTTCAAAAACTGACATTTTCGGTTTCATTTCGGTTTATAAAATTTCAGAAAAAAAACAAACGAACCATTCCAAGGGGCAATATTGTAAATATACATGTCCAAATAATCAAATACCATATGACTTTCCAATTTACGTACATTAGGGTTCCACCAAAGAGGCCTCATACTAATTATGATCTTCTACGTAGTTGCAACTTCGATTGGTCGTCGGATAACTCGATTGGCCTCACACTGATTGTGATCTTAATGTAGAAATCCATTTCTAGTTATTTATCTCGACTTTCAGGTTCTAGTATTTTGAGTTGTATGTAGTTCATATGGAGTTGGTTGTTAATCTTAATTTTTAGTTTTGCTAATATGTTATTTATCGATTTCCTTTGAGTTGTGATTTGTTTTAAATTTGGCTTTAAAGTTTAAATATTTGATAGATATTTTGCTTGTATCAATTGCAATGTATGTAGCTTGAATTAGGTAGCACACATCTCCAATCCTGTCTAATTAATAGCTTCACAATGATGATTGTATGACTTCAAATCTTGATGGTCAAAACGCAGATACTGTAAAATTGAACCAAAAACTAACTTCAAAACGAAAACCAAACCATTTTAAAACCAAATGGTTTTGGTTTTGGTTTTCTAAAAGCCGAAATTTTCAGTTTGATTTTGGTTGTATACCAAAACCGAACCAAACCGAGCCATGTTCACCCGTATTTCTATCTTTCTATTCAATAAAACCTAGCGGTCATCTTTCTATCTTACTAACATTTTTTAATTATAAAAAAGAGTGAATTGCATTTTTTATCGTTGTGATTTATATGATATCACACATTTAGTAAATTTTCCATAATTACTACATTGATCCCTTTAATATATTTTTTTGTTTCAATTTAGTCCATAAACTCTTACAAAGACACAAATACTCTTTTCTTCTAAATTTATTCTTTTATTTTACTTATATTCATTTTCAAATGTCAATTATATTTAAATTTTGTTAATTGTTAATTAAAGAATTATAAAGTTTGTAAGTATTACTTAATTATTATTAATATATATATATATATTAATATTAGTTTATCAAAATATAATCAACTTGTCATGTTTTGTTATTGGATATATATAACTTAAAATATATCTTTTAATATACTGAATTCTTAAACTTACCTTTAATATAAAAAACATGGTCACGATGATGTGGTATCAGTTCGGGTAATTAGCAGGTGACATATTTTTTTTGTTAAAAAATAACTGAAATTAAGATAAATGGTATTGTAATAATAATAATAACTATAACTACTATAATAATAATAATAATAATAATAATACTAATACTAATAATAATAATAATAATAATAAATATTATTATTTATTATTATTATTATTATTATTATTATTATTATTGTTATTATTATTATAACAGTGATAATAATAAGGGTTTAGTTCTCCAAAATGTATTAAACTATACTAAAAAATCTATTGTGTGTATTCACCTTTCAAAATTTCTATTGTGTGTATTTAACTTTAAATTTGGTATTGTTGTATGTATTTTGATTACATAAAAAATCAAAAAAAGTGTTAGAACTGTATTATTGTAATAGAATAGGAGTAATAACAATAGTTGAGGGTGCTTATTGTAAATATACCTTATAGGTATATAAGCCTTGTGCTAGACAAGGAAATGTAAGGATTGTCACACTTACATGAAAAAAACTATGTGTGTTTTGAAGGTGAAACGAGATTCTCTCTCTATCTCTTCATAGTTATCTTAGCAATCCTTCATTCTACCGCTTGTTTATTCCTAACAAGTGGTATCAGAGCCAAATGAGTGAAGATCTATCGGTGTTATCATCAACAAATCGAAGATTTGAAGATCAAAGGGGCTGTTCATCGAAGAAAAAGGGGCTGATCTTACGGTTTTCATCTCAAAATCTTGTTTATGATCTGAAAATAGGGGTTATCGTTGGAGAATCGAGCAACATCTACTGTTCTTTGATCGAAAAAGGTAAAACTCAACTGTTCTATACACAAAAAGGCAGAAAAAATCGAAGCTTTCTCGAGTTTATTGTTCATGCCTTAAATTTACTGTTTCATCTATGAAGGCATCATTTTTACGTGGGTTTGGTTCGGAATTTAAAGGAGAAATGGTCGAAAATGTTATTTGAATCAACCACAAGAAAATCGATTTTAATCTGATCGAGATTGAAGATTCTGAAATTTTATCAAGAACAGTTGGAAATATGAAGAAGAAAGTAGATCTGAGATTTTGATTTCAAAAAGGATAAAAACACCAAAAATATGGTGTTTGTATGTGAAATCAAGTGATGGTATGGGTGTTTGAGTGTGGAACCTGCACAAGTCAAGATCACATCAGGTACAAGTAGGTAGACATTATTCAGATAAGGTCAACAGATCTGAAAGTGACATCTCAGACCCTATCAGCCGCACTTTAGGGCAATCGCATGCGATCGAGTTGAATTTGACTAAGTACAAGTTCTCTATCAGCCGCAAATGGATCCAATCGCATGGACCCAATCGCATGCGATTCGAATCACACTATCAGCCGCTCTATAGGGCTATCGCATGCGATCGAGCTGAATTTGGTTAAGTATAGGGTTCTATCAGCCACATCTTGTCAATCGCATGCGATTCAATCTGAACCATTCGCACGCGATTCAACCAGATCCAATCGCACATCCTATCGCGTGGATCCAATTGCATGCGATCCAAACAGGTTTTTCAGACTTGCAATTTTCACTCAAAATTTCAAATTTTACATCCGAAATGCATTTTCTGATATAGCTCGACCCCAGCCAGGGGCTCTGCCCCTTGGACCCCGCCAGGGGTTGCCACCCCTTGGACCCCGCTATCAGGGGCGCTGCCCCCGAACCCCCGTCGTCATTCTGACTGATTTATGTTGCCACCTCGATTTCTAAGTCAAGTGTTCGGATTTTTTGACTGAGTCAGGAGTTCTCAAAGTTTCAGTTATCATTCTGATGTTTCTAGATTTGGGTTAGCTTTGGGTCATTACTACCATGTACTTAATTCCTAATACCCTGTGTCTAGTCATCCTGCCCTTTCCTAACTGATTTTTGGTTCTTCTTTCTTAGTGTCACCAATATCTGGTCTCAAAATCAGATTTTGGCCATCCATTCCTTGTTTCTTTAGAATCTTGGTAGTCTTTTATCAGTCAGTTCTGAATTCTCATTTGTCATTCTTATCTTTCAGAATTCTTGTATCGATACTTGATTGTCTTAACCAACATCCGTTTACATCATGTTTTCAAAGAGTTTGACAGATTCTTGTGTGCTTTCGAATGAGGATGTATCCGACTCCCTGTTCACGATATGTTTTCAAAGTCACATTTTCTATAGTCGTACAGGTTATAAAGGCTTGAATATGATTTCAGCTCCCTGTGTTCCTTAACGCTTATTTCTTACTATAGAATCCTTATCCGTCCCAAGTTCGTTTGCATACACTTGTCTTTCGTTCTCTTTGTTCCTTGTTGTGATTCAGACTAGGCTGATAATCTTGTACGAGACTTCTCAGATTTTTGATTTGGTTGATGTATTCACTTATGATCTACATTCACTCCTCAACGATCCATTTTGGCTCACAAGTGATAGAAGATAATAGACTGATATTTCTCAACTGAAACATTTTTCATGATGACCGCCAGTAAAGACTTTGGACATCATGAGGGAGAGATATAAAGATTTATTCAGTTGGTTACTGCTTGAGACATATTTTAGCAGGTATTCAGTCTAGGGGGAGAAGTACTCAGATGAAAAAGCAAGTCATATTCTCGCCCTAAATTTTGTCAAGGATCAAGAGCAACATTGTAGGGGGAGGGTTTCCCCGTTCGTGGTTCTAGGGGGAGTAAGCAACATATTCTCTCCTGTTGATGAATCCTTATATGCTTCCGCTGATGCTACCAATGCTCAAGGATCCAGATGCTGAAAACCTCTATATGCTAAATTGATTATATAACCGAAGGCGATCAATGCCTTAGGTTACTGGAGCGCTACATGACAATAAGCACAAGACCCTCAAGATGCTGAAGAGATCAAGACACCTTGTTCATTTTATTCTACAACTCCTATTACATTCCAAAGGGGGAGATTGTTAGAACTGTATTATTGTAACAGAATAGGAGTTATAACAATAGTTGAGGGTGTTTATTGTAAATATACCTTATAGGTATATAAGCCTTGTGCTACACAAGGAATTGTAAGGATTGCCACACTTACATGAAATAAACTATGTGTGTTTTGAAGGTGAAACGAGATTCTCTCTCTATCTCTTCATAGTTATCTTAACAATCCTTCATTCTACCGCTTGTTTATTCCTAACAAAAAGTATAAGTTTAGTACATACAATAGGAAGTTTAATACATACAATAACACCAAATTTAAAAGTTCAATACACACAATAGGATTTTTGAAAGGTGGATACACACAATAGATTTTTGGGTATAGTTTAATACATTTTGGAGAACTGGGTCCTAATAATAAATTAACTTACCTTTACGCATTCACGCTCATACCTTCGCATTAAATGTCGATGATTCCAAATTTAGGTAAATAACCGAAACCCTAGCTAGGTGTAAAGGTGCGTGACTGTTTAAGCATTGATTTTGTTACAATTTAACTTAACAACTGAAACCCTAGATTCATTCTAGATTCAACTTGGTAACGTCATTCAAAAGTGTGCAACTATTCAAGCATCAATTTCTAGATCTAATAAGTTTCGATTGTCTGAAGATTGATTACAATCTCTAGATTCAAGTTTCAATTGCGGGAGATACCAATATCTAGTAACTTTTTATTGTTCATGAGTTTTGATTGTTCATACGATTGTGACTTTGGTTTTATAACAGTTTAGGATTACGATTTTTTGTTCCTAATAGATAATTTCCAGATTAGGGTTTTTGAATGCTCAAGGTAAAAAGAAAGACGAATATTCTTCAAACTTCACGAAGAATAATGAATGTTCTTTAAGAAGTACTTTTGTGGCAATAATTATTGATGTGGAATTAAATAAAATTACGGGTTAAGGGCAAAGCAAATAGTTCATACTAAATGATTATTTTTAATAGTTTGTTGCATTAAATGGTAAGTTTCAACTAATAATTAAGTTTCATACAATGAATACATTTGATACGGATAAGTTCCTATCGACTTGGCTCACCCGAAATAAGTATTTTCAAATTTTGACAATCTTAATGAATCTCTTATTTTATATAATAGCAACATGTGATCATAAGTTAGATATAATTCAGTGACATGTTTATGTCTATCAAGCTAGATGGGACAGGGTGGGATGGTGCACCATGTTCACTGCCCTATATCTATAAAAAAATCCTCGTTAATGCCTCAAACATGCCCTTGTATCCGATAAAGTCATCCCTGATCTGATTACAAAACCTGCTTTTAGTTTCGGTTTTTTTGTCATCCTTGTACTCTCCCTGATTGTCATACCCTCCTTTACACGGATTTTTCCCCTAGAACTCGTATACTTTAGATTATAAATTTTAATGAGAATAAACAATTATGTGCTTTCACACCACCTAACTTGTTACTAATAAGCTAGCATCAGGGGTATCAAGAGCTAATTAAGCTGTTCCACCCTTTATGAAGTTGATCCGTTGTAAGGAGAGGTGATATACCTTTATACTTATCCACTCACTCACGTAATCAACAAAAGTGTCAAGATCAATGAAGAGTGTGAGGAAAAAGAATTAATAGATTTCAAATATTATTTTATGGTGAGTAGAAGATGAAATAAGAATAAATAGTAGAAAATATATTATTTTTCTGGTGTAAAATATGTGTAGATATTTTGTTGGGTTTGTATTTGCCATTTAAGAAAATGAGCGAGTACGAAAAACTCCCTTAGTTAGTATTAAACTAAAATACTAACCGGTTTATCCTTATAAACCTTAAGTTAAGAATCTATCTTAAATACGCTTGACATAAATTTTAAGGCTGACAATTCCTGACCCGACATGAAACACGAACCGAAACAGACATGAAAAAAGTGAGACAAACCTGAAATGGGTCAAAACCAGGTCGACACAAAGTTGACACGAAATTAAATGGGTCGGGTAAGGGTTAACCCGACAACCCAAAAGTGACCCGTATAAGGGTAAAACTAAAAATTATAAAATTTTATTTAATATTTCAAATTAAAATTTCAAAAAAGAGATTGTGAATTCAAATGAGGGAGTGACATCCTAGGCAATAAAATCCGATAAACAAAAGTACAAAACCTTTAAAAGCTAAAAACTTAAATAAACAATAAAAAGCTTTGAACCTAAACAATATTACATCATTTTGATATTTCTTATTTGGACTATTGGTACTTTGACGTTTGTCAACTTGATAAGATTTAAACTTAAACAATATTATAGTGATGATGAATTAATTTAAGACCCTTTGGAACCCACCCAACCCGATATTCCTTCCGAGAATACAATCAAGACCTTTGGTACTTTGACGTTTGTGATGGTATTCGATATTTTAATCACTAGTTAGTAGAGAAAATTGGAAAATAGACAAGGAATTTAAAATATTTATGACGAAAACCGTACTCGAAAACCGAATTTGAAAACCTTAAGCGAAAACCGTATTCGAAAATAAAAAATACTAGTTAAATACTTTTGACCAAAATGGGTCGACACGAAACACGACCCGAATCCGACACGAAAAAAGTGACACGATCCGAACCTGACACGGAAATAAATGAGTCGAAATTGAATCGACACGAAACTGACGTGAACCCGAACAACACGAATCCGACCTAAATTGCCAACCTTAATAAATTCATTCACTCTAAAAGTTTACAACTCCCACTCTGATAAATCTTTTCAAAGTTATCCATTAGAAGCATCTTTAAGCTAAAAATGTAAAAGGATAAATCTTTCCTGTTTTCCTATTGTTAATTTACTACAATATTTAATATCCACACAAATAATTTAAAGCTCAAACATATTCAAAAGATGAAACCATAAATTCACACCAAAAGCTTTATTTATTTATTTATTCATTCATTTATTTATTTAGGTAGGCCACAAGAGGCATTACTACCCATATTCATGCACTGAAAGTTCATCCTAGCTCATCAACGTTTGGGGATGAATTTTCGCATCCATACATGCTTACCATTGATGCTAAACTTTGCTTTTGATCCACCACTAAGAACTTCATGGATGTATGAAGTATCACTAAGCACAATCTTGGCAAACAAAGGATGTTCACCTATAGCGACTTCTTGCATGTAAAAAGACTCAATGCAGTCACCAAAGAGTCCAGTAAAGAACTCCCTTACTTCCCACTCAGTCACAGGATACCCCTTTGAGAATGTCACAAACAAAGTCCTGTCATCTTTTTGGATCTCAGCCTTTTTTAGTGCAACCACCTCCTCATGATTATTATTATTATTATTACTACTTCTTGCTTGAAGAGATTCCATGTGGGCGTTTCTTGCCATGGCTCCATCCCATATATCCTTAAAACAAGTAGTACAAACCCGACATATAACGTCATTTATTCCAGCAATGGATAACTCTCGACTCATGCGAATGATCTCGATGGGGATTTCTTTCTTGAGGAGTGAGTTTGTCAAAGGGAAATCCTGAACCGAAGCTGAAAACAAGAGAGCGGCGTTATCAATACACGCCCAGCATAACAAGGCCTCGTCTCCAATCTTACTGATGTATTGAGAAGGAAGTGATAGGATCTTGCGAGTTAGATCAGGACACGCCATGACTATGCTTTCCAACCAAATCCAAATGGCCATCATTTGTATGGCGTCAACGGGATCACGCCAGAGATCATACACAAGAGTTGCATATAGTTCCCTATCAACTGCATAAAAGTTGTTGTACTCCATTTGATCTATCTTTAGCACCATGATTAATAAATGATTTCATAAGAGTTAGTACCTGTTACCAAGAAATATGAAAAGAAAATGATCAATATTCTATAAACAAAAATAATTAATAAATAAACTACAATACATTATAAACAAGTAAAAAAAACTACAACTCTGCTAACAAATTTTTTTAAATCTGAAAGAACAGCGGCCAAACTTTTATATAAAGAATATCACTCTTCGAAATTGAGGTAATTTTTTTCGAATTCGAAATTTTATTACAAAGAAGTCGTTTTTTCTATTTAACGACTGTTGTACCACGAAGGATCGAACTATTGGAGGTTCGATCTCATCCTAGTATCGTGAAAGAATACGGCTTCGATATTTATCTTTAACCAAGTGATCAAAAGATGCTCGTTCGATTTAGTGAACTACATCTATATCAAAGTGAAAAATGGATGAACTGAAAGGAAAATTAGCATAGGAAAAGAGAAGCAAACCATGGGATTTCTAAGACATTGATCTCTACCAGTTAATTAGCTAGCTTTGATATTTAAGGTGGTAAGATGAACAAGAAAAATTAATGAATCACCGTAAAATAAATTAAAGAAAGTTTGTTTTTTTGTGTTATTAATTAACATTAACTGTTTGTGTTCAATTAAAAGTAATATACGAGAATATTTACGTAATTCAAATGGGATATGATTATGTACATTTATATATATATATATATATATATATATATATATATATATATATATATATATATATATATATATATGTATATATATCAAAAAGCTTATAGCCCAGCAGCATCAAGTGTCGATAAAAGGCATGGTTTTAAAAAATCCGTTTTGGCTTCGCCATGGTTCCACCAAGACTTGAGGCTTAATCATACCGTCACGACATGATCCAAGGCTTGACGTACTCTAAGGTTTTGCTTGACATGTCTTTACTTGTTATAAGCCGGGTTTTTTGGCTTGTTGGCGTACTGAGATAGATGAGCCAAATATATACAGTTATTCGGTTATAAGGATGGTTGGATATACGGAAAACAAAGAAAAAGATTGATGAACTACGTTATAAACTTATAATTATATGGTATTTGTTTGTCTAATTATATATGCGTAATTATATTTATATATATACAAAATTACTGTTTTAGGTCGTGTCTTATGAAACGTCGTGACTTCATCATAACTTCAATAAAAGGTTTAAAACCCGTAATAAACAATAAAATATGTTTATAAGTAGATTTAGTAAGCATTCATTTGACTATATATAAAAAATCTATATATGGTATTGGTGAGCATAGCACTTCAAATATTTTCGGTTTTCGTGCCTCTCCCTTCTTCATGGTGAAACCCGAGTTTGACTATTTGAGTGAGCGCTTACGTATGATATCTTGTAATTAAAGAAGGATTTAGCGGTGGACGTTACAAATATGAAAAATGTTATATTCTATTTTTAAATTCTCTAGTTCTACTTGTCTATCGCTAAATAATTATGTGAAATCTACAGGAGTATTCCGTGACGGATTTAGTCATTTAGGAATAGTAATGCGATGGCTATTTTTTATCTTAGTCCTATCTCTTATTACTAGTTTATTGATCCGTGCACGCACGAGTATTTCGGATATGTATGTGAGATATTAAAATTTTTAAATAAAAATAATGCAATAAATAAAATATCATCGAAAACTTACATGTCTGAATTTTTAACAAAAAAATAACTAATTTTTTTGAATAACTTCTTTATAGACTACATTTGTTGTTTTGTTTGTAACATTACCACTCATGTCACAAATCAAGACTTTTAATATTTTTTTTATTTCTAACACATGAAACGATAACATACAATTGACCATGTGTAAACACATGTTTCGTGAGAAATAAACCAATTTCTGAAAGTGACTGTCATTGACTTTTGTTAATCGTCACAGCAAAATACAACATCAGAGGAAATTGTCTTCTTTGAAACTTAACCCGAAATTTTGTATCTGATAGAATAATCTTCATTCAAGAAATATATGTAATTCTACCAATGTTCTTTCAATAAATGATTTTGACCTCAATAACATGTGCGCCAAGTCGACAATTAGTAGACTTTTTCCATTGCATAAACCCTTAAACTGGTCTAGATTTCTAAGTAACATAATATAGTTTCAGGACCGTTAAAAACATCTATCTTTATATCTCTGAATTTATATTTTTAAATTTATAATATATCATCTTTTAATAATACAATTTATTTTAAACCTTATTATATAAAAAGTTTCATACATCTTTATATAAGATTGAAAATGCTTTAAAACTAATAACTAAACACTTTAAATAACATATTCAAGTTGACCACTCAACTTATCACCATAATAAAAAAAGAAAAAAAACCCACTCAGCTAAATTATAAATTACCTACCCACTACTATTAATGTATAACAAAAAATTATGAATATACTAATTTTAAAAATAGTGTCATATTACAATAAAATTTATATCAAAACGTAGATAAAAATGAGACGGTCGTAAATATATAATTATTTTTTCTCGAAACAAAATAGATCAAAAGTTACTAAACATAATTTATAAACAATCTATAATTAATTTCATTAATATACAATTTTTATAAAGCCCCCTCACATTTTCTTATAAAACCCCTACAATTTTCATATAACCCCCTCCTAATTGATTTCTAATTGAAATCATCGACACTAATATTTCTAAAATTGTTTTTGAAATTGAATTTTAAAATTGGAGGTTGTGATTGGTTGATTAAGCCTCAATTTTAGTTATTTTTGGAAAATTTGCATCTCTTTTATATATAGATATATAGATAAAACTATGAACTATATCCGGTCTTGTCTCGTCGGGTATCTCATTACCAAATAATCATCGAGGTCGCGGATATACCAGCTGGTATAAGGGATATTATTTATATTCTTAGTCAATTACAAATTTTCTAAATAAAATTTTGTTTCCTATAACTTCATACGAATCACGTCAAACAATAAGTTGGATTTTTTTAAACTATTATTTTATCAACTTCTATAGTTAACAAGTTCTACGTTTAATAAATATAATACAATCACCATACCAACTTTAAAGTATCCAACTTTCACGCACTACAAGAAAAGTGTGAATTATACACGCATTTTTTTCCACGCTTTATAAAAGTGTGAATTTTTCCTTGACTTTTTTCACACAAATAAGCGTATAAAAATTATTCACAGACATAAGCGTGTACAATATCATAAAATCACTAATGAATTAAAAATAAACATTTAAAAATGTGTATAAAAAGGTAACGTTTGAAGACGTGTAGAAAAATTAAAAAATGTCACATAAAAATGTGTGAATAAATGTCTCTTATCTATTATCTAAATTAAGTATAAAATACATATAGAAAATTAAATTTCAACGGAAGAAGGCGTGAACAAATGTATGCATATATATTTAAATATAAATATATGTGGATAGGGAGGAGATCCTGTAAAAAGAGTTTTAGAGTACAAAGGGTAAGGAGAAATCTGAGCCCTTAGATCATCCAAAAGTCAAGATAAAAAAGTCAAAAAAAATAACAAAAATCGGAATTAAATAAAATAAAAAAGGGTATATTAGTAAAAACAAAACAACCCACATGGGTAGTTACATCCACGTATGTGGAAAACAACCGCTTCTACTTTCTCCAATCATACCTTCTTCCATCGCCTCCAGATTGATGCACAACACAAACTCAAATCATAAGACATATTCATCACAAAAATAAACAAAAATTAACCATTTCCTCAAACCTCAGATGCACCAAATTAACACCAACATCCAATTCTAACAGTACACAACAAAAAGAAAAGCAAACAACAAATGCACCGAATGCTTGATGCACGTTAATTTCAGAGAGTAGATGAAACAGAATAGTAAAAGTATATACTGCTATAAAACCTACAATCGTGATGCACGACTTGATTCAGAGACCGAATCGTGGAGGTTGGCGACTAAATCTGATTCACAAGAAGGAACTAGGGTTTTAATGCTTCTTTAATCATCATTGTGCATCTGAAATCCTAGAAATCGAACAACGAGCGTGCATCGAAGTGGGTGTGCATCTGCAAAAGTAGCGGCGGCGTTGATACACAACCACATAAACCCTAAAACGACCGGTGAGCAGCGATCGGCGAAAAGCCCAGTGCGAGTGGCGAACGGAGACCGGCGATGTTCACAGGCAACTGGCGTTAGTGACCGGCGACTCATAGGCAGAGGTGAGGACGGCGGCGGCTTCTGTGTCGTCGTAGGCGGCGATTCATGGGGATATGAATGATTAGGGTTTGGTAATCGATCGAACTTCGCTGCAAGTCTCTCTCTCTCTTTCTCATCTCCGACGGTGCAGAAACCCTAAAAGCTTCGATGGGGCATCGCACAGGCGGCGATTCATGGGCAGGGGCAACCGGCAACGTAGGTGGGTGAATAAGGTATGCGATTAGGGAGGGGGCGGTGGATGATTCCGGTTATGCGGTGGCAGGCAGTGGAGGCGTAGGGTTTTTGTGAGGAGGAGGGGACGGGAATTAGGTAAATACGTATCCGATGAGTTGAACGTGGGGGCAAACCTTGAGAGAGAAATTTTTATATTTATTAAAACTTCCTATTATACCCTTTTATCATATATGCCACGTGTCAGCCTCAATCCTTCTTACCCTTTTTACTCTAAAACTCTTTTTATTTGATCCTGATTTTATGTGGGTAATTGTAACAAAACAAACCGTGGACTTTTTAATTATTAATAAATAAATCAAATCTAAAAGTAAAAATCCCATCAGAGAAATATTGAATGTCGGACCCCAAAGGACCTTTGATATCGTCTCCCTCTATCTCGAACAATTAGCTGCCCTAGATATCACGATCTTCGTTCATATCTCAATCTTCAATTCAAAACCTCGATATCTCTATCTCGTTACGCATTCGTTGCTTCAGAGTGAGTTTCAGAATCAAAGAGGTGATTAGCTTCCTTTCAATCGATGAACATTAGCTTCTTCCGTTTCCTAATCCGTTGTTTGTAACGTGTTTTCAATGAAGTTGCTTCTTGGAGATAGCTTCTCGGAATTTACTGCTCAAAAGTTGCTCCATCCCTCTCCCGTGAGCTGTCCTAATTCGGTGATTATACTCCTCGAGTGACCTACTTCAGGTTTGTTGTCAACTATGTGCTTCAGGTTTTATTCTAATTGAAATTGCTTCTAAGAATTTGATGCTTGATACTACTTTGTCATGCCTTGTTCTTTAATTTGATACTACTTTGTCATGCTTGATACTACTTGGTCATGCTTGCTACTACTTGGTCATGTGATAAGGCCATTAATGGTTAACTAAGTTAGAAGAACCAGTGGAGAAATTTATTACTAACAGTTAGGAGTATGGTGACAGAATATTGTGATGCTACTGTTTATGCTTTCTTAGTGATATATGTGTGTTCTGTTTTTTTGTTGCCAAGAGGACAACTAGAGTTCTTCAAAAAAAAAAAAAAAAAAAAAAAAAAACTAGAGTTCTTCTATTAAAGAAACCATATTAAATCAACACAACGACTATAGGATTAGTATAATACTACAACCAGGTTAATATATGTGGATTTCATATGTACTACAGATTTTATACATATGCTGGTCTAGCTGCATGAAGGATGATGTAAATTTTATAGATGTGGCAGGGAGGTTAATTTATCAAAATGGCTTATGCTTAGGTTCAAGTTTTATATTAAGTCCACTCATTTACATGATTACATCAGACTTTCAGATCACATGGCAACATGTGTTTGCTGCGAGTAGTTTTTCTGCTTTTGAAATAGTATTCCCTTATTTCAGATCTTTGCTAGTCTTAATTAGTTATCTTCTCTGAGTGCCTAAGTGGGGGGACTGTTATATGAAGTTGCATGGAACCTCAGTTATTCTGTTGTTTTAAGAGAAATCCCTAGGCACAATGCTTCTAAACCATTAGTGATTTTAAACAGGCTTCAAACTATGTCAGTCTTCCCCAATGATTCCATATTTACCTAAAATTCTCTCACATATTTCCTTCAAATAAATAAATTAATAATGTTGTACTTTTTCAACCACTACCTTGGCTTTCTTTGTAATTAATTTGTTACACAAACAGAAGTTTAAAATTTTGGAATATACTTGAGTTTCTCTTGCATTTATAGATATGTTTAAACATACTCGATTGCAATAACTGTATATCTGAATATACTTGTTTAGGTAAATTAAAATATAATGGACAAAAGTTGGATTAACTCTCATAGAACAAGCAATACTTTTAGAGGAGTCCAAAATTTGTATTGATTTTGCTCGTGTTAAGGCTATAAGAGGATCAATTATATGTCCATGCGTTAGATGTTGTAATAATAAATGGTGGACTGTGGATACCGTTCATGCCCACTTATTGCGTTATGGGTTTTTGCCGGGTTACACAACATGGACGTTTCATGACGAAAATTGTATACCTTCACCACAATTTCAGGTAAATAGTGTTCAGGAAACTTCTAATGTTCAAGATGATATGAGAGGTTTCAGGTTTGGTTCGAGATGCTTTAGGTTTTAATTCTCCCCCTTTAAATAATGAGCGGTTAACAGAGTCAAGGTTAGACGAAGATATTGATGCATCTACGCTAGAAGGTGATTATATGGAGGATATCGCTTATAAAAATTTGTTAGAAGAATGTGACAAAGAGCTTTATCCGGGATGCAAGTATTCCAATTTGTCCTTTACTTTACACCTGTATCATATCAAATGTATAGGTGGAATATCTAACAAGTCTTTTGGGATGTTGCTAGAGCTTCTAAGGGATGCATTTCCTAATTTGAAATCATTACCATCTTCTGTATACGAAGCCAAAAAATTAACTAATGATCTAGGGATTAGTTATGAGAAAATCCATGCATGTCCTAATGATTGCATGCTTTATTCGGGTGAGAGGGAAGGTCAACAAGCATGTCATGTTTGCAAAGCTCCGCGTTATGTAAGTAATGAAGTACGAGAAAGTTCAAAATCATTCAAGTCCAAGAAGCCAGCAAAAGTTATGCGTTATTTTCCTTTGATTCCAAGATTGAAAAGGCTATACATGTGTGAGAAAACGGCAAAAGAAATGAGGTGGCATGAGACGGGTCTTACAAAAGATGGAAAGCTAAGGCATCCAGCAGACGGTCTTGCTTGGAAGGCATTTGATGCTCGATACCCAGAGTTTGCCTCGGATCCTCGTAGTGTAAGGCTTGGTCTTGTAAGTGATGGATTCAATCCTTTTCGCACAATGAGTTCGACATATAGTACATGGCCAGTATTATTGATTCCTTATAATTTACCTCGTTGGATATGCATGAAACAACAATCTCTTATTCTTTCAACGATCATTCCAGGGGAGAAAGCTCCTGGGAATGATATAGATATTTACCTACAACCTTTAATTCATGAGTTGAGATTGTTATGGGAGGGTGTAGATACTTATGATGCCTTTTCTAAACAAGCTTTCAAGTTGAGAGCTTCACTTCTGTGGACCGTGAATGATTTTCCCGCATACGCCAATTTATCCGGTTGGAGCACCAAGGGGCGTGTGGCATGCCCAGTTTGTAGGGATTATACTTGTTCATTGTGGCTAAAGTATGGGAAAAAGTTTTGCTATATGGGTCACCGTAGATGGCTAGAGCAAAATCATAATTTTCGATTTCAAAAGGATCGATTTGATGGCACGATCGAGGAGGAGGGTCCTCCCACTATATTGTCAGGGTCTGATATTTTGAAACAATTGAGAGGTGCGAATTTTAGATATGGAAAGTCTGACAAATACTTGAAGAAGAGAACAAGGGATGATGTCGGTTGTTCAACAAATGTTTCTCTTAATACAATGGAGTCAATGAATGACGAACCAAATGCATTTCAAGATATATAGAATTTCATAGAAGAAGATATTGATGGTGAGAACGTGTTGTGGAAAAAGAAGAGCATCTTTTTTGATTTGCCGTACTCGGAGTATAATCTAGATAAAAATACCGGTTTCCCAGGGATCATTATCAAGTTCAAAAACTAAGACTTGAAAGATTTTAAAACACACCTTTAGATAAATAACTGCGGAAGCTTTTACAGATGGGATGATTTTGAGGGAGAAGTGTGTATACTTCGATGATCCCCAAATAACAAGATACATGCCTTTATATAGGCGAACACAAAGAGAATGGCCCACAAATAATTGAACATAGTACAATAATTAAACATTATGGTCGACAAGAGTGAATTATATGCGGGCCCTACGTGCACCGATAAGATCAACTCTTGGTGTTATGCTAAGAGTAAAATCGTCCCATCCAGGATCCACTATGATCTCCTCATCATCGTCATTGCTTGCGTCATCTTCTAGAAGCATTCCATGGACCGGGTGATTTTTGTATTGGGCTTGTTTAGATGTTGTTTCGGCCCAATCTCTGTGCGAGTGCTTCGAGCTCAACCAGTATTCTTCGGGCTTCTTTGTTTTGGATTCGTACATCTTCTCGTTGGTCAGCCCAATGGTTATCTTTTGTGGCTTTTCCAAAACATATCTGGGCTTTGTGCTGGATGACGGTTTGCAGATTTCTGACTGCTTTAACGGCTTCTTTTGCTGCTGCAAGCTCAATGCTTTGGGCGATTGCTGAGTATGCACTGGACTCATCCATGGTGATTGGTGGTTGGTTTGCTTTAAGTTGGTAGTGTCGATATAGTGCTCCTGGATCATCTTGGCTGATAATAGTCTTTGTGAAGATTCTTGGTAGAGGTTGGAAATCCTCATGAGTTCTTCTGAAATGGTCTTCGTATTCTGAGGACATATAATATGGGATTGCAATGCGAGTTCCACTGAGTTTAGAGCTGCTTGATTCAGTTCCATCATATCCTCTGTACATTCTGAAACACAAACATTAACAATTCTTGAAAGTGAGCCTGCAAGAATGTTATGTTTACCATCTATATGCTCGATATTAATCTTGACTCCTGTTCCTGTTAAGGCATCTGTGAATTTTGCCCACCTAACCCTCGATGACTTGTTGCTATTAGTTTTGTTATGAAAACTAATAATTGCTTGGCAATCTGTTCTTAGGGTTATTTCTTGTTTGGCAAGATAATATATTTTGAGTTTTTCTAAAGTATTGAGGCAAGCGTAGATTTCAGCGTCAATTGTTGATTGAGCTGTAGCAAACTTTCCGCTTGCGTATGCGCATACTTTTTCTGAGCTTCTTGGATCGTTTATCTTGTTTTTCCATTTGACAACCCCTCCCCATCCTTCCATGCATCCATCCGTTTCTAGAATGATGTAAGCATTTACTTGGGGGAATTTCCAAATCTGGTAAGTTTTGGACTTTGGCCTTGATTTCTTTTATTAATTCCTAATCGGAGGCCTTGAGTCTTTTATCACCATGTGCTTGTGTCTTCTCATACAATGGTCTGAGAAGAATCCCCATTTTTGGGATGTGCTGTCTTGCGTAGTTCAAGATTTCTAAGAAGGATCTTAAACCTTTCTTCGTTTTCAACTCCTTTTCATTAAAATTTACAATCCTTTTGATGACATGCAGTTGCAGCCTTATGGTTCCTTCCCCTATGACAGCTCCGAGAAAGTCTATCTGTGGGACTGCTATCTTCATTTTTGTAGGTGACAGGACCAAACCATTTTCTTCACAGATTCTTAGCATTTCCTTTAAGTGTCTTGAATGCTCTTGTTCGCTATTGGAGAATACAAGTATATCATTTATGTATACTGCAATAAACTGCTCAGTCCCTTTGAAGCATTTGTCCATTTTTCTTTGGAAGATAGCGGGGGCATTTTTTAATCCGAAGGGCATCACTAGCCATTCATACAATCCTCCTGGGACTAAGAATGCAGTCTAAGGGATTGATTCTTCCTCCATGGCTACTTGATGGAATCCAGACTTGAGGTCGAATTTGGAAAATATTTTCGCATTTCCAATTCTTCTGATGATCGTGTTTATTCCTGGAAGTGAGTATTGATCTTTGTAGGTGTTATCATTCAGTGTTCTGTAGTTAAACACCATACTCTCTTTCCCTTTTACCTCCATGCCTGTCTTTGGATCCATCGTTGTTCCTGAGTTGATGATCGTGTTTATTCCTGGAAGTGAGTATTGATCTTTGTCTTGGTTTAAAAATGCGCGCCTGATGCGCGCCTGATGCGTGATGCGCCCGATGCGGTGGCCGAAATGCATCAGGTGGTCTGATGCGCTGGGGGGTAGACGTTGCGGTCTGATGCGGTCTGATGCGCTCGACTGATGCGTGATGCGGTTAATGCGTGATGCGTTCCGTTGCGCTTGACTGCTGCATTTTTTGTTTTTTTCATTAATTTATCAGTCTTCATGGCTGTTTTTCTTTTTCTTTTTTTGAAGTCTGCTGCCTTTCTTCAATTCATTTATCGGTCACAATTAAATCAGCTTTTGTTTTTTTTAGCAACAGTCGATGTTGCTACCTTCTACTTGCTCGTTGATACTAATATTGAGTTGTATTTAACTATTTATACATATCATGTGTTTAGGGAATAGTTAGGTTATATAAGTACTTACAAAGTATTAAATTAGTTTAGAAGTAATTTTTGTGAAAATTAGGCGCATCGTGTTCGTGATGCGAGCGCATCACGCATCACGCATTACGCATCGGCTCCCGTGACTCTAAACGCATCAGATCGCATCCCGCATTTTTAAACCAAGATCTTTGTAGGTGTTATCATTCAGTGTTCTGTAGTTAAACACCATTCTCTCTTTCCCTTTTACCTCCATGCCTGTCTTTGGATCCATCGTTGTTCCTGAGTTGACAATCATAGCCATCGTTCGATGCCTACTTTTACTTGGTCTGATGGCACCAATTTTTAGTAAAGCATCGATATGTCTTTTGAAGGAGTCTTCCATTGCTGGTGTGACATGCTTCAATGGTTTGTCTCCTATGGTTATGTCTGGATTGATTATTTCTAACTTGCAGAGTTCCCCATTCTTCTTCCAATGCTTCATGGGTTCTTCACCAATATATCCTTGGGCTTTCAGCCTTTCGATAACTGGTTTGGATTTTTCTTTAAATGAAGTCCCATTTATTGTGTTAAGATAAATGGCTTCATTTATTTCGAGGTACTCTTCTTCATCAAGTTCGAGTTCTTCAATAGCCATTTGGGCTATCTCTGTTTGCTCCGTCGTTTTGATTTTAGTGACCTTTTTGTATATCGTAATTTCATCACCTTCAATCCTTATTCCTCCTTTCATTGCCCTTATGAAGTTTGTTTCAATGAGCATTTCAATGCCGTCACTGATGTCCATGTCGAAAGCATATATCAGTGGCATGTTGAACTTGTTTCCTTCTATATAGAAGGATCCTGTTTTGAGCCTATGCGTTGCTTGTTGTCTTGAATTTAACCCATTGAAAAAGACTGTATGGGTTAGCTTCTCCAGGGCTTCTTCGGGTACAACTTTCTTGTTTATACAGCATGTGGAAGCACCGGTGTCAATGATTGCCATTGTTTTGAAGGCTGGGCAATCAATGATGTTGAATTCAACTGATACATTGTACAGTCAATTCGTCACTTTTCGTATTTTTGGTGCTTCTGTTGTATTTCTTGATGTATGAACTTCTGATTGTATGAAGGGTCTAGCAGTTTGAAGGATTTCCAATTCAGGAAAATTTTCTTGATATTTTTGCTTTTCTTTTAATTGTTGGACTTCCTTTTCGAGGTCCTCAATTCGTTGTTGTTGTATTTCTCTCCTCTTCAGGTGATTAATGAGTTCCTGGGAATCATTAAGGTCTTTGATGAGTGACAATTTTTCCTCTTGCCAATCATTCATTTGCTTTGCGTCCTGGAATTGCTTAGTCGTGTATTCAATTGCTTGATCCTTGATCATTTGTTGCAATTGATTTGTTTTTTCTGTGAGTAAGTCTTTAAGCAACTTGATTTCTTGTGACTCTGATCCACTGCTTGTTTCTTGTTTAGCTTCTTTAGTCCTAACATGCACTACCTTCCCTAGGTAGTTTTGCGAGCATAAGGTACAAGTAGTTAATTGGCATTCTGAACAATGCAGTCATGACCTGTCAGTTGTGAGTATGCCACAAAAATAACATAGGACATAGCTTGTCACCATATATTCTTCCCATTCATGCTCACATCCTTTGCTTTTGGGTGGCAATTCTTTGGTTGGTTTCCAGGATCCCGCGTTTTGCACCATTTCTTCAACCTTTGATGGTGGTCCTGGGTGAAACATGTAGGCAGTATGATTAACGTATCTTTCATCTTCGCTTTCGCTATCTTCAGATCTTATAACAAAAGCCGTTTCTTCAAAGGGGGTGTCTTGCACCATTGCACTTATACTTTGGTTAACGTCTCCTTCTCCTTCAGAGATACTGCATACGCTGCTATCATCGAAGTCTGCGGATACAATATCCCAGTCTTTATCAAGATCAAGTTCTTGATAAACAGCAGACCTAGCAATGTTTCCGCTTTTGCTTCGACAGTCTCTCGCGAAATGCCCTTCTTTTCCACACACGAAACATTTGCACTTCTTAACTCGTCCCCTGTCATCTTTATATTTTGTTTTGAAAGGCTTGACATGGGAACTGTGTGGTTTCCCTTTGTATGTTCTTGATTTCCTTAGGCCATACTTTATCCTATTATTTTTATAGTAGCCTGGGATTGGGATGGCTGAACAAAGAGATAAGTCTCTTAGTTCCTTTGCTAAAGCTGCCCTTTTACACATTTCTGAGACAAATGTGTGTGTGAACTTTATTGCTGGGATTACTTCTGCTGTGAGGCCTGGATACTTTGCTTTGAAGGCTTCTTCAATTTCTCTTGATAGAGAAGGGGGAAGTTTGACAAAGAATGTTTCTGTTGTTGATGGAAAATAGAGTTTTCCTGACTTGATGGCTAATTTTTTGAAATCTTCTAAAAATAGCCACAAATTCTTTGTTTCCTCACATGTGATTCGATCCAGGTCTCTGTAGGCTCTGTCTTGTTCATCAGTAGATCCCCTGTATGGATCTTCCATTAGGATTATTTGTCTGATTTGGGACGTTATGTTTTGGGGGTCATCGGCCATTATTTCAAGGGCTGAATAGGCTTCTGGGTATGTCGTTCGCCATTGTTGCCACATCAATTTTTCACTTTCTCCTAAAAGATTTTCGACGAATGCTAGCTTGGCCTTATTGCTTTCCCAGGCTTGATTATTTAGCCTATTTATCGTAATCGACTCCCATCTTGCAATCACTTCTACCCATAATCCTGGGTCTGCTGGGAGAACTAGCATGACTCCTGATTCTGACCAGGCAGGTGGTAAGGTCCACTGAGAGTTATGATATTCTCCATATCCTCCATTGAATGGTGGTTTCCGTCTTGGATACTGAAACTCTGTCCTGGGGGTTTTGTCTTGATGGTGGATAGACTGGGGGACCCATGACGTAATCTGGTGGTGGTTGATATACTCCGGAGTCTTCTGTTGACGGGAGTGCCGTTTCTACTTTCTGCATGATCGTCTCGACGTTATTTTGGAAATTTTTGAATATAGGATATGGCAATTCATCTTCTGCCATATGGAACGCCACTTGATCCTCGTCAAGCTTTGTTACGAATGGGTTTTCCCACTCGTTGGAAGTCCGATGATCAGTCTATTGGTGTAGATGTTCACTGATGAATTCTTGCTGTTGTTTAGACAATTTATCGATGTCATCTTCTTCGCTTCCCCAGCCTGTGGCAACGACTTCCTCTAGTGGTGGTGTTTGTGTGGGGCTATCATATCGTACATAATAGTCCCATTTTCCGGATGACTCTCCTAGGGTTGACCATTTCTCCCATGGCTGTTGTTTGCCCTTTTTTGGTTTATTGGACCGTTTTTGCTTATTCAACGGTTCTTGTTCAAGGATCCATGCCTCCTCTTTGTAATCCTCACAGTTGCATACATCAAAGGGGTTATGTGGGGTTGGTCGTTCTTGGATAAACATTCCAATGAATTGTTCTTCATCTTCCTCTAGGTGGCCATTATCCGTGATTTCTCTGTCCCTTTGATCTACTGAATACCTTGGAGGTTGCACATGTCTTCTGTAATTTTCAAACCTCAGACTGACTGACCTGTTGAGCCTCTCATTGACTGCAACAGTCATTGGTACTCTTGGGCTGATTTGTTCTGTTGGTCTTAAATTCCAACTTCTTCCTTGTAGTTCTTCAACTGTCCTTCGTTCTCCTGGTATTGCTGTAATACCCGTAGTTGTTAAATGATCAACCACATTTGAGACACTGTATTCAAACCCGGTGTAACTAGTGTTGGACAATCTTCCAATCATAGCCATTGTGATTAGGAGGTTACTGTTCCCTCCTTGCCAAGCATCATAATCATGTGTCTGAATTGCAACTTGTATATGTTCGTGAAAATAAGTTATACTTATCATCATATCCGGAAACATGTATACCAGTTGGGTTCCGGATGACAAGTCAACCTCCATAGTACCAATTATCTGGGTACTGTCTTCCCACCTTGTGTCTCGTAGGACGACTAAGGCGTTAGTGCCAGCACATCTTCTATGCAAGGCATGCAGTCGAATCATGAAGATTCCTATATGGATGTGTTGTAGTCCAGACTGCCTCAATCTTTCATAACTCTGTTGATTACATAGTTGCAGGTTTACTTGGCTTCCTTCTGTGCACAATATTCTTTGTTCAGAATAGTGCTGATACACACGGTGGTTTGTAGTATCATTGTTGTTGGAGTATAGTACTTCTGTTGGTACTAGACTTGCTCTTCTTTGCCTTGAAACTTCAAGTTGCTGTTCTGGGCTTAGGGTTGATTCTAACGCCCTGTGGTAACGGTTGTTCATCCTTCTTAGCCCTCTCCAGATGTTATGTTGGTGTCGGGCTAAATTCCGATAACCTCGTATCTGGTCTTCCTGAGTAGGGAGCTCCGTCTGGGTGTTGGTGGAGCTTCTGTCCAAGACACTTGGCCTTTGTATACTCATTTCTTTTCTTTGCCAAATTGTTCTTTGAAGATTTTATTGGGGTCTTCAAAGACGTTTATTGGACCCTTAGGCTGTTTTAGTGGTGTTTTTCCACTAATAGAAAAATTATCAAGTCTTTTTGATAAGCTTGATATTGATTCTTCAAGTTCTGCAGGGACTGCCTGCTTTCCGTTTGCCTTCTTGATTCTTTCAAGCTTTTCTTCTAACTCAGTGATCCTTAGACATAACTTAGATGTGATGCATATTGAAAAGAATGTTTGTGATAATGTCTTAGGGACTTTATTGAATTTGGACGGGAAGACTAAAGACAACGAAAATACTCGCAAGGATCTCATGGAAATGGGAATAAGACATGATCTCCATATTATAAACCGCCCTAACAGAAAGTCATATACTATGTCCAACATAGAGAAGTTGAACTTTTTAGAAGTTGAATATATAATCAAATAGTTTTGTATTCTAATACAATTTTTGGTGATACAGAAGATGAATAACAAAAGAGAAGCAAATGATATTGAATTCTTTGACATTGCACATCTGAATAAAAAAGGGTCATATGTCACTCACTCGTCAAGAGAGCTCATGGTATACACATAGCTTACAATACTCTTGTTATTTCACAAATGTTTCTCTTTTATATAGTAGGGTGTGATGAAATTGGTATGTAAAATAGTTTTAAGTCTAATAATGGGTTTTTGAACATAAGAGTTTCTTGTATTTATTGTTAAGAGAAAATTACACCAATGGTCCCTGTGGTTTACCCCTAATTTCACCCACAGTCCCTGTGGTTCATTAATTACAATGGACGTCCCTGTGGTTCTTAATTTGTTACACCTGCAGTCCCTGGTCCACATGAAATGACTAAAATGCCCTTTTCTTTTTAATTCAGAATTTTCTTTTACTTTTTTATTTCTATTCTTAATTAACAAATCATTGTTTTTAATATTATTATTATTATAATTTTATTATTATTAATATATAGATAATAAGAACACCCCCTCCCCCCTCTTTTCTCATACTCTCTCTCGTCTCCTACTCTCCTCTCTTAACCACCACAGCCACCAGCCGGAGAAGACAGCCGCCACAGCCACCTCCACCGCCAACCGGTGGCAAGAATCGCCACCGCCACTGCCTCTCTCTGTCGGTCTCCTCTCTTGACAAATCTGCGTGTCGGTCGCCTCCCTCGTCACCGCCTCTCGCCTCCGCCAACGCCGACAACAGTCGATTTCGTGTTCTTTCATTAGAGTTTGTTTGGGATTTCTTGTGGTGGCGCTGGTTGTTTGTTCCGATTAGCGATTAGGGTTTGTTCTTGTATGTGTTACAGATCTGAGTAGGCGATTAGGGTTTGGTTAGGGTTTATTCTTCAATGTTCTTGATTAGGGTTTGTTCTTGGTGCAAGAGATTGACGGTGGTGGTGGTGAAAACCTACGGTGTGTGTTACAGATCTACGGTAGTGGTGGTGCAAGTGACGACCTACAATGTGTGGCTTACAGATCTGGTTTGTTCTTTTGTGTCTTACAAATCTGATTAGCGGTGGTGGTTACGAACTATGGCGGTGGTGGTGACCTCGCCGGAGTTGCGGGTGGCGGTGGTGCAAGGGTTTGACCAGGGGAAGTATTTAAATGGGGGTGTTTGTGGGTTTGGGAGTGAGAAACAGAGAGAAGGAGCCGACAGGGAGGTGGTGGTGGTGCCGTGGCGGAGGGGAGCAACAGGGAGGTGGTGGTCATGGTGGGTGGTGGTGGTCATGGGCTGGGTGGTGGTGTACAGGCAGAGAGACGGGGGAGGGGGGATTAAATGGGGGTGTTTGTTTTTGTAATTAATAAGTAATAATAATAATTGTTTAGTAATTAAAAAAGGAATAAAAAATTAAAAAAAGTCTAAATTAAAAGGTAAAGGGTATTTTAGTCATTTCATGTGGACCAGGGACTACAGGTGTGACAAATTAAGAACCACAGGGACGTCCAGTGTAATTAATGAACCACAGGGACTGTGGGTGAAATTAGGGGTAAACCACAAGGACCATTGGTGTAATTTTCTCTATTGTTAAATAGGTTTTTTTGTTTTAGGATCGAGCAAGAGAAGAGATTTTGAAAAGAATTTCAGATGATGAGAGTTTTGAATCTATTGATCCTGAAACACAAGCTGAAATTGAAAAGGATGTTATGAGGGAACTTATGGGTCCCAATAAACCTGGGCGAGCTCGTGGTCACGGAGCTAGAGTTACAAAATCTCAATAACTAAGCTTAGTTATGATTTAAGAAAATTGAGAAGTGATTCTTTAACAAATCATAACTGTGTACTATTGGATAAAGTAGAATCTCAAAGTAAGGTAATAGAATCTCAGAGTAAGCAAATAGAAACACAAAGCAAGCAAATACATAATCTGGAGCAGAAAATTGATGGCTTTACAGGAGAGCTTCAAGTTTTTAGAACCGCATTTCAGGTATTACTCTTTTTCACTATGCTCTTTACTTGATTTGTACTTTTTTATATCATCTCATAATTGTGGTCCTTTTGTAGGCGATGTATGGAAACAATTAGAGGCATTATCATGTGACAGGTTTTATTTTCTACCCTATATAACCGCATTTCAGCTTATTATTCCTTTTCCACTAGTTTATGGCTGTTAAGAATAATTGCTACCTTTTTTGTTATGGCTGTTAAGAATAATTGCAATACAGTAAGATAGACAAATCTACTTTCTCTAAACACGTGTTAAAGATCCGCTATTCTGGTCTCCTGCAATTAACACTTGTTCTATCAATGTTATTTAGCCTTTTTAAATTAAGAATAAGAATTCAAGATTATTGCATGAGTTTCTTTAAAGGTGTCTTTATTTTGTGTTATGGGATATTATCATGTTAGAATTTAAGTGACATATACAATGATTGTAAAGGGTCAGGCTTGCTTGTAACTTAGTGATAGAGATTGTCTAGCTATTTTATTTCAACTAATTGGCATCTTGGGGTAAATACGATGAAGCATCCATCTTGTTTAACCAAATGCAAGAAGAGGGAATAAAACCTGGGCATGTATGCAACCACAGTATTATCCTACTTTTGATAGAAAACTGTAAAACAGTGTTTTTTTTCATTGGTCAAAAATTTTGTTTAATTGACCTGATCATGAAGAAACTGATATACGATGAGCTGTTAAATTGCTCATAAATTCTAGAGTTGCCATCATTTGTCTAACTTAAATACGATGAGTTGTTAAATTACTTTGCATGAACAATTGTTATTTTGATGTTTGCAGGGGTTGGAATTCATAGCTCATGATTTCAATTGATATTACGATGAGCTGTTAAATGTACTTTTGATGTTTTTTCTTAATAATTGGACTTAAAACTTGGAGTAACTCACTAACTCTTTGACTCATCTCCTTGTATTTTCTTTCATTAGTTGATATACTGTATTTGTTCTGATTGTATAGTTGCAATTTTGGTGTTAAAATTGTGATTTCGGATGTTCTTTTGGTGTTGAAGTGGATAAAATTTTCTCTTTTTTTTTAAATATTCTTGTCCAATTTGTCCACACTTGTAAATGTGACTTTTTCATAACGTCTACGCTTTTAGTTGTAAACATTTAAGCGACTTTTCCATGCTTATAGGTGTAAACTTTTAAGAGATTAGTTCACGCTTATAGTTGTAAATATTTAAGCGATTAGTTCACGCTTGTTTGTGTGAACATAGGCCAAAATTTTGTCACATTCATTTTCTCCACACAATAATAAAGCGTGGACTTTTTACTTGTACACAATTGAAAGCGTGTATAATATGACCAAAGAAGTGTGTATAACAAATACCTTTTTTGTAGTGACGATAATCTTATTTAAATCAATATGTGGAAATGAAACGTCTATCACTGAAGTGTCAAAGAGAAGTGAAGAATATCAATCTTTTAAATTATGTTATTCCATATATTAATAAAATTATAATATATATTATATTAATAATAAAATTATAAAAATATAAATGATTCGGGATCGGGTATATGAGATAGGATAATTAAGCGGGTATTGACCAAAACTATAACCATCCAAAACCTGTGAATTTTTTATAAAGAATCTCATACCCAGTCTCATAACCATTTACCCGTCTCAAAAGTTTCGGGTTCCGGTATTCCCGGCTAGAGTGGTTCTATTTGCTATACCTAGACGGATCTAGGAATTATGTGAAAACGACTAAACTAATAAACAAAAACCTATTCAGGTTTAAAGGGTCGGGTAAACCTTGTCAGTCAATTAATTAGGAAAAATCCACAAAATTATAAATAAGTTTGAAAAGTGTTCACCAAGTTCACTTATCATTTCATTTTACATTGTGAAATTATAACCAATGAGTGATATTGGTGAAGCATTGTTTTAAACTTCAATACTATTCTATAAAACAAACCAGAATTAATACAACAAAAATTTAGAGCTAATATTCCATTAAATTCTAAATTCACATTAACAAACTACCAATCAAGATTTTTTTAATGATTTAAAAGAATATCAAATGTAAAAAGATAGAAAAAATTAGAGCCCATAAAAATGGATTTAGTTTCACCACACTTGATTTTTTGAAGAACAAAAACATGAACAAAACTATAACAATTTCCAATTATTTTACATATAAACTTGGGAACTTACAAACGTGAGGTTGTGATTTGTGATCAAAATTAAAGAAGTTGGGCTGTGAGTAGACATGCACATGCCCGGATAAAAAACCGATCCGGATCGGTTTTTATCCGATCCGATTATTTGGGCCTAGGAAAAAACCGGTTTTGGTGAAATTCGGATCGGATATTATCCGGTTTTAGTCGCGGAAAATAGTAACCGGTGGAACCGGTTAGTAACCGGATAATCTGAAACCGGTTTGGGGAAAAAACCGGTGCAGCCCATTTCCTTTTTCTTCCCTTCCAAGTACCTCTACTTCCCACTGCACTAACCCTACCCCCCTGTTGCCTCTGCTAACTGTCCCTACTCCCCTTATAATTTTTTTTTTCAATTTTTTAACTACATAACATTAAATATATATTATAAAAAAAGAAATATATAAAAGAAATTTCAGATTTGGATAATTAAAAAAATACTTAAACATTACAAAGTTCACTTAAAATTCTTAAACACTTAAAGTACAAATAGTTAAAGTTCAAATACTCAAATAGTTAAAACATCTTAGGCGTCTTCGTCTTCGATGTCTTCGTCAAGTACAAACTTAAATAGTTCAAATACAAACTTCAAATAGTTCAAGTACAAACCATAGTTCAAATTACAACAATTAGAATAACGTTCAAATAATTCCAATTCAAATTATGCCGGCATTTCGGGTTCGCCATAATCTTGTTCTTCGTCGTCGTCTTCGTTCGGAGGTGATATTCCAAGCTTAACTTCTTCATTGTGTATATTTGCTTCCAAGTCAATGTTGAGTGCGTCTTCAAGGGTGGTCATATGTTGCTTACGTGACGCTCCATCCAAGTATCTTTCAAACAAATGCATACTTCCACCGACTCGGGACTTAGTCTTGATCTTCTTTGAGATATAACCCTGCCACTAACAGAAAAAGCAGATTCCGAAGCTACTGTAGAAGCTTGGACGGTTAGTAGATCACGGGCCATGTCGGATAGAACCGGAAATTGTGCTTCCCTTTCTTTCCACCAAGCCAAAATATCAAAATTTTGAAAATCCTCATATGTATAGTTTGCTATAAAATTAGTTGCCATATAATTCCCAACTCGCTACTTGGGGTAGAAGTACGTGATCGTTTGGATGACGAGTTTAGTAGTGTGTTAAAAACTGCCATATTTGCGTTGCCCCCTTTTCTACTAGATGATTGGGCGTGCGTTCTCATTTGATCGTGTATCGCACTACTCGACCCGTATCTAGACACATATATATCAAACATGTCTCGAAAGCATTTGTTAAAATAGTTTGTAGCATTTTGGATAAAATAGGGGCCATCCTCGGTTAGATTAAAAGCAAACGCAATTTGTTTGATCAACGTTTCAACCCCACCAACATTTAACGCCGGGTTTAAAGCGGCGGCACAAGTAAAAACGGGTGGGATCTCTTTGAAATATTTTAAAAGCTTCGTTTTCATCGCTAGGCCTATTTGTTGGAAAAGTTCATTTTCAAACTCAAAGTCGCCTAATTTGTTAGCCATCAAGAAAATTTGATTGAGAACCAACGGGCTAGTGGGGTAATAAATACTGGACAAATAAGTTGTTGCATTTTAAAAAACTCCAGGTAACTCGGTTATCTTTGCGATAACTTCCCAATCATCATTCGAATACGTGCTTGGGACATAACCCCTCTCAAATAAACGATTGTGAAACGCTTGCAATGTATCCCTTTGCCTTAAGGCGGAGTGCATCATAAACCAAGTGGAGTTCCAACGTGTTGGACAATCCAAGTTAGGACCCAAATATTTTTTATTGACCGACTTGCAATATCGTTTATAGTCATTGAGCCTCTTGTTGTTGTTACAAAGAACCGATTTTATCATTGCTTTAAATCCCAATCTAATAGGCTCAATGACTTCCAAACCCGCTTGCATGACTAAATTAATTATGTGTGCAAAACAACGGGTATGAAAAAATGCTCCATCTAGAATCGGTGAAAGTAGAAGTTTCAATCGTGGAACCGCGTTTGTATTATTCGACGCGTTATCAAAAGACATTGAAAAGATTTTGTTTTCTAGTTTGTAAAGTGAAATCACCCTTTCCAAAAGTGCAAACAAATTGTTACCGGTATGCGGTTCACCGAATAACTCAAATGCAATTGTTCGTTTAATCATTTTCCAATTATTTTGATCTAACCAATGAGCCATAACAGTTAAAAAAGAATTTCCCGTATTGTGTGGGGAACTCCAAACGTCACATGTAAGTGACACACCATAACGGTGTTCTTGAAAACCCCAAATCATTTTTTCCCTAGCAACACGCCACATTTTTATGGCGTCCCTCCTAAGAGTTGTACGACTTACTTGGGTGTAGCGTGGTTGCATAAGCTCTTGAATGGTTGCGGTAAAATCGGCATCGTCAAAATGGTCGAACGGCAAAGCTTTTGTAATTACGAATTCCGTAAACGCTTCGCGGAGTTTTCGTTGTCGTAGATGAACACGCCACCTTGCGGGATAAGATTTGATTGAGTTGCATCCGATATTGACCGAAGCGCCTTGCATGACTTTGAAAAGTTATTCCTCAATGTCGTATTTCCTTCGGGTGCAAAAAACTGTAAACAAAGTTTGCACCGCGCCCTCCTAGAACCGTTACTCATTTCAAATAAATCGAAATGATCCCATATCTCTTTGTTGCGGTTGTGCTCGATCACTCTAACCACCTCGATATTTCCCTCAACGGAAGATTCAACCGTGTGGCCCTCGGGATTACTCGTAGCCATTTAAATAAAATGTGTTTGTGTTTGAGAGACTTTGAGAGAGTTGGTTTTTGGTACAAATGAACCTACAACATCCCCACCCTATTTATATAAGTTTATGGTGTGAAAAATGGTGAAAAAAAAGACAAAAAACGGCTAAAAAATCGGTGGCAGCGGCTATAAAACGGTAATATTTTCTGCAGCTCAAAAATCGGATTTTTCGGACACAAAAACCGGTTAAAAAACCGGTTATTTTGAAACCGGTTTAAAATCCGGTACATAATCCGGTCCATCGAATAAAGCCCAATCCGGCCCAATAACCGGTTCGGATATAAACCGATCCGGATTGAAAAAAATCGGTTACTAGAAATCCGGTTTCGGATAGTTTTTGCGCGAAATCGGATATTCGGATTTTCTGTGCACCTCTAGCTGTGAGCTGTGACTGGCGAGTCGGCGACAGCCATCGATTGAGGGGCCCAAAAAGATTTTAAAAGGCCCCTATGATATAAATCACAAAGTACAATGAAGTGATCAACACACTAATTGGCCAAAAATGTAAACTAAAAATCAATTAATCTATAATCGGTTATAGGGCTGGCAAATTCTGACACGACCCAAAACCCAACCCGATTCGAACATGACACGAAACAGAATTGGGTCAGAAATGGGTCAATCCGAAAATAACACGAAATTTTCGACACGAACATGATAACCCGAAAGTAACTTGTTTAACGCGATCTTTATATAATAATAGAAACACCCAAAAAAGATTTAACTTTAAAATATTTAAAAAAAATAAAATTTATAAATAATATTAGTATATAAAAAATGGCGGCAAAGACTTTTAGTATTTTACATTTTTACTTTCAGGTTCCATTCAAAATTTTCATTTTGAAAAATTAAAAATTACTAAATAATAAAACAAGTTAATAACTTAAGTAAAATAAGAAAACTAGGGAGAAAAAAAGAGGGAAAGTGAAAAAGAAAGGGAGAAGTATTTGAACTTTGAAGGTACAAAGCTTATTGTCATTGTGACAATTAAAAGTGTTTAAACTTTATAATTTTAATTTTTGCTTAGTCGAACAAATAAATAATTAAAATGCGTAATAAAACCATAGTAAAGTTGATATAATAAAGTTATACTTGTAACATTTTTCTAAAAAATAATTCGATATGAAAATCAAGTTATTTGACTGAAAACATAACTTGATTTTTTAATCCAAAAAATGGGTTGACACGAAAACACGACCCGGACCGAACACGAAATAAGTGACACGAACCGAACACAACACGAAACTATACTGGGTTAAAAATGGGTTGACACGAAAATGATACGGATATGTTTGACACAAACACGACCTGAACCATTTAATACGAACACGAACTGAATTGCTAGGCCTATCGACGATTACTCGGTTTTTTTCTTAAAAACTCTAAATTTTTTGAAACTTCGTAAACAAATATTTGAATATCTCAACTAATTAACAAGGCTTGAATTGGAAAGTTAGAAATTTTAAAGTTCTTAGATAAAATTTTAATATCATTTCAACTTAACAAGATTTAATTGGAAAGTTATAAAAATACTATGATTATGAATATTTATCAATTTACTAAAGTTGAGTTAACCTAAGTTAGTAAAGTTGAGTAAACACTAAATAATAATCATCGGTACTAGAATTTACATAACCATTGATATGTACATATAACATATTTGTTTTTTATAAATTATAATACAATTTTACGACGAACTCTTCTTTGCTCAAGCTTATGATCGTACCCGACAGAATTAGTCCTGGCCAACCTGCTAATTATTATGTAGTAAGTATTTATCAGGTAGTTGGTATTAACTCGATCATGAACGGTTAAAAAAGTCAAATTATTTTGGTTTGGTTAATCAAATCAAAATGGAAGAATTATATTATTAGTTTCAGTTGATTTAATTTAAAATTTTGGTACGATTTACTTTAATTTTAGGTTTGGATATTTTGAAAACCCTTACCATTAATTCTAACTTTCTTTTTTTAATCTTTACACTTACCTAATTTTCTTTAATCTTTAATACATATTAAAAAAAGTAGTTATCATTTTATCATTCTTGTTTTAGAATTTTTACACCAATTACCGTCTTTATTTTCTCTAATGGCTTACAAATGAGTTGTTTCTTCAAATCATTTAGTAGATACATCTATTTATTTTTATGGTCATTTCGTTCAATCCATGGGTTAGGGCATAACTTAGCCCAATACACCAAAACAATGTTTCTTGGTTTGACATTCCTACTCATGGTTCTAAATAACGTAAAGTATGACGTGAGGTGACGGCGAGGTCAAACTTTAAGCTTTAGGAGCCATAGCGTTTTTTATAGCGGCAAATTACACAAAGTTACACAAATTAGGCGCAAAATAACATGTACAAATTACAAAATACATTTATAGAATTTTAATATACTTTATCTCAAAATTGATAAAGAATATCATTTTTTAAAGGACAAATTGCCGAGAAAGGTAACTAAAATATCCAAATTTGCCAATAAAGGTAACGTCTATTTTTTCGGACCAAGAAAGGATTATAAATTTCAATTTTTGACGAAAAAGGGTATGATGACCTCTTTAACCTGCTAACAATCTAGTCATCAGGTTACTGGTGACGTGCCAACCTACGTGGCAGTCTAGTCATGCCATATCATATCTTATGCTGACATGGCAACACATGTGGCAACACAACCCTTTAATTTTAATAAGAATTTATTTAATAATTTTTACTTTTGCTAATTAATTATTAATAAAAATTAATGTCTGTGTTTTAAATTTTAATTAATTAGAATTTATGTCTCTTTGTTAATTTATGGTTGTGTTCTTGAAGATATGCACAACCTCCGCCCTTAACCACCGCTGCCATAACCTCCACCGCCGCCATGAACCTCCACCACTGCCATGAACTACCGCTGTCATCATGAACCACCACTGTGAAACAGATCTGAAAGAGAAGAACCACCATCGCTGCCGTGAACCACCATCGCCGCTGTGAACCCTAACTCACAGATCTGAAAACCCTAAACTCGTATATGAAAACCCTAACTCACAGATCTGAAAATCAAACTTGAAGAAGATCTGAAAATCCTAAACTTGTATATGAAAACCCTAACTTACAGATCTGAAAATCAAACTTGAAGAACATAAACAGATCTGAAAACCCTAAACTCGTAAATAAAAACCCTAACTCACAGTTCCGAAAAATGGAACTTACGAGTCTGAAACTTGAACAGAAAGAGGAGGCGGTGGGACGATGGTGGAGCTACGATGGCGGATCTGAAGAGAAACTGGACGATCTCACACACACACATATTCAAAGTCACGAACACAGATCTGAAGAGAGGTGGAGCGATGGTGACTGATTTTCAAACTCAGATATGGAAAACCCTAAGAGAAAGAGAGTGAACGACGGTGGTTCATGGTGGTTCACGGTGGTTTGAGATTTAACTAGATCCGGTGGTTCACGGTGGCGGTAGGACGATGGTGGATGGCAACGGGGGATCGGCGGTGCAACGGTGGCAAGATGGTGGTAGTGGTAAGATGGTGGCGGTGGTGAGATGCTGGCGGTGGGCAGATACGTGAAGTATGAAGATCAAAGCAAATGCAGGGAATTTGAGATTAGAGATAATTTGAAAATAAAAATAATTTATTTGCCAAGTAGGCTTTTCTTTTAATAAAAAATTCAAAATTTTGCCACCTCATCACATCTTAACCGGTTACCTAAACACCAGGTTGCCATATACCCTTTTTTGTAAAAATTAGAATTTAGGGTCCTTTGTTGGCCCGAAAAAATGGATGTTACCTTTATTGTCAAATTTGGGTATTATAGTTACCTTTCTCGGTAATTTTCCCTTTTTTAAACAATATTATTTTTTGCACGTCACGCCTTAAAAAACTCGCCATTAAGCGGGCAAAGACGTACCTTAACAAACCTTGACGTGTGTCTAATACTTACACCTAGAGTCATTTATTAACGCTAGAGTCATTCTTGACGCCTTGTCGGCTCCATAACACACATTTTAGAACACTATTCATATTTCATAGTTACTTAAAAATCAACTTAACCAGAAATAAACTTAGATCTCATTACCTAGCTTAAAGGAATGGATTTAGGTTATTATAAACTACCTTGGAAGTTTGAAGACTCACGCGGAATCTCGGATTGTTGTTTCAGTATAAAGTGAAATTATAACTATGCATTATTTAGAGCTTTATTAGCATTTGTTAGCTAATTGTTGTTTAGTGCGACCTTTGCTAAAATTAGTATCACTAGTACAAAAAAGACTTTCAACCCCGGTTCTTTAAGGCTTTTAACCCCGGTTTTGAGGGGGGGCTGAATGGGGAGGCGACTAAAGGTACCCATTCAACCCCGGTTAAAAAACCGGGGCTAAAAACCCCTTTAACCCCGGTTAAAAAACCGGGTGTGAATAGAGTTTCAAACCAGGCCTAAACATACTTTCTACCCCGGTTTTTTAGCTAAAAAACCGGGGCTAAATATCAATTAAAAAACAAAAAAAAATGTTTTATACAATAAATTTCCTATTTTCCTGTCATTTACAAACAAAAATCAGCCCAATTAATACATAACAATAACTTATACTAAATAAATCATTGCAACTAAAAAATACATAATACTATAAGAACCTAACAAGTTTTGATTTCATGTTGTAACTAAAAAAAACACAAGAAAAATAAACATTTGATCTTACAATATAAACATTTCGAAGTCTTATCCAATTTGTTGAGCTGCCACAAAGTCCTATATCCTGCAAACAAAGGAGATGATTGTAATGGATTGAAATAGATAATTGGGAAATAAAGGAAGATATGAAAGAGACCCCTGGAAGATCTATAAACCCTTTTTCATCAGATGAAGAGAATGAAAAGTTCCAACTTATAGAATCAAGACGTTGAGCATTCAAGTATCAAGGATGATTTGTCCAACAACTATGAAGACAATAAGTTAGAGAAATTCATTATCATCATCAATATATTGTGAGAAAGAAACGGTTATACTGATAACAATGTTATGGAATGTGAATTGCCTGAAGTTGTTGATCAAAATACTAGCACAACAGCAACTTTAATATATTCTCCCACATTAGTAAGGCAGAAACTTTAAAAATGACTAAAAATATTTCTATGATCAAAATACTAGCACAAAAGCAACTTGAAAAAAAACTCCCACATTAGTAGATGCACAAGATCAGCAGCATAACCGCTATCATCCTTTGACTAAGCTACTAACAAAACGATAAACTAATCATGTTACCAGTTACGAACTTATGGTACAGAGTTTTGTAGGCTTAACGAATGCTCCAATGAATTGAACAGGATTCTTTTTACTAATCTCCCCCCAATAATTGAGAAGATAGCCACATGTCAAAGACCTGAAAAAGTTTACGAGAATTATAATCCCTAGAACCAATTTGATGTCCTAAACATATAAAAAAGAAAACTAATTTTAATTGAGCACAGAGGTTGTAGAATTACATTGTAGCAAGACCTAAACATATATAAAAGTAGGATATGCAGATTATATTTTGAATGAACTTACTAATAGTCCACTTTGGTGTTTGCCATCAATTTTGGATGTTTAACCAGATCTAAAACAGAATTTCCTTTAAATACTGAGGTGTGTGTGAACAACCATACCTACAAAACCATACATGAACAAAAATCTAAATTAGAAGTGAATATAATTAAGCTTATAAAGTAAATTATCCAACCTTTCCCAGGGGTAATCAAACCCATTTGTTCTGCATCTTTAATCACACTTAATGCAATCCTATTTGCTCAATTTTAAATCAAGGTCTCCCAACTCAAAAAACATATACTGCTTAATTAATACTAAAAAAACCCAAAAAATTAACCTGTCTTTTACACTTGAGCAGGGAGCGATAGTCTCTAACTTTGCAGCAATACGAGCACCAGAACCCTCCAAAGACTAAAAAGTTGACTCATATGATCATATCTAAAACAGATACAGCAATATAATGTTATAAATTACAAAACTTGATACATATCAAATATAATAAATTAATGATAGCAGCAGCAACAAATTTATATAATTTAAGTGACCTTCAAGCTTCAAGGAATGTAAAGGATGATCTTGGTTGGAGTACACTCTTTCTTATTAGATATGTAAAACAATCAGACTCGGTGACAAGCGAATAGTCAAAGATTATGTAAGCCACTTTCATGTCTTCCATGGGGAAAAGAGGGATTGATTTTAAATAGAAATAAACGTTCTCGGAAATCAGGGATATCTTTTCAATGAGAGAAGCAGCATTTGTGAAATTATACATCAAAGATATCATAAATGTATGACTAAAGCAGTAAATCTTACTTAATACATGTAGTCATTCAACAACCAAATCTGAAATATGGACCAAGAAGGTTGAAAACCTTAGCAACCTCTGAATAGCCAAGAGAACAAAATCGAAATCTTAAGTGATACTGGATCTTCTGCTATTCAAAGCATTCATCAAGAAAGAACAAAAATAATGAAAATCTGAACCAAGAAGTTACGAAAAAAACTTTATCAATTCAAAACCATCAACAATCTTAGAGTCCAAATCTATACATTTAATTAATCGAACAACAAAGTTGAAAAAGCAACCTTAGAATCACTCGAACAAAACATAAGTAGATTTAGGGATTAATGGAGAGTCAAATCAGATTAATAATCAAATTAAACCCTAAAAAGAATTTTAGCAACAAAAACCATAATCAAATAAGAACCGTAAAGATCAAAAACCTACTTCAATTGAAGGAGGCTAAGAAGAAAAGTAGAAAACCTACCATTTACCACTTCAATTGAAGAAGCAGTGGTAGTGTTGTCGACATAAAACAGCGGCGGTGGTGTTGTCATGGGCGGCGGTGGCGGTGGCGGAGGCTAGCGGCGGTAGTGTTGTCATGAGCGGCGGTCAAGTCAGTGGAGGCTGGCGACGGTGGTGGGTCGTAAGCCAGAGAATGATGAAGGGGAGGGGTGAACTGATTGAGCGAGCTAGGAAATGAGAAAGAGAGGGAATAAATTTGGCAACGGGGGAAAACGAAATTTTGAGAGCCGAATTTGTATTTAGAGTTTTAAACCCGGTTATCTAATATTATAACCGGGGTTAAAAGTTGTTTAGTCCTAGTTATTTTTAAAAAACCGGGGTTGATTCCAGGCAAGCTAATTTAAATTTTTAACACTTATTTTCACACCCGGTTGCTCAAGTAAAAACCGGGGTTAAAAGTTCTGTCATTTTTAGCCCCGGTTGTTTGATAGAAAACCGGGGTTGAATTCTCTCCTAACATTTTTAGCATCCATTTTATAGTTTCAGCCCCGTTTTTTTTTTATTTTTTACAAAACCGGGTCTAAAGATAGGGGGCTAAAAGTGATTTTTGTAGTAGTGTATATAATATAATTTGATTGTTTGATGTCGTTTCTTTTTAGTTAGAAGAGTAATATGTAACACCCTTCAAAACATAACAACGATGGCGGCTATTTTGATCATAATATAGTGACGACATGTATAATTGAGCTTTTAGCTTGTTAGTTTCTATTGTTCTGTGATGAAACTAATGTAGTAACGACTGTACTTTTGTCACTATAAGTGCCACCTTTGCATTTGGTCTCAATTGTGATAGAGACGATCTCGATTTTTGTCACAATGATGTTAGGGACATATATAATATGCTATTAGTGACCAAGTTTCAGTTGTCATGTAGTGATTATTATGTATGTATTGGATTGTTATTAAGTGGGATTTCAGCTATTTGTATCTCAAGCATATATTTCTAATCATAGTACTCAAAACAACATGCCAGCATTAGACGATAACTTCCCACAAGGGTGATAGTTGAATTCATGTTTATTATCCCCTTTAATTTGTGAATGTGATGTAAATATAAAAGCATTTGGCTAATATGTTTTGCCAAATTTATATATATATATATATATATATATATATATATATATATATATAAATTGAATCACTAAAGAACCATGTGTTATACAAAGAATCTAAAGAACCAATCTGCATCATTGGATAATCAAAATTAATGGATAAGATTTAACGATGACAAAACGGTAATTATGATTTATTAATATAGGAAGAAAAGACAAACATGGAAAATCTTCCCTCCAACAACCCACGATTTTAAAAAAAAAAACCCTCAAAAACTTTAAATTGTCATAACTTTTTAAGTTTTGTGAATTTAAACAAAAAAATTATAACAATCTTTTAGTTTTTTAATCCTCTTTCAATCAAGATTACTCTTCCCATATTTTTCTAAATTTTTTTTGAACATGAAATTTTTGTTTGCATTTTGGGCAGTATGTAGTGTTTTGTACAGATTTTGCATTATGGGTTTGAATGTGTAATTTTGTATTTTAGACTGCATTTTCATTGAATCATGTTGGATTTGTATTTTGCATTTTCATAATTTTTGCATTTTGGAAGCATCTGACCTGCATGTTTATATTTTGCGTTTTTCGTTTTTTGCATTTATAATGAACCCAGCTCAAAATGCAAACTTTGCATTTCAAAAAAAAAGTTTTAGAAATATATCAAGTCTGGTCTTATTTGAAAGAGGACGAAAAACTGAATCTAACGATATACTTTTTTTGCAAAAATTCTTAAAAACGAATAAGTTATGATCATTTAAAGTTGAGTGTGGTTTTTTTTTATTTATAAAGTAGATATTTTCTTTTTTTGTTATTTTCAAATTTTGCTCTTAATCAAAGTGTCATGTGTCATTACCAGAATGATTCTTTATGTTCTATTTTAAGAGAGGTTCTATATATAACTTTACCATATATATATATATATATTGTTAAGCAAAGTAAATGTATGTAATCAAGGCTGTCAGGTTTGTGTGATCAAGTTCATGTGACCAATTTTGACCCATTTATTTTTGTGTTAGACAGTATCGTGTTGTTTTTTTGTGTAGGGCTCATGTCGACCTATTTAGGCCAAATGTGATAAACGAGTATTTTTACGGTTTTCGAGTATCGAATACGGTTTTCATTTCAACTACGATTTTCTTTATCAATATTTCAAATTTCCAACTTCCGGTAAGAATTTCGAAAAATGATTTTCATTTATATTCTAACTTCAATATTTGATGTTCTTTTTTATTTTTATATTCGAACTTTAAATTCGATATTAGTTTTGGTTTGATTCAAATTTTTGTTTTACTTTTTTATTCTACTTATATAAATAAACATAATAAAAACTATAATATACTACTATTTTATTAAGTACTAATATCATTAAAAAACTATATAACACACCAGTTTTCTTTTATAAATTGTTTCTAAGTTAGTTGAAACACATCCAAAATCAATGATTCATTTAAATACATCAGCAATTAGTTCAAACATATCCAAAATCAATGATTCATTAAATACATCAACAGCCCAGTTACTAACAATTTTAAATTTAAATCTGAATTAATGAAAAGATAAAAGTCTTGTTGTGATTCTAGAATATGCGTGTGGAAGTCTTTTCAACGATGAGTTACCTTTAAGATAATGTCATCCTTGTCACGGTCATTCCCTACCACAACGGTATATATAAAGCTTAGCAAATACGTTACTTATAATCATATAATAAATCATATATCATTTACGCGTAGTACAACACATAACTTTCCGTCAAGTTTAACATATACGCTACTATAGTAGTCGTTCTTAACGTACACATCCAATAGGATAGTCTTATCATACTCATCATATCATTCACATAACAGCAAATGCACTAATTCTCACATTATACATACACATCATCATTCATCATTCATTCACGTTACTAGCATGAAATGTAAGTAAAAGTACTCACCTGATTGTAGCACGAGAGAATAGTGATGAATTTGTAATTATCATGGATGTACGTCCACTAGAAGACACCTACATATACAAATAACACCACATCTATTTACGAGTCCCTGTAGTTCGCAATTTTTTAATGAATTTGTGATTCAAGTGTAAAATCACTTAGAGATAAGCTGCCCATGAGCATCATGGCAGGATTCTTACTCATTACCCTCATCTTCGCCCAGGCTAATGGGTCTTACTTATTCAGGGATGCATTTGCGATTCAAGTGTTAAAACAATTTAAGGTTTCCAATTCGAAGCTTTCAATATAACCTAAGATTCATAGTAGTTGCATGATTTGCAATGCATGGAGCATAACTAATTTGCAATTCTCTTAAGGAGTTTTCGATCCATCCCAACACCTAATTTTCGATTCATTAGTTGTTGTGATTAGCGATTTATGACACTTGGTCTTGACTAGGGCTGTAAACGAACCGAACGAACACGAACGGGGCTTGTTCGTGTTCGTTCGTTTAACTTTAGCCGAACAAATAAACGAACACGAATGGATAAACGAACGGAGATCTGTGTTCGTGTTCGTTCGTTTAACTTTAGCCGAACAAATGAACGAACACGAACGATAAACGAACGAGCATGTGTGTTCGATTCTTTAAAGGATTGCTTAGTTCGTGTACATTTTTGTTCGCTAATTTAAGTGATAAACAAATGTAAACGAATAAACACACACAAAATTACAAATCAAACATTATTAAACACAAATAAACACTATATTTAAACACACACATATAATATAAATATATATATTTGTATAAAATATAACCGAACATAAACGAACGGATAACCGAACGTTCACGAACATAAATGAACGAACGAGAGCTATGTTCGTGTTCGTTCGTTTAATTAAACGAACGAAAAATCTTGTTCATGTTCGTTCGTTTATTAAACAAACGAACATAAACGAACTTCCCGCCGAACAATTTCACGAACGGTTCATGAACGTTCTGTTCGTTTACAGCCCTAGTCTTGACCGCAAAAACTAATTTGCAATTCTTTTAACTTGCTCAATTTACGATTCTGCCCTCTGGGTTTTCAATTTAAGTCAACACTCCATTTGCAATGCGATTCCTAATGTTGAGGAACCTGAGCAAGAGACTCAACCCCTATGCAATTGATGATGCTATCCGAATGCCTCGCTTCTCGATCTCGATGCTTACACACGCACAACATCTTCACACTATGTGAAATACCGGTATGCTGGCAGTCATGAACCGTGTGCCCATTTTTTGGGTTTATATACCCTCTCTACTTACCAAGTTATTCAAAGAAGTCCCACCATTATTTAATGAGTGCAAAACATACATTCACTTGACATAAAACACCTCTCTTTTATTAATATTCCTATAAATGCTATATCTATATAAATTCTTGGTACTACAAACCTAATAATTTAAAATAATTTATCATTAAATAGAATTATGAATCTAATTTAAAATACTAAAGTAACACCTATCAAGTAATCAAATGTAAAAGTACCAAAATCATATAGTCAAAATAACAAATACCAAAGTGATGTATCTTTTATTGTTTATTTTAATTTTTTAACATTTAAGAGTTTTTTACTTTTGTTTGGCGAGTTTTATTGACCTAAGATGTTACCCCCTTATTTGAATTCACAATCTTATTTTCAAACTTCAAATTTAAGTATTAAAGAAAATTTTATAAAGTTATAGTTTTACCCTTAAATGAGTCATATGAATCATATTCATGTTGTCGGGTTGGATCTAACCCGACCCATTTTCTCGTGTTGATTTCGTGTCACCCCTCTTTGACCAGTTTCAAATTTATGTCACTTTTTTATGTCTAGTTCAAATCAGATTTCATATCAAGCCAAAAATTACTAGCCTTAGACAAACTCATGCAATTTGTTTTCATAAATCTTAATAGTTTTACAAATTCAATATAAATCTTGTTTTAATTCTTTTTGGAATATTTTCACTTTTGGTATGTAAAATTTCAAGATATTATTTACGTACAAAATTCATTTTCACAAAGAATTTTTAGAATTTGGAATCACTACTACATAATTAATTTGTAATAGAGATCTTCTTATGTGAACCAGTTAAACAAAAAATCGGTTTCTATGTAATTGCTGAAACTATGGAACCGGTCGCTTAGAAAATATTCGGTTCTTTTAATTAAAAGTCTTGAGACCGGTTCCCAACATATGAGGTGGTTTTAAACTCAAACAAAACTCAATCCGCTAATTTCAGTTTTTGAATTTTCAAGCCCAATGGTTTTGGTTTCTATATATTTTGTTTTGCCGGGTTCTCGTCATTAATGGTTCGGTTTCAGTTTTAAAACCAAATCCATCTAGTTTTCAACATTAATATATAATTTCTTGTACTAACCTTCATTTTCCTAACACTATATACAAATTTCAGTCACAATATCTAATTTCTAGCGTTGAATTCAATGTCTAATAACATATTTTAACTTTAAATACTATTTTCAACTCAAATTTTAAAAATATAAACATATTTTTTATCATATAATAATAATAATATACACGTCGATCTGAAAAGAGGTAAATGACAAAGGTAATGAAAAGTTTTGAGCCTAATAATTGAACTTTGAAATATTTAATGAGCTTTATTGATTTCTATTTAATAACTATAAATTGAGAAATTATATATGATATATTAATTTTAGTGGATCGATTTCTTAATGGGCAGTTTCTTGTTAAAACCGAAACTAAACCGAACCCATCGGTTTTTTCAAAATTAAAAACCGAACTGTTGGTTTTGAAATGGTTTCTGTTTTATCGGTTCTGTTTTGTAGATTATAAGGATTGGTTTTGGTTTTCGGTTTTTTTGCACACCCCTATCTCTATATAATACAATAGAGAGCGGTTCTGTAAAACCGGTAGATATGTTGGTCTCCATGTGTTTTTTATATAAACCTCCTCGAACAGAGACTAGTTCTAAAACTGTTTTTTAGAATGAAAATAATATATTCCCATTTGATTTTGTGTAGTGGTGGTAGTATTCTATCAGTAGACATAGAAACTTCTCAGAAAATATACATTATTAAAAAACAAATTTTGATCGTCATATATATATAAGACATTCTTTGTCAAGTACGTTCACCTTTTCATCACATTATAAAACATATTCTTTGTCAAGAACAACAAACACCAGTAGATTGACCGTATTAATTGGTGGAGCAGTTGAATAAAAAACAAAGAAATTTGAAGGAAATTTTAAATTTCCAGTTATGGAAGTAGTTGCTAGTATTTATGGATAATCATTACAAGACGTAAATTATGCCTCGATCTTGGATATCCGATGAAATTCTCTCCCTATCTAGCTAAAGGAGTTTTTGACCAAACAAGTGTATTTGGAAAATATATTTACTAAAATGGTGTAGTTTCAAACATATTTACTAAAATGGTGTCTTTTTCATTTTAATAGGTTAATTTTATAATTTAAACTAATATCATCATGTTTAACTTGAATCTTAATTTAAACAGATTTAAATTGGTTTCAAACAGATTTAAATGGTGTCTTTTATTTAGAAATTCCATGTTCATTCACCGGCGACACCCCCTTCCCTGGCGGCGAGCTTCATTTTCCGGCACACATATCTTCTCCCTTTTCCGGCGACAAGCTCTCAACCCCAACGCAACCTTTATTTTCCGGCACACATATATCCTCCTATTTCCGGCGACAAGCTCTTCAACCCCAGACCCAGCACATGTGCTCCCTTTTCCGGCGACACAAAGTTCCCTACGTCACAAACTTCCCTTCGTAGGTGACCAACACACACGCCATCAGCTCCTTTTCCGGCGACACACATTATAACCCTAAACACATTGTTCCCCTAGATCAAGAGATGGAGAGATGAACCCCACACTGAACGGATCTCGAACCACCGTAACCTTAGATCAACAAATGGACAGACGGTGGTAACGAGATGACTGTGGAAGATGAGATTTGGCGGTGACTTGAGGATCGCCGGCGGTGACTGGAGGAGAAAGAGGGATGTTCGAAGGCGTCGGTTGTAAGGAGAGATGGTTGTCGGCGGTGACCGGAAGAGAGAAATCTGAAGGGGTGGTGGAATAATCTGACGGCAAGAGGATGTGGGGGAGAGGAGAACCGATGGGAGTAGACTGTTTTCACTGAAACTCCGTCGACAAGAGGGTGGTGGAGAACTGTGAATTAAGTTTTCATATGTCACAAAAGTCAACGCTATCTCAATTACAATTAACCTATTAAAATGAAAAATACACCATTTTAGTAAATATGTTTCAAACTACACCATTTTAATAAATAAGTTTTCTAAATACACTTGTTTGGTCAAAAACTCCTAGCTAAAGCTTCAAATTCAAGCTATGCGCAAATAAAAGGTGAAAAAAAAACCAAAAATTAATAATGATGCATGTTGGTTTGCGAGATTAGTGCCTTCTCTTCTTTAGCTTAATTAAGTACGTATGGCCATCGAGATTTTTGGAGCTTTAGCTAGATAGGAAGAGAATTTTTGGATTTTTTTCACCTTTTATTTGCGCACAGCTTGAATTTGGAGCTTTAGCTAGATAGGAAGAGAATTTCATTGAATATCCAAGATCGAGACATAATTTACGTCTTGTAATTATTATCCATAAACACCTGCGACTACTTCCATAATTTCCTTCGAATTTCTTGTTTTTGATTCAACTACTCCACCAATACCGTCAAAGATATGCTGGACCACATGCAGTTATAGGACACATGGGAGTCGAAAAGTCATATGGAGAGTGGAGGACAGTTTCTCGCCTGAAGACCATGATCGAACGCAGATCATCTCAGAGATCTTTGCATGACTTTCTTTGTTTCAAACCTGTCAGATGGAACTGATGGGAAGATGCTATGGAAAGCAGTTGAAGGCTGCGGAACCCTAGTAGATGCTTACGTTGCTAACAGGAAAGGCAAAGACGGGTCTTTATTTGGGTTTGTAAGATTCTTAAAAGTTTCAGACACCACAGGGATGGAGAGAAAACTTAAGGAGGTCTGCATTAACAACAATCGTTTAAATGCGAATATAGCAAGGTTTGATAGAAATGGTAACAAACTTCCCGGGTTCGTTGTCGATTCGAATGAAGGATACCGAAATACAACAGTATTGAAGGAGCACACTAGGAAGAATCATCAGATGCCACTCAATCATAACTCATACGGTGTTGATAGAAGCAGAAAATCATATGCTGAGGTGGTTAACGGAAATCGAAACAGGAGTAAGAAAGTTGAATATCAGCCGTTGCATGCAACAACAATTCACCTACCATATCAAGCTGAAGCTATGAAATACAAAGGATCTTGCAAGGAAATGTTAACTGGAGAAGCAAAAAACATTCAGATTTTAGACAACCTGATGGAGTTAATTAAAGCTGAAGGTATAGATTACAAATGCTCAGTTCAATATCTTGGAGGCCTATCCATTAACATTATCTTTGATGCTTCATATATGGCAGAAAAGTTCATGGTAGAACATAAAAATTCATGGAATAAATGGTTTACATGGCTTGAGCATTATCAAAAAATTCCAAGGAATACTAAAAAGGCCATTTGCCTTAGTGGTCTTCCTCCACACCTATGGACGGAAACCAATATCCATTGAATTTTAAGTTGCTACGGTAAAGTTCTAGTCCCTGTTGAATGCAATCTGGATTCATCAGATATCTCATGTTATAAAGCTTGTATCTTGGTGAATTTACAAAAAAGGATTGATGAAAAAGTAAAAATAAGCTGGAGGGACAAAATCTATTGGTTATGGATATCACAGAGTTATGAATCATGGGCCCCTGATTTTGCATTTGAACAGGAGATTGAAGAGGATTCTGAAATTGAAATCGAAAGTGACGATGATAACGATGCAGCCTCTGAAAATGATGTTAACGGAGAAATCCACAAAGAGAAGGAGAACAGTCCGGCTACATTTTCATCGGAGACGGTCGCGAAAAATGAATTCAGTCAGGCCAATGTGAAAAACAAAGAGTCAGATCAAAAGTTGGAAGAAGGTGAATTTTCCAAAAATGATGGTTCCAAGGATAGCATGGCTCGAGATGACAATTTAAATTCCTTCGGTAATAATAATGATATGCATGTAGAAGAGGAAATGGTGGCGGATACGGATATTGAGCCTGTAAATTCCGTTACATGCCAACCCCAGGATAATGGGCCGACACTAAATGAATATGGAAATGAAAATAGAGTGCAGGCTGAGGAGGTTGATAGGCCCAAATTCGATTTAAATATTCCCACTGGGGCGTCTTTATCCAAATCTTATGTAGCAGACTCAGCTTCTATCTCTAGGAGATCGGGTATACATCATCATCGTCTTTCTAACAGAGCAACTAACTCGAGGGAATGTTCGACAAGACGATGGAGGAATGAAAGAGATAAAGTAATCAACCATCGTAGGTCTACATCTGGGATGCCAGTTAGAGCGACTCCGGTGTCGTCATCGTATCTTGGTCCTTCTACAGATCCGCTAAATAGTGAAGCTAGGGCTAACGAGGAAGTAAGAAAGACGATCGAAGTGGGGAAAGAAATCGGATTCCAAATGGAAGGCTTTGAGGATCCATTGCGAGCGATGATTTTTGGTCAACAGGAGCAAAATAATGTTGATCAATGAATTATCTTTCTCTAAATATCAGAGGCATTGGGGGGCAGCATAAAAGCGATTGGGTGAAGAGGTTAACAAGTAATCATAACATCAAATTTATAGCAATTCAAGAAACTCAGTATGCAAATCCGGGTAATATCAATGTACACTCCTTTTCGAAATTTTCCTCTTTTGATTTTGAATGTGTTGCTGCGCAAGGTAGATCTGGGGGATTATTTAGCATTTGGGATTCCACTGTATTTTCCAAATCCATGAGTATTAAGGGTGCTAATTTCTTGATTATTTGTGGTAATTTGAGGGGGGTTAACTCACAGTTATTTATTGCAAATGTATATGCTCCTAGGCAACAATCAGCTACACAATCACTATGGTCTGACTTGCTAGGACATATTCAAGCTAATCAAGGGATTTGGATTATTATGGGAGACTTTAATGAAATTAGAAGTAGAGAAGAAAGAATTAGCTCCACTTTCTCCTCTGCTTGTGCAACCCGATTTAACAACTTCATTAGTGAAGCTGGCTTGTCGGAGATTAATCTGGGTGGACGAAAATTCACCTATATGGGGGATGATGGTATCTCAATGAGCAAACTTGATCGTTTCCTAGTATCGGAAACCTTTCTCTCAAATTGGCCTCTTGCCTCCGCCACAGTGATGCCACGAGAATCTTCAGACCATTGTCCAATCATTTTGTCTTGCTCAGCTAAGGATTTTGGACCCGTCCCATTCCGGTTTTACAATTCTTGGTTATTTGATAAAGAATTACCAAATATAGTTAATGATGCATGGTGTTCTAATTTTTGTAGGGGAAGGGCAGATTTCAAGTTTGCGACCAAGTTAAAAGCAGTGAAGGCAGCAATTAAACTTTGGAAGTCGGAGGCCATTGACAAAAAAAAGGAGAAATATAACAGATATAAAAAATAAGGTGGATAATTTGGAAATTGCGGCTGAACAAAAAGCTCTATCAGTTGAGGAAATGGAGAATCGTAAGACATGGAAGAAAGAGATTTATGATCTAGAATATGCTTGTTCTCTTGATATGAAACAAAAAGCGAGAATTAAGTGGACAACTGATGGAGATGAAAACTCGAGCTTCTTCCATGGGATCGTTAATGCAAATAAAAATCGATACAGGATAAACGGTTTATCCATTAACGGCGATTGGGAAACGGATCCGAAGCGAATAACAGAGGAAGTGTTCAGGTTCTTCTCAATAAAATTCCAGGAAGACATGCCTAATAGGCCAAAACTTGTTAGTCCTTTGTTCAAGAAACTTTCTGTGGAGGAAAGCAATAACCTTGAAGTTCCCTTTAATCTCGACGAAATTAAAGAGGCGGTTTGGTCATGTGGAAATGAAAAAGCACCGGGGCCAGATGGTTTTACATTCAAATTTATCAAATACTTCTGGGAATTAATTAAAAATGACGTGGTGAATATGGTTCGGAATTTTGAGCATCGTGGAACTTTCTCTCGGGGGTGTAATTCATCATTTATCTCTTTATTCCCAAAGATAAATGATCCTCTCTCGCCTAAGGACTATCGGCCGATAAGCTTAATTGGTTGCATTTATAAAATAATTGCAAAGCTGCTCACAAATAGGCTGAAAAAAGTGGTGAATAAAGTGGTGAGCATTGAACAATCCGCATATATCGAGGGAAGGCAGATGTTGGATGGTCCACTCATGCTCAATGAAATTTGTAGTTGGGCAAAAAGATCCAGATTCAAAACTCTTCTTCTCAAGGTGGATTTCGAGAAAGCTTTTGATTGTTTAAGTTGGAGTTATCTCGACTCTATACTAGAACAAATGCATTTTGGGGTCAAATGGCGTATATGGATTCAAGGCTGCCTAAAATCCGCAAGGGCATCTGTTCTTGTAAATGGATCTCCCTCGGATGAATTTCCATTATCTCGCGGAGTTAGACAAGGAGATCCGCTTTCTCCTTTCCTATTCATAATAGCAATGGAGGGGCTTCACATTGCTATGCTTGAGGCATCGAACAAAGGTCTATTCAAAGGTATATCCCTCCCGAATAATGGTCCCGTTTTGTCTCACTTATTGTTTGCAGATGATGTCATGTTCTTAGGTAAATGGACGGTTGAGAATGCTATCAACTTGACTCGCATTCTTAGATGCTTCCATCTTGCTTCGGGTCTTAGGGTGAATTTCTCTAAAAGCAAGGTTTTTGGCTTGGGTGTACACGATGATGCTATTACTAGCCTATCGTCACTATTAAAATGTGAGAGTGGTAAGCTTCCGTTCACTTATCCAGGGGTTCCGGTGGGGGCGAACATGGGAATTGCAAAACATTGGAAATCGATCATTGATAAGATTAATAATAAACTTTCAATGTGGAAACAAAATAAACTCTCGTTCGGTGGCCGAGTTACATTATGTAAATCGGTTTTGGGAAGTCTTCCCATTTTCTACTTATCACTCTTTAAAGCTCCAAAAAAAGTTATTGACTCTATTGAAAAATTGAGAAGGAGATTTATTTGGGGAACTTCCCATCATGGGAAAACTAAAATTTGTTGGGTAAATTGGCAAAGAACCATTGCTCCAAAGAGATTGGGTGGTCTTAGTATTGGTTCATTAGAAGCTATAAATATTGCTCTCCTTGTCAAATGGTGGTGGCGTATAAAGACTGATCATTCGGCATTATGGGTGAAGGTTATTAGACATATTCATGAGGTCAATGGGCGTGATGAATCGTCGATGGCAAATACACGAAAACATGGTGTTTGGCTGAATATCTCTAAGGTTGGGCGGTTACTTGCTAAATGGAATATAAACATAGATGATTTTTTCACAAGAAAGGTGGGTAATGGAATGAATCCTCGCTTCTGGAGTGATAGATGGGTGGGTTCTACCCCACTTAAATCCATCTTCCCGGATCTGTTTGCATTAGAAAATAATCAGACGTGTTCTATAGCCTCTCGGTTTGATCATAACACAAATGGCTCGGCAGTTTGGAGTTGGTCGTGGTCAGATAATCAGGTAGCCTCGAGTTTATCTGGGCAATTAGTTGCCTTGGAAAGCCTTTTAAAAGAGGTTTCATTATCTAATATCGAAGATACTTGGAGTTAGGAATGCGATCCTACAGGTACATTTTCTGTAAAATCTCTTAGATTGATCATTGATAATGTATCAAACTCTCCATTTGCAGGTCAAAATTTCTGGAATAAGTGGCTTCCCCCATGAGTAAATTGCTTTGTATGGACATTAGTTCTGAGACGTATTCCCACTCGTCTCAATCTAAGCTTCAAAGGCGTCATTATGCCATCAGTGGCATGCCCAATCTGCGCAAGTGACATGGAGACAGACGAGCACCTCTTCTATTCTTGTGGAGAAGTTAAGAAGATATGGTCTTGGTTGTTTAAATGGTGCGATATCAACGAAGGGCAGCATCAGTCGTTGGATCAGTTAATATCAAATGTGATGGATAATGGCAGATCAGAAAACAGAAGGAATTTGCTACAAGCGGCGGTCGGTTGCCTATTATGGCTTGTTTGGAAATCACGCAACAACTTGGTGTTCAATGGGAAAATATTCTCGCATTTCATAGTGGAGGATGAGATTCAAGCTACGTTATATACTTGGATCAAGTATAGAGCTAGGTGCAAATCCTTATTATGGTCGTGTTGGTGTTGTAATCCGCTTTCTTTACTTTAAACTATGTAATTTTATCTAGCATCTTGCTAGATTTCTATTAATATATATATATATTTCTCGGGTTTTCTAGGCGGGGGTGGTGGCCGAGCCGAAGCTCCTTGCCTAGATAGCCTATCTTGCTGTTAAAAAAAAAACCAATACCGTCATCTACTGGTGTTTGTTGTTCTTGACAAAGAATATGTTTTATAATCATAGGCTTCATGAAATAAATTTATTTTATCAATTATTCTATTTTTTTTATACATAATACAAGCTCAGAAAATATGTTATTGTTTTATGTACTCAAAATGCTTGATGAAATGCCCCTAGGAAAAATAGTTATAGTTGAATTTTGTCATAGTTTGTTTTTAATATTAAAAAGTTGAACAATTATTTTATACGTTCAAGTTACTATTTGCAGTTTGTTGTTTTGTTTTTTGGGGGCTTGGTTGGTGAGTTTGTAGTAAGAGTTGTTAGTAATTCGTTGGATTTATTAATTTGATACCAAGTTTGATCCAACCAAATCTGAGTTGCACAAGTGCACATATCTACATTCGTGCAAGAAAATCTTGCGCACCTGTGTATCTATTTGCACACATGCGTATCTACACCTGTGCTGAAAACTAGCTAGGAGGATCTGTCCATATGCATATGTACAAAATTACACATGTACATATCTATATTTGTGCTTAAAAAACCATGTAAATCTGTGCATATGCACATGTTCAAAACTTGCACTAGTCCATAACTGTAATTATGTTAGTAGTAATTCACTTTTATTTTTATATTACTATATCTATCAATTTGCATAGTAGATAGTCATTATCTCATGAGATTTTGAGGGGCATTTGGGTAATTTCCTCTTAATCTCACGAATAAATACTTTTGCGATACTTTAAATTTTTCGTGAGATAATAAGAAAACATGAGAAAATGAAGAGCGATTATGGCGTGTCTAAACAGAGGGCGAGATAGAGCAACAAAGATGAAAATTTTGAAGCCACGTCGTTCGATTGCCGCATATCTGGACGATGGTGGCGGCGGCGGCAAATCTGTGGTGAGGAGGTGTTGAGAGAGAGACTGATGGTGCACCGATGGGTGATGTTGCAGGTTTTAGAGGTTGGAGAAGCTGCCGCAAAGAATCCGATAAAAAAAAAGATGTTGGATTTTAAGTCGGTAGTGATGTAAATTGGTAGTGGCTTTGAAGGAAGGGGGTAGAGAGAGATGAAGAGTTATTGCCTCGAGAAGATGGAGAAAGAGAGATGGGTGTGTACCTTGGAAGTGTAAAAGCCAATTAGCAGAGAGGGAGAGACAGAAAGCGTGTGAGATTCTTTAGGAAAATAAAAAATTTCAGTTTTTTTATTCTTTAATTTTATATTCAATAAATTTAATAGTAATTTTTATTTTCTTTTAATTGTTACTATAGACAATTTATTCTTATTTTTTAATATAGATTAAATGATTAAACTAAACGCTTACATTGAAGCTTTTAAAGAATCAAAACAAAACAATGCATGCAAATTTGCTTTTGGTTTTATATTTCCATTGCTGTCTTTAGTTTTAATCTTAATTTATTTGTTATTTTAGGTGACTATATTTAAAAAAATGAATTTAAACCCGTCGCAATACGCGACGGGCAAATAACACCTCGTTTATAAATCAATTAAAGAAGCAACATGGCAATTTATCATAAGAATTTGAAGGATATATTAGTAATTTTACAATAAAATCATGATATCTCGTGAGATTTTGATTTATACCCTTTTTTTTTCCTTCTAATTTGCCCCTTTTTCTTTTTATTGAATCCTTGTGTTATTTTCAGGGATACTTTTGTCATTTACCAAAAAAGCATGAGATAATGTAATCTCATGAGATAGATAGATATGCTTGCCACCTGTGAAGTAATTTTTTGTCTGCTGACTTTCTTCTTTCTCTTCTACATCTCCACGACTCCACAACTCTCTCTTCTCTCTCTTCTACATCTCCAGTTCTCCACAACTCTCTCTTCTCTCTCTTCTACATCTCTCTCTAAACCAAGACTAATGGTTCAAGTTTCGATCGATTAATACGGAGTTGATCATCCAGGATATCTTATTAAACGCCGTTTTAGTTACATTCACGGCTACCGTATCCACTTACAAATGGTAATCTTTAGCATGTTTTTCGAAACGAATTTCCGGCATTAGTGTATACTCTGTAGCTGCGGTACGGTGGAAGGGAGAGAGAGAGAGAGGTATGAAGAGTGCGGAGGTTGGTGGTTGCAACTTGCAAGCCAATAGTTTTTTATAAAATTTCTGTAATGCAGGGTGTGAATCGATATGTGCAGCAAATATATACGATGAGTGACTGTTTGCTAAAGTGGAAAGGTTCAGAATTGGAAGGATATATATTTATCTTTTGGAAGACAGCAAGCATGGCTAAACAGATTGATAAAGAACAGTGGTGGCAAACTGCGTAAGTCAAGAACAGCGGCTCTGCTTTCGTCAAATGCTGTAGCATGCAGCAAGAGTTTTTGTTCAATGTGTGCAGCAATATGATGAGAGACTGTTTTATTTTTAGCTTAGTTTTTGTATCACCTTTAATACGACGTGTTTATGCGGCAAGTAGTGAACCAAATGTGTGATTGGATTTCAAAGTAATAAAAGAATAACTTTGCGCTGTTCAAAAAACAAAAAGTAAGGATGGGAAACGAAAGAAATTTATGGGTTTTAATGTGTGTGTGTGTGTGTTTGAGAGAGAGAGAGAGAGAGAGAGAGAGAGAGAGGTGTGAAGTGGTGAATGTGTGTTACTGCTGACATAAAAGATTGTGGTAGATACAGTACGTTGGTGAGACGATGCAGGTGGCCATGGCTGTATTGAAGAGCCAGAAAGAGGTGGATTCCATTCATCACTATAAAGCAAAATGGATGGAACTAATTGAGGTTGATTTTATTAGTTAAAAAGAATATATCTTAAGGTTTTAAAGGTTGAGTTGTGTTAAATATAGTCTATATAAAAAATATAGTCCTGAAATTTTAATATTCAATCACATGTGATTGTAAAAACATCACATGTGAATTACAAAAATGTCACCCCGTCTAAAATTTTAAAATTCAATCAGGACAATTGATGGGACTGATCTAAAAGTTAAAATTAGTACCTCAGGACTATGGATTAATTATGGATTATATTGAATATTTCTCTTTAAAGGTTAAACATATTCTTCTTCTATTGAGAGACAAAGTGAAAAGAATTAAATAAAGAAGGTGAAAAGAGACATGAGGTGGAAGGGAAAGACTAATTATAACTTTAAAAAAAAAACTAAATAAATAAGATAAACTAGATGTATAATATCATGAGATATTGAAATTTATAGGTTTTACTTTCTCTGTCTCATTATCTCTTCTATTCATTTTTCTCCCTTTCTCCTCTAATCTCTCTCAATGTTCACTTTATTTTGTCAAACCACACTACCATATTTTCTCTAAAACCACGTTAACATCAAGAATCGGAGTAAAACCTTAAGACCATCTCACTTTGTATATCTTTTATGGGTTTTTGTTTTGAATGCCGTTTTCAGTTATGTTGGCGGTTGAAGCCGACGGAGGCAAAAGCCAAAATCTTGATTAGGCAAAATTATGTGGATGATGTCTAGCACTTCTTGAGATGGTGAAATAATAAATTACCTCGCTTTAAATCAAAGATTTATTGTAAAATAATATACGATTAGTGGATAGTGAAAGTGGGTTTAAAAAAACTTAAAAAGTATGAAGAAAAGAAACTCACACATGAAAGAGAATATTATTACTACTTAATCTTAAATAGTAATAAATGAATAAAGAAATTAGATATCTACCCACTTAAAAAAGAAATTAGAAATCTACCTATATAAAAAATTATTACTAATCAAATGTCAATTCATAGAATGATAAGGGTTTAAATTTTCTGTTTTCAAAATTAAAAATTTCTTAAATAGTCGATAGATACAAAACTCAATTCTACACACATATATTTTCATTTGAAGGAATGGTGACAATATCTAAGATATGTATTTTTACGTTTATAATTCACTTAAACAAACTTTATTAAAGTAATATGCTCTTCAATAAGATGTAATCTTGGTGCTAGACATTTACAATAAAAAAACACAATAATTAGAAGGGTCATAAAGCGCTTCGTGCAATCCTGTGTATGAATTTGACTAGAAAACAATTCCTATATCACTAATCTAAATAAAGCATAACTACTTAAAATTCTAAATCAATGATAAAAATGTTTTGAGTCTGGCCTTCTCTCCTTGGATGTGAATTTATTTAAGTTTGATATTATGGTAAACTTAATAATTTTATATTAATCCCCTCGCAACGCGAGGGGCCAACAAAACCTCGTTCTTTTCAAAAATCAAAATTACTCTTTATTTTTTTATTCCTTTTTATATATATTCTTTTATATATAGCTAAAATGGTAAGGAGATATATGAACTTAAATTAGTCTATATGTTTTTATTTTATGTATTTTCACTACTTTTACTTTTTTCAAAGTTTTTAAATAAATAGAGGTGACATTGACGTGGTGGCAAATCCTTTATGAAGATAAATTTAGAAGGAAAATCAAGATGATAAGATAGAAGACATTGAATTAAAAGGATTCCTAGACGTAGTTGCTATAATCAGTCCATCTTTCAAAATAACAAATAAATTTAGATTCTGGATTAATAAAAAGCAATTTTGGTCTTTTTCTCCGTTGTAATCATTATCATTAACGTCGTATTTATATGATATATCATTTATGTTTTATAATTGTTCCATAAAAAGAGGTAGGTGGTTTGTGAGTTTTTTTAAATATTAAAATATGCTATAATATTTAAAAAATGTTCATATCTAAAAATAGTAAATTTAACTGTCAAAATTTACTGTGATTATGTAAGTAGTAATTCACTTTTATTTTTACATTTATAAATTAAGAAAAATACATTACTAAGTTTTCGTTTAAATTTATTCTAGAATGAAAAAAGAAATTCTGTGTATTTACAATTAATTCTTATTTAATTTTTTTATAAAAATTTGTTAGTTCTAATTTGTTCCTCACTTATTTATCCCCCATTTCAACCTCGAACCCACCTAATCCTGTTTTCATGCCTATTTGTTTACCGTCGACGACCATCTCACTACCGACGCCACATCGCCATCGTATGCCCGCCACCCACCATGGCCACTCGTTCTCTGCATGCTACCCAGTATCATCACCACCATGAAATTTGCAAGAACCGTCATTGTTTGTTTACGATCGAAGGTAGAACCAATTTGCAAAAAGGATTAAGATCCATGAGCGGTAGGATTTCTCACTCTCTTCCTTTTTCATACTACACATTGCGTATCATCATCAATACGATTCTTTGACTTGATTCTCATGTTCTAGATCCAATTGTTCATGTTTGGTTTTTGAATTTAGGGTTTTTTGTCGACTTTAGTGTTTGCTTAGGGTTCAATCTAAGTTTTTGTGTTTTAATTTTTGGTTAAAAAATGATTAAGGTTTCTCGTTCAGATTGGCTTTCCATTTCATTGGCTGACCACATTTGGATCTTGCAAATGGTTTTTGTTTTTTGTACATTTTATTGGCTAGCCACATTCGGGCCTTTTTGTTAATGGTTTATAAAATTTGATTTTGGTTTATGGAATTTACGGTGGTGTTTTGTGGTTTCACGTGCAAATGGTGGTGGCCGGAATTGGTGACGCTGGGCGGAGTTGGTGACTAGTGGCCGGAGTTGATATCACGGTGGTGGTTGGAGTTAAGCCACCAAGAAAACTGCAGTTCAACAAAGGGATTAAAGGATTGTTTATATTATGTATTACAATTTTTAAAATTAATTAAAAATAAAAGAAAATAAATAAATGACAATGGACTTAAGTTTGCAACATGAAATGACACAATTACCCTTATGTGCATGGCACATAGGGGTGTTCACTGATCAGATAAAACCGAATTACCGAACCGAAAATATTGGATTGGACTATTTGGTTCGGATATTTCGGATTTTTGGATCGGATTGGATCAAAACCGAATAGTTACTATGGATTCCGGTTTGGTTCTGGATACTATAATTTAAACCGAATAAACCAAACAAACCGAATATATATTTATATATATATATATATATATATATATATATATATATATGTATATATATATACATATAACACTAGTGGAACAAAGTGATCCATACGTGTTATGTCTATGTTTATTTACAACTTATTATTTTTAATTATATATTTATACAATCACTACTCCCACTAGTTATTATAACTTGGACAACTATATTTTAATCTTAATAGTATATGTATCGAATCTAGTTTTTTTAATATCTCGACTCTTTAAACATGTATTTGTGGTACAATGAAAACCGAATTGTAAAAACCGATCCAACCGGATTGTAATTTGGATGGTTTGGTTCGGATCTTAATATTATTTGGATGGATCGGATCACACTTTTCAAAACCGAAATCTAATTGGATTTACTCAATCGGATCGGATCAAACCGATCCATCCGAACGTACACCCCTAATGGCACATGAGGGGATAAATGGTGATCATTTGACGGAAGTTAATGAAAGTACTAAGATTGCAACTAAATTTATGAGTAAAGGGCCGTTTTTGTACTTTCGAATCTTATAGTACTAAACCGCATTCTGAGTAAACTTTAAGAACAAATGATGCAACTAATTCTTACTTTAATAAGTGGGGGTCAATATTAAAATGTGAAAATTGTTCTTACATTTTTTTTTTTTTACAAACATTACCCCAAATAATGTTTAATTTGTTCAAATAGTCGTCTATCTTTCAGAACCGTTGATCTTGATCAATTCTCATAATAAGATTGATTCTCGAATGAACCTCCAATATTTTAGTATTTTCTTTCTTCAAATATATATGAATGTATCTTAATTTTGCTATGTATCTAGTATCTCCTCTTACACGTATTCTTATAGTCGGTTGTAACAAAACATGTTCCATAATAAAAATGATTGAATTGGATTATGTTGTATCATCCTGCACAATTAGTTGATTTAAGTATCTGGTCAAGTAAATTAATTGATTTCGGGTAATAAGAATTATCAAACAACCAGTTTACTAAAACAACCTTAAAGTAGATTTTCATAAATGCGTTCTGTTACCTCCAAAATACAGATAATTATTTTTTTATAAACACATCCCAAACACTCTAAATTAATTAACCACAATCTCAAATCATCACAATCAAATAAGCAGTTTTATAAGCGCAGAGGTGTGGAATTGGTTTTTTAGGTGGTGTAAGTTGGAGACAGAGATTTTCTCTTCATTACAATCACTCATCTTTAATATTCTTGATTCTTGTAGTACCAACAAAAGAAAAAGATTCTTTGAAGTGGATATTGGAGGGTTGGTGTGGATCATCTGGAAAGCTAGAAACAATCTGATCTTCAAGGGCAAGCGTTTCTCCTCAGCTAATCTAATGGATGAGTTGCAAGTGTTGTTATTTTCATGGATGAAATATAGTGCTAAGTGTAAAAGTCTTTTGTGGTCTATGTGGTGTTTATGTCCTACTACTTAATTTCTTTTTATATGTATTTGTATCTTCCTGCTAGCTCCTTGTTAGCGTTTATTTAATAAAATTTGGGTTTCTGGTGAGGGTGATAGCATTGTCGAAGCTCCCCTCAGTCTCCCTTTTACCGTTAAAATAATAATAATAATAATCAGTTTTATAATGTAATAAAAAAAACCTCATTAACACCTATTAACACCAGAAGTGCAAACTAATTTCCATGAATTTATTATCACGCGTTCCTTGACCGTGAATATCATATATTTTACGCAAAACATTAAAAATTTCGACTTTATTTCCTTTTGATAGCTACAAGCATTTTAATGGCCCTCGCTATTGCGAGGGGTAACTTAATTTTATTATTATATAATTATGAATTTTAGCAAGAATGAATTCTAAATAAATATGTTAATTTCTTTTTTCTAAAAGTAAATTTGGATGAAAGCTAGGTAATATACCTTTTATTTATAAAATTAAAATGATTCGTTATATTAATATCATCAAACTTACATTAAAACTTAAATAATATATATATATATATATATATATATATATATATATAGACAAAAGTTCATGCGAGAACCGTTGTTAACGCGAGAACCAATCTAAGCCGTCCAATTCCCCCTCCTTCAATGTCATTGCCCACCCATGAATTCCTCACATGCACCCTGCCACACTCTATCCCTCCACGCTCTCCATCCATGATACTTCCCATATCCAAGGAATGACTGAGATTGGTTCTCGCGGTTCTCGCACTAACAACGGTTCTCGCATGAACCCTCCCACATATATATATATATATATATATATATATATATATATATATATATATATATATATATATATATATATATATATGGGAGGGTTCCATTGAGAACCGATTTTAGTGCGAGAACCGCGAGAACCAATCTTAGCCGTTGATTTGATAAGTGGAATTTATGGATAGAGAGTGTGGGGGAATCAAGTGTGGCATGATGTATGTGAGAAAGTCATGGGTGGACTGAGATTGGTTCTCGCGGTTTTTGCACTAAAAACGGTTCTCAATAGAACTTCTTCCTATATATATATAATGGATCAATAGAACCATTATTTAAACATAGAACTATAGAACCAATCTGGACCATTGGATCATCAAAATCAATGGTTGAGATTAAGGATGGCATAATTGTAATTATCTCCCAACAAACCCACGTTTTTAATAAAAAAATACCCCCCAAAACTTTAAATTGTCATAACTTTTTAAGTTTTGTGAATTTAAAAAAAAAATTATACCAATATTTTAGTTTTTTAATCCTCTTTCAATCAAGACCACTCTTGCCATATTTTTTAAAATTTTTTATGAAAATGCAAAATTTGTTTTGTATTTTGGGTTGCATTTTCAGTTAGTTCTTGTTTGCATTTTCAGTATTGGTTTCAAAATTTGCATTTTTGGAAGCATATGCATAACTTGCATCTTCGATTTTTGCATTTTCGGTTTTTACATTTTTGCATTTTCAAATGAAACCCAGATGAAAATGAAAATTTTGAAAAATTTGCATTTTCAAAAAAAATAAAGTTTCAGAAATATATCAAGCCTGGTCTTGTTTGAAAGAGGACGAAAAACTGAATCTAACGATATACTTTTTTTGTTAAAATTCTTAAAAACGAATGAGTTATGATCATTTAAAGATTGAGAGGTTTTTTTTTTTAAGTTTGTTGGAAAGGAGGGGGATGACACGTGTCAACCTCTAAGGTGGTTCTAAGGGTTCTATGTTTAAGAAGGGTTCTATGTGTATCCTTACCCTATATATATATATATATATATATATATATATATATATATATATATATATATATATATATATATATATATATATATATCAAAATTTTAATCAACCTCAGCTCCGGCCCTTAAGGGATATAGGGGCTTGATATTCTAGTTTTTATAATCTCAACTCTCTACCCTCGTTTCAGTATTAAAATCTTGAGGGAATATATAACATGTAAATATATAAAAAAGGAAACTAAAAAATATGCCCTACAATTGTTTTTCTCAGAAGATATCAAAAGATTAATATGTCTAATTGTATAGAGATCAAGATAGTATGAGAAAAATAAATATCTCATGAGATAACATGGTCTCATGAGAAAATAAATATCATGATAAAATGATAAAATTACAAAACTACCTCTTAATATCTCATGAGAATTTGGTGTTTTAATTAGCAAATTGATATATATAGTAATGGTTAATAGTCCATCTCTTAATCAGTTGTGTAATTTAATATTATATATCTAAAAGTTAAATACTAGCTTAATACTTAATTTATAAATACAAAGGATTGTTAATATACATTTTACACATTTATAATATGAAACCTTAAACATAAAGTAAATTTAAGAAACATTTTTTGCCCAACAAATTAGCAATAATAGTTGAACTGGGAATTAGAGTTTCGTTAAATACTATTTTTGAATGACATGAGATCCGATTAATAAGATGGGTAACCGTTTTCGACTTAAATCCGTGTCCAACTCACAACGGCTTAAGCTTTTGATTTAATAAACTCTTCATTCATTAGCCATTTTAGAAAAAAACATAACTACATTAATTTAAATAAAAACTACTAATTATCGTCGTCGTTCCATCTTGGAAGCCGCACTTCGGACTTCTTGGACGTTAGCCTCAAATTGTTGTCCGCTAATCTCTACATTCAGTGACGGATCCAGGAATCTTTTTATACGGGGGGAATTATATATTATAGATGCCAAATAAATTAGCCTATGAATAGAAAAAAATTCGGTTTTAAACGGATCAAGTCAAACTTGTTTGGTAGTCAAACAATCCAACAGAAAATTTAAAACCTAACATTCTATTAAGCTCTGCATTTTTCATAACAACTAACAATTTAAATGTTTTTAATGATTCAATGACTATCAAGAGTAACCTAAATTAAGAAACTTGAAAGACTAAATTAAAGATATAAATCTAAATCAAACAAAAAATTTACAAATTTTGTGAATCTAAATGAAATTATAGTTCAAATCGATCTCCATTTCTTTACCAGATAACTGATGTAATTTTTTTTAATTGTAAAATGACATAGGCCTACAAGAAGATTAGATAGAAGGAAATTTAATTTAGTAATATTAAAATAGAAGAGTGTATGCATTGATTTGGAGAAATTTTGGGACACCTTTTCACTATTTTTAGTTTTTCGGGGGCCCAAAGTAAAAATCATATGGGGCCTATAAGAAAATTTACATAATATTTACTTTCTGTGGACCAAAATTACGGGGGCAACTCCCCCCATCCTCCTAACGTAAATCTTCCACTGTCTACGTCGTCTTTCTCGTTTGGTTGATTAACGTTTTCGTTTATCGTACTGTGCTCTCCAAAGAGCAACTCGAATGGACAAATCACATGACATTTGTCTTACAATATCATATTGTGTAATACGATAAAAGCGTACATTACTCTACGTATTTTATCCGGGTGCCACAATCTCGTCGGGTGTTGTATCATGTGCCACCGTTGTTTAAGCACACAAAAAGCCCGTTCCACATCTTTTTTTGCCGCTTCTTGCGCGGTACAAAACATTACCCGTCTTTGATCAAGAGGTCTTCTGAAGGTTTTGACAACAGTAGTCCATTCGGGGTATATCTCATCTGAAAGATAGTAGCCATGTTTGTATTGTACTCCATTTACTTGAAACGGGCACTGCAGTGCTCGCCCGTTGTGTACATTGTTGAGTAATGGCGAATGGTTTAGCACATTTAGGTCGTTGTTGGACCTGGCCATCCCGAAGAATGCATGCCAAATCCGAAGATCCTGTGATGCAACCGCTTCTAAAAGAATAGTCATTTTACACATTTATAATATGAAACCTTAAATATAAAATAAGTTTAAGAAACAGTTTTTGCCCAACAAATTAGCGATAATAGTTGTACTGGGAATTAGAGTTTCGTTAGATAATATTTTTGAATGACATGAGATCCGATTAAGAAGACGGGTAACCGTTTCAACTTAAAATCCGTGTCGAACTCACAACGGCTTAAGCTTTTGACGTCATAAACTCTTAATTCATTAGCCATTTTAGAAAATAAAACGGGATGATTAGTGGACGAAAAATTCTAAAAATTAGAATAATAACATCATAACTCTGTTACTTTTGATATATATTAAAGATTCAAGATGTGTAATTGTGTATGAATATTGTATGTTTGCATTTAATACCGAAAGCCATTTAAGAAATGAATTTTGATTCTGAAAGTATTTTGATCTGTAAACTTTGAATTTTGATACCTTTGAGTTTGCTTTGACTATTATTGTTATTATTATTATTATTATTATTATTATTATTATTATTATTATTATTATTATTATGTATGTTATATATCCGCACACTGGGCAATTGCCTCAACCGCAGTTTTCTTTTCTTTCCTCTATGGCAGGTGTTCAAAAGGATCTTAAGAGGAAGAGATTGAGAGTTAGTGTAGCAGACTCGTGTAAAATAGGTAATACTTTCCGGTTGATATGGAGACGTATTTTCTTAGATATGCTATGTTTGTATATCATATGAGTAGTCTCCGTTTCATTATAAGATATGATGCTACACTTATCAATTTACTAATGTTGAGTAAACACTAAATAATAACCATCGATATTAAATTTTACATCAAAAAATGATACGTACATATTTGTTTTTTGTAATGCGATTTATGATCCGGTAATTGTTCTATAGTAGTATTAACTCATGAACTATAAAAAACTCAAACTTATTTAGACCATCAGCATCCATCACATAGTTTTACAAAGTCACATCAGCACCACATAATTTTCATATCTCATCACACAAATCCCTGCATCAATCACATCTCATCACATAGTTTCCACATCAGCACCACATAATTTCCACATCTCATCACACAAGCACCACATAGTAGTGACGACTCTAGTTTTGTCACTGTGAGTAACCACTTTTACATTGGGTCTCAGTTGTGACTAAGACGACCTCAAATTTTGTCACAATGGTGGTGACCATTATATAATATGCTATAGTGACGAAGTTTCAGTTTTCAAAAAAATGAATTTTTTTTGTCGTGATCGTTAAGTATGTATTGGATTTAAGCTAGTTTAAATCTCAAGCATATACCTCTAATCATAGTACATAAGACGACATGTCAGCATTAATTAGACACTAACTTCCCACAAGTGTTATAGTTGAATTCATGTTTATTAGCCCGGCCCTTTTGTGAATGTGATGTAAATATAAAAGCATTTGGTTAATATATTTTGCCAAAATTGTAACTATATTTGTTGAGCAAAGTTAAATTATGGTATCTTAAACAATTTACTTTCCAAACATGTGGTAAGTAAAATAGTAAATGATAGTGTTCTAGACAAACCAATGCAATATGTTTTCATAAAACTTAAGGTGGTGTTTGGTTTGCAGGAATATTTCTGATGGAATTGGATTCTCTGAAGGAATTGGAATTGCTAGGAATTGGAATTTGAATCTGTAATCTGTTTGGATGACAAGAAATGGAATTGGAATCAAATTCCATATTCTGTTTGTTTCGCAAATAATACAGATGAATTTGATTTCAGTATTGTAAAATGACAAATTTGCCCTTCTTATTACAAGATCAATTTGTATTAAAACTTTATGTGTGTTCCATCTAAACCAACCGTCATCGCCACCGCCGCCGACCACCACAACCCGCCACCACCGCCGCCGACCATCACCAACCGCCACCGACCATCACCAACCGCCAACCGCCACCGGTTGATGATGGCGGTGGTGGTGGCGGTGGCGGTTGGTGATGGTCGGCGGCGGTGGTGGTGGTCGGTGGCGATGGTGGTGGTGGTCGGCGGCGGTGGTGGCGGTGACGGTGGCGGTTGGTATGTTCGGCGGCGGAGGTGGTGGCGGCGGTTGGTGATGGTCGGCGGCGGTGGTGGCGGCAGCGGTGGCGGTGGCGGTTGGTGATGGTCGTCGCGGTGGTTGTGGTCGGCGGCGGCGGTGGTGGTCGGCGGCGGTGGCGTGGCGGTTGGTGGTGGTCGGCGACGGTGGTGGTGGTCGGCGAACGGTGGCTTTGAAGGAACGCCGATGATGGTGGCGTTGGTGTGAGGTTGCCGACGCAAAATGGGGGAGTGTCTAACGAGTTAGGGCATAATAGGGTTTTGATTAAGGGTAATATAGTAATAAGCCACTTTCCCTTGTTTAATAGATTTTAAATTCCCCCCACATGTCAAAGGATTTTAGAATCCCTTACCTATGAGATTTAAATTCTCATCAAATCCAATTCCATAGTGAACCAAACATGGGTTTCTAAGGAATTAAAATCCAATTCCCACAGAATCCCATGAATTCCTGGAAACCAAACAGCCCCTAATAGTTTTACAAATTACTTTAAAATAAAGCTAGTATATATCAAAAAATAATTTGGAGTTTTTTCACTTTTGGTATCTAAAAGTTTCAAGATATTTGTTACATACAAAAATTCATTTTCACAAAGAATTTCTTAGAATTTTAAGTAACTACTACACAATTTGAAATAGAGACCTTGTTATATGGGCCGGTTAATAAAAAAAAGTATATATGAAATTGCTGAAAGTATGGGACCGAGTCCTTAGAAAATAACCGGCTCGTTTGAGTAAAGTTATGGGAACTGGTTCGCAACATAAATTTCGGTTCTATATAACACAATAGAGACTGGTATTAAAAACCAGTGTCTATGTGCATGTAATAAGAATCTATTGGTCTCCATGTGTTATTTTATAAAGACCTCCCCTGCTGGCAACCGTTTCTAAAACCGGTCTCCATATATAATACAAATAACCGGTTCCCATTTTATTTTGTGTAACTAGTCACGAAACTTCTCTGATAGGACACAATATTAAAAAAAACAATATTGATCGTGAACTTTGGATTTTTCTTATTGTTATTTTAAAAATCAAACAAATAGCATACCAACCATCCGAAAAATACAAACTAATTTAAAGACAATTCTATCACACTTTTGCGTGGAAAAAACGGACGACTAAACATCCGAACCAAAACTAAAGTCGCACCCACTACAATAGAATGAAGACTGAAGAGAGAATACTTCTCAAACTAAACAAAAATATACATATATCTATATATCTGAATATGTGATGGAAAAAGCCTTAGCAGAAACAAATTCTCTATTGAAAATAGTATAGTAATATCGGTGTTAAAAAAGAGCGCCTTTAAATTCTTTATTATTTTATAAATTTTTGTATTCTAAAATATTTGTATTTAATTTGATAGATATTTTAGTTTAAAAAGTGAAGGTACATATTAAGGTGTGAAAATTGTCCTTTTTTCTTATTACAAACTAAGTAGTTCTATTGGGTGTGCTAAGCATAGACCACTAAGAATAACATATAGTTTTCTTGACATTTAATAAAATTATCCTCAAAACCATTTACAAACTTGAAATCACCTGGGTCTGCAAGAAAAGGGCAGGTTATTTTTTAATAAGATACTTATGAAATAGACTATGGATATTAAATTGAAAGAGATACAAAAATAAGGTTTTTTCATAGTGTGGACCAAACTATGCAACAATTTATACCATTGTTGTTGTATTTGAACTTGTTTTGGACCTTATAACCTCGAGAATCCCCCTCTCAAACTATTATATAGCTTTAGAGGACTTGGTACTAAAATTTGCGTTTATACATCACCAACGAAAAAATAATAAAGAAGAAAGTATTAACATATACTTCCATTAATTAATTATGTTTGGCTTGGTGGTAAGTATCTTGAAACTTGAAAGTCTCAAAGAGACATGGGTTTTTACCTCGTTAAGTAAACATTTTAGACGGACATTGGGAGAGTGTGAGTGTACAGATTATAAGTGGCACCTGTAAAAGCAATGAGGATTTACTTTCTTATTTAATCCATTTTTTTTAATATCAGACAATCCTTAGGAGTGTGTTGGTGCACAGATTGTGAGTCCGTAAGCAACGAATTAAAGTGAACAAAAGTAAAAATCATTAGCTGAAAAAATAACACAATGATTTGCTATTTAGAAATATTGCAATTAAGATCATTAGTAGATCAGTATCTCTTTGTTATCATCTAAATTGGTTTCATTAGCCACAAGTTCTGGAAAAGGAGTATACTGATAGTGGAAGTATTATAGTAGAAGTTAACTAAACACATCTTCAAGTATTTCTAAATTTTCTTTAATTTTTTTCCTAGGACTACATAACAGTTAATAAAGATCAGTATAAAAGAAATTATACTATATGCATTTGAAAATAATGAAGCTTGGTGTGCATATATAATAAGATCGAAGTGAGTTAATTCTATAGCAAAAATACTCAACAATAAGTCACATGCCAAAATTACAATTTACTACAACAAATTAAAGACGCAACATACCTAGCTACTAACAGATAGAAGTTGATTTCAATAAAGCAATGCAAGATAAAAATTGTTCTCGTTGGATTTTCTTTTTCAGTTAAGTGAAAACTAATAAACCATTTTCTTTTTAAATGAGAGATGACTGATTTTGTTAACACAAGCAAAAATGAGGACTATGGAGATAAAATCAACTTCTCTTACCTAGTTACCTATGTGTTGTGCCTTCAGAAGTAAAAGCTCTTGAGGCTCAAGATGCTTTGGCGATTAGGTTGAGTCGTAAAACACAAAGCGACGCCATAGCGATCTGATTAACATGGATGAAAAAATCAAAATAAAAAATCATTCAATTTTCATGAATAAATTCGAAATAAAAACCCTAAACTCCGTATAAGCCTACGGTACCATGATTCCCTACAAGACCTTTCTAAGAGCATACACAAACGCCGGACAACGTAGTCTACGATGTAAATCCAGTTCTAAAACCTTAAACAAAACCAAAATTGCATTTAAACCGAAACCATCAAATAAATAAATGAAAAAAAGAGAAATTTGTGGCGGTTACCTTCAGGATTGGTGCAGCAGGGTGGCTGTACTCTTTATTTCTTTTTACTGTTTATGCATATGGCAAAGACAAACAGAAGAGAAAATAAAGGCCAAACAGTGTGTAACTATTTAAATACGTACATGTGTCAAAAAATTACCTTAGGTGTTCATTTTATAAGAAAGGTAGACATTACTCAAAACTAATGTTTTGTTCAATTAGCTAGCTCCTATCTTTTGAACCCTTGATCTTGAAAATCAACAGTTGTGATCGATTCTCGGTTCTCTTTTGAATCCAGGACCATGAAAGAAGCCGAAGCAAAAAAGCTGAAGCTTACACCTCAATTTCTAGAGCTTAAATTCAATGAGGCAAAGAAGCCAAGGATGTTGCTTAAAAAAGGGAGTGACCATCATTCGACTCGATACCCATGCTCGACTAGTTACAACTTACAAGTGAGAAATTAAAAGACTTTTTCCTGTGTTTTTCTTTTAGTTATAGTATTATGTATTTTTTAATTGCAATGGTTTATTTAGTATATATATATTGTTATGTAGTTGATTGGGTGTATTTTTGTTTGTAAATAAGAATAACATAATTGTATAACAATATTTTTTTATTTTTTTACAGATATTCAGCTCCGGTTTTTAGTTTAAAAACCAGGATAGAAAGTAAATTTTAGACCTGGTTTGAAAGCTTCTTCAAACCCGGATTTTTAACCGGGGTTAAAATGGTACATTTAGTCGCCCCCAAGCCCGTATAACTCTTTAAAACTGGGGTTAAATGCCTTAAAAACTAGGGATTAAAATTGTTTTTTGTACTAGTGGTATGATGTTTCTTATTTAAATATGCTTTATGGTATTACAATTTTGAGGATATATATTGAAATTTAAATAAATATAATATATATATATATATATATATATATATATATATATATATAGGGTAAAATGAATATAGGGTTGTCTCGCATCTAACTTACATGCGAAACCTCCAAAACTACGTAGTTTTGATAAATACACATCTCCCCTAATTAGCTAATTACTTATTGATTAAATTAGAAAATAACCTCAAATCAAACCACGATTTCCTCCCTGCCGTTACCGTCTTCTTCGTCCTCCTTCCACGAATCGACCTTCTCCTCCATTGCCGTTGCCGTCTTCTTCATCCTCCTCAATCGACCTTCTCGTCCCTTGCCATTGCCGTCTTCTTCATCCTCCAAACGCACGGCCGTCGTCGGTCGTCTTCTTCATCGGGTGAGTGTCCGTCGTTTTCTTCACTGGGTGTGTAATCCTCAATAATCTTCAAATACGTAGAAAATTTTATATCTTTAATTGTAAACTAACAAATGTAATCGATTTGTTAATTAATATTTCCAGTGGCGATTTCCACTACATGTACGTATTTGCTTCAATTATCAATTATGAATTATAATCTTTTTTTTGCTTCATATTACGAGATATTGATTCTTTGCACACATTAATCAAAATATTAATCCACGACTTAGTCTTATTGAGTATTTCTCTTTGATATTTGTAATATGTTGCTTATTACTGATGTTTGTTTTTACTTAAACATGTTGATGTTTATATTTTGTTGCTACATGTCATGGAAAATACAATCAGCTAGTATGGAAATTCATTTAGAGGAGAGCCTTTTAAAACATATGTAATGGATGACCTTGATGCAAATCCATATCCATTACAGTTCATATGGATTTCTATTCTATATGATTTGTATCTATGTTGTTGTGTCTATGATGGTGCATTCAAAGCTCCTATCAAATAGACATGGGGTGCTACTTCAAAGCTACTGTAAAATCGATATAGGCATGCTACTTCAAACCTATTATCTCCAAAATTTTGGTCGTGCTACCTCAAAGTTTCTGTGAGATGGATATGGGTCATGCTACTGTATTTCAAGATTATTGAAGATGAATCTATGAGAAAAGGATGTTGTCAAGTTGATTAAAAAAAATTTATGTAATCTTTGTTTTAGATTTTGTAACTTAATTATTCTTGGTTAGGCCAAGTTTGTGTAATACATTTTCTTTGTAACACTCTTATAACATATGAGAATTATGACAAAAAGAATTATTGTTAAGCATATTGAGCTATTTGTATGAATAAAAGAGAGGTGGTAATTTTAGATGAGTAATGCAATACTTCATAGCGGTCATTCATGATTAGTTTTCTTGTTTTGTTGATTTCAACGAAGACAATATGTTTGTTTTTTTTTTGCACAAGCAAGCCTGCCTACCTGCTGCAAACAGGCCTTGCAACTTATTTATAAACATTCAGTAATTTAGCTGTTTTAACCACACAGCTTCATCAAACAACACATTCAAAACGCAACAAAATATCTTTCATTCTGTATAGCACAAGCTTTACCAACATACTCCATCTTTTGATTGTATCAAAATGATCTACAACCATGGCATCGTGTTTATTTTGTGAAAATGACCTAAAAATTACAATTCCAAAAATAAAAAACAGGTTTTCAAGATTTCAAATTCATATCTCATTCATCTCTTGATCGTAAAGCATCACCCTCCTGATAAATATAAATAAAAAATAGGTCTTCTGGATATCAGAACATTGCTTTGATGTAACTGTTGGATATCAAAGAGCATATTAGAACTTACATACTAATAAACTCATAAAGAAACATGAAGAAGAAAAAAAAAACAGAAACAAAATGCAGCATAGCTGCTGTCGAGAGAAACCAAGAAATCTACATTTTTAATATCTTTTCTTCTACTCATTCCTATGAAAGCTACATACATATTTATAAAGAAAATGATACTAATATGCTGAATGGTAACTACCACTAAGTCCTAATTTTCAGCAAATAACAAACGTGGCATACTGCCACTTCAATTCTTGAATCCTAAAAGCAAGCTAACAAAGTAAGACTAATTCAGCTTTAATTCCTTGGAGCAGCAACTGAGACCCGTGACCCATGAACCACTAATTTGCTCCATGAAAACCCATCAAGATTACCCAACAGTAACATCATTTTCAAATGGACTTTTCATGGTATTAACCACCTTTTTTATTTGACAAGGTTTTAATCCAGCTTGGTCAAGTTTCGACATGAGAGCTTTGCAAGTTGTTGAGCGATGAAATTTCCCATGAGAGCGATGTTTGATTACTTTGGTCGGCGTAAGAGTTAAGTCATGATTGTGTATGTCACTAAAGATATCTACAACCCACTTCCCATCTTTAAGTTTAGAAATCCGAAGCAATGCTTTACAGCCTGTTCTTAAATCCCTGCGAAGTTTTTTAACATCCCCACCTGAACTACCCTTCAAAATTTTAAAACCTTCTTTGTTACATACATATACCTTTCGATAAGGCTCTTTTGTTATCTTATTTTTGAAGGTCGAATAAATACGTATACCAAATCCATGCACAAAGGCATAACGATTGTAGAATGCATATGCTTCATCAGGAGTGTCAAAAACCTTCCCCATTACATTATTACCTTCATTTTTGTCGGATTCAAGTTCTATGACATCATCATTATCTTCTGTTTGATCGGCTTGAAGATCTGCATCATCATTTTCAACTTCTTCTTTATCAGAACAATGATCTACTAGACACTCATTTGCATCAATGTCATGCAGTACATGTGTTTCAAAAGGCTCCTTCTCTAAATGAATTTCCATGTCGATTGTGTTTTCCATACCCTGTAGAAAAAAAAATATAAACATCATCATGTTTAGTTAAAAACAAACATCACTAATAAACAACAGATTATAAATATCAAAGACAAATACTCAATAGAATACTTTTAGTGAGTACTACACAACCCATTAGAAAAAAATATCTCTTGCTATTAGTTTGAGAATGAAAAGCTTACGTAGTGGATTAATATTTTGATTATAGTTTAGAAAGAATCATATCAATATCTCGTAATATGAAGCAAAAAAAAGATTATAGTTCATATTTGATAATTGAAGTAAATATGTACATGTAGTGGAAAATCGACACTGGAAATAGTAATTAACAAATCGATTACATTTGTTAGTTTACAATTGAAGATTAAAACTACGTATTTGAAGATTATTGAGGATCACACACCCAGTGAAGAAAACGACGGACACTCACCCGATGAAGAAGACGACCGACGACGGCTGTGCGTTTGGAGGATGAAGAAGACGGCAACGGCAAGGGACGAGAAGGTCGATTGAGGAGGATGAAGAAGACGGCAACGGCAATGGAGGAGAAGGTCGATTCGTGGAAGGAGAACGAAGAAGACGGTAATACGGCAGGGAGGAGATCGTGGTTTGATTTGAGGGTATTTTCTAATTTTATCAATAAGTAATTAGGTAATTAGGGGAGATGTGTATTTATCAAAACTACGTAGTTTTGAAGGTTTCGCATGTAAGTTAGATGCGAGACAACCCCATATTCACTTTACCCACACACACACACACATATATATATATATATATATATATATATATAGGGGAGAGTTCATGCGAGAACCGTTGTTAGTGCGAGAACTGCGAGAACCAATCTCAGCCGTTCCTTGGTTATGGGAAGTTAAACGGATGGAGAGCGTGGAGGGATAGAGTGTGACAGGGTGCATGTGAGGAATTCATGGGTGGGCAATGACATTGAAGGAGAGAAAATTGGACGGCTCAGATTGGTTCTCGCACTAAGAATGGTTCTCGCATGAACTTTTTCCTATATATATATATATATATATATATAAATATATAATTATGTTTATGACGAACATTGTAGGAGAAAAAGTAGATAATATATAGAAGTAACTATATTAAAATCATATCTATGTTAAATATTACAAGAGACAAATAAATAAAATATAAAAGTAACTTTATTATTAATTGCATAAGAAACGAAACTAGCTACGTAGAACCGTTAAAAAAGCAAATGATTGCATAAGAAATCAAATATGCTTTTCAGTCTGGTAAAACATTGTTTGAGAAATTAAAAAGGTGAAAATGTGATAAGCATATCTCGAGACCTGAAGGGTAGATGAGCATCACTCCAACTATGCTATAATCGGAATTTGAATGGCTACTGTTCAGGTGTCCCATCACTTCCTCATAAATAAAAGTATATATAATTTTGCTACATAAAATTAGTTGTAAAAATGTTTAGATTAAATTATGTTGTTTTATATCGTAACAATCTCAAAGTAGATTTTCATAACTACGTTTGTTACCTCCGAAACGCAGATACTTAATTTATATAAATGCAATCCCAAACACTCTAAACTAATTAACAACAATCTCAAATCACCATAATTAAATAATTAGTTTCATAATGCAATCACAAACACCCTCTTAACAACACATGTACAAATGTTTGCTTATTAAGAGGTTCTGAGTCTGAATCTGAATATCATGTCTGAACATTAAGAGTTGATTCTGACGTCTGAATATTCATTCATATTATGTTGTTTGTTCTTTGAAATATCTGAATGCTTTAAATTATCTGTTTTATAATAAAAATATTCAATTGTTACATATATTACTAAATTTAGAATGTTTTAGTTTTAAAGTTAAATATTTTGGTAACAAATATCAAACCATAATAATATTGGAAATTAAAATTAAAATATATAGAAGAGAGATGTGTGGCGGCGTACGGCGGCCGATGACGACCGTGAAAGGTGTCCATATATGTAGAGTAGTGGATGAGTAGATGTTGACATGAATTAGTGACAGAATAAGTCTGATTGCTATAGTAAAATGACAGTTAAGATGTTATAAAAGGTCATTTTATTTCTTACTAATTAAGAAATTTTCAAATCTTAATGGAAAGAAAAAACAAACAACTCTTACATCTTAAATCTCTTATTGATTCATATTAAGATGTATTAAAACTTATTTTAGAAAAACAAACGACCCATAATTTTCATGAATTTATATATCACGTGTTTCTTGACAATGAAATATCATATAATTTAAGCTAAGCATTTAAACTTCTACTTTATTTCCTTTTGATAGCTATGGTCATTGGTCCATCTCTTAATTAGTTGTCATTGTCCCTTACTATCAGCATTAACGGTGGTTGTTACCATCATCAAACACTAGCACAACTTACTATTGCCACTAACAATCATCAACACCATTGATCACCACCACAATTACTACTGACTAGTACCACCAGGATCAACCTTTACACAACATACACATATACATACAAACATTTATGCAAGTGTATAATGATTACTAATATTAACCAAACACTATCAATGATAATGATAATACTAGAAAATGTTTATTGCATTCCTTTATATTCCTTCATTTACCTTTGTTATTTTCATTTTCTTCTAATTAACCAAGCGCCCCCTTAAATCTCATTACCTAGCTTAAAGGAAGATTTAGGTTATGACAAACTACCGTGGAAGTTTGAAGACTCACGCAAAATCTTGGATTGTTGTTTCAATGTAAAATGAAATTATTCTATGCATTATTTGGAGCTTTATCAACATTTGCATTTGTTAGCTAAATGTTGTCTAGATCCGACCTTTGATAAAATCAAAATATGATTTAATTTGATTGTTTGATGCCGTTTGTAAGAAGTAACTGATGTAATAACGAGTAATATGTAACATCCTTCAAACATACTAACAATGACGAATATTTGATCATAAATGACGATCTATATAGTTGAGCTTTTCGCTTGTTAGTTTTTATTGATTAAGGATGAAACTAAGTTTTTATGAACATAGTGACGACTCTATTTTGTCACTATATATGAGTGACCACTTTTGCATTTAGTCTCAAGTGTGACAGACACGATCTTGATTTTTGTCACAATGGTGTTAGTGACCATAGTATGCTATTAGTGACCAAGTTTCAGTTGTCACAATGGGTTCTCTTGTAGTGATTCTGAAGTATGTATTGGATTTTTATTATATTTCAGCTTTTTTTTATATATATCTAGTTAATCATAGTACATAAGACAACATATCAGCGTTAGACAATAACTTCCCACAAGTGTGATAGTCGAATCAGGGCCGTCTTAAGAGCCGGCTACCCTGGCAACCGCCCAGGGCCCATGACTACTTGGGGCCCACAGTTAGTATAGTGTCTTATATATACGTATACGAAGCCACGTTTATTAAGCTTGAATGTATATGGAGATAAGGGAAAATGCCCAGTTTCTTAGGCCTAAAATCTGAAACATAAACTTAGAAATTGAAATAGCAATCGGCTTCTCGGGCATATAGTAACTGCATATGGGGGAAAAGAAAAGCGAAATTAATGGTCGGCGCAAACTATATGTTATGAATCAGAAGTCGAGTGGTGGGGAAAGAGTAAAGACGATTGGACTCATCATTTTAATTGGTTCTCCTTTTGCCTTATTGATTATTAGTTAATTAATTTGTTTTAGAGCTAGATGATTGGTCTCATCATTTGTAGTTGGTTCTTCTTTGGTCTTATCAAGTTTGTCGGTGTCACTTATTTGAATCTTGAAACAGTTGAAAATTAGCTGAATAGTTTTGATAATTGGTTAATTAGTTTAGTAGTTATTTAGTTTATTAGTTAAACTGGTTTCTTGAATCATTTGAAACCAAGTTAATTGATATGTTTATTTGAATAGATAAATCACTTGATATCAAGTTAATCTTTTTGTTTGCTTGAATACTTGAATCTTTTTATAGTTAATTAATAGATCATGTTTTCCAAAATGGATTTATCCTATAATCAAAAAAGAAAGAAAAGAGAAGAATTTAAAAACCTAAAACTAGGGTTGTAAACAAACCGAATATTCATAAACCATTCGTAAAATGATCCGGCTGAAAGTTTGTTTATGTTTGTTTGTTTAATAAGTAAATTAACACGGACAAGATTTGCCGTTCGTTTAAACAAACAGAGCTCTTGTTCATATATATATATATATATATGTTTATGTTTTGTTGTGTTTATATATATTGTTCATATGTGTTTAATAATATTGGATTTGCATTATTGTGTGTATATTTTTCATTTACGTTTGTTTATCAATCAAATGAACGACTAAAAATGTTCACAAACTAATTAATCTTTTAAACAATTAAACACAAAATTTGTTTTTTATCGTCCATGTTCGTTTCTTTCTTTAATTGAAGTTAAATGAACGAACATGAACACATATTTTCATTCGCTTATCCGTTCATGTTCGTTTAATTGTTCGGCTAGAGTTAAATAAACAACCACGAATAAGCCTCATTCGTGTTCATTCGCTTTGCTTACAACCCTACCTAAAACGATCTCAAAGAGGATTTATGGATAAATTTATAAAAATTTTGAAAACCTAACTAAGTTTATTAGTTTTTTATATTTAGTTTGTTTTAGTATTTTCAAGGGCCTATTATTTAGTTATGCCCCGGACCTCGAAAATGTTTGACACTGCCCTGAGTCGAATTCATGTTTATTGGCCCCTGTGATGTAAATATAAAAGCATTTGGTTAATATATTTTGCCACGATTGTAAACTATATTTTGTTGAGCAAAGTTAATTTATGGGTATCCTAAAACATTTTCTTTCCAAACATGTGGCATGTAAATGATAGGGTTCTAGACAAACCCATGCAGTATGTGTTTTCATAAATTTGAGAGTTTTTTTTTTTTGAAAGACAATATATTTTATAGATATAAATTAAAAACTAGCTAGATGCTAGTTAATATAACGATTCAAAAATCAAAATTTAAAACACGAACGTCTAACCCGCTAAACTAAAATATCCAACCTCGACAGAACAATCCGGTCAACCTATCTAAAACTCGTAAAGCACAAACCTCGAAAATTTGAGAGTTTTATATGATCACTTTAATATAAAGCTTGTTTAATTTTTTTTTTTGAGCGTTTTCCACTTTTGGTATCTAAAATTTCAAAATATTTGTTACGTACAAAAATTCTTTTCCACAAAGAATTTTTGAATTTTAAGTCACTACTACACAATTTGTATCAGAGACCTTATGTGAACCGGTTAATCAAAAACTAGTTTCTATATAATTGTTGAAAATATGGGATTGGTTCCTTAAAAAATAACTAGCTCTTTAGAGTAAAAGTCATGTGGACCGACCCCAACGTAAAAAACAGTCTCTATATAATACAAGACCGATTCTAAAAACCAACCTCTATGTGTCATTCATAAAGATCGGTTGGTTTTCATATGTTTTAAATAAAGACCTCCCCTACTAGAGGCCGGTTCTAAAACCGGTCTCTATGATGAATATAGTCTGTTTCCATTTGTTTTGTATAACTAGTCACAAAACTTCTCAGATAGTACACATTATTGAAAAAATAATTTTGATCATGAAATTTGGATTTTTCTTATTATTACTTTTAAAAAACAAACAAATAGCATACTAACCATCCGAAAAATACAAACTAATTAAAGGCAATTCTACCACCCTTTTGCGTGGAAAAACCTGACGACTAAACATCCGAACCAAAACTACAGTGGCACCCACTACAAAAGAATGAAGAGAAGTATTATTCTTAAATTAAACAAATTCAATATAATTCATATAAAAAACATAGTTCTGAAATATTAATATTTAATCACATGTGATTCAGTATACAATTACATGTGATTGTAAAAACGTCACATGTGAATTACAAAAATGTCACTTCACCCAAAATTTTAAAATTCAATCTGGACCATTAATGAGACTGAACCAAAGGCTAAAATTAGTCCATCAGAACTATAGATTAAGTATGAACTACATTGAACATTTCTGACAAATATATACATCTCTATATATCTGAATATGTGATGGAAAAAAGCTTACCAGAAACAATTTTTCTAATGAAAAAGTATGGTAACATTAGAAATATTTATATTTGATATATAGATATTTTAGTTTAAAAAGTGAGGATAAATATTAAAATGTGAAAATTGTCCTTTTTTCTATTTACAAAAATGTTTTGTTTAAATATTTCTCTATCTTTTTGAACCGTTGATCTTGATCAACGTTTGTGATCGATTTTTAAAGTAAGATTGGTTCTCAATCAACCCTCCCATATCTTAGCCATTTTCTTTCTTCAATTATGTATCTTAATTTTGAAACGTATCCAGTAATTCCTCTTAATTACTCACATCCTTATAGCTAGTTCAAACAAAACGTGTTATAAAATAAAAAGGTTTGGTTTGGATTATGTCATTTCATATCGCGACAATTAGATAATTAGATGTTTTGAGTATTTAGTAAAGTAAATTACTTGATTACTAAAAGGTAAAATAACAATTATCACATAATCAATTTGAAAAAACAACGTCAAACTAGATTTTTATAAGTGCTTTTTGTTACCGCCTCTAAAACATAAATAATTAATTTTTATAAACGCTATCCCAATCACTCTAAACTAATTAATCACGATATGAAATCATCATAATCAGATAATCAGTTTTTACAACATAATGATAAAAATCCTCTTTAGCACCAGAAGGACAAACTAATTTCCATGAATTTATATATCACGCGTTTCTTGACCCAGAAATATAATATATCTTACGCTAAGCATTTAAAACTTCTACTTTATTTCCATTTGATAGCTATGTCATTGGTGATTGGTCCATCTCTTAACTAGCGGTTTTATTTAATAGGGTTTAGTTCACGAAAATATATTCAAGTTGACACCTTTTGCTATTGTATGTATCGAACTTTCAAATTTACCATTTAATGTATCAGACCTTTCAAAGTTACCAATTTATGTATCAAACCTGTTATAGTAAGTCACATGGTAACATGGCTCCGGTTTTGATGACATGGAGCTGACTTGGAAGCCTACATGTATTATTGTTATTTTAAAATAATTGAAAATAAAAATATACAATAATAATAAGAAAAAAAGCAAAACAAAAAATCTATGTTCTTAAAGAACCTGCTTCAAGTACCGGCACCACCACCACTCAAGATTTCATCTGCTTCTATTCACCTTCTCCATTGAATTTCCGGCACCACCACCACCACCGTCGTCAAGTTCCAGCATCACCACCACCTTCGTTCTGGCACCACCATCATCCGACACTGCCGTCAAGATCCAACATCACCACCACCGTCAAGTTCCGGCACCACCACCACTTCCGACTTCCGACACCACCATCACTGCCTACGCAAGATACTACCACCGTCGTTTTAGGGTTTCGATTTCATCGATTGTTTTGCAGATGGGTTACGATTTGTAGGTTATGATCCAGCACCATCGGCTTTAGGGTTCTTTTAATCTTCATCTTCAGATCTTCATCACCATTACCACCATCAATTTTTTTATGTGGGTTACGATTTGTGGGTTGTTGTTTGTTTCAGATCTGTGGGTTACGATTTCTTGCACGATCACTATCATCGATTCTTAAGGTTAGAGATTACATCGATTCTTCTTGTTTGAATAATTGTTTTCGATTAAATTCACAAAGAGTTTTTTAAAACAGTGTTCATCTTCAGTTTTTTCATTTAACAGAGGGTTTCATTGGTTTATGCGTCTGTTTCGTTGATCTGAATTTTTGGGTTTTGATTAAGTTCTTCATCTGCGGCAATTTAGGGTTCCATCATAAGGGGTTTTGATTTTTGTATATATGGGGTTTTGATTCTGCAAAATATCAGCTTCATTTTTAGATCTGCATGTTGGCTGATTCGTTTTATGTTCAAAAGTTTCAATTTTAAGTTCTTGTTGATTGTTTAAGTGAGTGTATTTATATGGATGATTAGGATGAATGATTGATTTCTTTTGTATCTTCAAGAATAGGATGAATGTTCTTCAAAATAAAAGGTTAAACATGAATATCATGATAGAAAATAAAATAATAAAAACTAATTGCTGATGTGGATTTAAATTAAATGAAAAATAAAAATATTTAATTGCTATATGCTAAATAGGTAATATGATACATTAATAGGTAAGTTTTGAGAGTCGAGTATATTAAATGGTAAGTTTTAGAGTTGGATACACACAATAGCTAAAGGTGACAACTTAAATACATTTTCGCGAACTAAACCCTATTTAATATTATATGTCTTATAATAACATGCTAGTTTAATACTCTGTATATGAATACATATGATTGTTAAAATAACTGTTAGACATTATAATGTGAAACCTTAAACATATACTTCAAGAAATATTTTTTTGCCGAATAAATTAGCGATAATAGTTGAATTGTGAATTAGGGTTTTGTTAAAAAATACTTTTGAATGACATGAGATGCGATTAAGAAGATTGGTAACCGTTTATACTTAAGATGGTATTCAAGTCACAATTCACGATTTAAAACTTTTGACATAATAAACTTTTCATTCGTTAGCCAATTTAGAACATAAAAAGGGATGATTAATGGATAAAAAAATTCCAAAATAGAATAATAACATTACAACGTTAACGGCACCATTCGTCGTTTAAAGTGATGCGATATGCAAAGATAACCTTATTCGATGGCCGGCCCACCTTGATTAATCCGTTGTTTCATAGAACTTTCTTATGATCATTGTTACTGCAAAGGCACACTTCTGTCTGCCTGCAAAATCAAATATATTTGCGCCAAATTAAAAACAATGTCTTCTTCAATCTTATAAATGTCAAGTCTCTGAACGCTGGCAAAACAAAACAGTTGCAATAAAACGCATAAACGAGAACAGTAACCAAAGCGATGACGATTTCATATTGGATATCTAAAAGCACCTCATAATTTAATAAACTCATAAAAAAAACAACACAGAAGAAAGATCGATACAGCATTGCTGCATGAGATGAAAAAAAAAACCATAAGACTACATCTATTTTTCAATTATTTTTAGCCACATACACTTAAGCAAAACAAAGCAAACAACCAAATACTAAAGACTAAAAGAGAGGAACAACGGGGACGTGTTCCTAATTCTAGACTCCTAAAACAAAGCAAACAATCAAATACTAAAGACTAATTCAACTTCTTTGGTGCATCGCATGATCCAAGTTGAATGCATGGGTTTGAACTTCCTCCATCTGACTTTTCCTGGGCAGCAACACGGGACCCGTGACCCGGAACAGTAACTCGCTAACTGGTGAAAGATACCGATTAACACAACATTTCTGTAATGAGCTTTAGATGCTTGCTTACTTCAACCATGAAAACGTCAATGTTTTTGTAGGTTATTGTGACAAAGGAGACGAAATGATTATCATTTACGAATTCACTGTCAACGGAAGCCTTGATTATCTTCTTCAAGATCCTGGCAGGATGCGATTCTTGACATGGTCAAAACGCTTGAAGATATGCATAGCTACTTGAGCTCAGCTCGAAAACATACTCGAGTAGCTCGAGCTTGAATCAGTTCGCATTGAGTCGATTTCGAATATTTTTCGAGTCGGTCTCAAGCTAGTAGCTCACGAGTTGTCTCAACTCAATTACACCCCTAACCATTTTTAACTGACCTATCGTGACAAGTAGGGAAATGTGGCCTGTTGATTAACTTGTGAAAGGCGTGTATATCCTCATCAACAAGGGAATAGTGACGAAATTCCTTTGCTACTTAAAAACTAAGATATGTGGCAAATTAGCGAGGGAATAGCGACGAAATGCCACTATTCCGTCACAAATCCGTCGTTAATTAGCGCGGAAATAGCAATGAAATACCATTGATCCTAAATAACTCAGTTCCGTCGCAATCTCTCGCAAACCCCTTGCCAATTAGTGAGGGAATAGCGACTATATACCCGAATTCGGAATCCGGAGCAAATCTGTTAGAAGTTCGTCTCTAGTTAGCAACAAATTATAGATGATTTTGTTCCTCGCTAATTTGCGACGAAATACAAATGCGTCACAAATTAGCAGGAATTGCCCTTTATCTAATAACTTGGTTCGGTCGCAGATCTCTCGCTTATCCATCGCTATCATAGCGAAGGTTTCTATCCGTCGCTAAATTTCGTCGAAAAACTCAGTTTTTCTAGTAGTGTTGCATCCGGTTTTTATAATATTAATATATTAAATGGCTAAAGAATTAATCTAAATTTACAAACTTTATGCATTATTTGCACTTGTTAGCTAATTGTTATTTAGATCCGATCTTTGCTAAAATTAGTACATGAATTAGTTTGATTGTTTGACGTCGTTCCTTTTTATCAGAACTAACCAATGTAATAATGAATAATATGTAACATCCTCCAACCCTAATAACAATGACGACTATTTTGGTCACAAAATAGTGATGATATATTGATATATATCGCTGATCTTTTAGTTCGATAGTTTATTGTTTATTGATGAAAGTAAGCTTTCACCAATAGCGGATGCCTCTAATTTTGTCACTATGAGTTGATGACGAAAATGATGAAAACTGGTGGCTGTTATGGATATGAAAGTGATGACGAAAATGATGAAAACTGACTGACTGTTATAGATACGAAGTGATGACGAAAATGATGAAAACTGACAGCTGTTAAAAATATGAAAGTGATGACGAAAATCATGAAAATTGGCAGCTGTTATAGGTATGAAAGTGATAACGAAAATGATTAAACTGATAGTTGTTATAGATATCAGTGTGATGACGAAAATGATGGAACTTGTAGCTGTTACTTTCTTCCAGCAGCCGAAAATGAGAATTTTCAAAACAGCTACCAGTTTTCATCATTTTTGTCATCACTTTCATATCTATAAACAGTTAGTCGGTTACATCATTTTCGTCATCACTTTCATATCTATAACAACAACCAGTTTTCATCATTTTCGTCATTACTTTCATATCTACAACAGTAAGCCAGTTTTCATCATTTTCGTCAAAAAGAGAATTAATAAACGAGTAGATTGGTAAAAAATAAAAAATCAAAAAAGGAATTTTGAGTTTGGTTGAAGAAAGGCGCGTGAGTTTTCTAAAAATTTGCAATTCCTATTTTGCTCTTTTAAATGAGAGACTGAGATTAGGTCTTTGAGGCCTTTGTTTAAGCAAGGAATTTGTTGATCCTTACCCGATATATATAGGGGGGGTTCAAACGAGAACTGTTTTTCGTACGAGAACTGCGAGAACCAATATCAGCCGTTCCTTGGATATGGGAAGTTCATGGATGGATAGCGTGGAAGGGATCAAGTGTGGCAGGGTGCATGTGAAGAATTCATGGGTGGGAAATGACATTAAAGGAGGGGAATTGGACGGCTCAGATTGGTTCTCGCATTTCTCGTACGAAAAACAGTTGTCGTTTGAATTTTTGCCTATATATATAAATGCTGAACAAACGACAAAGAAAGCTAGCAAAGTGGATATATTAAACTAAGAGAAAATGATAATTAAAGGATAACATTCAAATCAAAAGTGGATATATTAAACTAAGAGAATATGATAATTAAAGGATAACATTCAAATTAAAGAAAAAAAAAGAAAATTACAACAATTGTTTTTGTGGTTTATCAATTATTATATTAACAGTCATTGTGCTGCGTTAATTACATAAGTGGTCTTTACTCTTTTGATTTTTTACTATACCCTATACAGATAAGAAGACTGAAATGTCTTTTTCTTTTCACTTAAAGTATTATACACTTATTTCATTTTTTATTTATTTACTTAATTAATAAATCATCATCATCACTACCACCACCGTCACCATCATTCCACCTCCACCGAAGACTCTCACTTCTTCCTCGCCGGAGAAGACACAGCCACAGTAAGCTAGTCTCTCTCGTTAGAGAAGACCGTTACCACCACCGCCGCCAACCACCTCCTCCCTCTCTCTCCTTAATCTCTTTCTCGATCATCTCTCTTAGCCTACCACCGCCAGCACCGCCAACCACCTACTCTAAGCCGTCCTAGACATAACCTAATCATCACCATCGTCGGTCATGGCATCTTCACCATCATTTGTTTCTCGATCCTCTTTCTCAGGTTTGTTGTTCTTGACATCACCAACATCTGTTTCTCGCCATCATCATCGGCCATGGAGACCAGTGTTCTAAAAGGCGCGCCATGGCGTCGCTAAGGCGTGATGAGTCGTGGCTCCGCCGTTAAGAAATGGCCCTAGGCGTGAGTGCTAGGCATGGCGCGCGCCAAGGCGTGCCTTTGCGCGTCAAATGGCGAGTTTTTTAAAACGTGGCGCAGAAAAAATCATTTTTTTAAAAATAATTGGACATTTTTGTATACATTTTGCGATCGCGTGTATAGAACTTCTATAAATTTGTATTTTGTAATATGTATATGTTACTTTCTGTAACTTTGTGTAATTAATATATTAATAATGATAAATTTGATATATATTATTATAAAATATAACAAATTCGCCGCCTTAAGTCACACCTTAAAAATGTTAGGGCTTTGCCATGCATGGCTCTTAAAGCTTGAGGCTTGACCTCACCGCCACGCCACGCCTTACGTTATTTAGAACAATGATGTAGAACATCTCATCACCGTTTTCAAATATGTGTAGAAACCCTAATCGCAAAAAAAAATCGACACCCTCACTTGTTTACTTTATTTTGGTTCTTTATTAGGGTTTTTTTAGGTCAGATTTGTGTAGAAATCGATTGTTTGTTTTTTATTAGGAATTATTCAAGGATTGTTCTATTGATTGTTCTTGTTTTTTTTATTATGGTCTGTTATGTTCTTGATTGTTCTTGTTCTTGATGTTGCTAACCTACAATGGTGGTGCCATAGTGGCGATGGTGGTGACCTAAGGTGGTGGTTCCATGGTGGCAAAAGGGGGATCGACGGGGAAGGGGAGCTATTTGTTTGTTTTTTCTTTTTTAATAATATCTAATTATTGAATAAGGAATAAAAATATAAAAGAGAAGTGTCAATTAATTAAAAAAAAGGTGTTAGAACTATATTATTGTAATAGAATAGGAGTTCAACAATAGTTGAAGGTGCTTATTGTAAATATACCTTATAGGTATATAAGCCTTGGGCTAAACAAGAAAATGTAAGGATTGCCACACTTCATAATAAATAAACTATGTGTGTTCTAAGGTGAAATGAGATTCTCTCTCAACCTATCATAGTTACATATCGTAATCCTTCAATCTACCGCTTGTTTATCCTCAACAAAAGGTACTGTGGCGTTTTCAAGTAATGAGAGATTATCAATGTAACAAAATCAAAATAGTAAGAATCACTGGTGTAATTAAAGAAGCATATGAACGATTGGTGTAATAAGTAGCAAACCACATAAATGGTTAGTGTAATTTTCAAAAAAAAAAAGAAAAAAAAAAGAAAAAGGAACACACAATTATTAAAGCATAGAAAGAAAGCACATATAAAGTGGGAAAGAATCCACCCTGGAACCTCCTTTTATAGTCATTGATCTTTTCTACTCTGTTATACAATCAAATTATCTATTAGAAAATAGTTCTTTCCTGATAAATATATGATTTTATAATATGCTCATTAGCCCATCTCTTAGTTATTTATCCATTTTAATATCCTATATGAAAAATTATGTAACATTCTACTTTTTTTTCTTCTATTGTATCGTCTACTCACTAAATAATGACATGTGAAATCCAATTATTATCTTTCCTAATCCATTCTTTTGATTCTAACACTTATATTAATCTAATGAGTAGGAGGATTTTGTAGGTGGATATAAAGCCTCTTATTTTATATATCTTATATATAAGAGGTGATATATCATTCTACTTTTTCCTCCTACTTACAATATCAACACAAACGTCAAAATCAATAAAAAAAATTATAAAAAGAAAATTAATAAACTCTACTATTATCTTATGATAGTAAGACAATAAAGTAGCATGAAAAAGTTGAAGTTGAAGGATATATAATTTTTCATCTTATAATAAAATATGAATGGGGAATAGTTTTTTTAAAAAGATATCCATAAATATACCAACTGTAACATCAACATATATTAGTCGTGTTTAGGAACTTAATGCGACCTTGAAAACTACGATGTATAGTACATAACTTTCTCCGGTGGCTTCCGTCTTGATCAATTCGTTGTTTCATAGAAGTTTCTTACGATCAATCGTTAGTATAAAGGCACGTACAATTATGTCTGCCTAGCTACAAAATCAGTTATTAAAAACAATGTCTTCTTCAATCCTAGAAAATAAACGAATTTCGTTAGAAGAGATCGTGAGGGCCACCGATAACTTCAGTTTAAACACGTGGCTCGGAGATGGGGGATATGGTGTGGTGTACAAAGGTCAACTCTCTGAACGTTGGCAAAACAAAATAGTCGCCATAAAACGCATAAACGAGAACAGTTTCCAAAGCGATGACGATTTCCGTAACGAGCTTCAGATGCTTGCTTACTTCAACCATGAAAACGTCAATGTTTTTGTAGGTTATTGTGACGAAGGAGACGAGATGATCATAACTTACGAATTCGCTGTCAACGGAAGCCTTGATTACCTTCTTCAAGATCCCGACAGGATGCGATTCCTGACATGGTCACAGCGCTTGAAGATATGCATAGGTGCGGCAAGAGGTCTCAACTATCTTCACGCAGGCCTCCCAGAAAACAAAACAGTAATTCATAGAAACATGAAAAGTGCCAATATTGTTTTTGATCATAATATGGAAGCACTAATATGTGGTTTTGATATATCGATACTAACCTCGAAAGACGAGGTTCATAGTGTCAATTCGAGTCCTTTGGGGACCCCAGTTTACATGGATCCGGTTTACAATGAAACCGGGATCCTAAAGCCAGAAATAGACGTGTATTCATTTGGGGTGGTTCTTTTTGAGATTCTAAGTGGGATGTTGGCTTATAATTCGCGAAGCGCTGAGGAAGGTGAGCCTCAACCTTTGATGAATCTGGTTCGTCAATATCATGATCACGATGAAGAAAAGTTAATTGATCCTTTTATAAAAGATCAAGTTGATAGTCGTTCTTTTAAGAAATTTATAGAAGTTGCATATCAGTGTATTAGTTTGGATTCAGAACGACCTTCCATGGACGCTATCATCAATAAGCTTGAGGAAGCATTGCATGGATTCGCATGTAATTACGTCTAACCTCGGCATCATCTACTCTTTTAATATAAATAACTATAATTTATTATTAAATAATATTTTAAACGATTAATCAGCTTGCTAACACTAATTACTCTGTTTGTTGCAGATGGTCCAGTGAAACCGTCAACACCCACTACAAGAAAATAGGTTATTAACGGCGACACTATTAACGCTATCAATAGTAGCAATACCTGGTGAACCAAACTAGGTATTGCCACTATTGCTAGTGTCGCTGCTAATAGCGTCGTCACGAATACTTCTAAAAAAGGATCTCCTACTTTAGTGGCGACACTTAGACAACAACGACGAGGTAATAGCAGTGACACTTTAGTGGCGACGCGTCGCCACTATGTTTTCTTGTAGTGAGGTACATGATTTGGAATGATAGCATGGACAATATAATAACGATATTGCAAGACAATATTAAATTAGTATTACTATAAAGATGTATGTTATTTAACTTAAATAAGCGTGATAATATATTTGTTTCTAATATTTCAAAATTAAGTTATAGTATATATAAGGTAAAATTAAGTAATAGTATGTATAAGGGTTTACTTCAATAAAATATACCTAAGTTGTTATTTTTTGCTATTATGTATATCGAACTTTAAAAGTTCATATTGTATTTATCAAACTTTTTAGTTTATCGTTATTGTATGTCTTTTGGTTATATGAAATAAAAAAAATTGTACACGTTTAGTATATACAAGTTTAATTAACACAATAGCGACGTATTAAAAGTTCGATATACACAATAGAAATGTTTTAAGCTCGATATATACAACAGTAAAACATGACAACTTGAATACATTTTGGCGAACTAAACTCAATATATAGTTTGTTTCCAATAAAGAAAATCTCGCGTGCCTTTATTTTCGGTCAGTTTCTTTTCTTAGAAATCATACATTTAGGGTTTGTTTGGATACAGCTTCCGGAGATTTTCATTCTAAGATTCACGTATCATAAAAAGATTGTAAAGTCCTTAAAGTTTTATTTAATATATTCAAATAAAGTTTTTATTATATATGACATTAGTCATAGCATTATAAAGTAATTTTAAATACCCGAGGAGTATAAATAATATGTTATTTACCATAAATCAATAAGCAATTCAATATAACAAATTTACTATATGATTGCTTTAATATAATTGATATTTGATATTTGATATTTAATATTTAATATAATTGCTTTAATACTCAACATAAGTATTAGAGAAATACAAGGGCAGACTCACACTATAGCCGGTGGTTGTACGAGCCACAAGTCAATTTTGCAGATGGAGTAGAAATTTTAAAATTTTTGAGCCGTCCCACCAGTCAATTAAATTTTAGGGTGCCACCATTGATTTTTTAATGTCAACAAAATCTAATGAAAATTGAAATTTTTTTAATAAAAATGATAAGATATGGTTTAATCTTCGATTTATACATTTAAAATACATATATTTACCTTAAGAATAACAATCTAATTAATACGACTTCTTATAAATTGTGTTTTTGTTTCAAATTTTGGCCCCAACATACCGAAACACAACTGAAATTTCGTTAACTCGACCCGAGTAACAAAAAACTCGAAAAAAAACCTGAACAACATCATTAATTTAAACTAATTTTATTTTTGTCATTACATGATGACACGGGTCAACGAAAATCCTGAATCTACCCCTAAAGAAATATATATCAGGAACACTACCATCAATGTTTATAAAGTTCTACACACAATAAGAACACACACCAGATGGCTCAAAAAATGTTACTTGCATATAGACTTCAAGATTTCAAGGATAATTACTAGCAAAATGTTGGATGGCCCCCTCTGTTTATTATGGTGTTACATGTATGATTTTTTTATTTCTAATAGATTTACCACTCTTTTAGAGAATTTATATTTCTATTTATATTTTATAATTGTTTTACTATGTATGTTAGTATTTTTTGAACGCTATATATATTTTAAATTATTTTAACAATCTCCGTGTTTATACACCGTGTATTAAGCTAGTAATTACTTTAACCATTATTTGTGTTATCAACTTTTACTACATATGCTATAGTAAAAAAAATCAAGACATACACGATTTGGAACGAGTTGATCCTCACCTGTGAACTTCCTTAGGGAGGGGGGGTTGTAAAAACAGATAAACGTTGAGGATGTTTAGACTCAAAGTAATTTAGGTTATATTTTCATATTACATTTAATAATTTTTTTCTCTTACAAGTTTTAATCTGTTATGTCTAGTGTAAATCTAAGTAAATTATTATACCCGACCTTATCTATATTAATGTAGGAGAAAATGAAAATTTTAATATAACATAGTACATATAATTAAGTGTAAAAGAAATCAGTTTTTTTTTATATTATCTGACCTAAATATTTAGGGCAAATTGCGCGAAAATACAACAAATTATGCCTAAATTGTCATTGTATACAAACAACTTCATTTTTTATCAAAAAATACAACAAATTTTAAATTTTTGTTCATTGTATGCAAGATGACCTGCTATTGGAGGTCACCTTATACCAACCGGTTTCCGGCAACTATTTCCAGATTCCGGCAACTATTTCCAGATTCCGGCTACTAATTTTTTAATTTTTTTTAATTTGTGGGTTATGATCAAGGTTTATATGTTACAAAAGAGTTAAAGCTTTAAAAGATTTTTTCTCTCTACAACTTCTCTCTCTCTCTCACTCACGTTGCTCCTCCTCTCCATATTTTCCGGCACCGCAGCCTCCTAGACCATCACCCACCGTTGACGGCGAGATCTGGGTTTCTCTCACGTTGCTCTGTCTCTCTCTCTCTCGCCATATCGTAGCATCGTAGTCGGCACCGAGAGATCTGGATTTCGGTTTTGCAGATCTGGGTTTCGCCATATCGTAGCATCGTATCAGGTTGGTTGAAGGTGACGGCGAGATCTGGATTAGGGTTTCTCTTGTTGAAGGTGAGAATTTAGGGTTTGTGGTGGTTGTTCATATTTAGGGTTTTCGAATTTAGGGTTTTCGAATGGAGACGCAGTGGTGGTGGGTTGTAGGTGACGACGGTGGTGGTGGGTTGTAGGTGACGGCGGTGGTGGCGTTTGAAGGATTGAGAGGGCGGTGGTAGTGGGTTGAAGGTGACAGCAGTGGTGGCGTTTGAAGGATTGAGAGGGCGGTGGTGGTGGGTTGAAGGTGACGGCGGTGGTGGTGTGTTCCAGATTTGTTGCTTCATCTTTTTTAGCTTCATCGTTTTCATCTTGTTCAGGGTTTGCGATTCATGTAGTTCTTGTTCAAGATTTGTTGCTTCAAGATCTGTAATTGTTTGCTTTAGTTAGCAACTGATTTTGTTTTGATAGTTCTTCATCAACAACTATTGAATGAAAGATTGAAGAATACCTTGAAGAACACCTTGAAGAACACCAAGAACATATGAATATCTTAATTAAAAAAAATTTTAAAAAAAGAAATTACCGGTGACCTGATAATCAGGTTACTAGTTGAATACAATGACTTAAAAATGAAACTTGTTTGTATTTTTTTGATAAAAAAAGTTGGTGGTATACAATGGCAATTTAGGCATAGTTTGTTGTATTTTCGCGGAATTTGCCCAAATATTTAAGTATGTTAATTATCCATTAGTTGGAGTGAAGAAATAACATAAACTTGATAAAAAAATAGAAAACATGCATGCATATTTTATTTAAACATAAGAAATAAAATGATATGTTATTTATTTTTTAATCATAAATAAGTAGTTCATAAATCTTCTATTTAGAAGTCATAACTGCTAATAATAAAATCAAAAGGAGAAAGTAATCGCAAAAGGCTAAAAAATATAAGAGTTACCATGCTAAGTAAAAAGTATAACAGATTGATTTTTAAACAAATCATATATTCTTATTAAAAGAAAATGCTGCTGACATCATCTTTTGGTTTCCCTACAATATCTCCACAAATCACAACACTTTATTTTGTAAAAAAAAATTTTAAAAAATAGAAATTAAATTGATTATGACGTCACATAAGCCTTGAAAGGCTTAATTCTTCGACCTGCTACACGGAAATGGAAACCGGAAACGTAAACAGGAAACCCTCCTCAATCGACGATCGTTTCCTTTTAAAAGATTTAGGGCTTTATCGACTTCTTCTTCTGTACCCTCTTCCGCAAATCAAGCTATCCTCCATCCAAGGCAAACACGAAACAAAACCCTCCTTCATCGCAGGTATACTTTGCATCAGGATTTAACTATTTTGTTGCTACTTTCTTCTTTGGTGTTTTTTCATTCTTGCTTTTCTTTAAAATTTTGCAATTATGCAGTTTGTTCATAAATGGATTATTCTATTTGAGTACTTCTAAAATGATAACCCCTATAAACACTATAAATTATTTATTTTTAGGGATATATGTTGTAGTTTGATAGAACGTTCTTTTATTTTGAATTATAGTGTTAGTTCTCAACGCAAGAGAAAGACTATAGGTGTGTTGTATTACTGTATATATGTGAGAGGATAGAATTGGTTTATGTTCTAGCTTTTTCTTTATTTATAAAATGATATTATGCTTAAATTCTAATGCTATAGAACTTTGGGCAGGTAGCTGATGTTGTATCTGATGTGGATTTTAAAACATGTATGTAACCATGGAAGATATGTCACTCAAATACTCAATCTTTTTTAAATGATTACAATTCGAGCTGAAATTGATCTACTCCAAAGAATGCAATGCCATTACATATAAAAAGTTGTAATTGCTTTACTACCCAACATCTTGATTTTGTTGCTTTTACGGGATTCACTAACAATTTTTGCATTACTTCAAAGTGATTCGTTTATGTATATAATGTTATCTAATATGACTTGTGAGAATTGGTTTGATTTACACACTACCAGCTAATCAATGAGGTTTTTTTTATTTGTAATTGGTTTATCTTGAATTAGATTAACAGGTCAGGTATTTGTGCAGGCTCATGCTTTCATCTATTGTGTAACTAATGATATTGTACGTAGCAAGATATGCAAGAAAGGATCCATGAAGTATATCAACATTTAAGGCACAAATTTCCCAGCTTAATGGAAAGGTTAGTGTTTAAAATATATGTTTAACCCCTTAGGGTTTGTTTGAAAAAGTTTTGATATATGTATATACAACTTCCAAAAATTCATATAGGATAATTCTCGAGTTCATCTGTTTCTTTTAAGACAATCTACTTTTGTAGAACATTTTAATACTTTTTTGGTTCTTTTACATGATTATTAATTTTGGAACATTTTGTGTAAGATAAACTATAAAAGGTTTACAAATTTTTCAAAAATAACCATTAAATCAACCTCAATCAACCAATAAGAACCCTTAATTTCAAAATCCATCAATTCTCAAAAACAATTTTAGCAACATCCGTATTAAAAAAGCGCGGATCTATATTATACCCGAGAACCCGACTTCCACCTCCTTCAATACTTCCGCTTTCCTCATTCCCCATTTCTGCATTCTTTGTGACTTACAAGGGAAGCCTCAAAAACTATGATTCTTCAATCTTTGCTTACAGACATTTGGAAGAAATAAGTAAAGGCTTACAATCGAAGAAGATAACTTCTTGCAACTCTAATTCTTTTATCGCTTCTCTACAAGGTAAGTTTCTGCATTCCTATTTATTCCCAAAAAAAGTTTGTTTGTCAATAAGGTTCTTCATTCAAAATCTTAATCTCTCAATTTGGTACCGGCCTGAAGCAGTTCCTTAGTAACCCTCTCCATTTGGTACCGGCTTGAAGCAATTATCAACTATTGCTACTATCTGACCTTTTCTTTTTGTTAGGACTCAACTGCTACTTCCTAAATGTATAAATCTGGTTATAATTTTGAATTAGTCTACTGGGACTTAATTATTTTACTTGGGACACTTAACTGTGAATTAGTTAGTTCTTATACGTGGATTGTAGTGAGTCTGGTACGGCAGTTGATCTTGACTCACCAATCATCAGTGATCGGTTTGAAGTTGAGTTGGCACTGACTCCTTCTGGTTTCTTAAACTTTGTATTTGCTTTTGTGGTTTCTGTCTGTTCGAAGTACTGGATATTAACCATTTGACACTCACTTCATCATTTTGATAATGGAATACATGATATACGCATTCAAATCTTAAGTTTGCTTTGAAACAAGGAGCAATTATTTTTAAAGCAGTGAGCAACTCTAATTGATGAGTATCAGCACTAATGAATACATAGTCTTTATTGAGTTAATGATTTATAAGTGCAACAAGCTGTTTCTAGAGAAAGCAATCTACAGTAAATTTCACTTTGGGATTTTATTTAAATTGTTTTTCTATGGAAGCTCACCTATAAGAATAATAAATATGGTAGTCACAAGTTGATGCAGCCCCATATCAATAAAAAGTATCTAACTAATTAAAACATTTCTTTTCTCTATATTTTTCAGTAAATACAAGTAAATACGCATATGAAGAATTTGAAATGGACACAAAAACTAACTGATACAAAGAATTACTTCCCTGGTCTCTATAAGATCAAGTTAGTACTTCATGTATGTGTTGGTTTATGCTGGAAAGAGACGTTAGCATCTAGAAATACAAATTAAGTGTGCTTACTAACTGATATTTATTTACTTTCAGGGGCTTCTTTTTTATGTTTGCCCAGGCCAGCCCTATGTTTGATATTTACTTTTTAATCTGTTTGCTTGAGTTGTGTTTTCAAAATTGTATAACTAACTTAATAAGAATATTGATTATATAAGAAGCAAGATATTTGCCTTTTTAATCGGTAGACACATAGATTCGCTATCTCTGTGCTTGCAATTCGCTATGTCGATATGAATGTCTTAACTGATTATTAATATTGTAGTAGTTTAAAATTTGCTTACTTATTTACTGATAGGAGTGGAGTTTGACGACAGAAATCAACAGTGACCGAGGGCCGACTTGCTTGCTTCAAACCTCCTCAAGTTCAATTAAAGGCGTGAACTGCAATTAAGTTTGGTTTAAGTCCGAGTTTGGTTTCGTTTGAGAGTTATATTCGAGATTCATTGTTTATGTTACACGTTGTTCACTGTTTCATTTTAACTACACCGGAGCCCATTATCAGAACCAGATAGCTTGATTTTATCATTTATAATGTAGAGTCGAGTAGTATGTTGGCAATTACCAAATAGCTAGATTGTTTCATTTAAGTTGGGCCAGCCTCTTTTTGGGTTTCCATAACTTGGGGCTTTATGTTCATAATGATGTCATGCTTGCCTTTGGTACTCCGGAGATAGCAGAAGTATTTACGGGTTCTCCGGGAAAAAATGTTGGTTTAGCAGTTTATGTATGAATTTCAAACTTCTGTTATGTTTATCATTTCTTATGAGATAGCCGAAGTATCTATGTTTTGTAATTTTTTTAATGTGTTAGTACTTTTTAAAATTATATAAATTAAAAATTCTCTTATATCATCCCCATGTTTTAATTTGCGATGATGAAGATAATTTTACTAATAAAACCATGAATTTTGTTTATAAAGAGGTTCTACAGAAAATCTAATGATGATCATATGTATGATTTTCAAACTTCTGTGATGTTTATCATTTCTTACAAGATTTTATATACCTATCTATGTTTTACAATTTTTTAATGTGTTTAATACTTTTTAAAACTATATAAATTTAAAATTGTCTTATATAATTCCAGTGTTGATACACGGGTCGCTTAGCTAGTACAAAGAAAAAAGAAAATAAAATATATATGTGAAAGAAACCACAAAAATTGGATACTTTTATTTATTCTTATCCTAAGTAAAAATAGAAAACGAAAAACTTTTATAATTTAAATCAAAAACGAAAAACTATATAAATTTAGAATTACAAAATTGAAAATTTGATAAAATAATTAACTTTTTGTAAATATAATTGAAAAAAATATAATCATTAATAATAAATTAAAAAGAGAAAACAGGAAAAAGGTTAAAGGAATAGTGGGGTGGGGGGCAGGACACTTGAGGCAAAAAGAAGCATTATTGCATTAAAATAGGAAAAAGTGAAAAGCAAGATTCGAATCTATAACATGTTTCTTTTTAGTAAACTAGATTAAATGTTGTTATTATACACGTGTTTGTTTAAAAAATAATAAATATTAATAATAAAAAGTTAGTAATTATAAAATACGAAAAATATGAGAATTTAAAAAATAATGAAAAACGACGTCAAGTGTATAATTATTTATTGTTACAATTACAAGAAGATATATAATTAAAAAAAATTATTATTGTACGTTAATTTAAAATTTTCATATATAATCATATAACTTCAAAAGTTAAATTACCATAAAAAATAAGATCGGATTAGATTCATATATAATAAATATGAAGATAAACAATTTGATTTGTAATTTTAATAGGATTATATTTAAATAACATATAATAAATTAAAATATAAAAGTATAAACAACTTTGACTTATAAAAGTTAAAACTGAATTTTAATTTCAATATTAATAGATGTGTAAGAATTAAATTGATTAAAATAAACGGATAAGATTGTTTAATAATAATTGATTAAAATTAGTCTTTTATATAGATTAGAAGATGTATGGCAAATATAATAACAACATTGTGGACAATATAATAACAATATCGTATTACAATATTTAATTTGTATATGTTCTTAAATTATGCTATATGGTAATGAACTTGTTTTTCCTAGTTTTAACTTAAATAAGTGTGATTATTTTTGTGTCTAAAATATCGAAAGTTATAGTTTGTATGATTTGTTTCCAATAAAGAGTATCTCGAGTGCTACATTTAGGGTTTGTTTAACGAGAGCTTTTGGCCATTTTCGATCTAATATTCAAGTATCATAAAAAGATTGTTAAGTCTCTAAAACTGTGTTTAGTATATTTAAATGAAGCTTGTTAATTTGTTATTATATATGAATTTAGTAATAGTATATAAGAGTTATTGTAAATACTCAAGATGTATTAATACTATATGCATGATTACTTTAATATGATTGATACTTAATATACAAAGTCCGTATAAAGATTTAACATAGTAGTCTATAGTCTCACTATCAAGAAACAGGGTTTAGTGACGGCGTCGTCACTAATACCCCCGAATGCCGTTGCTAAAGCCTAGTGACATCGCGTCGTCACTAAGGTCACGTCGCAATTGCTTATATGTCGTCACTATTGTTGTCGTCACAATTACCTGTAGTCACTATTACCCTATGTCGTCACTAAAGTGTCGTCACTACTGATTTTTAAATTAATTTATAATTTATTTTCTTTTTTTGCGTGTCGTCACTAAAGGAGGTGTTGTCACTAAAAATATCGTCACTAATGCTTATTAAATTTTAATTTTAAAATTTTCATTTATTTATATTAAACCTGTATATTAATATATCAACTAAAAAATAAAAATAAAAAGTCTGAATTTTCATAAATCCACAACTACTAAATACCATTAATAACGTACTAAATCCAAGTATATGTACAAATATTTTTAATACGTTGTTAAGACGTACAAACACGTCTTCTAATTAATACAAACACAAACTACTCTTCGTTGTTATCGTTGTCGTCCTCCTCGTTCTCGGCGCTATCATTTTGGGTTGTCACGGATTGAACCATTGCAAGCATCGGGTTATTGAAAATTGCTTGAAGTGGATCCAGCTACAAAATAAACATTTATGTGTTTTAAGATATGTGTTATCCTATAAATAAGAATTATAAATAGTCCAAATATCAATAACTCAACTTCACAAGCCAAGAAATCAAAGACAGATATGTGTTTTGAGATTTGGATAAAATTGTTCACATGTCCAACTGTGAACGGTAAATGAAATTGTTGTAATTGTTTGGGGCAATTCAATTGGAACTTAATTCAACTTGGTATGGGACTTGATGCTATCTGATGATGCTATCTAATGGTGGTAGTTATATTATATCAATGTTCATAATGAATATTAAATTGCAAGTTTGTGGTTTTAAAATGCAAATAGAATTCAAGGTTGTATACTACCATTGGGTTAAATGTTTGTGTAAAATACAATTGAAGATTCATCAGGATTGGAATTTATTGGGCTTGTATCATAGTGGGAGAACATTGCAATTTAATTCTAATTTTTTAGGATTAAATTCATTTGTCATAATACAAACAATAGCATGTATGCTGATTTTAAGCAACAATTTGATCATGCTGACTTTTGTTGATCTTTATGGAATATTGTTCATGTGCAATAATTAACAACAATTAAAACAATATTAACAATAACCAAACTTGAAACACACACACTGAAACACATACACACACACTTTATACACACACTGAAACACACACTCTTGAACACACATACACACTGACTCACACACACACACACACACACACACACACACACTGGAACAAATTAACACACACACACACTAACTAAACACATTGACACACACACACACACACACTTGAACAAACACACACGCACAGAACACACACCACCGAAACACTCACAAACTCACCGGAACACACACTCACCGGAACACACAATAACTCACACACACAGACAATGTAACAAACACACACACACGCACAAAACACATACTCAATACACACACAGAACACACACTCAACACACACACGCACAAAACATACACTCAACACACACACACACTCACCGGAGCAGGGGCGGCGTATGGTTCACGGGGAGCGGGACTGCGTATGGTTCACGGGGAGCAAGATCGACGTAGGGTTCACGGAACACGCACTCAACAAAAATTAAGGTTCAAGGGGAGCAGGGGTGGCGTACGTACCTCGGTCAGTTGTAAATGACATATGTAGGGATCACGTGGAGCAGGGGCGCTGGCAGCGGCGTACGACAGTTGTACTGAGTGCAGTAGCAGCGTGAGGCAGCGGCGTCCGGCGGCGGCGGCAGAGGAGAGCGCCCGGAGAGTACATGTGCGGCAGCGTGGGATGTTTGGAAGAAACCTTCGATCGACTAAAGTGAGTAGCAGGAAGTATGTGAGCGTTTTTAATTTAGAAGCAACTGTGACGACGGGCAATAATAGTGGCGACGCTTAAAACTTAGGGGGAAAAAGGAGGTGCGTTTTTTAGTGGCAATTGTGACGATACTGGGATTTAGTGGCAACATGTAGACCACCCAACTACATTCACCACTAAAGCCTAGTGTCGTCACAGTTGTCAAGATTTTTTGTAGTGTCTAAATAGTTCTTCACACACTAGAAACACACACGATGGCTTTTAAATTATGTTACTTGCTTATAGACTTTAATTTTCAGGACGTTGTGTCAAGGACTAGCAAAATGTTGGATGGGTCCCTCTCTTTATAATAGAGGATTTTACAAAAGTATGGTATAGCTAACATTCTTTTTTATATAAGACCATCCGTATCTATCACATGTTTTACAGCGCCACATCATTTCCCCACCATTTCCTCATCCCATCACACAAACCCTGCATCCATCACATCTCCTCATATACAATAAAAATCAAAAAAGAAAAAAAAAACTTCAGCTCACCTTCGTGACTGTCATCACGCCCGTGAGCGTGTGGAAGCCATCACACACTTTAGCGATGGTGTTCGCGAGTGTGAAGGCCTCTCACAAGCCCCCTCACACAACCAATGCGGATGGTCTAAGTGAGAAATTAAGCCACATTGTGATATTATGGGGAAAAGGCGGGAAATTTATAATTTAAAACTTAGTACGTACATGAACAATATTGTAAAGTAGAGAACCTCTCCATTAAAACACATTCTTTCATATTACAGAAAGACAAGAAAAGATAACACATGAAACCATATATATTTTCTTAAATAAAAAAAAATAGAAGACACGATTTGCTTAAAATTCTAGTGCTTCTTCAGTCTTCTCGACGATAGTATCCATCGTAGGGTATTACTAAGACAATTATTTGTAGTTTATTTGAAAGTAGTCAAAGAGCGACTATCACTTTGATTGCTTATATGGATCGATTGACTTGTTTAATTCATCATGGTAACCTCGTACCAAACGGATAAGATATCCAGGATTGTCATCCCATACTCCTTTCATCAGAAATAACCATCCCGCTTTTTAACAAAAACACGCGCAATGAGTACAAATCTACTTCGGTATTCAGGATATGACTTTCATGGTAAATCAGATCCAAGTAAAATTTTGTACCCAAGAGTACTTGTATACACATGTGCATTAGGCTGGGTTTTAAATATTAATACTAACACATCAAAAGCACAAACTAAACCTTCCATATATACATTTAACAATATGTTTGCAATCTTCACATTTCTATGTATTACTAGCTTGTTATCCTAGAGACCTACTTGAGTCCCTCTTGCAGCATGACTAAACAGATCTTGAGACATCGTACAAATGTTATATAGTGCATCTTGTTAGGGTCATGGAGTGAAAATCAAGGTTTCCATTTACAGCTAAGTTGTAAACTATTATCATTTCATTAGCTTCATCACACTAAATGATGAAAGGGATGATGCTTTTCATGGTGTATGCATGTAATCATCTAAAGCTCGTTACGTAAATCTTCATTCTTTGATTACTTTTCTCATTTATTCGTTTGACGGAGACTATTTTCTTAATTTTCGGGCATGCGGAAAGTTGTACATTATACACCACACCATATCCGACATCTTAATTTGATGTATACTTTTACACTGAAGTTACCAATTTCCAATACAATCTCTTCACGTGGAATTAGAAAGCTTTCTTGGTTCACCATTGATGAAGACATTTTTTTTAATTTTAGTGAGTTCGTTTGGTAGTTAATGTTGTGGTGGTCGATGGGACGTTAGATTCTTAATTTTGTTACTTATGTTCTAGTGAGCTGAGTCTAGTGGAATATGACATTTGTAATAGATTATGGTACACTTTGAAAATATCTACAAGGTAAAAATAGAAGTTTGTAAACCCTAATTATCTAAGCATTCACAATTCACGTTACTTGTTCTCAGCTGTCTCTCTCTCTCTCTCTCTCTATGTACTTCGAGTTATTATCTTTATGGTATTTGCTTCAATTTACTTTAATGTCGTAGTGGATTAAAAGATGAGTTTTGATTCATTTTTTGTTGCGCTCTTGGTTAACAGAACTGTCGTCGCTTAAAGGGGGTCAAAATTCATCATTATTTGGTTATAATTCAAATTTTTCATTGGATTGCCTAGTTTGATGTTATTTGAAGTTTGGAATTAAAATCACTCCATTTTGGTTAGCAATCGGTAATTGTAAGATTGAATTGCAGTCTCGATAAAACCTCACACAATCGTCACTGTCGCCATGAGTTCTACCAAGATGGTTCACGCCATCTAGAATTCAAGCCATGTGATTTCTCACCATATGTAACTCATGACAAGTGAGAAGCACCCAATCTTAATCATGCCGTCTTGTTTGCATCATAGTCACGTATCTTGTTCCACGTACACCAACTAAGACTCATACCAACTTCGAGTTCTTCGAACCTAAGCCAAGTTGTTTTCTATTTCACGCCACCTGTAATTCAATCCAACCATTTTTAGCAATTCTTCAATCAATCCATTTATAATTCGAGTCAACTGATCTTGAAGGTTAATCACGCCAAAGCTGATTCACGCCAACTTGATTTAAAACTAACGCCTTTTTAGTTTCGCACCAAGAGAAAACAAGCCAACTGCATTTGTGTTTCAATCCAAGTTTAGATAGCTTGAATACAAGCCAAGTTTATATTGCTTGAATCTAAAACAAGTTCAGATCACTTGAATCCAAGCTAAGCATAGTTCGATTAAATCTAAGCCAACCTTTTGGACATAATAATTGAACAAAATTTTTCTTTAATTCACCTTTAGTTTTCACTCAAAGTTCCAATTTTCAAGCATCATATTTAGAAATAACCCGAAATATTAAAAGAAGTACATGCTAATAATAAAGATCTACAGTCTTTCATTTCAGAATTTGGTTGCGAGGTAAGTACTTCTGACGCTTAATTTACGAATATGATATTTTCATTGCAGTCTCGGATCTTTTAACTGAAAAAGCCAAGCACAATCACGAATTAGCAATAGCAAATTAATGACCACTCTTAGAAAAACTTTTAAATGGATTTAACTCTGAATGCACTATTAGATTAAGGGATACAAACATACAATGTAAAGATTATGTTGTTGAGATTGATTGATTTGTAAACTTTGGAGGACACACTTCAAAAGCAAGGTTGAACAAATCATTTTCCTCAATAAACCTAAAGGCACCAAATTTATGATGTAAGAGAGGTTTTATGTTTTGAGAACCTAAATTAAGTTGTTGGCCGGAAGTGTTTTGCATTCAATTTTATGACATGGACTACATGGGTTGACGGCTTACGAATCTGATGCCGGGGCATGTGAGGTTGATGAACTGAAAAAAGTAAAAAAGCGAAAATAAAGTGAAAATTCAACTCTTATTGGACTACATTGATTTGAATAAGAGTTATAAAAGATAAATTATCAACTGATTATTTTTCTAGTTATTCTTTAGAGGAACAAAATCAGAAAATAGAAAACCTTTTAGTGAAACCTGAATTTTTGAAGTTATACGGTCCAACTTAAAGTTAGAAAAACAGATTTTCAATTTGCTGACCAAGGGATCTTTCCAAGGTTTTTTGTGACAGAAGAGTAAAAGTGTCAGCAAAGAGACATTCACACATTTGCCTACGGAAACCATTAGTGGGGAAAGAAACTAAATTTAAAAAATATAACACCCATTCAGCATTTGCAATTTGCAAAACCTACTCTCCCCTTCACGCTTCGTTCGATCAATCCCACCATCTACACAGTAGATCTACCACGTCATGGACATCACAGATATCATTGTTGTCGGCCCTCTCGTCTCTTCTATTCTCACGGTTTTCAGACCAAGTCACCTTCTCCGTCCCTGTTTCATCACTACTATTAAGATTTGCGATTTGAGGTACCAATTTTAGGTTATAATCTTTGATTTTTATCAATTAAATTATAATTTTGAGATCGAGTATGTCAGTTTCTGACGTAGTAACGATTCAACATAATCGATTTTAACTTTCTACTCTTCCTTTTTATGGCTAATTGTGTAAACTATGAAATAATCAATAAATGTCGTGATGAATTCATTTTTTGTTTGTTAAATAGATGGAATCTTATTTGCTTGCTTCTTCTTTAAGTCCAGCATCTACGGTTTCTTCGAGCTTTAGAGTCATTAAGAACCAGTTGCTCCTTGTTGAACACAATAGTCATTTTATTTATTATAAAGTTATAATAGAGTCGATGTATTAGATCATGTGCATGTGGCTGGTTCACCGTCTAGAGCTAGAACACCATAATTGCCAAGATGGTCCGATCAAGCTGGTCCCCATCTGACGGGTTCCTTTTTTTTCTTCTTTTTTCTCTCTCTTATTAATATATATATTTTTGTTTATATTTGATGTGGGGTTGGATGTGAGGCTCTAATGGTTAAAGAGGGTTGGAGGTGGTGGATGACGTGGATGCTGATGTGACAGTAGATTTGGTCGTGTAAGTGCGGGTTGGATGCTAATGGTCTTAGCTGGGTTACTCAATTAGCAGCATCCTTGTGGCAAATGTAGAATCAAAATTACAATTAACATGTCTAAAAGTGAAGACACATCACATCTGAGAACATTTAATGAGTGAGATATCCAATTAAGATGTTGAAATTTACAAGGGGAATGGAGACGAGTTGATTGACTAATCAAAAATCACATTCAAAGAACCAAGCATGTCTATTTAAGATTAATGAGCCATTCTTGACTATTTTTAATTCCACATTGGGAGGTAATTAAGAGCAATATTTTCTTTCCTCATTTATGATTGTACTTATTTAGTGGTCCTGCTCATTGAGTAATTATGATTTAGCTTGCAGAGTGAAAGAACAATAGTTACCATTTTACCAAGCGACATTGCTGGAACAAGAGGGGATGTTTTGGAAGCCAATATAACAGTTCAAGGTATCCCAGTCATGCTACTTAATACAATCGGTTTCCATTCTAGAACCGATTCATGCTAAGTGACACACACACACATACACACATATATGCTTGAACAAAAAACCAAGGGCTCTAAATAAATGACTATATGACAATTGCTCTGCAATTAACACCATCTTTGAGCCACAGAAGTCTTTGGTTAACAACTCCCTTAATCCAATGACTTATTTTAATAGTCATAAAGGAGCAGTTAACATATTAATATAAAGTTGGAATATGATAATCTAATAAAGTTATTTAATTGTTCAGTTCAAGAAAAAGATATTCATGATATATATCATAGGCTGATGGTGTTTAAAAGAAATTTAGTACATATATTTGATGTGGTGGTGGTGTATTATGATATTCATGTATAATTTCTCAGGTTATCTTTGTACCAGTTTTTCTTTGCACCAGTTTAAGCAGATACAAGGATGGAGCAAAGGTTCTGCAATGTTTTGTCATGTTCAAATGTGGTGTACCATGTGATTAACTATAATAAGTTAAAGTACAAGAAGATGGAAAATCTTGAAATGACAAAAGGGAGGAAGAGATTGAGTTTTTTAGTACAATTAGATGTCTGTTATTTATGGTTTGATGGTGTTTAAATCTTAAAACTAAGATTTGCAATGAGCGGCAAGTATCATGTGTGAACGTGATGTACTTTTCATTTTGAGATGTTAATATCAGAAAATGTTTTTGGATGTTTAAAAAAAAGATAAGATAGATAAATTTATGGTTTAAATAATAGTCAAACTGATTTTGGTTCACTGATTTCTGTTTCTGTTCAAGGTTTAAAGCTTCTGTTTAAGCTTCTAACCTAGTTGATGATGCAATCGAAATCTTCACGTTCACTGCGACTTCACTTCTGTTCGATCCAATGGTGGACCCAGGATTATGAATGAAATGTGACACCATTAGAAATAGGTGAAATGGATTGTAGCACTAGTTCGAAAAAATCAAAATTTACACTACGAAATGGAAGCACCGCCTCGAAAAAATCAAAATTTACACTATGGGGATTAAATTGAATGATGTCACGTGCCACAACTCGCGTGGATGGCCTTGGCTCCGCCCCTGGTTCGATCAAGGTGATGTAATCGACTTTTGTTGGTGATTTTGTTCAAGGTTATTCATCTTCATCACTTTGTCTATTAATAATTTACTTGCCTAATCAATCAGTCTAGTTTTAAGTACAAAAGAAATGAACTGTTCATTTGAATTGCATAAGTTTTAGCTAATTAGCTTTTAACGTTTTTCTAGGCTACTTGCTTAGCCTTTGGACTGAGATTTGATTATAAGTTTTACATCAGTTACCTTCTTAGGATAGTAGTATGATAAATGATTAACATCTTCTATTTGAAGGTTATATGTTTGCTCAGGTTAATTAGGGGATCTCTCTTATATGTTTGCTGTTGATGCATTTTTGTTATATTAGGATACCTTAACTTTTATAAGATGTGTTAGTAATACCTAATCACTAAATGGTTCTATGGTACAAGTTGTTAAACCCATCTTAGATAATCTAGCATTAATGCAAGTGAATGTTACAAGTGTCGCTTAAGACGCAACAGACTTGGATCTAAGCTAAACTGTAAGGGTTTACCAGGTGGCTTTAAATTATATTACTATTAGGGGACACATATATAGTATTGTTAATGTTCTTGATTAGTGAAATTGTAGGGATCAAATGCATATATGAGGGAAGTAGCTGTAAGGAAACACGGAATGGACCCAAACAATAACCACCACAAACACGAGCAAATAGCAAAACGAAAAACAAGAACACGAGAAATTTACGTGGTTCACTTGATCGATGTGATCAAGCTACGTCCACGGCCAAACTAGAGACTACTTTTTATTATTATAAAGTGCATAAGGTTACAATTACATTAGAATATAGGAGAAAACTATAAGCTTTTGTATCCTAATTAATCTTGCAATCTGCCGAAAATTAATCAACAAAGTCAGCTAAGTATTACGATGTGCATATCATTAATTCAAAATTTGAATTAATGCATCTCCTCCATTAGGATATCCACGTGCCAAGTATCAAGTTAAATTATCTTGATAACTCCATGCTTATCCAATTCTTAATTTGAATTAATTAAGAAAATACTTCACATGCACAATTTGGACCAACGTGTATCATATAGAAATTAACTCTGCCTCTACATTCTCAACAATCTCCTACTTGGAGGCTAATCAGCTCAACTGCCATCCAAGAACTTGTAATCTCTGTAACCTTTCTCTCTGTCTCTAGCTCGGCGTTTTCATTCATCACTGAATCTGAAGACCAGCTGAAGCCATGCAAAGCTTCAGCTTATCTGTTGTCACCACCTTAGTAAACATATCTGCAGGATTCTTCGTTCCAAGGATCTTCTTCAAGGACAACGTACCATCATTTATCAACTCCCTGATAAAATGATATCTCATCTGAATATGTTTCGTTCTACTATGAAACACCGGATTCTTAGCAAGGTGAACTGCACTCTGATTATCACAATAGAGAACACTGTCATTCTGTTTCATGCCCAACTCCGACAGAAAATTCTTCAACCAAATAAGCTCTTTACTTGCTTCTGCAATCGCCATATACTCTGCTTTAGTGGTTGAGAGAGCAACACTTTTCTGTAACCTGGACATCCAACTGACTGTTGTTCTACCAACTGTGAACACAAAACCTGTAGTGCTCTTGCCAGAATCTGAACAACCCCCCAAATCTGCATCAGCAAAGCCTTCTAAAATTACATCATTCTTTCTGAAACACAGTGCAGTTTTAGAAGTACCCTTCAAGTAGCGTAGTAACAACTTAACCGCCTCCCAATGCTCTTTACCAGGATTAGACATAAACCTGCTTACAACTCCCACTGCATGAGTAATATATGGCCTGGTGCAAACCATTGCATACATCAAACTGCCAACTGTGACGCATAAGGAACTTTAGCCATTTCATCTTTCTCTTCATCCGTCTGAGGGCATTGTTTCTTAGATAATTTCAAATGAGTAGCTATAGGTTTGCTCCTGACTCTGTCATCATTCATCCTGAACTTATCTAAAACTTTCAAAATATATTTTTCTTGAGAAAGCTTTAGAGTACCTCCTGTTCTATCTCTGATAATGTCCATGCCAAGTATCTGTCTTGCAGCACCCAAATCTTTCATCTCAAAGTCTTGAGATAACTGTCTCTTTAACCTGTTGATTTCTGCCATATTTGATCCTGCAATCAACATGTCATCAACATATAACAACAGTATTATATTAGAGGATCTGAATTTCTTCAAGTAACAGCAGTGATCCATTTCACATCTTGTGTAACCATTCCTCTGCATAAAATTGTCAAACTTCAAGTACCATTGCCTCGGTGCTTGCTTCAACCCATACAGACTTTTCTTTAATTTGCACACCAGGTTTTCCTTACCAGCAATCTGAAAACCCTCTGGCTGAACCATATAGATGTCTTCATCAAGGTCACCATGTAAGAATGTTATCTTAACATCTAGCTGCTCTAGATGTAAGTTTTCTGCTGCAACGATACTAAGAACCAGTCTGATTGTAGTCATCTTCACAACTGGAGAGAAGATTTCATTATAATCAACCCCTCTTTTCTGTTGAAACCCCTTTGCTACCAATCTCGCCTTGTACCGTTTACCGCCATTAGATTTTTCTTTAACCCTGAACACCCATTTATTCTGTAAAGCTTTCTTTCCCGTTGGTAACTTGACCAAGGACTACATCTGGTTCTTTTCAAGTGAATTCATCTCATCCCTCATAGCCTTCTCCCACTGTATGGATTCTATAACTTTCAAGGCCTCTGAATAAGATTCTGGTTCACCATTTTCGGTCAATAGCAAATAGTTTGCTGATGGAGAGTATCTAGCTGGAGGTTTTCTTTCTCTCGTGGATCTTCTCAAAGTGGATGCATCATCACTATCACTGTCATCTGAGCTCTCACTATCACCTGAGCTCCCACTATTTCCAAGTCCCCCACTACTTTCTGAACTCTCATCATCTTCTGAAAGCTTACTTGAATCTACAAGGTTTTCATCTGAGTCATCTTCAAACACTACTTGATCTTTCTTGTTGGATTCTCTTACAGTCTTAGAATCTGCTGAAGACTTATCTTTATAAAGTGAGTTTTCATTAAAGGTGACATCTCTACTTCTGACAACCTTTTTAGCCTGATCATTTCAAAACCGATATCCCATCTCATCTGAGTCATAACCAATGAACAAACACTTCTTCGCTTTTGCTTCAAGTTTGTCTCTATCAGCATCTTTGACTTTCACATATGCATCACATCTAAATACCTTCAAGTGTGAGTGATTGACCTCTTTACTTTGCCATCCATCTTCTGGAATCTTGAACCCTATTGGGATTGAGGGTCCACGATTTATCAGGTACACCGCTGTATTAACCGAATCTGCCCAGAACATCTTAGGTAACCCTGCATGCAACCTCATGCTCCTTGCACGTTCATTCAGAGTTATGTTCATTCTTTCAGCGACACCATTTTGCTGAGGGGTTTCTGGCACTGTTTTGATCATTCTTATCTCATTATCTGCATAAAACTCAACAAACTCCTTGTTGTTGTATTCTCCCCCATTATCAGACTTTAAACATTTAACCTGCAGATTAGTTTCATTTTCAACACCAGCTTTACATCTCTTAAAGGCAATAAAAACATCAGATTTATTTTTAAGAAAATAAACACATACCTTTCTAGTAGAATCATCAATGAAAGTGACATAGTACCGTGATCCGCCTATTGATGCAACTGATGTAGGCCCGTACACGTCAGTATGAATCAGCTCCAACTTCCCAACCTTGGGTGACTTTCCAGACTTCACGAAGGTAACCTTTTTCTGCTTACCAAGAACATATGGCTCACAAAAACCAATCGCCACCTTTTCCAACCCTGGTATTCTAAATTTGGAAACCAACTCCTTCATACCTTTCTCACTCATATGCCCAAGTCTTTGGTGCCATAGAGTGGAACTACCTGCATCTTCATCAACAGCTGTGTTCACATCATCAGCCGGTACCTCTGCTATGTATAAAGTCCCTCTTTTGTGATCACGGGCAACAACCATATTCCCTTTAGCTACTTTCCACTGCCGATCCCCGAAAACTACGTGAAGTCCTTCATCATCCAACTGCCCAACTGAAATTAACATTTTCTTGAGACCAAGAACATACCTTACGTTTTTTAGAGTCCAACTTGTACCAAGGGAAGTTCTGGGAACAACATCTCCAATACCCGTAATATCAAGTTTCTTGTCATCAGCTAGTCGAACCTGACTAGAATATGACCTGAAATTTCGCATAAGTTCCTTGCATGGGGTGGCATGGAACGATGCACCCGAATCATAATCCAAGATTCAACCGAGCACTCAACACTGCAAACTAAAGCATCAGAGTCATCATCAGCTGCAACATTCATCTCTTTCTGAGTCTTAGAAGTTGTACACTGATTTCTAAAATGCCCCACTCTGCTTGTAGTTCCAGCAAGTAATATCATTCATGTTCTTTGACTGGCCCCTCTTCCTCGATTTTGACATGTTTCTGTTTTGACTTCTGCCCCTATCATTCTTTCTACCCCTGCCATCAGCACTCAATAAAGAACTCGATAACTCCCCGGAGTTCCTCCTGCGGATATCTTCTCCGAGAATCAAATCCCGAATACCCTCAAAAGTAAGCTTAGTAGTTCCTGATGAACTACTAACTGCCGTAACCGTGCCAGACCAGCTCTCAGGCAAAGACAATATAAGTAAATGAGCTTGTACCTCATCATCGAATTTAATGTCAACTGATACTAACCTCGAGAGTATCGAATTAAACTCGTTCACGTGATCAGTAACGCATGTCCCTTCCTTCATCTTCGTATTCACCAACTGTCGGATCAAGAAAACCATATTTGAAGCCGAAGGTTTTTCGTACATGTTGGATAACGCCTTGATTAATCCAAACGTGGTCCTTTCATTGACGATATTGTACGCGACATTCTTCGCCAACGATAAGCTGACCACACCAAGAGCCTGCCTATCCATCAAGTCCCAATCTTCCTGCTTCATATCTGCTGGTTTCGTTTCCGATAACGGTAGATGTAACTTTTTCTGATACAAATAATCCTCGATTTGCATCTTCCAGAAACCAAAATCGTGGCCGTCAAACTTGTCGATCTTGACCTTCCCGTCTTCTACCATTGCTTCAACTGATCCAAACAAATAGCCTGGCTCTGATACCAGTTGTAAGGAAACGCGGAATGGACCCAAACAATAACCACCACAAACACGAGCAAATAGCAAAACGAAAAACAAAAACACGAGAAATTTACGTGATTCACTTGATCGATGTGATCAAGCTACGTCCACGGCCGAATTAAAGACTACTTTTTATTATTATGAAGTGCATAAGGTTACAATTACATAAGAATATAGGAGAAAACTATAAGCTTTTGTATCCTAATTAATCTTGCAATCTGCCGAAAATTAATCAACAAAGTCGGCTAATTATTACGATGTGCATATCATTAATTCAAAATTTGAATTAATGCATATCTCCTCCATTAGGATATCCACGTGCCAAGTATCAAGTTAAATTATCTTGATAACTCCATGCTTATCCAATTCTTAATTTGAATTAATTAAGAAAATACTCCACATGCACAATTTGGACCCACATGTATCATATAGAAATTAATTCTGCCTCCATATTCTCAACAGTAGCATGTAAGAGTTAATAAGACTGTACATGAATACTCAATCACTTTTAACATTAGCCTCAATTCACTACTCCTAATGAAAAGCATATCATTGGGTGTGGAAAAATATTATGATTTCAAGAGATTTCAAGGAAGTACAAAACATGGTACTATTCCAACTTATTATCTCGGTTTTCTCGCTACAGATTGCGTCGTAATCTTCCGCTTTTTGCATGATACAAACCCTTTGAATATTGATGTGTACCTGTAGTTACCGAAGACAGCGTTTATCTTGTCTCTATCCTTTTCATAGGCAATGTGCATCAAGGATCAATCACTTACAAAGGTATGTTCAAGGACATATATATTTTTCACGTAAATTTTTTTTGTTAAAGTTTCAAATGGTTAAGAGAAATTATAATTTTACCAAAGTGGTTTATTTAGTAGCTTTTAGCATTGTTCCACACACTATTGAACTAGTAACTGTGGTGCTACGGCGCGATAGTCTTTGGGGACACACAAAAACGTAAAAGTTAGAATAATAACACAAAGGTAGGAGCATAGTCACATAGTTCGCTACACATGCCACGATCCTTGTTCCGATCGTTCCCTTCCCAATCGCGGAACGTTTGCGTTCCCGTCGCTAGTTGGAATACGTACCAATAAGATAGTCAATTCGACCCCAATCGATGGTCAAATCGATCTTCTGCCTTATCAATTTGACGACTGGAACAAATTTTGGAATGATCCGATGTAGAAAAAATCGTGAATTGTGACTAGAACCTAATCGACCCCAATCAACGAGTGTGACAATCAACGGTGTTACTATCGACGTGTGTGACTGGAACCTAATTGACCCCAATTGCCGGTATCTATCGATAACTGTGACTGGATTCTCCGTTTAAACTATCGACCGACTGTGACTATCACATTAGGGGTCGATTTCTTCAAATGACAGGAAAACAAAATCCGAATGGTCAATACTCAGCATATAAAGCCTCGTTAAGTGATTTCTCTGATGATTTGCACATTCCTCAATAATCCTAATGATTTAATTTGACTATTTTAACTCCTAATTTCTGAATTTAGTATGTTCCATTGACCATTGCATATCATATTCTCTCATTCTTCTGCTCTCCATAGTTCTATTGGGGTACTGTAATTCTGCAGTTCAATTTTGCACTGTGTTGTGCAATTCTGCACTGTTTTGTGCAATTCTGCACTGTTTTAATGAATTACAGAACGTATTTTGTTATGTTTTATGTTAATTGTTATGTTTCAGGTTTGATTTTTAATACTAGAATGTTATTTTAATGTATGGTTCATGAAATCTGTTTTTGATAATGGGTACAACGTACCAAAACGTAAGGTACATCGTACCGGAGGCGTACCGAAAATGACGGCTACCCCCCACCGTACCGAATACGCCCCTCCTAGCGAACCGTGTTCCCGTACCGAAGCAATCCGCGAACTATGTGACTATGGGTAGGAGCTTCAAGATAAAGAACAAGAATGATGGGCGGTATCAGAGCTGTTGATCCTCACAGCCTGAATACTCATTCAATATCAACATATCATTCCATATGGCTTCGTCTAGTTCACAAAACGTGATAAAAAATCTACCAAATATTTCTAGCTTTGTGTCAGTCTAGTTAAACAACGAGAATTACCTCTCATGGAAGCATCAGATGGTGACCATTCTCAAGAGTCTTGGTTTAATGAAGTTCATAAATTCGAATACTCCACGACCACCAGCCAATACCCCTGAATTAAAAAAATTTGAAAGGTTAGATGGCTATGTCTCAGCCTGTATCAATGCTACACTAGATGCTTCAATTGTGCATTTAGCTATTGATTCTACTTCAGCTGCTCAATTGTGGAAGATCATAGAAGACACTTATTTTCAGAATGTTTTTGCAAAGAAATCTCAGTTACATACTCAATTCTAAACTATTAAACAGGGTAACAATTCTGTTACTATGTTTTGTGATTCTATCAAACGAATAGCAGACTCGTTAAAATCAATTGGAGAACCTATTTCTCAATCTGCTCTAGTTAGTTATACAGGCCATTCACGGGTTGAATCCCTCATATAATGCTTTCGTTTTAAACATTGAGAACTCTACGAATGAACTTACCTTTTCTCAACTTCGTTCACGACTTCTGATCTTTGAGGAACGACTCACACAGGTCTCGGAAAATACAACCGAGCAAATCGCTGCTATGAATGCCTCGACCGTCGACACTGCACCTCATCAGAATGAATCAAATTAGTCGAACGATACTACACGAGGACCCAAAGTCGTATGTCAAATTTGTCAAAAAGAAGTGCATGATGCTTCCAAGTGCTACTGGCGTTACACTCCATCTGCTCCAAACCCTAATTTCAGGCGGAACGCTCTACAAACACAAGGCAGTGGTGGCAGAAATTCACATCGTGGTGGTCGTGGTGGTGGCAGAATCAATTTTTGTGGCGGCTGCAATGGCAACAATGGCTAGAGTGGTGGTATGATGACCAATTTTGCGCAGATGGGAGGCTACGGCTTCTTCCCTCCGTCGCCTACCCCAAATATTCCTGGCCCAAACTTTTCTTCTAATTCTTTTTTTGCAGGTGGGCTGCCCTCTAATGGACCCAATAATTTAAATCCCCATGGCATTTATAATGATGGATCAAGCTACAATAATTTAAATCAATCTGGTTTTAACAATTGGGCATCACAACAATAGGGTTTTCACTCGACATGATCGCAATTTGGTTTGTTAGCTGAAACTGAGTCTCTTAATTTTTCAGACATGTGTCAAATGGTTAATACCTGGATACCAGATTATGGTGCTACTGCATATATGACATCTAATGCTTCTATTGTTTTTTATGCTAAACCATATGCAGGGTCGGATCGAGTGATTGTCGGTGATGGTACGTCTCTTAGAATTTCTCATTTTGGTCATGCTTTTCTCAAGTTATCCCACTGTCGAATTTTTCTTTAAAATGTCCTTGTTGTTCTCGGCTTAACAAAAAATTTACTTTCCATTACTCAACTAGTTCTAGACCATCCCATTTGTTTTATGTTTTCTAATCTTGGTCTTTCCATACAAACACTCACGGGGCAAACACTCCACCACATGCAGCCTAGTGCACATCGACTATATTCTCTATCTGCTGCTACTTCCATTTCCCGAGATCCATGGCACTCAAGACTAGGACATCCATCAGATCTTTTGTTTCAGCATTTGTCTTTTCTTAGTATTTCAAATAAAACTTCCAACAAAACTTGTAATGCATGCAATGTTTCTAACTCTACAAGATTACCGTTTACTATTAATTTGTCTCGTAGTACTATGCCATTGACATATGGGCCCCTTCTCCTATATACTGTCTCACGTTCAGGGTTTCGTTACTTTATTTCCAGCTTGGTGTGATGCTATGCAGACATAAATCACCGCCCTTCACTCGAATCAAACTTGGCTATCGGTTCCAGCTCCTTCACAAGCAAATGTCATTGGATACAAATGGGTCATATAGAATCAAGCGAAACCCCGATGGCTCTATAAATCGGTATAAGGCTCGGCTTGTTGTCAAGGGATTCATCAGACCGAGGGTATCAACTACACAGAGACTTTCAGTCCTGTTGTAAAACCGACCACCATTTGCTTGGTTTTATCTGTTGCCTTTTCAAGAGGATGGGATATTCGACAGGTTGATGTTAATAATGTCTTTTTGCATGGGGACATCACCGAGACAGTATACATGACTCAACCACCGGGCTTTGTTGATCCTACTAGACCTAAGCATGGTCGTCTACTGAAAAAAGCTATATATGGCTTAAAGCAAGCTCCTCGTGCATGGTTCTCCAAACTCTCCTCTGCCTTACTCCATCTTGGGTTTTCTTAGTGTCTATCTGACACTTCCTTGTTTGTTAACTCCAACGATTCGGTGATGTGCTATATTCTAGTGTATGTTGATGACATTATTATTACTGACAGTTCTTCAGTGATTGTAGGTAGTTTAATCACTCAGCTACACACTCAGTTTGTGCTGAAGGATTTGGGTCCTCTGAGTTACTTCCTCGGTATTTAGGCTACTTTTCGACAGGATTGCCTGCACTTGTCTTAGCAGCGCTATATACAGGATCTCTTACATCGTACTGGTCTGAGTAATTGCAAGCCACTTTCATCACCAGTTTCACCAGGACGTCAACTTTCTCGTGACTGTGGCACACCACTAGCTGATCCAGTATTATATCGTAGCACGGTTGGTGCACTTCAGTACTTAAATTTGATCAGACCTAAAATTGCATACTCTGTCAGCAAGTTTTCTTAGATACTACTTAAACCAACTGATAGACATTGGGTGGCAGTTAAACGCATACTTCGTGGTACCATTTCACATGGTTTGTCTATTCGCCGCTCTTCTCATGCTCATCTCCACGCCTATGTTGATGCCGAGGGAAATATTAAAATTTGGGAGGGAGTTTGAAATTTCAATTTAAAATTTTTATATTTTCTCTTGTTATTTAATATCTTAGTATGTACATGGTTTTTTAAGAAAAAAAAGACGTATGTTTTTTAACTTTAGAACCAGTTCTTTTGATGAAATCAAGATTTGAATTCGTTATTTCTTATCATATTTGGGTCCAATTTTGTGTATGATTTGGATCTGTCTTTTTCATAAAAATTGAGCATAAGTCTTTTTTAAACTACCATTTTTTTAAGACAAACTTGTATATATATAAACTAATACCAAAAGGGTTTACAAAAACTAAATTTAAATGATTAAGATTATCTAATGTTATGGTTAAATATGCCTCTTACATATGTGGATCCCTTATTTTAAGTTAAAATTATCTTTGTAGGTTCACTTTCATATATTTATAACAGAACGTATAAATTATGTTTGAAAAAGTAAAAAGATTAAATAAAGTGGTATAACAAAGACGGCAACAACACAACGGCGATTCTAGACGAGAATGCATAGAAGCAAGAACCGTCGCTTCCATAAAAAATGACTCTAGTTTTAAGATACACTTTTATGGTTGACTCAGATGCTTATTTTTTTTTTAATTTTTTTCTCCATTGAATATTGAATCAATTTTTATTTAAAAATATATTCAAGTGCAGATGCAAAGAGATGCCTACAGCATCATCAACAACCAACGAAATGCTCCATTTGTTCTTATTCTGCGCCTATCTCGTAATCTCCGCCGTCGTTGACATACCAAATGTCGCCGCCGCCGGCAAGAGCATTTTCATATTAGCCGGCCAGAGCAACATGTCCGGTCGAGGTGGAGTGATAAACACGACGTGGGACGGCTACATCCCACCTGAATGTTCCACCAACCCCGCCATCCTCCGTCTCGCCGCTAACCTTACCTGGGTACCGGCGGCGGAGCCACTTCACCGAGACATTGACGTGGCAAAAGTGTGTGGTGTCGGCCCGGGAATGTCGTTCGCGAATTCGTTGTTAAGAAAAGAATATTCGAGATTTGGGGTGGTGGGGTTGGTGCCTTGTGCAATCGGAGGGACTAATATTAGCGAGTGGGTTCGTGGCGGTGGTCTTTACAACCAGATGATGCGGCGGGCGGAGGCGGCGGTGCACGGCGGTGGTGTTATCCGTGGGTTGTTATGGTATCAAGGGGAAAGTGATACGTTGACTCTTGAAGATGCTGAGGCGTACCATAGCAGATTGCATCGTTATTTCCTTGACGTGCGCGCCGATCTCCATTTGCCTATGCTGCCTATAATTCAGGTAAAAATGTAAAATTACAACTTAGTTTTTTATTTATTTTTTTGGGAAATTTTATATATTCCCCTAATTTCAAATTAACAATTTTCTTGGACCACAGAGCTCACGTACTTAGTAACCCAATCTTAAATCTATAATTGCCTATAAACATAGAAAATTTTCTTACAATGACATCATTTATTGAAAATAACAATAGTACTTAGGTAATGAATCAAAACATCTGGTTAAATGGGTCGGCCATCAAATTAATCTAACAAATTTTTCTTTATGTCATTTAAATTTTCAAGTCTTTATAATATTGTGTTGTATAGAGTCGGTTCTAACATTTTTTAGCCTGGTGTAAACATAAAATAGGCCCTAAAACATATGACAATATTTAAAATGAAGTGTCTTCAAGCATATGAACTAGAAATTTAGATAATAGTTAGATACCAATATAATAATAAAATTTGTTGTCTAAGACCAAAAATTACTGTGGTTGACCTACCCAGTTGATCTTGTAACCAAACCAAAATTCCAACTAACTTAATGCATGACATATATACCTTTTAATATAAAGTTTGATTTAAGAAAATATCAAAAATAATATTTTTTTTATTTTTTGAAGAAAGTATCAAATTATTAACATATCTAACCTTTTTGAATTGATTAACCTAATCCAAACATGAATTGTCTTTATGTTAGGTGGCGTTGGCATCTGTATCAGGACCATATACAAGCATAGTGAGAGAGGCTCAACTAGGAATAAAACTTGTGAAATTGAGGACTGTTGATGCAATGGGTCTTCCTATACAGAATCCAGAAAGATTACACCTCACCACACCAGCTCAAGTATCTCTTGGAAAGATGTTGGCTGATGCATTTCTTAAAACTCATTCTTAGTCATGAACAATATTTGTTTTTTGTAATATACTTGATAAACTATAAATCAAATTGAAAAAGCATTTTTCGACATGTAATGAAAATCAAATTTGTTGCAAGTATTAATCCCTAAGGTCCAGTTTGTTTCACCGTAATGTGAAGGAAGGTAATGTGTTAGAATTTCAAGAGTGTTGTTGATTTCAATTGAACAAACTCATAATATTCATACACACCAAAGAGAACATGACTCAATAACAACATCAGATGTGTAGAGACTAAACTGAATCATAACTCTCAAATCATTCATCAATAAGATGAAGACTACAAACCAAAAAAAAGCTCACGGAGGAAAGGGCTGTAACAAAATAATGAAGAACAATAGTTAATTATGAACCACACAAACAACTGCATATATCTCCTTTCTCCAGACTTTGCAAAGAGATGCTTCCACTTTCAACACTTTGCACATCTGACCCTTGTAAATTCCACCAACCCTTTTCTTCTTTAACTTTCCAGCTTTATATTTTGTACCCCTGTAATTTAGACAAGCCACAATAAATAATAGTTCTATTATTTCAATTTCAAGATTGCTATCATATTATGATTTTCATCATATTTTAACATCCCCCCTCAATCTTGACATTGAAACAAATCAACTAATCCCAACTTCTTACACAAAAAATTATGCTGCTTTGACCCTAACCCCTTGGTGAAAATATCAGCGGTTTGATTTTCTGTTTCTATTTTAACTGTTTTAACTATTCCATTACAGATTTTTTCCCTTATAAAATGAACATCTATTTCTAGATGTTTTGTTCTCTCATGAAACAAGGGATTAGAACTCAATTGTATAGCTGACTTGTTATCACTAAATACAGGAACAGGACCTTGCACTGATACTTTCAAATCTGAAAGTAACTTTAAAATCCACATGACTTCACAAGTAACAGAAGCAAGTGCCCTGTATTCTGACTCACATGAAGACCTGGAAACAGTACTTTGTTTTTTACTTTTCCAAGACACCAAAGCATTTTAAAAAAAAACACAATAACATGTTACTGATTTTCTAGACAACAAGCATTTTCCCCAGTCAGCGTCTACAAAAGCTTTGAGATTTAGAGAATTACCTTTTTCAACTAAGATTCCCTTACCTGGGGACTTCTTTAGATATCTAAGAACATGAAATGCAAGATTAAGGTGAGACTGCAATGGAGCATGCATATACTGACTCAAACAGTGCACAGCAAAAGATATATCAGGCCTTGTTGTGGTTAAATAAATTAACTTTCCCACAAGCTTTTGATATTCAGACACATTTGACAACAACTTATCAGATTGTGTTTCTACACACGGCACACTATAGTTTTGATCCATTGGAGTTGAAAGAGGCTTTGACCCCAACAATCCAAACTCATTTAATAATTCCAAACAGTATTTTCTTTGAGACATACACAACCCATTTTTAGTATCAAGAACTTCAATACCAAGAAAAAATTTTAGTTTACCCAAGTCTTTTATCATAAAATTTTCACTTAGATAAACCTTAAACTTGTCTATCTCATTTAAATCATTTCATGTTATTACGATATCATCAACATAAACTAAGATAGCAAGAAATAGACCATTTTGAGACTTAACAAACAACGAGTAATCATTTAAACTTTGAACAAACCCGTTATTCACAAGAACATTTGTTAACTTTGCATTCCACTGTCTAGGTGCTTGTTTAAGCCCATAAAGAGACTTAACTAACTTGCACACTTTCTTCTCATTTTTTGAAAAATAGCCCAAAGGAGGTATCATATATATATCTTCAGCTAGATCACCATATAAAAAAGCATTATTAACATCTAACTGAAATAAAGGCCAACCCTTATTTACTGCTAAACCAATAAGACACCTCAAAGTAACCATTTTTACAACCGGAGAAAAAGTCTCGTCATAGTCAAGCCCCTCTGTTTGACTATACCCCTTAGCTACAAGTCTAGCTTTGTATCTTTCAATCTCACCATTTTCCTTATATTTAATTTTGTATATCCATTTACAACCTATTGGTTTTCTACCGGGTGGAAGATCAGTTAGTTCCCAAGTATTATTTTTGTTTAAAGCTTCCATTTCATTATTCATAGCTTCCACCCAATTTTTATCCTTACAAGCGTCCCAATAAGTACTGGGTTCAACACTTTTATTCAGATTTGATACAAAACACAAATTTTCAGGTGACAAGTACGAGTAGTTCACTACTTTCTCAATACCATACCTAACTTTCCCATTAACCACAAAATCATCATATCTCTTGGGAAATAAACTTGTTCTACCAGACCTTCTAGGACCAATAGTATCAAAATGATTATCCGACGGACCGTTAGGTGAGTTATTTTCTGCATTTTGTGTTTCAGATTGATGACCACTTTTTGGGCTATTATTAGCACTACCAAGGGGCTGATTTTCAACCTCAGAAGAACTATTTGGTGCCTGTGAAAAAGTAGCACCTCTGCCATCACTCTCAGAAGCTTCTCTCCCCTCATAATCGGGACTAAAGGATATTTCAGACCCAAAATTGGACATATCAAAGAAATTTAAGTGATTTAACTCTTGATTTTGAAACTGTGAATTTTGAAAATCTGAACTCAGTTTGAATGGAAAAACATCTTCATAGAACTTAACATCTCTAGAATACAACACAGATTTGTTATCTAAACTAAACAGCTTGTATGCCTTCTTAACACTTGAATATCCTATTAAAACACATTTTTCAGACCTGCTTTTAAACTTGTCTTGACAATTTAAAACAGTTGCAAAACATAAACATCCAAAAACCCTTAAATGAGAGAGATTGGGTAAAAAAAACCAAAAACAAGCTCAAAAGGAGTCTTTCTGGATAAGACAGAAGTGGGCAATCTGTTAACCAAATAAACAGTTGTCAATATACATTCAGACCACATGTTTAAAGGTAAACCACTTTGAAACATAAGAGACCTAGCAACATTGAGAAGGTGTCTATGTTTTCTTTCTACTATTCCGTTCTGTTGTGGAGTATATGAAACAGAAGTTTGATGTATAATACCATGTTGACCAACATACTCGGCCATTCTTTTATTCATAAATCTGTCCCGTTATCACTTCTTATCACTTTAATACACTTATTGAACTGAGTTTTCAAGAGATTGTGAAAAATAACCAAATTTTCGAACACTTCATCTTTTGTTTTTAATAAAAACACCCATACAGCTCTAGAATAATCATCCACAACAGTTAAGAAGTATTTAAAACCTTCTCTGCTGCTAACTTTATAAAGACCCCACAGATCAAGATGAACCAAATCACCAATACTAGTAGATTTATGTTCACTTAAGGGAAAGGGTTCTCTTGTTTGTTTAGCCCTATGACATACTTCACAAGGATTATGATATATATCTTTTCCTATGTGAAGTTTATCTTTCAAAACAAGCAAGACTTGATCCGCAGGATGACCAAGCCTCCGGTGCTACAAAGTTTTAGACACATTACAATGAATAGAATTGACAGCTAGCAAAGTCTTGCTTCTATTATCAACATCAAACAGATATAGCCCATTTTTCTCACTACCAGTCCCCACAGTTTTGTTTTGATTCAAATCCAAAATATAACACTTAGACTCATCAAAAACAACAACCTGTTTACTATCTCCAGCCATCTTGTGAACAGACAATAGACTAACACAATATTCTGGAACCACTAGGACATCAAACAAAAACAACATTATTTGTAAGTCTCATGTTTCCAATCTTGTTTATTTTAGCTAGAGTACCGTTTGGATGACTAACCGTTAATTTCAATTCTGACACATCAACAACATTTTCCAAATCTTTTTCTGTATCAGTCATATGTTGAGTAGCCCCAGAGTCTATTATCCATCTTTGACTCACATTTTCCGTACATTTCGTTACATTGGAGCTACAACTTCCAAAATTTGTGTTGAAAAAGCTATTGGAATTAAAAAATGTACCCGACATATTAGCATGCACATCTGTTAAAACTGAATTTTCACTAATCAAACTCATAATTTTTGATATCTGGTCACTACTAAAAGGTAACGAGGATGAGGATGTTAAAATATGATGAAAATCATAATATGATAGCAATCTTGAAATTGAAATAATAGAACTATTATTTATTGTGGCTTGTCTAAATTACAGGGGTACAAAATATAAAGCTGGAAAGTTAAAGAAGAAAAGGGTTGGTGGAATTTACAAGGGTCAGATGTGCAAAGTGTTGAAAGTGGAAGCATCTCTTTGCAAAGTCTGGAGAAAGGAGATATATGCAGTTGTTTGTGTGGTTCATAATTAACTATTGTTCTTCATTATTTTGTTACAGCCCTTTCCTCCGTGAGCTTTTTTTTGGTTTGTAGTCTTCATCTTATTGATGAATGATTTGAGAGTTATGATTCAGTTTAGTCTCTACACATCTGATGTTGTTATTGAGTCATGTTCTCTTTGGTTGGTGTGTATGAATATTATAAGTTTGTTCAATTGAAATCAACAACACTCTTGAAATTCTAAGGAATTGAAGAAGCAATATCAACAAACAGTGCCCTAAAGGCATAAGCTTCAATCCATCTATATATATAAAATATTGGGAGAATAATCTTTGCTTTGAAGTTGGGTTAATTATTCTCTATATACTGATTTCTTTTTGCTTTAAGAAAAAAAAGCCACCCAAAAGACACCCCTGCAACCAACAACGGTATGCTTCCTTCGTATATCTGCTACGCTTTCCTAATCATCTCATCCGCCGTCTCCGCCGCCAATGCCGCCGCCGGCAAGAGTATTTTCCTGTTGGCCGGCCAGAGCAACATGTCCGGCAGAGGCGGCGTGGTGAACAACACCTGGGACAACTACATTCCACCGGAGTCTTACCCCAACCTTGCCATCCTCCGCCTCAGTGCCGATCTGAACTGGCAGCTAGCCACTGAGCCGCTTCACCGGGACATCGACACCGCAAAAACCAGCGGCATCGGACCTGGTATGGCGTTTGCCAGTTGGTTGTTGAGAAAAGATTCGACCATTGGGGTGGTGGGTCTGGTTCCGTGTGCAGTTGGTGGCACTAATATCAGCGAATGGGCACATGGCGGGGAACTTTACAAACAGCTCATACGGCGGGCAGAGGCGGCATTGGAGGGCGGAGGTACAATCCGGGGGTTGCTGTGGTATCAAGGGGAGAGTGATACAGTGAGCCGAGACGATGCTGAGTCGTACAAGACCCGGTTGCAAAGTTTTTTCCTTCATGTCCGTGCTGATCTCCTTTTACCTGTACTTCCCATAATCCAGGTAATCATTATAAGTTTGTGAGGTTCGAACTCAAAACCAGTTGTTAAAATAACTGATAACCCTTATTAAACACATTAGAAAGTCATACTCAGATATTATGTCTACAGGTGGCACTCATAATTCAAGTAATCATTATAAGTTTGTGGGTTTGAACTCAAAACTAGTTACTAAAATAACTTATAACCCTTATTAAACACATTACAAAGTCATACTCAGATATTATAGCTACAGGTGGCACTGGCATCTAGTGAAGGGCCATACATAGAGATAGTGAGAGAAGCCCAACTGGGAATGGACCTAGTGAACTTGCGAACCATTGACGCGAAGGGTCTGAGCCTGGAACCAGATGGGTTGCACCTCACCACACCTTCTCAGGTATCTCTTGGGAAAATGTTAGCCAATACTTTCCTTGAGAGCCACCCTTCATCTATCACAAGTAATGCTTCAAAATCCTCCCAAAACTTTGTGACAGAGTTATTATTTGCTAGTTTCTTAGGCTTGATAAGATTTAGTTTTATTTCTATGTAACGAAAATACATGTTAGCTATTACACACGGATAATATATTAGGGTTTAGAGTCTGTTGTAAAAAAACCATCTCTGGATGAAGTAGTGGTAGATACGAGTTCAACCGTTTATAGGTAAAGATCTTGGATGGCTATATAAGAAGTTGCCGGTTATACCACGTACATTAGCGCAAAGCTCAATGCCTTTAAAAAAACTGCTAAAACGGGAAATCCCTTTTGAAGTTTGAAGAAGAGTTTGTTATTGAAGATTTGTTATTATAATTAGGATTGATTCTTTTGTATATTGGTTTATTTTCTCATTATTTGGGCGTGCATTTTTCTGTAAATTGAGTTATTAATCTCACAATACCAATAGAAGCTCTAATTTGGTGTATTATTAAGTACAAGTTGGTGCCCTTTTAATAGGTTGTGGGTTGAACTCTTATTATGAACAATAAAATAGATTTGGGGGTATATTTAGTGGGTGTGTGTTTTCTGTTAAAAAAATCTAAGTACAAGCTCTATATATCCGTTATTAAACTTCATCGTTTTTAAATTTTGTTTATTAATCATTCTTTTATTCTCGGAACGTTAACATCAAAAACACGAAAATATTAAACTCTATACGTGCCACAAAGCGTCAAAAGACATCGCTATTGTTGTCGTTAAACACCTTGTTGTGGTTGATCAGCGACGACCCGGCACTACACGCCTGAAAAATCCTAAAAGCCGCTGTATGTAATATGTATTGATAACTCGCTAAAACAATTCACTTTTGTTTCCTAAAGACTTGAATAAATATGCCGTTCTTTGTAATATGTACATGATAAAAGGTTATAAAATATTGCACATGGTGCTGAAGCCATGGTTTTAAACCACGGCTACTATCACTTTTGGTCTTTTTTTTTTTTACTTTGTTACATGTAATCTTAACCCTATGTTGTAAACTAAATTATTTATTTTATAATACTGTTGCTTAGTATTATATTACCCTCTTTATACTATAGCTTGTATTATTTATTTGTTTTGTTCTTTATTATTTTAACAAGCTTAAAAAAAATTGGTAAATAACCCTTTTTACCGAAAATGATAAAATTAGAATGAATTTATAATATAAGTTTTCTTTAAATTTATTTTTTAATATAGAAACACAGAGTTGTATATATAAAATAAAATGATTAAAGTTAATATAATTACACAAACAATTATATTACATATGTTTTACGTTTTTATTTTCTTATCAACTAAATTGGTATGCTGAAAAAATCATGAATAATTTGACTTATTTTCTTTTATTAATTTACTTATTTAAGAAAAACACGTTTTATATATTTGTTTTTAAATCAAACCACAAAGGGCTCGTATGTCGTATGCATAGAAAAGAAACCGTATGGCCGTATGATCCACCAAAGCCCAAATACAGCCCAGTTTTTTGGATTTATTAGGATTGGGCCCATAACTAAATAAGAACAATTTAAAAAAAATAAAAATAAATACAACTTAAAATTTAGATCATGAGATTAATTCATCGTTTGAACTGTACGTACGCATCATAAACTTAAACATTGAAGGGCCAAAGTCCTCCTCTTGAATAACTCAAAGTTATGTTCAATATAGTCCATATTTAATGCATAGTCTTGAGGGACTAATTTTAGTCTCTGAATCAGCATCATCAATGGTCCAGATTGAATTTTAAAAATTTGGGCAGAGTGGCATTTTCGTAATTCATATGTGATGATTTTACAATCACATGTGATTGAATATTAAAAGTTCAGAACTATATTTTTTATATGGATTATATTGAACATAATTGTCTTAACATAAAGTTAGCATCCACAAAATTAACTAAATGTTAATAACGAGATATGGTATATCCGTGCTTTGTAGCGGATTTTAGAATGATCAAAATACAAACATTATTATTCAAGCATAAATATTCAATATAAAGCATGAAAAGAAATCAAAATTTTAGTATTGCAATATGCTATATGGTTTAGTTTCAAATCCTTTCAAGTTGACTATTTAGTATTATTAATCTTACAATTAAATAAAAATTTTATCGAAGAGAAAGGAGTTTTTTTATTAATATCGTAATGATATAACATTTATATCAAAATATAGATAAAAATGAGACAGTTATAAAAATAAAAACATATATAATTATATTTGTTAATATAATTATAAATCATATAAAAATTAAAAATTACAATCAAAAATCAAAGAAAAAGAAATCACCCATGCAGGTGAGGGCGTGAGGCTGGGAAAGAACAACAAAAACGCAAGAAACAGGAGTCGATCACCCGACCTTCAATTGTCGCAGCAAGAATGTTATGTCACTGTGTCAGTTTCATTTAGTGTGTAGGTTAAGCAACAATTGTTGACAATAGAGATTCAAGGAAATTGTGGTAGACAAATATGAAGGTATATGGTCTTGTGAGTTAAGATGGAGAAAGACTCCGAGGATGGAGAGACAAAAATTATGATAGATGCAGTGTTACTTGCATTGTGCATTCAAGAAAAAAATTAGAAGCTCGGGTACTTATAATGATTAGACAAAGGCATCGATTAACCTATTGGAAGAAATAATATCAAAATTGTAGTATGTTTTTTCATCCCCTTATACTTTGATAACATGTGATCATCTATAAAGTGAATTTTCTCATTTGCAAGAACCAGTATTGTCTTGTCGTAAAAATAATTTAGTTATGCACATGTTCATTAATGTTTCGATATATAGTTGCAGTAATAGAATATACGTGATCACCAAAAGATGAGATCATAATAACGTTAACCATATGTTGCATATATTGGTTTTGTCCATGCATTTGAAAACTATAAGGACTGGCGCCTTTGTATATCTACTATCAATCTTAACTATTGTAACACCCTGAATTTCGTTACAAATGTAAACTTTTCAAAAACTCGTTTTCAAAACATAATTTATAAAAAAAATTCTTTTATTTAAAGCTAAAACTTGTACAATTTAGAATTCTTTAAATGTTTTAGCAAATTTAATTATAATACTCAAACATGTACCTATTAAACATTCATTATTATAGTTTAAACTTTTGTGTTACATAAGTCAATCTCACGACCAGTAATCAAACAGATAGGAAATCCAGCAATTGTCGTCGGTAAACATGCCAAAGCTTCTACCTGTGTCACCAAGGCCACTAGTCTACCTTCAGATACAAAATATTTTAAACACTGGTTAGCTATACAAATATAACACATGAGTATCACCAAAACATTTGTCTTATAAAACCAAGTCATCATCTTTTGAAAACACAAGTTTGACAATAAACATAATGTAATTAAAATACACATAAGAGTACATAAATATGTGGGTCTGTCCATTGAGTCATAGTATCTCCACTTGGTAACTAGCCACGGTTAACACGTGCCCATATGGGGGATAATCACATCTCCCCATCAAGGTGGGGGAACACAAAGCATTCCACCAAAAAAGGATTGTTATGAGTGAAGGATCCATTCCCTAATCCACTCATATATACACAGGTCCAGTTCGCTCAACAGCCTCTTGAACCACACGACCATCCTGGGTACTATTATTCCACTCCACTCCTCATACTTATTCCATACCACTCGTGTATCAAGTCCCAATTACCGAAACCACTTGACTCATACACGTTACCCAATGGTATAGAAAACAATAGTACAAAACATTAAACACAATTATGGATCCGGACCAGAACTCAAACCACAAGGGTCACATAAAGTAGCATGCCATAAAAGGCTACATAATCTCAGACACTTAAGCTCAACCATAAGATAATAAGGGTCACATAAATCATGGCTCATAACTCTTAAGCATAAGTGCTCGTTAAAAAATATCACATTTGGCATCTCAATGCCCATATCACACTCTAAGTGTAAACACAACTTATCAACTCAAAATCACGTGACTTATTACAAGATTAAAACTCACTCCTATATGGAGTGTCATATCACAAGTGATTTATCAAATACCAATATGTCAATAACATAGACCTCATCCTAAGTGGAGTATTGGTCTCACTTTGATTCCCATAATGATGTTACCAACATAAAAGATTACACAAGTTCCACATCTTTCAATTCATTAAGTTTCATAAAACAATTTGCCAAACATATAAAACATAATTATGATGACTTATAAATTTTTATGTAAACTAAGTATCTACATAGTGTATACACCTAAGGGTGTGATGAGGATCACAACCCAACATACACACAATAACTCACGTACATGAGCATGCCTAAAATAAAGATCACACAAGATTATCTTATTAGAATTAACCAATTAATACTCCTCAAAAGTCTCATAGTCTAAATCTTGATCAAACACAATTTTGAGCCATAAATAACCAGTTAACTTAAACATAATATGTATTTGAGTTTTCACACTTTATCTTTGCATAAACCACTCAATTTGGCCCATTTGATTCAAGAAATCTAACAACCACCAATTCATGATTTTTAACTTCTAAAAATCCTTTCATATACCAAAACAAGTCTAGAAACATCATAAACATGAATTTGTTATAACTTACTTGAATTAAACCCCACTTGATGGGTTTTGATCCAATTTACAAATAAAGTCAAACCAAACCTCTATGATACTAAATTAATTCATATTTACATCATCTAAAAACTCACTTAATTACTAAATCAGTTCCAATAACATTATAAACAAGTAACTAACATATCTCATTTTAAATAATTATGTCTTTAAATACACAAAAAAAAAATGAAAACCATGAAATCTTCTTGCTCTTCCTACTTTATCTTCATAGTTTATTCTATTACCTACTTAATTATTAACATATATGTAATATATAAATTTTCTTTTCATGTCTCATCAAATAATTGTAACACTTGTCATAATCAAATAAGCAGATAAATATATAAAGATATTTAATTAAAGTAAATAAAACATGCTTAAAAATTATATGTATGATCACAAATCTGATTTTCATAATTAAGTGTTAAGACCATACACATCAGAGGGGCGCCCGGGCTGGTTGGCCCTCCAACCAGCACTGCACACCATCGTCCTTAGGCTGGTTGGTGCGGGTCCGACCCCGGCTAGCCCTCCAACCAGCTCCGGTACGTCTTTTTCTTTTTCTTTCCTTTTACTCCTTTCTCTCTCTCTCTCCTCATTTATATATATATATATATATATATATATATATATATATATTATAATTAAATAATATATGTCTGGGTTGAATATGAGATTGGTTGATTAGAGAATATTAAAAGTGAAAGAAGATGTAAATGCGAAGATGTAAATGCTTATATCGCAGTAGAAAACTTCAAGAAACTCCGGATTATTATTATAACGTAATAATACTTAAACTCCATGTGCCAGGGATATTCTTTCCAAAAGCAATTGTAGTTGATATTTGTTCATGAAAGAATCTTGTCAAAGGAGGGATCTTGGATGCATGTGCATAGTATCTCCCAATGACAAGAGTACAAAATAACTTGAAGAAGATTCGGTAATGATTTTCCATTGTTACCCTTCTGTGAAGGTTACATTTGTGGTGTAGAATGCAAAAACAGAAGTGGTACCATTTGTATCTTGTTTAGGGGAACTTTTGGGCTCGGGAAAGGGCAATAAAGTAACACTACTCATGAGGAGGCTCGTACGTCTGCGGGCATAAAAAGGATTTTGAGATCTTGATTTCTTGTTTTTTGGCTAGCGGTAGACCCGAGATTTATAGGGTGGTGACACCATTCAATGTGTGGTAACACCGCCTTCTAAAAAATCGAAATTTAAACTACGAAAAACCGAAATATACACTATGCGGATAAAATTGACTAGTGTCTTATACTCCGCCAGTTTGTGATTAGGTCCGCCCCTGGTTTTGGATCAGAGTGATATGGTTTTAAAATTTTAATTTGTTAATTTTAAATCATATATTGATTACTAGATTCGTGTATCGATTTGGTTTCCGATATATCTCATGTTTACCAAAAAAAGTAACGTTTTCATATTTCATTTCCTTGGCATTTTAGTTCTTTCAATTTTATATTTCTTGAATCAAACGAAGCCTTAAAACATCAATTTCGAAATGTAATGCCTCAAATTAAGAAATAACACTTACGATTTCTTTTATTCAAATATGTGAAACCATACATACGGGTATCCTAAACAATAATTAAAGTCAAGTCAACCACTCAACCAAACACAATGGACTGTTACTAACAAGGTAAAGATATGTTGGTTCTAGCCCAGTAGTATTAGTGTTTGGTATTGTTCATAGCTTAAAATACTATATTCTAGTCTCGCGGATAGATAAAAATATGATAGATTAAGAAGCCGTTAAAAAAACTAACCAAACTAAATAGACAACCTTAACTTGATTAGTTAATTAACCTAACTAAAGCATCAATCGTAAGCCTTACAACTCTAACGCAAGACATCAAAAGCATCAACTGTATGCTCATCATCGTCAATCAACACATGGAAAGGAGGCTTCGATCGGTAAAATCGACTAGGCAAAAATACATAAAAACATACTGTCGTTTATCTTTACACATAAAGTATCAGTTATAGGTACGATAACGCATTTGTAGATACTCTTCGGCTCGGGTAAGAATAAACACTTTTTTGTCACAAAAATTAAAAAAAAAACTATAAAATGCCTTTAAAATAAAAGCTAAAATATTCAAACCTTTAAGTTTTATTAATCAAATATTTAAAATAAAAGCAATACAATATAAATCCAAACACATACAAATCATTCCCAAATCCCAACTTCCATGAACCCACTTTGGTTAGCGCAACCTCTAAACATCCCTACGCAGTTAAACCCATAAGCCACCTCGCCTGTTTTCGACACCGCAATCAACCCTGCTTTCCCTTCATCTAACCTTTCTTTGATCACAAAATCCACCGCATCCTGCAACCCTAACCCTTTGTACTCCATAACCGCACCCACTTCCCGTGCAAGGGTCCCTCGGATTATGGCTTCACCTTCCCCGGTGCACGAGACCCCACATAGGTCACATGCATATGTCCCCGCACCTATTAGGGGCGAGTCCCCTATGCGGCCCATTCTTTTGTTTAGTAGCCCTCCTGTTGAGGTTGCGGCTGCACACCTCCCTTGGCTGTCAACCACCACGCACCCGACTGTCTCGGGTGCGTATATGTTGATCGGTAGCCCGTTCATTTTTATTGGGCTTTGTACCCCGGTTTTACATGTTTCGTAATCAACGTTCGGGATTCTGTAATCAAACTGTACGATTGAACTATGTAAGAAATTATTAAACATAAAAAAAAATAGGAAGTTTCTTTTAAACAGTGTACTTACAACGATGGAATCGGCTTCCTTTGCTAATTTAAGCATTTCAATGTTGTCCCGGGTGATAAAGTAGTCATTCTCCACTCTTTCCACACCCTTAATTAAACAAATATATTTAAACCCTTAGTTAAACAAAAAAAGTAACCCTTAATTAAACACAAAAAATTAAACCCTTAGTTAAACATAAAAAAGCAATTATTTAACTGAGAAATACAACAAATAAAAATGCAAAAGTAATTTTTTAAGGATTTTAGGACTGTTGATAGATTAAATTAAATTAATTAGTTTTTAGTTTTTAAAAATGGTAACCTTATTTCATGTATCGAAAATTAGAAACTAATTAAAAGTTAATTATGAAGATATCGATTATGATTGTCATTTTTAAAAGGGTAAATTACATTAAAACACATTATATACAATAAAATTTATTTTTTAAAACAAAATACAACAACCTTTCATAATCCTCACATTGTATACAATTTGTTGTATATTATGAAAGTTATTGTAAAATTCATTGTATACAACGATAACTTTTAAAGATACATAAATTTGCATACAATTACCATCTGTTTTTTAATAATAAATTGCAATCTTTACAATCATGTTTATGGAAAGTGAAATGTATGATCATTTATAAAAACAATTTAAAATCTACTATATATACTTTCTTAACAAAAATTGTACACATTAATTTTAGTGTCAAATTTTAATATTTATGTTAATAAATTTATATATATATTCCAAACTAAGATTGTCGTTTTGGGATAAACATATTGCTCATATATGCACATTGTTTATTTCTGTAAAAAACCGAAAATAATCGAAATTAAAAAAGGAATTTGTGTAATTGGAGTTGAGGAGTGAAATTAGTGAGATACCATTTGTTCCGCAAACTTCTCGGCACCGGAGAAGGCGAGATAGGAATGCGGGGACTTGTCCATGACTAAGCGAGCTAAGGACACGGGGTTCTTCACGGTCGTAACTCCTGAAACGGCGCCACATCGCCTGCCGTCGCCGTCCATGATACTCGCTTCCATTTCCACCGTACCGTTCTCCGTCAGCGCAGATCCACGGCCAGAATTAAACAGAGGATCGGATTCCAATTCACGAACCTACATTCAATCACGCAATGAAATTCATTATCACAAACTAATAATCCAACTAACGGATTTAATCGGATTCAGACACCGGCCAGATCTGAAAACAACATATCTCAAACAAACGGCTTACAAATCGATGTTTTCATTTTCGATCAATTGTGCAAATCGTGAAATTTATAGAAACGAAGGAATTGAAAGGTGCTTACGACGATTTCCACGACGTCAATGGCGGCCACAGAAGAACGAAGAGCTGCGATTCCGAGATTGAGGCACCGCGTAAGGAGTTCCTTTGCCTGTTCTTGGCGTTCGATCGGCAGATTTGGATCAACTCCGGCGCCGCCGTGTACTGCGATAGCCCAATTACTTGCCATTCTGTATGTGTGTGTGTGTGTGTGTGTGTGTGTTTAAGGAAATAGGAAGATGGTTGCAGGTTTGAGTGCAGTAGGAATGGAATTAGGTCCAGCGTGATCGGAAAGGTGGCGGGATTGGGTATTTATAGAGAGACGAGAGAGAGGTTGATATCGGGTTTCAAGTGTATGTATTTATATTACAACAATAAATTATTAGTATATTTTATTTGATTTGATTAGCTGGCATGCCAAACTCGAATGCCCACGTGTCTATTTACGGAAATATACCAGGTTCTTGCTTTAATTCTTATCATGAATCATGATGACTCTTTATTATTTTTTTATTTTACTAATTTTAGGTTTAGGAATCGGGGGTCTTTTTGGATCCGGTTTTAAGTTTAAATTAACTTGTTTAATGTATTTGAGTGTATGATTTAAATAGAAAATTGTAATTTATTGAGGTAGCATGTTTGATATGTATGAGAAAGAATATTCAAATAGTATTATTATTAGAGTATAGGGTGTATATGTTTGAAGCATCTAGTAAGTGTAAATTACTTCGTGCTTCAAAATGCTTAAACTTAAGTATTACCCATATTTGTTTAAAAAAATTATGTATTTTCTTTAACTTATTAAATAAACATTAACTAAATCACGAAATTAATATAAAATAAAATAAATAGTCAAATATGATTTAATGATCAAAGTTTTCCTTGACTTTCAGTTTAACTATTAAAGTTTTTTTTTTCCTAAATGATTTAACTATAAAGTTTCGTTTGATGATTGATGTGCGTTTTACGTACAAGTTTATATTTATAAATTCCGTGTTAAATTGTACCAAAAACGACACGAATAGGCAAGTGTACCTAATAAGTTTTTATAGTATAATTAGTAAACACGGGTGTCGAACACTTGGGGAACGAGTATGATTTGATAAAATTATATTAATTTAAATATTAAACTAAACTAAACTACCAAAATGCAATAAAGGGGGGATGATGATTAAATCAATCTAAAGCAATAAAGATCCTAAGTCTAAGACTAGAAATTCAAGAAACAATAATTAAGAGACTAGAAAAGCAATAAAGCAAGAAACTTTGGATTTAACCTATCAATATGTGAAGTATCTCTACTTAGACTTTAGAATCATCTTTTCAATTTAGTTGATCTCATAGAAAGTGCAATGGATAACATGCAATCATATACCGATTCCTAAGCTGGCTAGATCTCATGGTCAGACTCACTAGCCCTATAGATATAGAAACATTAACCCAATGTTCATGGCATTAACAACTCCTATAACTAGTCAAATTGGTTCGTGTTATGAAAGACTTAATCTATTGATTTTTATTGGTCACAAAATCAATCAATTAACATTGAATGGTCATCACATGCAATTGCTAACACATTAAAGTTCAATCTTTTACAATCTAACCCTAGGATTTGTCCATCACTAGTTATGAATCCTGATGGTCATAGAAATTCATAATTCAAGCACATAAATAGAATGGTCATCTAACCTATGAAAACTCAGCAATAGATCATAAAGTCAGAAACTTTAACATGATCTTTGAAAAAGCTAAACATAACAAATATATAAACAATGTTATCCAAATCCATGAATTCAAACCAAATATTCAAGATTCATCAAGTCTAAGCAGAGATTACTGGCAATTAGCACATAATTCTCAGATTACAGAAAAAGAAATACATAGGAGAAGAGCTAAACATAATTGAATAAGAAAACCCTTGTAGATCTATGATGAAATCTTCAAAAATCCTCACTTTCTTGTGTAAAATCTCCAAGATCCAAGCTCTAAGCCTTCTATAACTCTGAATTATGTCTCTAGAACTCTCTATGGACGAATAAAGTTGGGTAGATCTCTTAAAACCGGATAAGAATGATCAAATTTATCGATATGAGTTTCTGCGCAAACGCGTCGCGTTTGTTAAGAAAAGGAGTTGTGTTCCTCATTTTTCTCGCGTTATCCTCTTTCAAAATTTGAATCCGGGTCTTATCTTCACAAGGCGTCTGTAACACCGTATATTTTTTTTTTTTAAAACACACTGCGGAAGCGATTAATATAAAACATACAAACTTGTTCACAAAGCAAACAAGAACATACTGCCAACAAGTGTCAGTATATCAAAATAGTGTTACATAATTTCACAAACGGCTCTTCTTTTAAAAATACATCAGAGTGGTGACCAAGCAACCCAAAACAATCACCAACTTCCAGTTCCAGAGCCTTACCAACTATACCCTGCAAAATGGATTTTAAGGTGGGGAATTAGCACAACGCTAAGTGAATGGAATACCAACAACAACTGGTATCAACTATAGCAATTAATGAAGAACTACAACATCAAATAATTTGTAACTCCAGAAGACCGGCGGTTCGGCCGAACCTGCAACCAAATGCCGGCCAAAGCATAGGTTTACCGATAGCCTTTTGCTACTTGGCACAGTTAAACCCTTCTGATGCAACGAACGCATGAGAAGCTCAGTAACTGTTAACCAATAGCAAACATTGCCCAGCTCAACTAGCTTACTTCTATCTTTTCTCATGTATACATATTCATCTCAATTAATTAACACATAGCCAGTTAATCAATATATATCAGACCAACAGTCTATCTATGTATCAACCACATAAACAGTTACAACCTTAACTGTTATAACTAATACCACCCGTGAGTTATCATTCCACTCACCTATGTTCTTCAAACACCACGCTCAGTATTCTAATTTCACTGAGTCTTCTCTTCACCTGAGAATACATTACAACACAGTTAGTAATCAATTCTCCGAATAACTCCAAAACCAAGTTATTATACAACAAGTCATAATATACTCAATATGACCAAACCATAATAACCATCATAAATCATATGTTCAACTAACATATAACCTATTTCCATTATATATAACATGTAGAAACCAACCATACATGTAAATGATTTCCCGGAATCATTTTCAAGAATTAAAGTACGCAATCAACGCATATAATTCCACATATAGCATCCATCATCAAATCAACTCATTTATATATCATCCATAAGCTTCAAGTAACAAATAACCAACAACAACAATTCATAGAAGCTTAAGGTCAAATACTAAACACAATCTTTTTTTACATATGTCAAATACACATCCGAAATTGACATAGCTACTGTAAATCGATCTTTAGGCCAACCTAAAGCTCGAATTAGCTTCTGCACTCTAAATACAAATTAAAATAGACATCTCCAGCTTTCCAACGATATAAAATACGCCTTCTAACGATACTCCATTGATTTTTAGCGATTTTTACAAAACAGCCCAGAAATTGTAAAAAAACTCCGAACAGCACACATTTCAAGCATAAAAATCAACTAGTAACATTTCTAAAACTTGTATAGACTTCATATAACATATATACAACATCAACCATACATTTCTAACATCAAATCATGATTTTCCAATTTTCAAGATTCATCTTCATCTTCCTCAAACCTCCATTAATGGAGTTCAAGCTTTCAAGAATTAAACATAGCAATATCATCAAACTATGCTTCAAATCCATGTATAACTTCATATATAACATATACAAACATATATAACAACTCAAATCAACATAATCATGATTCTCCATAAAACCCATAAAAATCAAGAACATGTTTTCTTGCCAAAACAAGTCAAGAACAACTTAAAATCATGATCAATTACTAAAACTAACCTTATTATGTAAGCAAATCCAACATAAATGCAAATCTTCAAGGATGGATAGTTGGCTCTTTGAGAGAAAATGAAGAACAAGAATATGAAAGCAAAATGAGAGTAATAAACTCTCTCAGTGGATAATAATGAGCCTAGTGCTCAATAATTGCACAACACACAGTACACTTATCCCACTTCTATCATACAGTTAATTAATTAAGCAGCCCTACTTACTTAATTAAATATCAACGAGGTATTATCTAACACCCTCATGTAAAAGCGAATACAATGGTATAAATATCATATCAAACAGATAATATAAATATTATCACCTTAACTACGCAGTATAATTATTAATTCTAATAATTATCTACAAATAACAATAAAAGAAAATAAACAAATAATTATTATTATACCACATAATAAAAATTTACCAGGCCGTAAACGAGGATGTTACAGCGTCGCGTTTGAGCTTTTTCACAGATTGACCATCAAATGGAGATTGTAGCTCTCTAAGTCTAGTTTCCATGGCCCTTTGAATTACCTCAATCCGAGCTCGTATGAGTGAGATATGATCAAAACAATAGAGACGTGTCGGATTAGACAGCTTTTCTGAAACTTTAATTTTTCTCCACTATTTGCCCAAAACTTCTCGTTATCCGTCTTTTTAACCTGAAAATCATCAATTAAAGATATTTAGTATCGTTTTACTTATTTAAGAGCAATAACAGGCTAAATTAACATAGATATCGCTTAAAATATATAACTAAATATGGCGATATCAAAATACCCCACACTTGAACTTTGCTTGTCCTCAAACAAATCATAACTTTATCCAGGCTAAGATATTCAAATAAATAATATCATTCTCATAAATACTAAATACAGCTGAAAAATGTCAACACGTTTGATTAGAAACAAGCCATCGATTACACCAAATTTATGCATATACATGTGTTGTAGTCCTCTCTTAACTTCTCACCATCCCAAATGCATTCTCTTTTTATCAATAACCAACCCTTAATTAATGAATCTTTTATGGCTAATTTACCCCTTAAGAACCCCCTAACCTCAAGACTTATCGCAGATTTCTCAATTTTACTTGACACATTCTTTTATTATTTTGCTCATATAAGTCTATGACTTTCGATTGAACCCATGTAGCGAACTTTCTGCCCAACCGATCCCAAACCAGTTGGCTTTAGGTGATTAGGTGTAGAATACCCCTCAGAGCTTACTTGTTCGAGTCCCAAATGCCACATGTTTGACTTATACTACTAGCTTTTTGGCTTTATTGTTGCTCTATTTTTTTTTCTTTTCCAATTTTCACATTTTTTTGGATTTTCTCAATTTAACAAGCACATGATTAGTAAAAGAGGAAATTCACACTCAGCCTATTTTTGTCGAGCTTAGATTCAGAAAGGGCTTAACCATTTATTTAAATTCAAAAATTAAAAGTTGGTTACCATAAATCGAAATTTTTTGGAACGATGAAAAACCACTAAATACTATGCATAAAAACCAAGTATAACATCTGAACTTGTTCACTAATCAAACATTTGACACCTTCAACCAATACTTAACACTTACTCGAATGATATTAAAATTTAAAAATTATAGGTCAAATACCATCATGTTTTAATCTATGACAAATTAAGTTCAAGCTAGGAATCATTTTCTAATCCCCTACCCTACACTTAAATCGTACAATGTCCCCATTGTACATAAATACAAAATAAAAACAAGGGTAGAAAAAGATTAGAGAAAACTCCCTTCGGGTATTCACATGGAGCAATAAAAGATAATACTGAGCAAAAGCCAGCATCAGAGAGTACTCCATAACCACCTGCAAGAAAAACCACTCGGAGCAACATGTTAAGATAGATCAAGGCTAAGAACCAAAAAAAAAACTAACAACTAAACAAACAAACCTAACTCACTTTCGTAGGAATCACGGTTGCATTTAGCGTATGCAACAAGCCTTTAAACCCCTCGGTAGCCCGAGTGGACGAGTTGTAGTCTCGTGAGGGTTTCTAGTCAACACACCCACAAAGTTTGAACAGAAAGGAAAAGAAATAAAAATGAAAAACCTAAACTAAACACGGGTTGCCTCCCGAGAAGCACTTGCTTTTGTCCGAGTCTCTAGCTTGACTCCGAATTTAGGCACTGAGAATCTGAACGAACGACCCCACACTCGCAATAAAGTGCGGGTGGTAATATGCATACATACCAGGATATATGTATGATTTACCAACTCCAAGAGCTGCTGCGGACGCCTCTCGCTCACCGATCTCGATCGCCAATGACATCCTCCCTGCGTTCAGAAAGCTGAATCCTCCTCCTAATTGCGAACTTGTTCGTGACTCAAGCAAAGACTCCAACCGGCTCCCGATGCCTTCTAAATTTCTGACCGCCTGAACATTCTCCCAACATGACAGGTTCCAAAGGGTCCCTGATGCCGGGGGAATTCCATACCCTAACACTAACTCCTCGCGAGATCCCACGGCTACCTCCAGAGCTGGTTTTGCAGTTGCCTCCTCGAATAATAGAAATTCTAAATATATCAAGATTTCATCTGCGCTTTCAATATCTTCTTTTTCAAGAAGTGAGGGTCCCTACACGGGTTTTGGTTCTAAACCTAACGTGGATGCTGGTTCAACGAAGGTCGATGGTTCATCCTCTGCCTGTTCTTCCGGCTCCTCAAACAGGTCAGCGAAGCCCTCCAGGATATCTCCATCAGATTGCACATCTTCTCTTGATTTCACCTCCGCATCGGGCTCAAAACATAAACTCTCGTCAGAATCAGAGTCGTCTAAATAGTATGGTTCAGGACTAAGTTGTGGCTCCTCGGGCGAACCAATCGGGCAGTCATCCTCGTCATCTTTAATAATGAAGTCGTAATCATCCCGCTCAATGCCATCGTCATAAAACTCGTTCAACAGATCTTTAAGGAAAGACTCCCAATGGATCGGTTCATCCTCGTCATCTTTAACAATTAAACGAATCGGCGTATCCCCGTCGTAGATCATATTCGTAGAAAAGACATTGAAGGCGACGAAGAAAGACGAGCAAAACAACTAAAATAACTTCCTTTGAGCCGAAACTCGCGGGAAGGATCGTTTAATATTGAAATTAATATAATTAAATCAAATGAAACCGTTCCCCGGCAACGGCGCCAAAAACATGATGTGCGTTTTACGTACAAGTTTTATATTTATAAATTCCGTGTTAAATTGTACCAAAAACGACACGAATAGGCAAGTGTACCTAATCAGTTTTTATAGTATAATTAGTAAGCACGGGTGTCGAACACTTGGGGAACGAGTATGATTTGATAAAATTATATTAATTTAAATATTAAACTAAACTAAACTACCAAATGCAATAAATGGGGGGGAGATGATTAAATCAATCTAAAGCAATAAAGATCCTAAGTCTAAGACTAGAAATTCAAGAAACAATAATTAAGAGACTAGAAAAGCAATAAAGCAAGAAACTTTGGATTTAACCTATCAATATGTGAAGTATCTCTACTTAGACTTTAAAATCATCTTTTCAATTTAGTTGATCTCATAGAAAGTGCAATGGATAACATGCAATCATATACCGATTCCTAAGCTGGCTAGATCTCATGGTCAAACTCACTAACCCTATAGATATAGAAACATTAACCCAATGTTCATGGCATTAACAACTCCTATAGCTAGTCAAATTGGTTCGTGTTATGAAATCAATTAATCTTAATCTATTGATTTTTATTGGTCACAAAATCAATCAATTAACATTGAATGGTCATCACATGCAATTGCTAACACATTAAAGTTCAATCTTTTACAATCTAACCCTAGGATTTGGTCCATCACTAGTTATGAATCCTAATGGTCATAGAAATTCATAATTCAAGCAAACATAGATAGAATGATCATGTAACCTATGAAAACTCACCAATAGATCATAAAGTCAGAAACTTTAACATGAAATGATCTTTGAAAAAGCTAAACATAACAAATATATAAACAATGTTATCCAAATCCATGAATTCAAACCAAATATTCAAGATTCATCAAGTCTAAGCAGAGATTACTGGCAATTAGCCTATAATTCTTAGATTACAGAAAAAGAAATACATAGGAGAAGAGCTAAACATGATTGAATAAGCAAACCCTTATAGATCTATGATGAAATCTTCAAAAATCCTCACTTTCTTGTGTAAAATCTCCAAGATCCAAGTTCTAAGCCTTCTATAACTCTGAATTATGTCTCTAGAACTCTCTATGGACGAATAAAGTTGGGTAGATCTCTTAAAACCGGATAAGAATGATCAAATTTATAGATATGAGTTTCTGCGCAAACGCGTCCCATTTGTTAAGAAAACGAGTCGCGTTCCTCATTTTTATCGCGTTATCCTCGTTCAAAATTTGAATCCGGGTCTTATCTTCACAACGCGTCGCGTTTGATATACAAAACGCGTCGTGTTTGAGCTTTTTCACAGATTGATCATCAAATGGAGATTGTAGCTCTCTAAGTATAGTTTCCATGGCCCTTTGAATCACCTCAATCCGAGCTCGTATGAGTGAGATATGATCAAAACAGTAGAGACGTGTCGGATTAGACAGCTTTTCTGAAACTTTAACTTTTCTCCACTATTTGCCCAAAACTTCTCGTTATCCATCTTTTTAACCTGAAAATCATCAATTAAAGATATTTAGTATCGTTTTACTTATTTAAGAGCAATAACAGGCTAAATTAACATAGATATCGCTTAAAATATATAACTAAATATGGCGATATCAATGATCATTTTAATCCTTAAGTCCTGTTTGGTTTTCACTTTACCCGTTTACCTTTTAACCTACTAAACAAGTTAATTTGTATATTTTTTTTCTTATTTTTTATTAATATTGTTCTTAGTCTGTTCTTCAGTTTAATCTTCATATGTCCTTGGTAAATACAACTATTGTGTGATGATGAACTAAAACAAAGATAAATCCAAATGAACCGAACAAAATGATGAATTTCAAGAGACTCTAATCATGAATTTGGAGATATGCGATTTGAACCCTGCACTCAAATCACGATTTCAAGAAACCCACATGTTCATACCAAAAAACCGATTGAGCAGAAATCATAACATAAATCGAAGAGCACGAAAAAACCTTTCACATCACCGTTGAACAAAAATCAGAACATAAATCAATTGACACAAAAACTTAATATCAAGAACACACATACATGAAATCAAACCATCTAGATAAAACCCTTACCTAAAACGAACATGAAACCCTCACCTGAGATCAAGATATTTCTTCAGATTGGTTTAAATCATCGAAGAACCTACGAGTGGTGTGAACGAAATTGAGGATCTGGAATGGTGGTGTGGAGGTTATAGTGGTGGCGGATTTGGTGGCTATGGTGGTGGAGGATTTGGTGGGGCTCCACCGATTCAAATCATTTGGATGAAAACCACACCTCCATCATTGAAATCATCTTCATCTCAAAACACACACATGGCCTGAAAACCCTCACCTCGACATTCACATGAAAATACACACATATTGTCGCGATACTTCACTTGCTTCACCATCCTCGCCGCCGTTCTTCACTTGCTTCACCATTAGAGAGAGAGAGAGAGAGCGCTGAAGAAAGAGAGAACAAAGAAAGGTAAAAGTGAAGGGAGGTTGTTTCAATGGGTTAACTAACTTGCAATAGTAAAGATTAGGGGTGTTTGCTTATGTTTAACCTGCAATAGTAGGCGTAAAAGACTGAAGTAACAAGTAAATTAAACTTTATAGTTAAACCATTCAAAAAAAACTTTGATTGTTAAATAGAAATTCAAGCAAAACTTTGATAATTAAGTCATATTTGATACTAGAGTTCCTATATGCCCTACCAAATCAGAAAGTAGATTATTATGTGTTTCGCGACAATTCAGTTAGCAAAGAGTGGTGTTTGAAATTTCGGCTATATTTGGATAGTGCCCTAGGGACGGTGGTAATCACTTTCATCAAGCGTACAAATCGTTTGGTTCTCGTCTTGTAATTTCATATTCTGTAATATTACACACGTGTACATGATGTTGCATATCTTTTTGGTAGCTCACGTCATGCCAGATTTTGTAACATTTGCCAACGCGCTTATATTATCCACCAATCCAAATGAACACCATGAATTTAAAAAAAAAAGTAAAGTTGTTGCAAAGTCCCACATGTGAGCTACCACGCAGAGAGAGAACAAGTGGAGAACGCCACACACGAATTCAATTACGGCGTGATGGAGTGGAAAATTTTGCAAACCACGGCGTGGTAGGCTACCACCCATGTCAATTTAAGTCACATTCCGTGTACTCTTGTTCTTTTATATTGATAAAGACATGCCTGATATTTTTCAAACTTAATTCTTCAGTTAGTTTTAAATTTATATAAAAACTACATGTTAGCCATAACCACACCGCTTTGTTCTTTTCAAGTAGGGTGACACATTGAATTGCATATTACCATAGAAACATATTGTATCACGTCCTATCGAGCATGTAAGATACAAGTAAGCATGTGTCTATATATTAAGGAAAATTCACATAATATTAATCAACTTTGAGAAATATTTCATCAAGACCGCTTACCCCTTTATTTCATAATTATTAAATTAACTAATGAGCGATCTTATAAAACACTTTTTAAACTTAATTGCTACTCTATCATATATTTATATAAAACTACAGTTTACGTTCATGAACTAATTTCAAATACGGATGATCCATAAGTGTTGGGAGAGAGAGAGAGAATGAATGTGATAAGGATCCATGGTGGTGATTGGTTGGATGATGGATTATTAAATTAGATTAAGATTAGAATGCAAAGTGTTAATATGTGATGAGGTTGGAACTAGTCTTGCATTATACTACTTTCAAAGACTACAAGTCGATCTACAACCATCCATGCATATACACATCCTAACTTTGACTTCTCATATATAAATATATATGTATATATGTACCACGTATGTATATATGCAAAACACTACCCCTCTCTACAATCTACGTTGGCCTTTCAAGATCACCATAGGAAGTGAATCACAATTAAAAAATAAATAAAAATAGTAATTCCTTTTGTATTAAGTTTAGGGAAAAATTGCCGAGAAAGGTAACTAAAATACCCAAATTTGTCAATAAAGGTAACGTCTATTTTTTCGGGCCAAGAAAGGATTATCAATTTCAATTTCAATTTCAATTTTTGACAAAAAAAGGTAATATGACCTCCTAAACCTGCTGACTGTCCAGTCAGCAGGTAACCGATGACGTGGCAATACATGTGGCAGTCCAGTCAATGCCATTTCATGCCCTATGCTGACATGGACAATACACGTGGCAGTCTAATGGATTCAATTTTTAATATGTATTTATTTAATATCTTTAACTTTTTTTAATTAATTTTTAAAAAGAATTTTTAATATGTATTTATTTTATATTCATGTTCTTGAAGAAGATATGAAGGTTTACCACCGCCGCCATAAACCACCACTACCGTCGCCATGAACCACCACCGCCGCCGGGAACCACCGTCATAGTGAACCCTAACATAAACAGATCTAAAAATCAAACCCAAACAAGAAAACCCTAAATCGAATCTGAAAATCCTAACTCAAAAAACATAAGCAGATCTGAAATTCAAACTTGAAGAACATGAACAGATACAACTCAAGAACACCTAAAACATGTAGATCTGGAACTTGAAGAACAGAAAGAGAGAGACAGAGAGAGAGAGATCTGAGAACCGCCGCCTCCATGAACCACCGCCGTCATGAACAACCACTGCCAACAAACACACACACACATACACAGATTCAAGGTGAAAACCCTAAATCGAGACTCTAACCCAGATCTGAACATACGAACACGTATCACGAACAGATCTTGAACAGATCTGAACAGATTTTGAAGCGACGGTAGTGAAACCCAGATCTTGAAGCGAAGGTGGTGATGGTGGCTCTCTGGAGTGGTGATGGTGGCTCTGTGGACTAGTGGCGGTGGAACCGATTTTAGAGAGAGAGGGGTAGAGAGAGAGCTTCAAAGAGAAAGAGAAGAGAGAAAGAGAGAGAAAGAGAGGTGGTGGTGGTGGTGGTGCCGTTGAGCGGTGGTGGTGGAACCGTTGAGTGGTGGTGGTGGTGGAACCGTTGAGTGTGGCGGTGGTCAGAATCTGGAGTGGTGGTGGTGCCGTTTTGAGAGATACAAGGGAGAGAGAGTGTGTGGATATTTATTAGAAAAGCCACATCACAATTTGTTTTAATTATATAAAAAAAATTTAAGTAAAAAAAAGTCACATCACAATTGGTTTGCCACCTCAATGGAAAGTTAACCGGTTACCTAGACTTCCGGTTACTTGTTACCTTTTTTGTCAAAAATTGAAATTGATAATCTTTTCTTGGCCCGAAAAAATAGACGTTACCTTTATTGGCAAATTTGGGTATTTTAGTTACCTTTCTCGGCAATTTGCCCTAAGTTTAAATTTGGTTATACTAAATTTAACTCTAACCAAAAACTTATCGCTTCTACTAATTAATCTCGATTGAAAAACATAGCAATCTTCTTTTTTTCAGAGACGGGAAAACTTAATTACATGAACTTGAACTTAATTAAGCAAACAAAGGAAATATTAATCAAAGGAGTTTATAATAACCGTAATAATCTCGTATAATAAACCTATATTAGACTTCAAGAGTCTCTTTCTCTCTTTTTTGCCGCTCATCAAATGGAAAGTAGCGGATTACTTTTTTAGTGGTAACTGGGGTTTTTTTTCCGTAAATTATATCGTAGTTCATTAGTTCAAAAAATTAAAAAAAATTAAAAAAAAATAAACCAATGTATAACCCGTTCTACTATTCAAAAATTAAAATTAATAAGACGTACATACCAACCAAAGTTGAGATATATAATTATAACCATAATAATCTTGGACAATTAACCTATGGTCCTTGGTTCGCTAGCCAAATCTTTTTCTTTCACGAAGTAGTATATATAATGGTATTAATCTCATTAGGCTACATAACAACGTATATTGTGGTTGATCTTGTTCGTAGGCCAAACCTCTTTGTTAATATCCTTCGAATCACTCTAATTAATGGTATTAAACCCATTTAAACCACATATAATAATGTGGTAACTTACACTATTTGAATGTAAACATATTATATATCCAATCATATACCTAATGATATAATTAAAAGGGTTATAATGGACTAGTCATACATCACGCAAGTTATTTTAGGTGTGGTATTTTCGACATAACATGTACACCCGTATAATAAACAAATTGAGTTCAGAGGAACATGTGTAACAAGTATAAAAATTAGGTCGGGTTAACATAATTTCTCGAGTTGACAAGCGAACCCCTTTAACATTTATAATGATTTTAATCTTTTTGATATATAAACCAACATTAGATGTACTTATCATTCACACTCGCATAATCCATATTCTTGATAGTTTTAGTTCGGAAAAAACAAAACAAATATTAAAAATTATGATAATTGGGCACCTCATATAATTTTTAAATCCGATGCCTTCTAAACGTTTACAACTCGTCAACCATCTAATAACCTACCAACCTTATAAATAATCCGCCAACACCAACCCGTATAGTTAAATGTGTTACAGGGGTCTCACATATAAGGGTTAGCATTTTGAATCTTGACACTAATAATTAAATGGGTCTGTTACGAGTCATGTGTTTCCGATAGGTCAACCCGCAAACCTGTGACACACCAACTAAAACACAACACAATTGTGTTTGGTACCCTGAGTCAAATGGTGTGATGTGCATACTCATTCATACCATACATATCAGGCTCAAGGGGTTGAGCCCCTGCTGAAGCTAATCGGAAATTAGTCCAAACAAAAAAAATACCAACTCGTATATAAGTTGGGTTGTGTTTAACAAGTGAGTATTCGGTAATTGTTGAAGCTGATCCAGATTCAGCTCATCAATCAATCCAGTAGTTGAAGCTACCCTAGGCTGATTAACCACATTATCTGATTCTGATGATATCCATAAAACTCTTCAGATAACTAATGTGTTGCTCGACCTATATGACTTTACTTGTTGATTGTCTCTATGCTTTTTTGTTAACGTAAACCATTTTTTGTTACATCTTCACCATTTGCATCGTTCGGAAGCATGAACCCTTCGTAAGAAATTCCATTTCAACCACATAATGTTGTAACTTACACTTTTAAATGCAGAAAAATCCAATCATATACCTAACAACCAAAGGTTATATATACAAGGGTAAATTGACGAAAAAAGTAATGTAAATACGAAATTTGCCAATAAAGGTAATGTCCAATTTTTGTGGCTAAGAAATGATCATAAATTTTGATTTCTAACAAAAAAGGAAATCTTGAACAATTTCTGGCATGTCATGGTACTCTTTTTAATAACAATTGAAATTTATAATATCTTTTTATGCAAAATTGGAATTTAAAATCTTTTTTTATAACAAATTAAAATTTATAATACTTTCTCGGCACAAAAAATTACATGTTACCTTTATTGGTAAATTTTGATATATATATATATATATATATATATATATATATATATATATATATATATATTACCTTTTCTCGACCATTTGCCCTATATACAACCTACAGTTAGCAAAGACTAATGCTTATTTTCATAGATGAAGTATAATTCTTTTTTCGAAGATTTCCGGTTCTTATTAACGCTAGTCTCTTGTAATAAGAATTATAGGTTTGAATGTATCAAAAATACTATCAGTTCACCTATCAAACATATTTGATATCTTGAAATTAACAAAATATTTCAGCCCCGAGTTGTGTGAGCGGGGTAGGCCTGAGGGATTAATTTAACATATATAAGGACATAAATCAACTAAAAGTATTTGTTATATATATAACATAAATCAATAAGACAATTATGGCTTAAGAGACAATATATTATTAAACTTGAAAATTAGGAGTATCATTTTTCAAATTTTTAGAAGGCTATACATGCCAAAAAAAAATAATTTTACGTTTTCTATTACGAAACATCTACATAATTTACCTTTTTGATAGCATGATTTTAACTGGCAAATTAAATCCAAAACTCTTACCACCGAGACAAACTCCTATTTGGAAAAACTTAAATGCTCCTAAAAATTTAACAACAAGAAAAAAGAGAGCAATAATTTAACAGCAAGAAAAAAAAGGGGGGGGGGGGGGGAGGGGGTCTGTTCATAAGCTACAATTTATGAATAGTACCCCTAAATTTGATAAATGTTAGGTTTTAAATACACCTTAGACCCAAGTTTATATAGGAATAATTAAACTTATGCATCCTTCAACTTTCAAATAGATATAAGAGGAACTTAAACATCATTCTTAAGAGGTGCAAAATATAATACTTTTATTATAGAGTAGGTTCTCTTTCAATTTCTTTTAAAATACAAATATTTTATTATATAAATTATATAAAATATTAACTTAGCGAAATTTTTTGAAGGGGCTATTACAAACCTCCCCTACCACTATTAATTTCCTCCATGGATATGCTATTCCGGTCATCAGAATTCTTAGATGTGTCACTATATGTTGACAGTAACAACTAGCTAGTTAACATTTACTCGTCATTAGTTAATGAATCATAACAAAATAATAGTAATATAGCTTATAATAGAACGAAGTTTATAAGGTTTGTATATATCATATCAAACTCGTCATTTGTTATAATAGTGTATATGAAACAAGATCGTAATTAAAATACAAAAATTCAGATTGGAATTTTAGCAAAGGCAGGTCGTTATTAGACCACAAACATCTATCACATGATTCACACAGTCACATCAGCGCCACATTATTCACTTACCATTTCTCCATCACATCACACAAACCCATGCTTTCACATCTCACAAGAAAGAAAAAAAAAACAGCTCACCCACGCGATTAACGTCACACCCGTGACCGTGAGCCTCCCCCCCCCCCCCCCCGATCAGGGGCGATGGTCTTCACTCTGGTGGCCAGTTCTCACCCACCCCATCTCGTGATGGATGCGGGTGGTCTTATACTAAGAGGTGATATATTCTTATATTCGCAAGATTAACACAAGTGTTAAAATCAATAAAGGATGTGAAAAAGAGAATTAATGAATTTTAAATATTATCTTATCGTGAGTAAGAGAGTAAAGTAGGAAGAAATAGCAGAAGAATATATCATCTTATATTGCATTTTTTCCCACAAAAAGGAAAACCGTTAGAATTATAAATAAAAAGTAAATAATAATAATAATAATAATAATAATAATTATTATTATTATTATTATTATTATTATTAATATTATTATTATTATTTAATTACGTACAATGATGAGGACACTCTAAGCGAAGGTTCAAGGATGGGCAAAAAAAGGGTATAACTACATTTGGGGTAGGTTGGGCTAATGAAGACATGTTTGACCCAACTAGAACAACTCAAGGCTCAAGCCCTTAATCCCTTATCATAAATTAGACATGGCCTTGCGGACCGACCGGACCGTTCCAAGAAAAACCGGCCGAACCGAACCGGTCCAAGACCGAAAATGATGTAAGCGGTCCAAACCAGTCCAGAAGCCGAACCGGTCCAAAATGGTCTTTGAACCGGTCCATACCGAACCGGTCCAAACCGGTCCGAACCGGTCCAAATGCTCAACGGTCGAAATTTGAACTTCAACTGCTAGTTTTGCGGTCCAGACCGGTCCCAACGGCTAGTTTCTGATTTTTTTTTTCCTTCCAATTTCTCCTATAAATACCCCATTTGGTTGTCCATTTTTCTTGCACATCTTCTCTCAACCTCTCATTCTCTCAAGAAAAAATTACAAGTTTACATCTCAAGTTTACATTTCAAGTTTACATCTCAAGTTTACATTTCAAGAATTTGCTTATAATATTTCGATTTGCTTCAAGATTATAAAAAATGGCGGGTGAAGGATCTAGCAATTTGAACGCGGGTCGAAGTGATTTCAATATAAATCTCCCGTACGAAGAAATTTCAAAAACAAATCGACATGCCGAAATTTGGAAGGATTTTGTACAACTCTAATAAAATAACAAAAAATATGCGAAGTGTACGCATTGTGGAGGAATTTTATCCGGCTCTAATTCTTCTCTCGCTCGGTATTTAGTAAGTATTCTTTTTTATATTTAAGTTTAGTTTATTTAAATACAAGTTTTTATATATTTAAGTTTAGTTTATTTAATACTAGTTTTTATATATTTAAGTTTAGTTTATTTAATACTAGTTTTTTTATATTTAAGTTTAGTTTATTTAATACTAGTTTTTTTATATTTATGTTTAGTTTATGCAAAACTAGGTTTTTTATATTTATGGTTAGGGTATGTAATTCTAGTTATTCATAACTTAGTTATTTATTCTAATCGTAATACTAGTAGATATAACCTGAAGAGTGATGACTAGGTCCGGACCGGACCGGACCGGCTGTGGTCCAAACCAGTCCAGGACCGATTTTGCCCATCTCTATCATAAATGATAAAACTAGAGATTAAAGTGTTATTATATATTGAATGTTTGTAATATTGAAAAAACAATCATGGTTATTAAGTAATGGAGGTAATATAATCTATAACGTTCTCAATATTATATTATAGGGAAAATTAACATTTTTGCCAACATACTATTCATTTTTTTTCAATTTTACCAACATTCTTTTTATTTTATCAATTACACCATTACACTTTCAATATTTTTCTAATTTTACCAACATTCTTTTTATTTTATCAATTACACCATTACACATTCAATATTTTTCCAATAAACACAAGGTTTACCTACTAAGCGGTAAGGCTGGCAACTTGGGTCGGGTTCGTGTTATTGGGTTCGTGTCAGTTTCGTATCGACCCAATTTCGACCTATTTATTTTCGTGTCAGGTTCGGGTCGTGTCACTTTTTTCGTGTCGGGTTTGGGGCGTGTTTTGTGTCAACCGATTTCGGTAAAAAGTATTTGACTAGTTAACAATTAGATAAACATCAAGCTACAAAAGTTAATATAAGAAATTTATATATCGTAAATAAGAGCCTTAACTATAAACCTTTGCAAATTTACTTTAGTACGTGATTTCCGTAATTCTAAATTGCATAGTTTGTTTTTTTTTAAAAGTTAATATAAGAAATTTATATATCGTAAATAAGAGCCTTAACTATAAACCTTTGCAAATTTACTTTAGTACGTGATTTCCGTAATTCTAAATTGCATAGTTTGTTTTTTTTTAAAGTTAATATAAGAAATTTATATATCGTAAATAAGAGCCTTAACTATAAACCTTTGCAAATTTACTTTAGTACGTGATTTCCGTAATTCTAAATTGCATAGTTTGTTTTTTTTAATATTACTGCAAAGTTTTTTTTCTCCATTTTTATATAATTTTAAGAATTTCTTTTCATTTATGGTTTATATTATGTTTAATCCAAAACCGTATTTGAAACCCGTAATCGAAAACCGTAATTGATAACCGTACCCGAAACCCGTATTCGAAAACCATAATCGAAAATCAAAAAAATACTAGTCAAATACTTTTGACCGAAATGGGTTGACACTAAACACGACCCGACCCGACACGAAAAAAGTGACACGACCCGAACCTGGCACGAAAATAAATAGGTCGAAATTGGGTCGACAAGAAACTAACCCGAACTCGAACAACACGAACCCAATAACACGAACCCGACCCAAATTGTCAGCCTTAGTAGGTAAACCTTGTGTTTATTGGAAAAATATTGAAAGTGTAATGGTGTAATTGATAAAATAAAAAGAATGTTGGTAAAATTAAAAAAATATTGAAAGTGTAATGGTGTAATTGATAAAATAAAAAGAATGTTGGTAAAATTGGAAAAAGGTGAATAGTATGTTGGCAAAAATTATAATTTTCCCTATATTATATATACATACAACTAGTGATGTAAATGGGTACGGGTGGGGACGGGGACCACAATACCCATCCCCATCCCCGACCTCCAGCCCTAGACCCATCCCCGCCCCGGCCTCACCAAATCCCCAACGGGTTCGGGTGAAATAATCCCCACTGGGTATGGGGAACCCGATGGGTACCCATTTACTAAATAATATCAATTTTTGATATGGTTAAAAATATAAAAATAAACACTGATAAACATTAATACTTCAAAATACGAACAATATTCGATGACAAAACCTAAAAAAGATGATGACAACATTATCAAGTTTGAAAATTAAATAAAACAAAAACGACAAGTTCTTAATATCGTAAAAAAAAAACATTTCGCCTTCAATCTTCGTCACCAGCGGATCATCAATTCACCATGAAATCTCGTAACTATAACTATTCATTGAATGTCTACCCAGTGTATTTAATAAAGGATCCATTATATAAAGTTATAAACTGATATATATTATATTTATATATATATGTTTATATATCGGGTCTTAAACGGGGCGAATAGTACTATACCCGTCCCCGCCCCATCCCCGCTTCGGGTACACCAATTCATCCCCATCCCCGACCCATCACCCGTTAAGGCGGGGAATACCCGCCCCGTTCGGGTCGGGTACCCACGGGTCACGGGGAATCCCCGCCCCGTTGCCATCACTACATACAACAGTGTCTAATTTGTTTTTTTATAAATTCAATTTAATTATAAGGCGCCATTCTAAAACAAGCGCACTATCTCAGTCCAGCGTAGTTGGTTAGCTAATTTTTCTGTCACATACTCCACCCATGTTTGATACCTGCATGCTCCATTTTCCAAGTTTTATGATTTTAATATTTTTTTTTTGGTTTGTTAGTTTCGGTATTTTTCTTTTAACTTTTTTCCTCTACCTATTTTGATACGTTTCATGTTTTTAGGATTTCTTTATATCTAATTCTTTATAGTTATGTTTTTTTCATTAAACAAAAATTGAGTTCTTCATCTTCTAATTTCAATTTATATATTTTGGTTCAACTAATTTATATAAACTTTTAATAAATATGAACAGTATCTTTTTTTAGTTAAATATACCCTTTATTTGATTTCATAAATAGGGGTTAAGCTTACTATATAGAATAGAAATGTGATATATTCTTCTACTTTTTCCTCCTAATTATCATCTTACTCGCAAGACGTCTAGATTAACACAAGTGACAAAATCAAAGAAGGATATAAGAAAAAAGAAGTAATAGACACACATGTCATCTGGACACATTTATTTGAAATAAAATAAATAACAAATTAATAACTAGAATTGAATGTATGGTAACATTTTATTTTATAGACTTTATAGTCATGTGTTAACATCATTTTGTTTGAATTCAAATATATTTAGGCTAATATATTTGCACTACGTTCAACATAGTATTTAACATATCAATCTTAACAACCCGCCGCAACGCACAGGGAAGAAGCATCTCGTTTATTAAACTTTACGCCCTTACTATTGTATCATTCACTTTTAAAACTTAGATGGTGTTTGTTTTTTAAAATATAAAGGGTCTCTTATCTTATTCATAACTACATAAAAGATGTGGATTAAAATTCTAAAATCTGTGAAAGTCTGTAATTTTGAAGTGATAATTTATCACATATAAAAATAAGTGATAATAAGATCTAAAAAATACTTATGTCTAATTCTAAACAATGTTATTTAAATTTTAATGTCCCTTGGTAGACATTTTTTTAAAGATTAAGTACTTAATAGAAAAAGAAAAAAAAACCTTTAAGTGTCGTTTGTTTTTATGAGATTTTCAGTCTGAATTGAATACTACGTTTAAATGTTAAGAGAATAAGAGGTAGTTCTGATGACTAAGATCCGATGCAAGATAAAAGCATCTTAAAATTCGCATCAGGCTTAGAGCATTTGTTGTTGACCAATCACCAATAAAAATAAAGTCATCTGCATATTGAAGATGTGAAATGATCAGACCATCATTAGGAAGAGAAATACCATGAAATATCCCATGAACCGATCCAAAGTAGAGAGTTCACCAAAGTGATTTATTGCTTCAGTAAAATCAACCCCTAGTATAGTATTATGTGCCAAGAGTGATTTATAAAGCCAATGAAAAACCATCAGGACCTTGTGTTTTATCAATATTGCAACTCCATATCGCCTTTTTAATTTCATCTGCTGAGAAATGAATTTATACATTTGATTTTTGTAACTGAGACGATTTTCAAAATCCGTCATGCTATCCTTACGTAGAGGAGTGTGGGATGCAATTCAAAATGTGTGGGTCCCACATAAATCATCAATTCTTCTGACATAATGACCTTACTTTTACTTTTTCATTTCCTACGATGCGTGCAAATTGAAGAGAGAGAAAGAGGACTTCGTTGATCTGACGAACACCCTCAATCCTTCGAATTACGCAACCGGCAACCCCTTCCCCTTCATTTATCTCTACCTCTCTCTCTCTCTCTACCATGTGCATATCTACTCATATATACCGTTCTCTCTCTTCTCTTTACTCTCCGAAGTACACCACCAACCAACATTCCCTTCAGACCGTCGCCACCCACCACCACCTCGCCGACCACCACCACTGCATTGCCGACCACCACCACCGCACCGCCACCACCCCTCTCTTTCTCTCTTAGACTGTCGAGACCCATTGCCGATTGGATTTGTCTTAAATCAAGTTGCTACTACAGATCTACGAATCTTCATCCATGACCATCATCGACAAGATAAAATTTGTTTTCCTGGTCGATCTATACATCTTCTCTATCTTTCTCTCACTTTAAAAGCCCTAAATCCGAATGGGTATATTTGTAGCAGATCTAAGATTGTGGCAGGAGGTGGTTAAATCTATGGACCGATGTGGTGGTTAAATCTTCATACATTCAAAACATGTGGTCGTTTAGTCTTCATGCCTTCAAACGGTGGTCAATATTTCCTGACATCGTATGGTGGACGCTGACGGCTTCTTTCTGTGTCCAGGCCTTCGACCATGACGCTAACTTGACATCGGAGAGTAGGCTGAGCAGCATCGATAGTGATGAACGAAAGCTTCGGCGAAATCAAACAGCTATAAGAGAACGAAAGCTCCGGAGAAATCGAACTGAAATTATAGAAGAATGAAATTAAGCTTCAACGAAATTTCACTTGAAAAAAAGGAAGGCTCCGGCGAAACTGAACCTCCGCGTTGTTTCAGTTACAGAGTAAAAATAGGAGAATCATTTCTCTCTACTCAACTTTATGTAAGTGACTAAAAGAAACGGACATAATTGTCAAAAGACAATTCTTTTTCAGGTCCCTTTAATGTAACTTGTCAAAAACCTAAGCAAGTGGACAAGTTAGGGGGCATTTTACTGTAACATGTGCACAGCTGTAAAAAAAAGTCTATTTTTGCATTTACTAAATGCGAATTAGCAGTGCAGTAAGTAAAATAAACAGTGCAGATAGCCTGACCCTATAGAAAAACGGTCTGCAAAAACATGAACCTTCGGAAGAATCTCAACCGAATGGGTCTCCCATATGTCAAAAAAAGATTCTACTACAAAAACAAAATAACAAAAAAATATGCGAAGTGTACGCATTAACTTGACATCGGAGAGTAGGCTGAGCAGCATCGATAGTGATGAACGAAAGCTTCGGCGAAATCAAACAGCTATAAGAGAACGAAAGCTCCGGAGAAATCGAACTGAAATTATAGAAGAATGAAATTAAGCTTCAGCGAAATTTCACTTGAAAAAAAGGAAGGCTCCGGCGAAACTGAACCTCCGCGTCGTTTCAGTTTCAGAGTAAAAATAGGAGAATCATTTCTCTCTACTCAACTTTACGTAAGTGACTAAAAGAAAGGGACATAATTGTCAAAAGACAATTCTTTTTCAGGTCCCTTTAATGTAACTTGTCAAAAACCTAAGCAAGTGGACAAGTTAGGGGGCATTTTACTGTAACATGTGCACAACTGTAAAAAAAAGTCTATTTTTTCATTTACTAAATGCGAATTAGTAGTGCAGTAAGTAAAATAAACAGTGCAGATAGCCTGACCCTATAGAAAAACGGTCTGCAAAAACATGAACCTTCGGAAGAATCTCAACCGAATAGGTCTCCCATATGTCAAAAAAAGATTCTACTACAAAAACATGATCATGTTTGCTAAATTTTTCACCATCTTTGATAAAACGGATGAACCTTCTACCTCCACATTTTACTTAAATTAAATTTTCACCCGAGATGAAATCATAAAAAAAAAATTATTCATGTCCTTGAAAATTTTGAGCCCAATCTTTCATATTCATTACGTACTTCATTAAAATCGCCAAAAACCACACAAACTACATTTTGATCAGCATCAATAATCAAAGAGATATCCGACCATAGTTTGCGTTTCCTATGAGGTTGCTGCGGGGCATATACATTAGTAAAACCAAACTCTTTTTTAGGTTTCAACCAAACACCCTTTGAAACCAAGAAGCCATCACTAGCCAAATTAGAATTTACTATAAAAGAATTAGGGTCCCAAATTGATCCATAGTCCTTACTGCTCTATTTTATCATCTGATGAAATGGGTTTCACCATCTAAGATTGCATTTCCTTTGGTTGTAAAATGAGATGCCTTACCAACTATAATGGAGGATAGCCTTGGCTTTACTTTTTTCCTTTCAAATCTAGCAACTTTTACTTTTAGTTAGTGACTGCCAAGCACAACTCTATCAATTTTCTTTCTGATCTTCCACCTTCAAGTACTTAACAAACATACACAAGTCAATGGTTCACCTTCAAAATTCCAACACAACGACACTCAATCCTGTAACAGCGGGGTATATGGGAGGTAACATATAGATAATCATATCCTTATTAATGAATAAGAGATTGCTTTTTAAAAGGCCTCGGATAGCAAAGAGCAGATAAAATAATGATAATAAAAAAGAAAATTCAAAATTAATCAAATAAACATAATAAAGATAAAATAAAATAAGAATAGAATAATAATAAAAGGAAAAAAACAAAAAAAAAATTAAAATGGTTAAAAATACATATATAAATAAGGATGATTATTAAAAACTTTTAATGTTCACTTTCAAAATTGATCACCTCAAATAATTCAAATCAAACATCACAACCTAAAATCATACAAACATGTGTTAATATATGTTTAATACACGGGTCGCTTAGCTAGTTATTATTAAACTAGCAAAGCTTCAAAGCTTAGCTTTTACACCATGTGAAATAACTAATTTAAAGGCAACCAAAAGTTTAGAATAAAAGCTTTGTAAACAAAAAGTTAAAACGTTATGATTTATCAGATTGATTAAATTTATAGTAATCACATAAATAGAAGAAAATCATGGACTTTTACCTAAACGATGATTTATTTATTTATTTAATTATTTTTTGTATTTATCGGTTTAGACTAGAAAGTTTTTAAAATTAATTTGAGTTTAACCAAAAATCTACAGAAATCAATCGGAAAAATATGTTTTTAAAATTCAGGGAGATGGAATGACTTACAATATTAAAAAAAACAAGAATGAGCAAAATAATCATTGGATATTTTTGAGAGACAGCAAGAAGTGCCGACATACTGTGCCCACATTTCAGAGAGGGCTCAAATATTTATAAACATATATTATATATAGATATAATGTTATAATTTTTTAAAGTTCACTTAATAATATAGAAATACTAGGAACCTTATATTTAAAAAGGTAATCTTTTTTAATGTGTGTTTAAATTTACACGTTTTGTTATTATGTGTACTGGACTTTAAAAGTTTATGTTGTGTACACTGGGCAGTCAAATTCGGTGGGATCCAGGTGGGATCCAGGTTATCGGACCTAAAATAAATAGCGGTCGGAAATAGCGGAGGCGCTATTAGCGCCGCTATTTCCGATATCCCGGCGATATTCAAATATCGGTTTAACGGAATTTGACCGGGAATAGCGGTTCTATAATTTTTTTTAAGCTTGGCAGAAATGTTTTTGTTAGCCCACTTAACTTCATTTAGCCCAGCCCATTATACTATTAAACCTAGAAACGTTTATCTGCATCTTTCATTTGTGCGTTTGTGCCTTTGTGCGTCCCGTACTCCCGTCGTCAAAGCTCAACGCAGGTTCACGATTTCATCTTCCACGCATCTTCGTCTGTGCTCCAGCAGTCCAGCCTCGTGCGTCTTTCCCTTAATCGATCCTCGTTCGTCTCTGTGCTTCAGCATCTCACTGCTCGTCTGCTCACAACACTGCAACAGTCCTCTGCTCACACTGTCAGTCGAGACTTGCCTTCAACAGGGAACGATTTCAATTTCGGTAAGCTTCTTTTTAGTGTTTAATCTTTATAATTTCTGCCCTTTGTTTTAATTTCTCTAATTTTGTTTACTCTTTATAATTTCTGCCCTTCAATTAATAATTTAGATTTTAAGTATTTCGATTAGTTAGCTACTGGTTTAGTAGTATTGCAATTAATAATTTGAATTTCATGTATTTCAATTAATAATTTCATGAAGTATCTGAGATTTGTTAGCTACTGGTTTAGGTTTGTTGAACACTTGAAGTATGGATGGTCAATCTTCACATGCTTTTGTAAATCCGAATACTAACACTACTAGTTCATCGGACGCGGGTACAAAATGTTTGAATGGAGATATGGCTTGGGAATGGGGAGTTTGGAAAGATCCTGTCAAAAAACAAAGTATTTGGTGCACATTGTGTGACAAGAAAATAAGTGGAGGGATCACAAGGTTAAAACAACACCTTACTCATACGAAAGGAGAAGTATCCGGTTGTCCTAAGGTTACACCAGATATAATGAAGAGAGTTCTTGCATCAATGCAAGAAAAAGACATGAAAAAGAAGGAAAAAGATAGAAACACAGAAATTCTAAAGTCAAACATGGTGGATCTATCTGATAACGAGGATGAGGATGATGAGGTACAAGTTAGGGATGTTAGTAAGAAACGAAAGTTCGTAGGTGCTAGTAATACCAGTGGTCCTCTTGATTCTATTTTTAAGAGTGATAAAACAAAACAAAGCACATTGGATAAAAATAATCCAATAAAACAGAACTTGAAGATGGTTGCTTGGAAGAAAATTGCGATTTGGGCTTATTCGGTTGGGTTACCTTTCAATGCCGTACGTGATGGGGGCTTCCAAGATATGATTAATGCCATTGGTGACTATGGAAAAGGTAATCAAATGACTTTTACAATTATTAATTATTATTTACTATTTAGTAATATTTTTTAGTTTTGACTATGTTAGGTATGCCTGCTCCAAGTTATCATAATATTCGTGTAACATTGTTGAAAGATGTTTTAGAAGATACGAAAAGATTTGTGGATTCGTTTAGGCCACAATGGCAGAAATTTGGATGTAGTATTATGTCTGATTTTTGGACAGATGGGAAAGGAAGGTGTTTGATAAACTTTTTAGTCAATTGTCCTAATGGCACGATATTCCTAAAGTCGATTGATGCATCGGAGCATGTAAAGGATGCTCAATTAATCGTGAAGATGATAAATGAAGTGATTGAAGATGTTGGAGAATGTAACATAGTGCAGGTAGTTTTTTTACTTTTCCATAGTTTTATTATCTTTTTAAATTTTAATCCATATTATTAATTAAATTTTTTTTATTTCTAATAGTTCATTACAGATAACGGCTCAAACTTCAAAGCAGCAGGAAAGATTTTGGAAGAACAACATCCAAAGTTGTTCTGGACGCCATGTGCAGCTCATTGTGTCAACCTGATGATAGGAGATATTGGAGAAAAAATACCAAAGATAAAGAATGCGCTGAGTGATGCAAGAGCAGTCATGGTTTACATTTATAACCACGGACGGATTTTAAACATGATGAGGAAGTTGACAAAGAATAGGGAGTTGCACAGGTCTTGTGTAACTAGGTTTGCAACTCAATTTTATACTCTACAGAGCGTACATGAAAATCGACATCATCTACAGGTGTTGTTTGTGTCCGAACAATGGAGAAAAAGTGACTTTGCCAAGAAAGCTGTTGGAAAGAGGGTTGAGAGAATAATTGCGAAACAAGATTTCTGGGACAACGTTTATTTGGCTTGTCAAGTGCTTGCTCCCTTGGTGGATTTGGTGAGATTGGTTGATACAGAAGAGAAACCATGTATGGGTTATATATACGACGCGATGAGTAGAGCGAAAGAGCAAATAAGCAAAAATCTAACCGGTGGGCCGAATGAGAGACTCGTTAGTAAAGTTTGGTCTATGATTCAGACAAGATGGAGCGACCAACTTCATCATCCCTTACATGCAGGTATATAACTTCTCTTTTATTAATTTGATTTAAGTATTATTGTAATTATTTGCTTTTAACACTTTAGTGAATGTACAGCTGGATGTTTTCTTAACCCTGCCATTTATCATGGAGAAAATTCGAAGGAGATTGAGACAAATAAAGATATTATGTCGGGACTTTATGTTGCTATTGACCGTCTTGTTCCGGATGAAGATGACAATGATACTTTGAGGCAAGAATTGAATATGTACATTGATTCCGAAGGTCAATTTGGATCTGCATCAGCTGTGAGGAGTAGAAAGAAAGTTGCACCATGTAAGTAAATAATTGTAACTTAATAATATGTTTTTATTTTGTTATATATTAACTGTTTAACTCTTTATATTTATTAATAAAATGTAGATATATGGTGGCGTTCTTATGGGATCGATACTCCTTTGCTCCAAAGATTTGCCATCACGGTTCTTAGTCAAACGTGTAGTGCATCCCCTTGTGAACGTAATTGGAGCGCTTTTGACAATGTAAGTCCTTAAAAAGTATTTTTGTAAATTATAAATTATTACTTTAATTGAAACCTCAACTCTTTAAGTAAATCTTTGATTCTTTTATTTCAGTTACACTCGAAGAAAAGGAATTGTCTTTTGCAACAAAAGCTTAACGACCTTGTATTCATTCAATACAACACTAGGCTACAAAAGCGCTTCAATTCTATAAAAAACAAGTATGTAGATCCTATCTTCTTAAGAGAAGTAGAGGAAAATGATGAGTGGACGGTACCAACAGAGGTTGAGCTTGAAGACTTTGTGAATGCAGGTGATGGTCTTCTTTGGTCAGATGTGAGAGAAGCCATGGGGGGAAATGCAGACATTAGACCAAGTACAAGGAGTAAAAGGGAGCGTTATAGAGACGATGATGGTGAGACTAGTGTGGAAGCGGAAGAGCCTGATGCGCCTATTGACTTGGATGAAGAAGTGGATGCTTTGAACAATGTTGATTCGGATGCCGAACCCTTGGATTGCAATTAAATACTTCCCATATTACTATTTATAATATTAGTGTACTAAATAAGTTTTATACTATGCTTTTAATTTATGTTTTATGATTTTAATTTTATATATATATATATATATATATATATATATATATATATATATATATATATATATATATATATATATATTCTACGTAATATTATAAACCGCTATCCCACCGCGAAAACCGCTATCCCAAATTAGGGACCTCGACCGCTATTTGATTTCCCACCGCGATAACTGCATAGTGTGTACATCAAACTTTATAATTTGTTGCTAATGTATGTACTTTGATTACATAAAAAAATGAAATAAATGAATAAGTTTAATACATATAAATAGAAGTTTAATACGCATAATAGCGACAAATTAAAAGTTCGATACACATGATAGAAATTTCAAAGTTCGATACACACGATAGAAATTTTCAAAGTTCGATACACACAAAAGCAAAATGTGTAAAATTGGATACAATTCGAATAATTTACCCACTTTATACTTATTCTATAAGCCCCTAATAAATAGATATTAGGGATTTGATGACAAATATCTTAAATAAGGTTGTAGTCATGTTGAAGTCGTACTTAAGTATGATGGATGATTAAGTCTTGATTCAAATGAACTTTATGTGGGGTTGAAGTTGTTTCACACGTTTTTACCCGGTAAAACTATCAAACCCTAATGATGTGTTAAAATATCTTAAACAAGTCGATTAATGCAATTATTGCTTATAGAGTTTTGTTGAATATTCGAATAACGTTAACATCTATATAAAAAAGTTTTCGAAAACTTAAGTAGTTGACGTCTTATTGTCCAGAATGTCACAAAAAAGACTTAGTGGATCGAAAAAGATAGTTATTAAGAACGATATCTTGGACTCTTGGAGGGAATTGATTATGAAGAGTTAATTCATAATTTTGCTTTTATAAATGATAGGAGAACTTTATGATTTATATAACTATGTAAGATAAAGTATTTACATTATCGTTTTTTATTTTAGTTATCAATATAACAAATATCATAGTTTCAATAACAATTTCTTATATGTGTGTATAAAAGAGACCCATTTTTCCTCTTTACGCGGGATCTAATGGAACACCCCTGAAAAAACCGTTTAGTCCGGATCGACTTGACCACAAACCGGACTAATTTACAATATCGCTAAATGGCCTAGTGTCATTTGATTCAAGAGTTTGGATGCTTACGAGTGGGATAGCCTCATACCCAAATAGGACTTTTGTGATGTCATTTTTATTAAAAATATATGAGTAAATAATTTTCAATAGTCCAAAATTCAATTCTTGATGTGGACCAGACTTTTTTGTTAAGATCTTCTAGATATTAACTTTTCTTCTAATCTGTTCCTTTGCTTTTAAGTTATTTAATTCTTTTCTTAATGTTATGAAGTTAAAATTTGGTATATGTGTTTTCTGTTTTCATGCCACATAGCGCCATTTCAATGGTTCTCTTTTATTATTGATGGTTTTAGGCTTTAAGCCAAATTTAAGACTAAAATCATAGTCATTTATAGATTTTATTTTGTTAAAGAGGAAATAATATGTCTAATTTCTTTTACATGCTACTTAAAATAGCTATTTCAGTTATTGTGTCTTTGAATAATTTAAGTAATATGCAAATATAACATCTAAGTTAGATATATATACTTAATTACATATATCATTTCCTCTTTGTTAAGTATGTAATTTATGCAAAACCTTAATCGTTTACACAAAGAACCTTTATTTTCATTTGTTTAAATGATCTTTCCTAAAATACCCTAATTCTAACTTATTATTTACTGATAAAAAAAGAATAAGATTAAAATTACTATGAAGAACCTGGTATGTAGATATTAGATCATTGACATATTTCATACGGAGTAACCGTAAGTAGATGATTTTCAATAACAAGAGATGTAATATTGAGCTTACGTTGCTGAAACTCAAATTTCTTTGTTTCAACAGATAAAGAACATATGCAAAACAAAAAAATCTATCCATTGATCGGATTCGTTTTGCTTCCATGATGAGATGGCTACATTGCTTAATTGTTAAGATGATATGGTGAATCATATTAAACGAAAGCTAGTTATTATTAGTAATAATGATAAAAGGAAAATAATTGTTAAGATGATATGGTGAATCATATTAATTTTCCGAACATGAATATATGACGTTCTAAGAACAATATCAAAGTATGATGCTTGTAGTGTAATATGATGTAAATACGATGTAAATAACCTTCATTATAAAGTTAGTAACATGAGTAATAAAATAAAAGAACCCTATTGTCTAATTTCACAATGATTGAAACATCAAATGCCAAACAATAAATTCTTATTTGGTTCTATCCTAATAACCCTAATAACGAACCGACCCGAACTACCTGAAAACCAAATCCCGACCGAAGAACACTCTTAATTGGTTTTAATTGAGTAAATAATAATATCAGCTTAATTTAGTAAATAATAATATTATCTTAATTTAACCAATATATAAAATGAAATAGTATGATACTATTTAATGTACACATGTCAACTTTTAAGGGAATAAGACATTTTTATATAATAGGGTATCTTAATTTAACCAACATATAAAATGAAATAGTATGATACTATTTAATGTACACATGTCAACTTTTAAAGGAATAAGACCTTTTTATATAAAATCAATTACGTAAATAAGCAAAATATCTTAAACATTCGCGAAAACAAACTACGAAAAGTCAAATTACGAAAATAAGCATCAGTTTCGCCCCCAAGGAGGTCAGTTTCGCCCCAAGCTTCGCCCTCCAATCAGAATGTGCCACGTGTACTCACTAGGGGCGAAACTGGGCATGCGGGGCCCACAATAGGGGCGAAACTGGGTAGGGAGGGGCGAAACTGGGCTGTGGAGCCCACCAGGGGCGAAACTGATGCCCATAGGGGCTAAACTGATGCCACGTGGCGCGATCTGATTGGCGGGCGAACCAAGGGGCGAAACTGGCGTACATAGGGGCGAAACTGATGCTTATTTTCGTAATTTGAAATTTTTTTGCTTATTTTCGTATACGTTATAGATATGTTGCTTATTCGCGCGAAAACCTCTTTTATATAATAGGTAGATATTGATATGTATTATTTGGAATTTTTAGATTCTACAATTTAGACTCAAAGACACAACAAAAACAACAATACTTAATCCCGTAACTACAAAGTTTAGAGCAAGTAAAAAATAGACAATTATCGTAGATAGAGAGAATTTAGACTCAAAGACCATTTCTTTATTTATTCTAGATATTAACTTTTCTTCTAATCAAATTCTTGTTCTTAATCAATTTATGATGTTAAAATTTGGTATTGTTTGTTGTTTTCATTTCATGTCACATGGCAGAATTTCAATGGAATTTTTAAAAGTTTTTGCCAAAATTTTTATAAAAATCACAGTAATTTAAATAAATATTTTGTTGTTAAAAGAATAAGATTAAAATTATTGTCAAAGACCATTTCTTTATTTATTCAATAAAAAAGGCACCGTGTTGGAAAGTAGCATCCGATAAATATTTGATTCAAGGAACAGTCATAATCTTTTCTTTCCACGGCTGCCGGAGAATATTGCTCCGACGTTGACGCCTCCACTGTGGATGGGCCAGTTACCTTCTTTATCCACTGATGGAGTCCAAATCCGCCGTAGAGACGTCGGTCCAAGATAGATCCATGGCTGACCAACGTTTGCCGTTCTTTTTTTCACCTTTAATGGAGACAACCGTCGATAAGGAGATATCGGATCTTCCAGATGCTTGTTTAGCTTGCGTTTTTCATTTCCTCGAGCCTGGTGATCGGAAACGGTGCTCGCTCGTTTGCCGGCGTTGGCTCGAGGTCGAAGGACAGAGTCGTCACCGTCTCTCTCTCGACGCTCGATCGAACCTCGTCTACGTCTTGCCGTCGCTTTTTTCTCGGTTTGACGCCGTTACAAAATTGTCGCTTAAATGCGATCGTAGATCGGTGAGCATCGGCGACGAAGCTCTCATCCTAATATCTCTCCGATGCCAAAATCTAATCCGCCTCAAACTCCGATCGTGCCGGAAATTGACAGATTCAGGCATCGAAAGCCTCGCGAAGAACTGTAAGAAATTGAAGAAGATATCGTTTGGATCATGTGGTTTCGGCACAAAAGGAATCAACGCTATACTCGATAATTGCTCATCTCTAGAAGAACTATCCGTGAAGCGGTTACGTGCCATCGCTGACGGAGATTCGAAGGAACCGATACGGCCTGGTTTAGCAGCATCATCTCTTAAAACGATTTGTTTGAAGGATCTGTACAATGGACAATGTTTTGCACCACTCGCAGCCGGATCGAAAAACCTCCAAACCCTAAGGATTATCAGATGTTATGGAGATTGGGATAATTTTCTGGAAATCGTTACCAATAATGTCCATGGGTTGAATGAAGTGCATCTGGAGAGGGTGCAGGTGAGCGACTCTGGCCTTTCCGCCATTTCCAATTGTAAAATCCTTGAAACCCTTCACCTATTGAAATCACCTGATTGTTCCAATTTGGGGCTAACTTCTGTTGCTGAGAATTGTAAGCTCTTGAGGAAGCTTCACATCGATGGATGGAAAACCAACAGAATCAATGATGAAGGGTTGATCAGTGTAGCAAAACACTGCAACAATCTTCAAGAACTTGTTCTTATCAGTGTCAATCCAACTCGTGCTAGCTTCAATCAATTGTCTGTAAACTGTCAGAAGTTAGAGAGACTGGCTTTATGTGGGAGTGAAACCATTGGAGATGCTGAGATTTCTTGCATAGCTGCTAAATGCACAGCTTTGAGGAAGCTATGCATCAAGAGTTGCCCTGTATCTGATCATGGGATGGAAGCTTTAGCAGTTGGGTGCCCTAATTTGGTTAAGGTGAAGGTCAAGAAATGCAAGGGAGTGACTTATGATGGTGCAGTCTGGTTAAGGGCGAACAGGGAATCACTCGCCATCAATCTTGATGCTACACTAGTCGAAAATCAGAATGCAAATGCTACTAATAATGCTGTTGGATCTAGCAGTACTACTAACAGTCGATTAAGATCTTTAAAGGCGAGATTAAGGCTTGTATCCGGGAGAAATTTGGTTTCCTCTTCCTTGAGAAGGTGGTCAAGCTTCAATGGTGGTTCGCAAAGCCATTAAAAATCCGATTGTAAGGTGATGAAAAGAATGTAAGTTATTGGTATGAATGAATTTGAATTTCAGTTTCTTGCTATTTATTCTTTCTTGAGTGTATACTTTATTGTTGGTATTTCTATTGGGAACTTGTTCTTTCTAGTACTTCCATGTGTATCTTGGATTCATATGCAGATCTATTCCTTGAATTTGTTCACAGTTCGAGACATTTGGTCATCTAGGGTTCGATTATTGTTGTGTTTGAAGAGTTCTATGATTACTAGGGCTCGAAAAAGAAAAAAGCAATTCCTAGGGTTCATGTGTTCTCTGCAATTACATGTGTGGAAAGAAACAAAGTGGTTATGCTTTGATTGTAATTATGTTTTGATTTGTATCTTATGTAATTTTACCAACAAAGATAATAAATTATATATAAAACTATGATATTAGCTTTAGAAAGAAAAAAAAAATTCTTTCGAATTCAACATATGTCCATTAAGTTACTTAATGCGATGGATGTGGATATGGATGGATAGATATATTTTAAATGGATATAAATATAATATCACCCGATCCATATCTGATCTATTACAATCCAGACACATGCTTCTTACAACCAACTGTTTAAAGTAGTAGATCCAGACATCCAGTGAGTTGAGAATCACATGAAAGAACCTTTAAAGATTCACTTTTTAGATTTACTTGGATAAAAAAAAGAAAATAATAACAATAATAATCAAGCAATGAAAGACACATTTTGTATGCAAACTACAAACACTAAATTCTTCTTTTTTTTTGGAAGGAAGATGGTTTTGTCACATTTATCTTCTTCTAATCTCTTTTCTTGTCTTTCGTCGTTGGCTTCCGGTATATGATGATTTGGCTCAAGATCGCACCATTTGTTAATATCCCGATAACCGAACCCATAACGACTTCAAACAAATTAGGGTTATCAGATTACAGTATAATACAAATATTAGCACTTTAGGACATGCAAAAGGTAGAATAACTGGAGTTATTTAGAAGGTATCTTTGTTTGATTCATTGAGAATGAAATAAGTATGCAATAAACATTTTGTAATAAGCAATCCTAAATACCCCATTACTGAGCAAGCGCAAAAGTACATACCACTTGTTGGAGCTTTTTCTTGAAGGCTGGTAAAGACTCTTACTGCAAAATCACATACAAAAAACACAAGCCAGGTTGGGTTGGGTTGGGTTTGCTCACTCACTTTTTTGACCATTATATTAAAAACTCACCTATTGAGCCGATAGAATTCATAAATGAAGTCAAGAAGCTGAGCTCCCCTGTGCTTTTGTTCTGCTCAAATACAACAGCACATTTGTTACAAAAATTTATGAAAAATCATGGGATCACAAGATGTGGGATATGAAAAGTTTATATACTTGCTGCGATATTTCTAAATTAATCAAGTCGGAGGTCTTTCAGAAGCGGTCTCTTTGTAGAGTTTTATTATTCTAAATCAAGCTCTATTCAAAATCTTCCACATAAATTTAGCAATTACCTCATTCAATAATAAGAAGTACTACTGAAGATACAAAAAATCCAAAATGTCGATGCCTTTTTCTTTAGGTATACTTGAAATTAGTTAAAATAATGATATCAGCCTTTTCAAGTTATTTTTTTGAAGCTTAACAAAGTGACATGCCATATTGCAAATCCTAGTTCTGTCCATTCGATCTCCTTTTATGGAATTATTTAATCAAACATGGTACCTTTACATCACTCTTAAAGAATAATTTGCTGACACAAATCTCTACAGGGTAAAAGAATATCAGTCCAGATAATTAGTATAAAAGTTTTGTCTAGTCTATCTTAGTATTTATTATTTAACATAAACAACTTAGAAAGTTAAACCAACTATATTTAAATCATGTGCAGAAAATTGTCGACAAATGAAAGGGTACATTTGATCGATGGCCAAACTAAAATGGACAAGGTAACAATGTAACACATCATGAGAGACAAAATGTAAAAGTTAATAAATAATAATTGCATATAACCATTATCTCATTATCTCTAAATACAAATCTAACTGTTAAGGCATGTAGTAACTTACTTTAACGTTTTCCCAAATTTGAGGGACCCTGGCAAAGAAAAAGATCGCATGCTGGGATGCCTGAAACAAATCATTTCTTCAAAGAGTTTAGCAAATTTCAAAAATAAGATAAAAGAAGATCGAAAAGGTATACACACATGCATGAGAATATAATTGGGTCGAAGTAGCAAAATTTTCACTCACGTATAGGGCTTCAAAAAGAAGGGGATCAATTTTCCCAGCTAAAATTGTTGGTGCGAGGCCACAATATCTGTAATAATCCAATTCATGAAATGCAGTTTCGTTACGTATAGAGAGATTTACAAGACACGTGTTAAAAAATGGAAGTAAAAACTGTAAAATAACCCCAAGAGTTTAGGCTGAATACATCAATGCACGAATCCATGTTGAGTTACCCAGAGGCTGTGAGAAATAATAGATGGTTGCTACCAAAATTATAGCTGCAATAACCGGACAAAGAAAAAGAAATTTCACATAAAAATATTTTTTTCAACTAGAAATGAAATTCTAATTCGGACCTGTTATGACCCGCTACCAAAATCTATCCGACCCGCCTATCTTGTCTCTCTAATTCTCTACTACTGTAATATTAAATTTTCAAAGAAGTGATAATTTGAGATTTATGATACCTTGGATCAGAAGAAAGACCAACTCCCCATAAGCTGAAAATGGAAGGCCTTTGTGAAGACAGTATGCCAAAGCAATGGTATAACCAATTACTTCCATTTCAAAGGCCACAACACTAAGACCTCTAACACTCTTATGTTGCAAGATTTTCATTATCTGCAAATGAAGCATAAATCCAAAACAGGGTCTTAGGGGGTGTTTGGATGCGTGTTTTAAAAGGGATTTGTGATAATCACATAATCAAAAATGTATTGTAACTGTAATAGAGACGATAGTAGAAGATAGTATCTGTATGTGCTAATGTTCTCTGAAGTTGTAATTATTAGATTATTTGAGTGTTCAGAAAATTGTGATTATTTGAGGACACAGACGATAAACTGACCAAAAGTCCAAAACGGACAGTTTTATAAATATGAACACGTTTCATTATATTTGGAGTAGAACTCTCAGAAGTTAGGTTAGAAGAATGGGTAAACAAGTAAGTTTATTTCAAATTTGAATAATCAGTTTTGCTGTCACTTGTATGAAACAGATTACACAATGGAGTCCATCAAAACACCTCTCCTATCACCAGTCAATTATACCACTAAAATTGTTCTTTATAAAAAAGATCTAATACCACCAAAAAGTGTGTGAATTGGATTCAATAATCATATAATTGCAAATTAAGCCTCAATAGTTTTGCTGCAAGCCTAATTGAATTTTAATCCATACTGGAAATGCAAAATAGCCACTAAAAAAATCCAATCTGCTGTTAGAGATAAAAAGATGAATTATAGAAGATAGGGCATAGCTTAAGCATATTTAAAATAGATCAAGAACGCATTGAAAAATTAAAACCTAACGAAGCCCTAGCATTTTATCGGCAGCCACGAAATTGGAGACTAATACATAACAACTGGAAATTTCAAGTCAATTTGTAACAAGCTGATAAATAATGTTGAAAAACTGGAATCACAAAACCCTGAGCCATAGAGAATACTGTATATTTGAAAGTAATCGAGCTAGTTAACCTGAGGAAGTTTAACGGTGGTGGAGGCGGCGACGATGGCGTAACCTAAGAGCTTAGAAATCAGAGGAAGCAAACAGTCCTTTTCCGGGAACTTGCCGTCACTTAACGATCCAAAAACACAGCTAAAATCCATCCCCAGGAACTCCATTTGAACCATTTTGATGGTCCGAGGTAATTGACGGAAGGGAAATCAGAGACGGCCTGAATTGTTAGGGGAAATCGCCGGCGACTTTTAGGTGAAGGCTGGGCGAAATCTGAAGCAAGATTAACAGGTGAATTTCGTCAGAATTAAAGCAAATCGACCAGAAATTGAAATGGGTCGGTTTAAAGGGCCGTTTACGCTTCAACATAATCAGCCCATTTCTTTAGTTATTGGGCCTTTATTTATTAGGCCTTATTATGGGGCCGGTAACTATTTGAAAGCAAATTATACTGGTCGGATATCCTTACTCACAGAGCTATGATCACCTATCTTGGCTACCTGTATTTTGACGTGTGTTTATATACATTAATAAAATACTAGAAAATGAAGTTATTTTGTGACAAATTAAACAATTATCACTAAAAGAAGGGCTTATTTTATAGAATAATAATTAAGTTTTAGTTTTATTTCAATTAAGTTACTCATACCCACACCATACATGCACATCAAATACATGAGGCACTGATATATAGCTAGTCATACGCGACACACGTATTATATATACGTGTATATTATATTCTATATGTAATTATATTATATTAAATGATGATAAATAAACCATGTTTGTGTGGTAACTTATAAAAAAGATAATTTTCACAAGAATGAAACAAATCTAAAACATGATTGTTATATTAAAGTGGCTTGAAAGTATGGGTGATTTAGAAACATAATCCCTCCGGTTAAAACCTTCAATCCCTGGGTAATGGCGGATCATTGAAGCTATGTAATCAAAGACAAAAATTCCGAAAGTTCTCTTTTATAGATTACTAGCATCATACCCACACAATGCTGTGACAGCTAATAGTTTATGTTTTGCGATGTCGCTTCCAAAAATGTAATGATATGTTATTCAAGCGATTCAATTTAAAAAAAAACGTTTTCTTCAGCAACATATCCTTTTTTTTAATTTTTATTTTATTTGCATCAACTATTTTATTAATTTTACAAATAAATTTTAAAATACATTAAAATAAGAAAAAAATTTATATTGATGAAATAAGGAGAGAGAAGTTAAAAAGGATTTTGGAAATTATGTTGATGTTGGTGAAATGCTAATGATGGTAATAGTTTCATATAACTAGGCATTCTAATTGGTTTAAACATGGGAAATGAAATAAATTGGAAGGATGTATTTTTTTTTTTTTTTTTTGGAACAGAAGCAGTATATTAAAACTAGCAGGATGTTAGAGGAGTACAAAACATCACAAGAATAAACATAGCCCAAAAACAAGTACAAAATTCCACTTCGATAGGACAAATACACCAAGTATACCAATTCATTTTCCTCTTGTACATGCGCCTAGAGTTAGAGCGAGATAAATGAATTACTCTGTACTGATCTAAGTAAGCGAGAGTCTCGGATTTTAGCGCCAAAAGCTTTGCCATCCCTTAACTTTCAAATGGACCAACACCAAGTGAATATGGAAGGATGTTATTGATTGAACTAAAAGTTGTTTATCTTTTAGAAACTGAAGTCAATTTCATTTGGAGGATGATTAAGTCTCATTAATTGGTACTTAACTAGCTTGCCAATTAATTTCCTTTTCTTATTTTGGAGCTCTAATCATTGTGTTAAATTTTTAGAAGTTATGAAAAAAAAATTCTTATAGGACGGGGGGAAGGGAAGTTAAATTATGGCTTGGGCAAGGAGGAGCAAAGTCTTATTGACTATTGAGACATGAGTAGGGTTGTTAGCTATAATGACATTAATGAGTCTAAAAGCTTTGGATTGAGCTTAATAGGGAAGTGATGATGGCGGCTTCATAAAGAGGACGAGTCTTTTTTCAATTAAATTTGTAAAAAGCATTTGTGGAGGGAATGGAGGGGCTTTGGAGAATATTTTAAAGTGGGATTAGACGTTTAAAATATTTGAATATGTTTCTGGAAAATATTGTTGAACTCTCCTTGTTAATTGGATAAACGAGTTATCATTACCCGCGCGGTGCAGCGGGAGATGATAGTTTTATATCATCCTACCAAATCTTCTTGTTTATTCTCCTACTCATTAAATGAATCATAATTTCTTACCCGTGCATTGCGACGGGATGCTAGGTTAAACAAATATGAAACTATCATTTAAGCAAGTATATTTAAACAAACGGGAAAAAAATTTAAACAATTTAGAAATCCAATATGTCACATATTTTCATGTTACGTCTAACTTAACAATTTAGAACAACTATTTTGATTTTTTTCATCTATTATATAACCATTTTAATCTTTCATAAAAAAACCAACAATTAAAACTTTAAAATAAAATTACGCATAAATTTTATATTAAATAAAAAGGAAATTAAAAAATTAACTATGTAGAAAAACATGTAATTGATTACTATACACAAAGCAAAGAAAAATGAAAGGAATATTTTCTAGTTGTCATTATAAGGGTTATATTAAAAAAAAAGGGGAAAAAGAATAAATGATAGAAAAGGGAATCGAACCCTTATTAATTTGAGCAATATATTGCCTTACCACTGAGCCAAGACAACACTTGTTATTTATGCCAACATACAATATATATAATATTTAGTTAAATGTTACTGTTCACTTTCTCCCTAAATATTATATATATAATGGGCAAGGGGCTTGAGGTTATGTGAAAATTTTCCTCATGTTTTTAGGTGGGTAGGGCTTGTTGTGGTCAGTCATGGCAAGAACAAGACGATCTTGTTCCTTTTTTGCCGAATTTCAAGTTGACAAAAGACAAGCAAGATTCATTTAGGTGTTCTTCTTAGTCTGAATGGCGGATTCAATGTCAGGGATTTGCAAAGATGGGTAGATAAAGTCGATCGAAGATGTTAATGGTGACTTTAAAATAAAATGGTCAAGCTGGATTGCATGAGGAGATAGCGCTTCAAGATAGGCTCCTTGTTAGAGTTCTCTTACATAAGCGTCGGTTAGATATCCCTCCAATATTGTGTCCATAATGTAATGGTTAGCTCGAATCATTGCAGCATTGCTTGTGATTGTGTGATCATCAGGACATTTGTAAAAACTGAAACGATTTTATTTTAAAGTAAAATATCTACGTTTTTAATATCGTACTCATAACCTATTCAAATAAAAAAAATTATGTTATTTAAACAGGTTATGAGTGTAAAAATATATAGATTTGATGGTGCTAGCTACATGGATTCATACTACTTAGCATTTATGTTAATCTTAAAAACCATACAACAAACCATGCAATTTAGCTAATTTGAAGCATAATAGCCTGGATTTACAATATTACTCGCATAATAACCAACCAACCAACCAACCTACCATTGTCGTACCCAACAGTCTGTCTCTCAAAACCACCATTTCCACCACCACTCTCTTCCTTGATCCTTGATACAGAGACGGAACTGAGGACCAAGTAATCAATACGAAAATGAATGGCGGTGCCGGTGGCGGAGGGGATGCCGATCTCAAACCCTCACCACTCTCCGAATGGACCTACACCGTCTCCCGGCGATACCAGCACCTCCTTGACAAGTCAACGCCCTACGTCCTCTACCGGTGGATCGGTTTCGCCTTCGTCTTCTTCATCTACGCCCTCCGTGTTTACATCGTCCAAGGTTACTACATCGTGACGTACGGCCTCGGAATCTACATCCTTCAACTCTTTCTCGCTTTCCTTTCCCCTCAGGTTGATCCAGAGCTTCAAGATGGTCCTTCTCTACCTACCCGCGGATCTGAGGAATTCCGCCCCTTTGTCCGCCGTCTTCCTGAATTTAAGTTTTGGTGAGTCTGATTTCACTTGCTCTGTTCCTGATCATATGTGAAGTATGTGTGATTAAGCATTAGAATTAGATTGTTGCTTGTTTGCTTAAATTGCGTTTGTTGATTATAGATTCGTTCGATTTTAGCTGCGTTTATGATAATTTAAGCGCGGATCTTGATTGAATTGGATGTTGCTCTTTAAATATCATAAGTAAAAGTTCGTGGTCCGACTGTTGGAAACCCTAATTTAGGTTAAGGTATTTGATTTGGGTGAATACTGGTAATTTGAAATGACACTGTGATTGACTGGTTTTCCTCATCAAAATGTGACATATAATTCAGTATCATCAAACTAATCAAAATGTGCCTTAAAACTAGAACAAGCAACTTATCGGTAACAAATATAATTTTATTCTTTTTGAAACTACAAACACCCCCCCCCCCCCCCCCCCCCCCCCCCCCCACACACACACACACACACACAACAATCTACTCATATGTCCACAATCGGATTTGAACCCTTAACCTCATAGAGGGAGGAACACCTTAATTACACCTTAACAGCTCTAGGCTAAAAGCCCTTTGGTTGTAACCAATATAATTAAATGCAAGAATCAACAAGAAATGGGTGTGGATTCTTGTTCAATAAGTAGGCTGCTATATGTACTCGATTTATAAAGTATAACGAGGATAAAAGTAATCAGGTTATAAATTATAATGTTGATACTTGATACAATTATGTCTCTTAATAATTCACACATTAATTTTGAAATGGAAATCCCGTGTTAGCTTGTTAGGGAAAGTGTGGCTAAGTTTTGTTCTGAACCCATTTGTGTTTGGTAACGCGAGAGCATATGTGCAATCATGGAAAGGGAGTTTGGGGGTACCTTTTGTTAAAGTTAAATGTCAAAAATGTTGAGCATTTAAGAAAATGAAAAGAGTAAGTGTACTCTAAATCCGACTCCATGATCATAGCTTATGTGGATATGTACTTTCCAATTTCGTGTATTAGGCTAGGGCAATGTCTACTGAGGTCCACATTGTTTTAAACTGAAATATTAAATGCAATGTTGCTTTACGACATGATGGCGGATCATGCTGTTGGGTAACAAGTCAATTTTGGGTAGAAACGAGTAGTTATTTGAATGTATAAACAGTACACTGGCTTGGCCTGGTTGACCCAACACAACTTCTATAAATACAATGTGGTAAGTATATTACAAAAAATATATTACTATACTAATAATAATAATAATCCAACTTTTTGTATAAAACCATCTAGCAGGTTGTATGCATTAATAATATATTTGGACAACTTTAGACTTATTTAACTTTAGACTTTTTTTCCTTTTTATAATTTGTTTTAACTAAGTAAATGTGTCGAAAGGCCAGCTATACGCTTATGCCATAAGACTAGTAAATGTATTAAGAAGCACTGCAACTTTAATTAACCTGACCATGAATAGTTAATGAAATATTATTATTTATTAACTTGACCATGATAGATACGGTTCTTTTTTCTGTTCCACTACAGGTATTCGCTTACAAGAGCCTTCTGTATCGCTTTTGTGCTCACATTTTTCAGTATGTTTGACGTGCCTGTATTTTGGCCAATTCTATTGTTCTATTGGCTCGTGCTGTTTGTCTCAACAATGAAGAGGCAGATAATGCACATGGTTAAATATAGATATGTTCCCTTCTCCTTTGGCAAACGGGTAGCTACAAAATTTCTCTTTCAAGATTCTTTCAATATGCTCGTGAACAAAAATCCACCTTTTCTTGATTTAGTTCTGTAAACCCTAGATCTTTTTTAAGGATTTGCTCCTCTATCTGCAGCGTTACACGGGAAAGAAAGCAGCAGTAGCCGATGACGCAACATCTGGCAGACCTTGAAGCTTTTGGTGAGTTAACTTGATATATTGATTGGCTGAAATTCTTTCATTTCTCAATTCTCCCATAGAAAGATGTGACAAAAGATTTTCTTTAGGGACCAAGGATATGTGAATTCCAATCAGCCCACTTCTATTTGAGATGATGGAAAGTGTATTATTTGTTGTAGCAGTTTTTTCTGTAATATGTGGTAGTTACGTTTTCTGAATCTTGACAGATGCACAACAAGGACTCCTTTTTTCTTTTCTAAAAGTAATAGAGATTTCTTCTTTTCGCAAGTCATTGTTTGATAATATTTGGTATATCTGGTCACCTTATCAGTTTTCTTTTGTATCTGAAACAACAAATAATCAAAGGGTGGTAATTTTGACCCATTTATTCATGTGCGGATTGTTCTGGCTTATGTTCATATTTCTAACGTGTCTATTTTAAGAAATAACCAAAAAAGAAACTTGTCGAAGAGGTTGAAAGTACATGAAGTGTACTTTCGTTTTAATGCATAGTACCTCCTAAATCGTTTTACTCAATTTTGTAATATTTTTGTTGGCAAACTAACTATTTATTAAAAAAATCAAAAAGATTTGGACAAAAAGTAACCACTACAGGCTCGTACCTCTGTATGTTGATTCCTAACAAAGACAGAAAGGTGTAACTGCTAACCGAGAGTGAAGATTAGATGATGGACCATTGGGTCTGGTGCAAAGTGGTCCGTTTTCAGATTGCTTCACGGGTTCGGACCGAGTCATGCCCTTTTGTATATGGTTAATAATCTAGCCGTATCGGTGGACCTTAGACGTGATGGTGGGGGTTAATTGGGACCATGTAAAGATGGGAGGATAAAAAATAGATATTGAAATGCATATAGAGGATATATATTATGTGAATGGAGAATGATATTAGAGGATTGTCCTATTCTTTTAGTAATGTATGTATGTATGTATGTGTCCTTTGAAAAGGCAAGAGTTATTATTGAAGTGGTGGGGAGACCAGGCCAGTGTGCCCATATGGGCAAGGCTCTCCCTTCCTTTTGAATTGTACTTGTCATAGTTCCCTTATCATCTTTTAGTCACTTCCATTATTCCTTAAAATTACCTTCAACTCTCTTTTCCCTCTTCTTCTGATTTGTGGATATCAGATAAGATTCTCCAATATTTTCATAAAGTTACAACCAAATATTAAGGCCAAGAGAAGCCTATACTAGTAGTTGGATGTGCAAGGCTCCTCAATTTGGATATCTCATGTTCTATTCATGCAGCTTTAACTTTTCATTTTCATTTTTTTTTTCGTTTTCAAAGGAGACTTTCCCGATTAGGGCTCCTCCGGGGCGCCAAGCCTTTGGCTCAGATATACGCGGTCTAACCAGTTTTACCCGTGGCCGTTTCCGAAGCATCCTCGTGGCCATCCCTAATTGGAACCTGGTGGGACTTGAACCAAGAGGGCAAGTGACTTGCCCACTAGACCATTAGAAGATGGTTCTCCTGCGGCTTTAACTCCTTGAGATTATTCACTACAATATAAATCCATAATTGTGAAAGGTTGTAATTTATCTGCTTCTTTTTCTCTTATAATAACTAATTTCTAGCAAGGAACAAATAATATTCCTTTTTTGTAACAATTTAACACAAATTACCAACTGATAATTGTTAAAACAAATGGACAACTCCAAGATTGTGCATATACATATGATTTAATAAAAACCTACTTAATAGATAGCTAAAAATGCATATACAAACATAAGCAAATGGGTTTTTCCATCTACATTATTTTTCAGTATATATACATACATACATACATACATGTAAACGTACATAAATGAACGAACGGAGCCTTTGTTCGTGTTTATTCATTTAACTAAATGAAAAAAGATTTTTGTTCGTGTTCGTTTGTTTATTATATAAACAATCTTCCCGCCAAATATCTTGTTCATTTACAACAATAATGGTGCCTCTTTGCCAAGAAAAGAGTTGAAAGGTGGAGAAAGAACGTGAAAGATTTGTATTTTCTAGATTGAAAAGCAGAGAGAGAAAAATGAAGGAATAGTGATGAGATGTTGACGTAAAACTAAAAGATGGAAAAACTAAGTACAAATTACACTCACGCTCTTATAAATTAAGGGTATTTGTAATTATTTTTATTTAAAGATTCAAACTTATATTTATTGTCAATAATAGGATTCATATCTAGCTTTGGAGGACCACCTCTCTCTCCATTTGAGCTGGCATTCAAGGGCAACTATCAATCACAGGCCCATACCCTCTTTCCCCTCTTCACAAAAATTTTATGAACAATAATGAGAGGGATTTAACATACACAAGTTACTCGGACACTGGTTCGACCACGACCAAGTGGGGGCGGGCGGATACACATGGGGTATATACGCACGCTCATCACGAAAACCACTTTTCGACTTAATTATGCCGACGACTACAGACACACTACAGTTGTGCACTCTCAACTTGTGAGGACCTTAATCTTTCCCAAAAATAAGACAACGTGGACCCCTCGTGTTTTTCAGAAGGGAGCTGATCTGTACACAACAGCTTTTAGCCATACATATCTGGTTTCTTGTTATATTTTATTGATGCCAACAACCTCTCATTTCCTCTCCACAACGTTGTCATTACACAAACCATCCAAGATTTTCCTGCAGGATCATTTCATGTGTGTTTCTGTGAACAAACAATGGAAGGACTTCCTATGTTAACTTGTCTCATACAGCACACCTTAAAAAATCTTTGCACATCAGATTCTTCTTCAGACAACACTTCTAACAAATGGGTTTACTCGGTTTTCTGGAGAATCATGCCACGAATCTACCCGCCTCCTAAGTAAAAACACACCAAATCCTGCACATGTTTGTGTGTTTTTTGTTACTTTGTTATATTAGATCAATCGATTGTCTTTGTTTATACACAGGTGGGACTATGAAGGAGGTGTTAATGTTGTTGATCGGGCCAAAGGAAACAAGCGAAACTGGTAAAGTTTTGATCTTTTTCGATCATTACCCGTCTTTAACAAGTCTTCATGTCGGCATTTTGGCTGAGAATTGCAGGATACTTCTTTGGGAAGACGGGTTTTGTGATCTTGATGAATGCGAGCGAGTAAGGAATGATGGATTCTTGAAGGGTAGATTCGGTACTGATATCTTTTTCAAATTGTCTCATGAAGTTTACAATTACGGAGAAGGGTAAGAACTAAAACCAAGAACACACATACATGATTGATCTTATGTTGATTTAATGATGTTTTTTGGGTGAAGATTGATAGGGAAAGTGGCTGCAGATAATAGTCACAAATGGGTGTTTAATGATGGATCAAATGAGAAAGATCCCAACTTCATTTCTTCTTGGAATGCATCTATTGATCCTGTAAGCAAAAATATAATAGGAAAACATAACTTTGATCTCTAATTAATATTTGGGTTTTGATTCTTTTAATTATGTGTAAGCAGCAGCCAAAAGCTTGGGAGGTTCATTTCAATTCTGGGATTAAGGTTAGCAGTCTAGTTCTGTTATATTATATACTCCCTCCATCCCATTTTTATTGTCCATTTTGACTTTTTGAAGTCATTCTCTTTCAACTTTAACCTTAAAGATTTTTGTTTTGTTTATATAATATTTGATACAAAATATATGAATGCATTATGTTTTAAATGTATTTTCATTAATATAATTTTCATCAAGTATTATATAACATGAACAAAAATATTTAAGGTCAAACTTGAAAAAGAAAGACTTTAAAAAGTCAAAACTGGGCAATAAAAATGTGACGTAGAGAGTACAACTATTTATGTTAAAACAACCACCATCATGTCCAATCCCATCTCAGAGGAGTGTCGGGAAGATAATATGTAGACAATCATAACTATAACAAGTAAAAAGATTGCTTCTTTAAAGGCCTTTGGCATATCGCGTGTCACTAGGTAAACATCAGGGTAAGGAAACGGCCACGGTGATACCCCGGTTAGACCGCGTACATCTGAGTCAAAGACTCGTCATCCCTGGGTAACCTGAACAGGAAAAACGTATCCGTTTACCCGTTTTTAGTCTAGGTTACAAGTGTTACATAAAGTCTTCACATATGGATTGTATCACAATGGATCATTCAAGTGCTGGTTTTGATTCTTACTATAGTTACAAGTTTGCATGGTTCAAACCATATAAAATTTAAATCATTTTTTAATACTCACAAATTCTAATTTAGTACAGTATAAAAGAAACTTAACAAATTATATTTTTAACCAATTTATATATATATATATTTTTATCTGCCAGACTATTGCTATCATATCTGTTAAAGAAGGCATCATCCAACTGGGCTCTTTTGATAAGGTTAGTGTTAAAAATGTCTACATATTGAATTAGAAAATGCGAAGGTACAAATTATGATGCACGTGGTACAACATATGTTTGCAGATTCTTGAAGATCTGAATCTAGTAATAGGAATCCAGAGGAAATTTAACTACTTACGTAGCATCCCAGGCTTATTCTCTATTCAGAGGCCATTCTCTTCAGTACAACATCCGTACAACCCCCTAAAGCACAAAAGTCTAGGTGTATCTCATGAAGCCCAACAACAACAACAACAACAAATCGGGTCAAAAGTCAACATCCATGGTGGAGAAAGTCAACCTCACAAGGGTCCGATTTGGTCATTCGATTCGGGTTACGATCTCCAAGAAAAGGGTCGGGTCGGGTCACACAGCATACCATTTTGGCACATTCCACCCCTCTTGCCCTCTAACTTTGGATCTAATTCAGAAAAAACACCTTACATCAATAACCCGAACCAGATTAGCAATAATGAGGCGAATCGATGTGTAGCGGATAAGGTAGTTCGGGTCAAAGATCCGGATCAAGAAAACGGGTTCAATCCAAACCCGGGTTTGATGATGGAATTAGGATTTGGGCCAAAAGAAAGTGATGTGAAATCTCAATTAAGTTAATGTGGACAAAACTTGTATTTATTAGGAGATATGATTTTGATTGCTTTTTTATTTAGAAAACAATTTAACTAATATTGCATTTCTTTAAAATTCTATAGTGCCTTGATTTAATGACATCTATGTTTATTTTGTCACATAAGTATGTTAGCTATGATGTGAGTATGTTAACCATGATTTTGATTCTTATTACATGTTTGATTTGTAAATATTTTTAAAATTGTAATAAGAATAAATAAACCAAAATGTTATAAATGTGAAGTATAGATGTCACATACATCATAGTTAACCTACTTATGATCTATCTTTAGACTAGAGTGCAATTATCTGAGTTTGGAGTTTGATTTCTAAGCATATGATTAAGAACAAAATATAACAAACAATTAAAAAAAACTAGAGGGTAGCTTGTAAATTTAGAATTTATTAGAAGGAAAGCAATAATGAGAAACATAAATATGTCTCTTGTAGAAACTCAGTACAGAAACCAAATCAATGCAGTATGTACAAATGGGCATCTGATTGGCAGCAGCTACCATCAGATGATAAATCAAATTGTTTCGGTTTTAATCTTCACTAACAGAAATCATGTAATCACTTCTTCAATCGACCCTACAACATTTGTTCGATGGCAGCGACTCTTTCTATCGCTTCGCCGCTACAAATGGCTTCTCAAGCACTTGTCCTCTTGGCATTAGTCGGTGTAGCAAGAATACGCTTTAAAGCGTTAATTTCCAACGGGCTATTCTTGCTCTGTTACACGCATCAAAACAAAAAAAAATCGCATTAGATTACATGTGACGGTTTTAACCTGTTTACTTATCTCAAAGGTAAATATTATGGTCTAGAATATGGAATCTTTTTCAGTGTACAGGTTCATAAAGTCTGCAGCTATAAGCAACAATTTATTAGATTTTACCTGGGAGCAGGTGCCACGACGGACATTGCAAACAGGATAATCATGTGGGCAGCAACTGTAGTGATCACTACAGCACGAGGCACCTTCCAAAGGACAGCAGCCCCATGCAAAGCACGAGCCACGGTAGTTATAGATACAGCAGCAGGTGGTGCTTTGAGGGCAAGTGGAGTATGAATCACAAACTGTTTCGGGTGCGACTGGAGTCGGCGGTGATGGACCAGGGTTAGGTGGGTTGTCGCCGTTTTTAATCGGGTAGGATGCCTCCATTGCAATTCCACATTTACCTGTTTTCTCTTTTATGTTTCGTTCCATTCTTATGTAACCTTGTTCACCCCATTCTGCACCCCATGAGTTCCTAACAATCCAGTAATCCTTGCCGTTCTCTGCCCCGTATCCAACCACGACTACACCATGGTCCAAATCGGTTCCACATGAACCACTGAAGACACCCTGAGCAAATCCAAGAAACCCTTTCAAAATTTAGGCCAAAATTATGTTTATACTGGACTTTCTAACCTCTTATCTTTTAAGAATTATGAGTATTATAGTTCAATATGAAAAAATTCCACCAAACAACCAAGAAAATGACAACCCTCAACCAACAAGATTCCATGGAGATATTATAAGATCAACAACTATGGAGATATTATAAGATCAACAACTACCCAAGGTTTGGATTTAAGTATGATTAATCTCATCTCAATAATGATAAAAGGGTCAACTTTAAGCACTGTACAAAAAAATAATGGAGTCACCCAATCTACCTAAACTGCAAAGCCCCACAGGGGCTCAACCTGTTCAGGTTATCTGGGAAGGGCGAGTGTTTGACTCAGATGTACGCACTCTAACTGGGGTATCCCTGATTCCCGACCATTTTGATTGAAGTATTTGAATCAAAGAATGCCAGAAGCATGATACCTTTTAGGTAGCCATAGTTTTTCGGCCTCTTTTTTGGTAATAAGACAATATTTAAACGGGGCCTGCTAGTTAACTGGATTATAACTTGTAAGAAACTGGTGCAAGATTTTCCTTTTGCAGTTTTTATATCTATTGATCTCTTGCTTCATGTTATAATTGCAAAGTTCTTTTGCTGAATTCAAAGATCAACACAAGAATTAAGAAATTACCGAAGTGTAGAGCTGGAAATCCCGGCTACTGCCTTCAATAGCAACAGTTATAGGCTGGTTCGCAGCAGCCTTCTGCAAGGCTGACTCATCGTTCACAGGAACATCTTCATAACTATCAATCGAAACAACCTTCGAGTTTTTCTGCAAAAAAAGTCAAAAAAAGAAAAAAACTCTAGTCAATAATCAATGGCTTATCACTAAATAAAATATATATGAACATAGGGAATTATGATCACAAACCCTGGTACTGTCACATCTTCCATCTTTGCCTGTGTAAGGATAGTCTTTATCTGTGTCAATACCACCATTCTTGACAATGAAAGCAAAAGCATAATCCATGTCACCTCCATTGCACCCTTCATTGTAAGATGTATCACAATCCACCAGCTCTTGCTCTGATAGTGTGATCAGATCACCAGTAACTATCTGGTTTATCGCCTCCACTGATCCAATGGTTGAGAATGCCCAGCAACTCCCTTTAATTTCATAAACATACATACAAAAATGTTAATCATCTTTGCATCTTCACACTTGACCCTGATTTCATTATTCTACAAAACAAATCTGCTTCATGATTCATGATTAATTCCCAATCGATTCCCAAATTTGATTTTGAGAAAATTGAAAAGCAAACAAAAACATCTTCATCAGAATCTACGGTCCCACGCTTTCAATTCTATGATTTCGTTGACCAATCAAAATCATACTAATAATAAATCTATCATGTATCTATCTGTTTCAAATTCGGATTTGAGACGAAAATGACTTTAATTATGAGCAACTAATCAGTCTCGATCATTCATGCTCCTGTTGATTTAGGGTTACTTTCATCATGTCATCGTGCTTAGTTCATCATTATGCGTCTTTTATTTAGTCTTTTCATGAGCATTATCGGCAATATAATATAAAAAAATGATCTAAAGGACAAAAAGTAAAAATATATAATTCAATAAAATAATCAACTCACCGCAGCTTCCTTGATCTTTTACGGCAGCGACGGCACCTTTAGTCCTCCAGTCAATGGAATCCGGCAGAGCATCGCCGGAACGAAGAGCGTAACGATCACTCTTCACGTTATTCAACTTCGGCTTACCGTCGATCTTCTTAGCGGCGGTGTAAGTCGACCGGTACTCTTCAACGGACAGATCTGCAAGCCTGTTGAGTCCAAGCTTGTAGGAATGATCGCCGGCGTTGTGCTGTTCAATGTACCGGAGGTTATCTTTGAAGATCTGAAACCTCTTCTCCTTCTCTTCAAGGGCGTTGTAGTTTTTGCCATGTTTAACGAGCCACGACTCGTACATAGCGTTGACTTGGTCATCGGTGGCGGAGGAAGAATCGGCGGTGGTCATGTGAGTGGCGTCGTAGCTTATAATCGACATGTCCATGGCTGATGAGACCGCGAAGAGAGCGAAAAGGAAGAGAACCGCCATCGAAGTGAGCTTCATGTTTGAAGGTGTGGATTGAGAAAAATGTGAAGGGAGGGAATGAATTTATAAGGAAGAATGGAGGTGAAGGTGTCATGGGAATACATGCTTTTGATTATTTTATTGTTTTATTTGTTACTATTATTGTTACATATCAAGGAATCTTTATAGTCATTGACAAAATAATTATCCTTGTTCTAATATTTAATAGTATTGATTTATATATAATAAGTGATATCATACATAATAATTATAATTTTTATATTTTATTATATATTATTCATGTTTATATATTTAAGAGTATACTAATTTAAACATAATTAATTGTTGTGTATGACAATTTGTTATGTTCATAACATATTCCAATGTGTTAATTTAAAAAATATACAAATATAAGTGAAATGATTTATATATAATAAAGTTTTATTAGTATAATAAAATATATGTATTTAGACCAAAATATATCTAAATATGTTGATAAAAAGATATATTAAAACTTTATGATGATAGAATATCATTGATCATTGATTGTTATATAAATGATTAATTGTTGGTGTGTGCAAATCTATTTCCTATAAATTAAGGGTCTCTTATGTATAAAAAAAATGTAGTTTAATGGATGATTGAAAGTGGTTGAAATATTATATTTTGAGTGGATTATAAATTTGGTTTATTTGATTTGTTTTGGATTACGTAGGTAGTTTTTTAATTTATAATACTTTTTATAGGTTCAGTTTATTTTAATTCAATTTTTTTATGCAATTAGCCTCTCCTTCACATTCCTTTTAAAATAATTCATTTTGTATAATGATTATTCGATCTAAGATAGTGATGCTATTAAATAGTTATTAACTTATAACCATAAAATTGAGGAAGATGATCCTTACATAACAAAAGTGATACATACACAACAATTTTATGTAGAATCGAACAGCTTCATATAATCAAACTCAAAACCACACATAATACACTAAGTCACAGTTCTTTCTACACCACCAAGTTTTGCCCATTGCTACGACCACTCATCTAGCCACTACCGCCACCCCCTCTACCTTGATCTTACGCCGCCCGTACTTCCTACGCACCATAATCACCAATCAACATCAGATTTTGCGGTCTCGTATGTCCCAAGCCAAACTGAGATCTAACGGTGACGTACTTCTGTATAAGGCTTGCTCTCATTAAAGCCGGATTTCCTAATTTAGGTGAAATAAAAGGAAATGCCGTAACAGTTGAGTTTCTTGAGTTTATTTTCTCAAACCTAAATAGATGTGTTGTTTAAGTTTGTGTCCCATTGTACAAATTTGGGTTAGGGATTTTTGTTGTGTGTTTTTGTCTGTCTCAAGGTTCAAAGCCATGTGTTTGTTTTGATAATTATGTTTTGAACGTGTTTTAATGATGTTTAGAGGTGGGATTTATGTTTTGGTAGTGTTTAAGTTCATAAATCTAGATTTCATGTGTGTTTAGGTTTTCAAATTCACGTTAGACGAAGTATAAGAATTTTTTTTAGCCTAGTGTTGAATCAACAATCTTGAAAGACAAATATGTCGGGAATTCTCAAACTGGGAATTGTTTTTGAGGCAGAGTTTAAGGACAATACAACACGAACGAACGTTAAAGTTTCACGTATGCATAACCAACTTACTTTACAACAGATAAACATACAATTTGTCAACAAGTTCAATGACTACTACATCACATGTACGTGTGCAATGAAGAAAAAGTGGTCAAAGCGACCAAGACATGATGATTAAAGCCCGTATGCTTAAATTAGACTGAAAAACATGCACTTATGTATTATAACGTGGAATGTTTGGAAAGATAAACAAAATTGAACGACTCCAACACTAGTCATTGGTAGAAAAAACAATCAATTGGCATATGGAAGTTGAAAGACGACGATATTATTTATCTCCACACATATTCTAACAACGAGCTATTTGATTTGATGATGATTCGACATAGTTCGTCAAACTGTAGTTTGAATCAAACCTCATCACAATAATGGATAAGAATTGATAATAAAGTATATTGAATTAGAATATATTTGTATATGTGTATCCTGAAGCTTGATGAACAAGAAAGATGAAACACAAATAGGTAATCGACACTTTAGCTATATCTAATATGCATACAATAAAATACTTTAAAAACTTTATTATAATTATTGTAAACAAAATTTTTAATTGTATATAATAATTTTTTTAGTTGTATATAATAAAAGTTATAACAGAATTAGCTGTATTTAAACAATTTGTATAACCACTATTTAAGAAATTTCAGAAGCTAATTACTTGATAAATATTTCTATCGAGGCAAAGTATATATCATGGAAATAGAGAATCAATTAAATAAAAAAAATAAAAGAGAAATTGCATAGTAATTGATTAATCTTATTGTGCAATTTGTCCAACCACTATTCAAGAAATTTCAAGAGGCTAATTTACTAAATAAATATTTTTATTAAGGCAACGTGTAAACTCTTTGACTAAGTAAAAGTTTTAAATTAAATAATTGATAATGGATAAGAGTAACAAGTATACATCTCCATACCTTGTTGTATTGTTACCATCTGAAAAGTCTTCACAATCTCTTTAACATCATTCACTTAAGTTAGGACTATGTGAAAAACTTATTTTATTGGACTTTTGAAGTTGTAACAGTAACACAACACCTCCAACAAAGATAATAAAAACGGTTAAGTATGGTTAAGTTAATATGCATTCGACTTAGAGGTGTTCATGGATAGTTAACCGAGCATATCGTTAGTTGAAGTATTGGTTTGTAATTTTCGTGAATCTAAACCGAAAATTCCGGTTAACCGGTTTTTCGGTTAATTTGGTTTTCCCGGTTAACTAATTAACCATTTTTAACTACTTAATATATTTCTAAAACAAAATGTTTGAAAATTCAATTTCCATATCTCAACTCGAACAAGGTTTAAATAAGAAATTTATAAAACATTACAAATTGAACTTTGTTATTTATGTATTAACTAATTATGACATAAGAAAATATTTTGAATAAAAAAGTGACTAAATTAAAGTAAAACTAAGTAAATAAATTGTAAATAGTAAGATTTATAAATTTAGTTGACTCGTGAACTTAAAGAAAAAGTAAATATACTAATAGTGAAATATAGATATTGACTTTGGGTAACAGTTTGTTATGAGTAGATGACTATCGTATGCAAATATTGATAAATTTGTTAGTTTTGATAAACATAAAAAATAAAATTTGAATGTTTTAAGTTTTCGGTTTTTCGGTTAACTGTCCATCTCTAAGTTCATGAAACATAACCGAACCGAATAACCAGAATTTTTTTAGGTTTGGTTAACCAAACCGAAACTTTTAAAATATTCAGTTTCATTAACCTAATTTCGATACTGCATGTTTTTAGGTTTCGAATATTTCGAACACCCCTATTTCGACTACTAATTTTCTATTTTAATATACAGAGTAAATTAGTTGTAACAATAACACAACACATCCAGCAAAAACAGACATGAATTAAACCTAGATTTAGCTTTTGAAATTAAAAAAAGAACACAAAAAAACCTAGATCTCGAACTTGCACAAACATGAATATTGAAATAAAATCACACCCTTTGTCTTCTTCCATTTTCTTCATCAAAAAGTCAAAACCCTAACCCTTCGCCTTCTTCACTGGGCACAACTTCAACTGGAAGAATTATATCAAGTAAATTTAGACTAACTTAATCATAATGTATTCAACATTACCCAAATTCCTATTAAGTGTAACAAACTTTATAACTTCATATGTATGCATCAAACTTTCAATATGTGTTATTATGTATAACGTGACTTGCTATAATGGGTTAAATTCAACGGTTGTCTTCTCTGGCATCAATAGTGGTCATTTTCTAGCGGTGTGTATGGGTGGCATAATTGAAGATTCCGACCAAAAGTTTTAACATTATCGTCATCACCACCCCTCATCCCACACACACATACACACACAAAACTTTCCAGTAATGTTATAAATTGGTTTTGAATAATGTTGTTGGTTTCTGATTAGGTTACAAATACTTTCTGAATAAAGTTGTAGGTTTCTAATGAGGTTATAAATAGTTTACACTGAAAGTTATAGGTCTCCGGTGAATGTTACTAGTTACTTGTTGAAAAATACAATGGATATAAATAATGTTATTTCTTGAAAATTCGGTACATAAATAATTGTACTTTTTAAAACTGATTACATACAATACAAATTCATTCAAAGTTAAATACATTTTCATGAAATCAATCTCAAATATATATTAAACTACATTCAATAAAAGAGATTAACCGATTGTTTGTTTCAATTATCAGGATACTTTGCATACAATAACAAGTTTAAAAAGCTTGTTGTATTTAAATAGAAAACAAACAGTTAATTACATATATATGATGACATATTATATAAAATATATTAATTTAACAATAGATTATTGTAAAAAAAGTAACAAAAATATTTAACAGTAATAAGTATATATGTTGTTTACATTATGGTTAAATGCACGGCAATATAAGAAGCTATCAATAATTTAATGTTGTGTATAATAAATAAAAAATAATACCAGGAAATGCATTAATCTACCCGACATTAACATTTAATGTAATGATGACCTGCAAAACCTGCTATTCTCGATCATTGCACATAATATTAACATTTGGAATAGTTCATTACATTTCTATAAATGTTTGAAGATGCGGCGAATTTTGGGGTTTCAAGGTGCTCTTTGCCATATCAACTCCCCACATGAATCATTAGCACCATTTGATTTTCAATCTAGGTTCCCACATCTTGGCAAATGTTTTAAGACCAACCCCGACAGGTCTGAAGATAGCAATACAGTCGGCAGCGGTGACTGGGGCTTCATAGAAAATATCAAAATAAGGCCATGACAACTTATGACTCGGTGATTTCGACCCCGTAGACTTGTTCCCCATGTCAAGGCAAGTCAAATGGATCTTACCCCTGTCACACCCTGCCAAGGCGGAAACGCGAAGTGTGACGGAGAGGATCGTCATAACACATTGATACAATAATAGAGAAATTACAAATATGCAATTTAATCCAACATGTCACTACGTTCCCCAACACAAGAGGGGACTTGTGCCGCGTTAAGTCGGTATTCACGACACCAAAGTCAAAAGTAATAAACACACAAAAGTAAAACCCACAACCCGGGTCAAGTTTACGGGACAACAAGCCCAGACATAAAGTTCAAAGTAGTGCTGAGAATTTAACTCATAAAAGTAATTGAATGTTCATGCAGTTGTCAAGTCCAGCTAAAGTCCAACTACGAATCGCCTAAACTCCTTAAACATTCTTATTGGTATTACCTGAAAATGGACACTCGAAAACGTCAACATAATGTTGGTGAGCTCGTAGGTTTAAATACAAATGAGTTTACCGTGTATCATTTTAGAATGACAATTACATCCATAATAGCATTGTATAAAATAGGAATACAACCAAAACATAGGATTCAATAGGCATGAGTAATGAGTTTTCCAAACCGTTGCCTACCAGCTGGAGCTAAACGTTTGCGACAATAGGAATATAGGAATCAATAGGCATAACCCGGTTAAGGGTTCATACAATGCACATAGATGTCACATAATTGTCAAAGCAAAAATTTAATTTACACGGCTTAAAAGTTATAAACAGGTTTGAGTGTCATTTTTCCCCAAGAAAACGTATAAGAAAAGGGGGCTACGAGAACTCACCTTAGCCTCAAACGAACTTAACCTTGCAAAAGAACGGGGTACGAGATCTACAATAAGTATAATGCACATAAGTCTCATATTTAGGTGTTTGAACTCCCTAATATAGCCTAAAGGCTTGTGATGTGTTTCTATATGACCCTAATGCCACAGTACATATTTCTGTTTTTAATAGGCAGACTTTTAGTAATTTTAAAACAAACCAAATGTCCAAAATAAAATCCCAAAATTTAAATACAGAGGGTTTAATGTCTCAACAATTTACTGGAATGTTTCCAGAATTTTCTAACTTACCTAACTATTTTTAAAAAATTAAAAGAAATCAATACTGACAGAAATCCCACTGCACACGCGCGACAGAAAGTTTGATTTTTGTAAAAATACCAAATGATATCCAAAAATTACGAAACTTTTACAGAAAACCCTAATCTGTAAAATTTTCAATCGAAAAATCCAAGTTTTGAATAGGTTTAAAAATCGAAACTTTTATCCCTTAATCTGCCGAAAACACTGACAGTTTGCGCACCTCTACGGAAAAATACATTTGACTGACCAAACGACCTTCAAAAATTACTAAACTTGGTTGTGGTGAATCTAGACTCAAAACACTACACTCTAGGCTAAAGAATCGACAAAAAGCCCACGAATTGACTCTGTTATGACTTCCCAAACGTAACCATAATTCTGACCAGAAACTGTTTCATAAAAAGATCAACTTTTAAGGAATAAAGATCCAAACTTTACAATGTAAAAACCTTCAAACCTTCATAAAAACGTTTTTGAGACATCATATGATGATCATAGACATGTTTTATGAACTCAAGAATGAGATAGACTTGAAGCAAGAAGAAGAACAAATGTAGAACATAAGATAAGACAAGATTGATGATTACCTTGATGCCAAAAACACAAACCCTAGAAGATTGAAGCTTGATCTTGTGCCTTGATTGGAAAATCGACAATGGTGAGGGGAGTGATGAAGTCGACGGCAATGAGGGGGGTGAGGGGAGAGAGAGCCGATTGAAGTAAATGAGGGTTAGGGTTTTGTTATTTAGTTTATATAGGAAGGATAAGGATTAAAGGTTTGGTTTAAATTCAAATAATTATAATACATATCTTAAACCCATACTTATCTAAAGTTTAAAAAAAAATTAAAAAACCTATTATATATATAAGGCCGAAAATTTAAGTAAATATATATGTATATTCTTTTATTTTTTTTAAAAACAATATAAGTTGGCAATTTTGTGGCTTTCTAGTGAAATTAATTAAAAGAATATCTAACTAAACCCTAAATACAACTTAGGCTAAAACTAATTCCTATGATAATTCTAAAACCACTAGTATACTATAATGCTAAAATTAACCTAATATATATATATATATATATATATATATATATATATATATATATATACATACGAGCAAAATTAAAGTTTAAAACGTGCGGTTTAAAGGACTAACCGAAATTCGGTGACGGATGTCATAGCATCCACCCTCAAAATCACCGGCATCAATGCAGTATGCTGTTGCGATTAGGGCTTAGAGAAACGATCAAAATAAGGCTCTGAAACCTTAAAACTTGGGTATTGCGTCCCCATACACTTATTCCCCATGTCAAGTCGAGCCAAATGGACCGTACCCCACCCCCAAAATAGTCGGTACCTGGAAAATTGCTCCCATACAGTTGCGGTGGTACAGTTGCACATAAGTGCAATGAATTATTCCAATTGTTAATTTTATATTAAATGTGAATTTCGGGTAGATTAATACGTTTTCTTGTAATGTTTTCATTTTATGACACATAATATTAAAATACGAATAGTTTATTATATCTTCGTATAGTTATCCCTTTAACATTTTTACAGAACTTATTCAGCACGGATAAAATAGTTTTACTGGCCAATTCAATCTTTTGAGATCAAGGTCAATGTAACCTAGTTTATGGATACAATAACATTATTTTATGATTTTCCTTTAGGCAATTTGAGTATAATATAATTTTTAATTATAAAAAAATAAAATAATTATATTTTTTTTATGTTATCTCGAATGGTTGTTTTATAGTTGTACGACTTAATATAAACAAAGCATATGACTCTATGGAACTTGAACCAAAACTCAAGCAAGATGCGAATCAATCTCAGAGTCGTGAACTTTATAAAAAGTATTATAAATATGTATTAAACCATTTTTTTATCATGTTTTAATTCTTAAAATTAATTGAACAGTTTTTTATTTATTTTTATTTTTTTACAAGGAGTTTTATCCTTCTTTTAACCTTTCATGATTGACCGGTCACGTTTCTTGTTTTATTTTTTACATAATTTTATTTATTCTGGATTATTACAGAATTGAATTGAGTAGTTAATTTATTAATTAATTATCATATTTAATTTTTTATTCTTTTCTAGAATCATATTTATTTTTTTAACCTATTATACTAGTGTTATTTTAGTTTATTAAAGGTTTACTTTTTTATGCTTATTTTTTAACATATGGGCGTAATATAATTTAAACTAAAATAATTAGTCGGACTTATAAAAATAAAGTTATAAAAATAAATTTAGATAATAAGCTATTAATTAATGGAGAATGCTAACGACAGCCCTTAGGGTTGTGGTTAAGAATATAAAAAGGTAATTTTAGTTTTTAAAAATGGCAACAACAAGTTATGTTATCATAATTAGCTAGCTTTCTATATTTGCATAGTTACCTTTTAATTAGTTTTTAACTTTCCATACATGAATCAAGATTACCATTTTAAAAACTAAATATAATATTTATTTTATTCTTATCCACAGCCCTTAGGGCTGTGGTTAGCATTTTCCTTAATTAATAAGCTAAGTAAAACATTCCCTTATTTTGACTCATCTTTTGGTATTGCCACCCACAACATACCCTCCGACACCAATCTCCCTCTTCCTACCCGTAAACAAGACCTAATTATGGCCTTTTTTTTTTTGGACCATCACTTTTTTCACATCTTATAAATACAACACTTATTCTTTCATCTTTCTTCACAACTTCTACATTTTTTTACCATCTTTCAACTTTAAAAAAGTCTTTTTGTTAAATCCAAATTTCTTCCAGATTCAAACACCTCTACAACGGACGGTTACAATCTTGAATTACCTCAAAGACTTCCAAATGCCAACCACCACCGTCGTAATATACATCCTACAAGTTTTCACAACATCAAAACTTGTTCCGAAAATTTAATTTTCTCAGGCAATGTTCCAAATGATCAATCGCGTCTCCAAAAATTCCTACATGAAAAAAAAAATCAAATCTTGCAAGTTCCAAGCCTAATGCTTACATAGTTGCATCCATTCTTTTGATGTGGAAGCTCCAATAAAGCTTGAAGATCAATAGATCATGAAGAACCTCAAGACCATCAAGATATGAGAAATCAAATAGACCCTTAAGATCATCGTCAAGCAGTAAGTTCATACTGGATGAAAAAATAATGTCCCTTGTTTTAAAAAAAAACGAGATACCTTGACAAATGCACATTGAAAAACAAGAAGAAACAACAATCAAGTGAGTTGATAATGCTAAAACAAGAAAAAACTTCAACCAACGGATTAAAAAATGTCTGGCAACCGTTCATATCTGAAAAACATGGGAAAAGGACAATCAAACGCTAAATCAACATATTATTTGATAGAAACCAAACTAAAACTTGTTTTAAAAGTTAAAAAGGATGAGATTAGAAAAATGAATTTAAGTTCAAAACTTGTTTCAAATGTAATTTAAGTGAAAAAAAAAAGAAAAGAAAGATATAATCATTGAGTATGGGAGAAGGTATGGCCGTATGGGAGTGTTTTAGTATTTATTTACTCGGCTGCCTTCAATTCACGTTCGTAGCCGAAGTCTAGTAGCCACTTGGGGCCCAAATTAATGTGTTCATGCTACTTACGTTTTGTTTGTTTTGCCCTTTTTCTAAATATTTTAAATATATTATAATAACAATAATAACGATAATAATAAAAATAATTCATATTTCTGTTTTTAAAAAATTGACGGTGGCCAATGGCCTATCCAATCAAACCCATCCGTTCCCTACTTGATCCAACCACAACTACGAGTTTGATTATGTTCACGCATAAAAACTCATACGGTTAGGTTTTATAAAATGCAAATGTATTAGATAATCATAAAACGTAAAATAATAAGAATTTAAAAAGATACTGACAGATGAAATAAACATCCAGATAAGGGTTGGAAGAGTCGAGACTCTAGAGAAGACAAACATGACCACAGAAATATGGTATAATGATACGAATTAATTGTACTAGTATAAGTCAACGATTATTATTGTTACAATTAGAGAAATATGGTCAAGCCTTTATTGGTTATAATTTAAAAAAGTTTAAAATGATTATAAAATATTTTATAGATGATAAAACGAAAGATTTGTTTAAATAAGATTATTTGAAATGTTATGAATGTTATATATGATATATGTGAATTGGAGTAAGTAATTACAATATTTTAAATTTTAAGAATGACATATTTGAAATTCTCCGTTATAATTTGGATTCAAATTAAAGCCAAAATTAAATATAATTTTTACCAAAGAAAAGTCAATATTAGATTTAAATTTTACCAAAAAGAATGATTCGGCTTTAAATAAGGTTTTTTAATCTAAATTAACGGATATAATTATTTAATATATTTTATTCATATTAGTATTTTATTTAAAATCGTCTTCTTTAAAACACTTATCACCTACTCAAAACAAGCAGTCTTTTTCGGAAATTTCTGTTAATCGGTAAACATTAAACAAGACAACTTTTGTGTGAGTTTTATGTAAGAATGGTTTTATAACCTTTTTCCTTTATGAAGTTTATATTATTTGAATGAATGAATATTTGTAACACAAATACTACAATAGTCGGTATTTAATACATTTAATATATAAATTTTGGTTGCTTTGTGAAAAATGATAGTATATTATACACTTGGCTAACATACTAATCAACAAAATTGACCTCTATGTATATTCCAAGCATCTCTTTCACATGGTGTGATCTACTCTACAAATATTTATATAAATAATCTTATATAAACAATTTTTAAGGCTCTATTATTTGTATATTTAACTATAAGAGTATGTGGTTTAATTACATACCTCTTTCTTATTATATCATAATCATATAGGTTATTTTTCATCTTTCTCTTAATTTCTAACCAGAAAAATACTTATCTTTCAACTCTTTTACAATTACCTTATTGGAGTCTATTGGCATAGAATATGGAATCTTTTTCGTAAGCTGGTGTACATGATCGTTCTATAGCAAGCACACGAGACCTATAGCTAAAGATCATATAGCGCCACAGTATACGTATACGGAACACTTATCTCTTTCTCAGTGCTTTATTTAGGCTCCTGGCTGCTCTTTAAGTTATAATGTATTATTTTCATCACTGACGGACTTTTTTACCGTGTAAATTTCACTTTTGATGAAAAGATAATTAGATTATTTTTGTTAATTTACAAGGCTCCAAACTGTATTATTGAACATATGGAAAATATGAGAAGATCTTTTTAACAATAATAAGAAAATAAATTTGGTGTATTGTAAAAAAACTCTTGCATCAAAAGAAAATAAGTGTCTTGGCATCAAAAGTTTGAGAGCTTTTAATTTGGCAGTTTTTTCTAAATGAAGGTGGAGAGTCAAGTTGTAAAACTCTACACTTTGGAAAGAGTGTCATACTTGCCCATGACCACAATATGAATTCTTTGTTAAACTCACTGGAGACAAGAACAAGTTGGTGCTTGAAAGGATATCTCCACATTTGGTAAAGAATTAAGAAATATTGAAATTGAAGATTTTTAGGGAGTTTCTTAAGACTATTACAATGGTGATTCTTATTGGAAATGGAGTTTGGAATCGTTAGGAGTTTTTTCGGTTGTCTATTTAAGATTGATTATTGATTTGAACTATCATGGCGGTGCTGGAAATACACCCACAATTTGGACTCGCTCAATTATGTTAAAAGTTAACATTTTTATATAGAGATTATAACTGTAGAATAATGAAGACCCCGTAAGTATAATGTATTATATTTAAGATTATTTATAAAACACAAGGTACAATGTAAACCCTAATTTAAAACCTTAATAGGCCAAACTCAACTATATTAAAATCCTAATTACATATTTCTTTAATAACAAGATGGTAGTTTGCCCACATAGAAGGCTAGATTGTTTAGCAAAATTTAAAGTATTGTTTAGCAAAATTTAAAGTAAGTCCTACTTCTGAGTAAATATTAGAAGAAACCTTTCTAAATATTAATTTGAAGCATTTGGTTAATTATATTTGTGTCTCGTTTAGAAACTTATCAAACAATTTATGTTGAAAATATATAGAATTCTATATTCTTATTCTAGGTATATACACATATACATAAATTTATTAATTAATTCATATTCAGTTATCATTGTCATTATTATTATTCATAATATAATTCAAAGTAACATGTTATTGTTTAATTTCTAAGTTTAGAATCAATTAAAGTAGTGAGTGGTGAAGTCGATTTTTGTCAATATGATATATCTTCTATAAGTTTGGAGCACAAGATACATAAAACGTGATATTGATTATTTTATATTATCTTAATTAATAAATACGCCTGTATCAAGATAAAATAGAATTTAAAATTTTCCTTATGTACCAACAATGTATCAATAAGTTGGTAGTTATTTTTTTTTCTACCATAAACCTAATATATAAGGTATGATAAAATGTTCCTCCTTTTAAGAGGTTGAGACTTGAGAGTTTAAGTCTTGTTTCTGACATAAGATGTAGATTAAGTGTGTGTATATGTGTATAGTCATAAAAAAGGTGTGACTAAGGTGGATTATTCTACCTTTAAATAACCCATAATCCTTATTAATCACGTTACAGAGTTACACTTGTCAGTTATGGACAATACTCAACATGTATCCTCATGTATGACGCTTTTTACACATAACATGTGGATACTTATTGTTCAGTATTGTCCCACATCGGATGGAAAATGACTTCGTAATGTGCTTAATAAGGGTTATGGGCTACTCCTCTCATAGCCAATTGGTATTGAGTTGGAACCTTACGAATTTACACTTATGGGTTACGTGGTGTGTGTGTAGCCGCTTAGCCAACAACGAGTAAACTTGGCTCTTATACGATATCAGTTTGTAGGATTCCAAATCAAAACTGTAACATCCTCAACCCGTGCCTAGTCGTATCGTAGGTATTCTATATGTTTGCTTACGTGTTTATTTTAATAGCATACTTATCTGGCATCGTTAGATTCGTTTTTAAATAAGGATTCAAAATATTACTTCGTTGATTATTAATTATTTATGATTGGTCGTTTATGTGACAAACTGTATATCCGAACGTAACATTTTAAATACTGAGTTTGTGTGTGTCTTATTGGTGGCTGAAAATGAGGATATTAGTATGCCTTCAAGACTAAGTCTTATGCATATTATGTGTGTGTTTGAAAGTGTGTTTTGAGAGAACAACTACAAGAACTTGCTACTTGAAGATCTTCATATTAGTTTTAAGTGTTTGTTATCTTGATTCAAGGTATAAACATGATTCATGGTTACTAAATAACATGATTTCAAGTTGTTACCATGTTCAAATATTTGAAATCACCATACTTGTCTTCTTGATGAACTCGAAAAGTTGGTTCTTGAGATTGATAATGTTATTATGTTTCTAATGTGTTCTAAATGTTTATAAGTATGTTTCAAGGTGATAATGATGAATTGATAAATTAAATTGATGAATTAAAGTATTTTTTAAGAAAGTATTAAAAATCGATTTTGAAAATTTAAGATGCTTATTCAAGATGTTCTTATGAGTTATGAAGATATGATGATGATGATAATGTTAGTTTATTTAAAGAAGATGATGAGGTGGAGGTTGGAAGAAACAAACCTTATCTTAACTTGACCTTTTAACCTACTTGCTTGGATTGAATATATAGGTATATTATATGTATGTGAGTATCGATTTTGTTAGTATGTGGTATGTATCAATTTTGAATATGTATATATGTATCCATATTATCGATTGTGAGTGTGTGTGCATGTATATCCTATCGATTGTGTGTGTGTGGGTGAAGGAAGAATCGACCGTGAACAGTGAGTAGTGTGTGTTTGCATGTGTGTGCATGATCGATAGTGTGTTGTGTGTGAGTGAATGCGATCGATCGTGTATGTGTGCTTGGGTGATCGACCGTGTGTGTGCAAGTGTATGTGTGTGTGTGTGAGGACAATCGAATGTGTGTGTATATATATATATATATTATGGATCGACCGTGTGTGTGGGGTGTGTGTGTTGTGTTAATCGATTATGTGTTAGAATATATATATTTTTATGCCAATCGATTTTGATATATTAGTGTGTGTATATGTGCCAATCGATTTTAATGAGTTAGTATATGTATTTAATGGATCGATCTTGGTTTATTTATTTATATATAGGGTCGATGTTATATGATAGTATAAGCATATATATGGATCAATTATGTTTAGCATGTATATGTTTGGATCGATCTTGTAAGTTGATATATATATATATATATATATATATATATATATATATATATATATATATATATATATATATATAGTTCGATTATGTGAGTGTATGCATTTATGAGTTTGATCGTGAATGTTTGTACGTGTATATATAATTGGTTTCCTTTATTTTATGGTTAACGGTTGTAAGTGTTTATAATGCGACGTTAATAATAATTATTGATATAAATATATTTAAGAATATATTTATGAACATAGAACTGATTTGTGTGTTATTGTGTTCTCATGAACAACAAAGGGTCGGTTATTAGACAACTAAGTGGAACGAAGTTTGGATATGAGGTGAGTGGACTTTAACTCACTGGTGGTATTAGTTATGATTATGATGATTATCTGGATTCATTTATTTAATCATGCGATAGATTGTTTAATCTGATATGATTGTTCGGAGATTGGTATTGTGATTGTACGGAGATTGAGATTGTGATTGTATGGTGATTGGCACTATGATTGTGCGATAATTGGAAATTGTGTTTATTGATTGCAATCGAGTCCAAGATATGTGCGCGGTGAAGATTACTGTGTGCATGCTGTCTTTGAGGGAGGTTAGCCGGTTTGTGATGGGTTGGACTGGGTTGCTTCTGGTTGTGCGGTTGTACACTCTCTGTTACATTCGTTGCAGCAGAGGGGGTTTAACTGTGCCAGTTACTAGACAGTCATCGGTAAACCTATGCTTTGGCCGGCATATGGATTGCAGGTTCCTGCAGAACCGTCGTGCCTCTGATGATATGTGGTGCCCCGCTCTTGAGTAGTCCTTGTAGGTCTTGTTTCTATGATATTTGTTGTGATTATGTTATTGTTGCTTGTGGCTTGATTTTTATTCACTTATCTTTGTGCTAATTCCCCACCCTAACTCTCTGTTGCAGGTTTTGGTGAGCTTCGGTAGGTGTTTGTTCGTACATGGGAAGTTTGACCATCGCTCTGATATTATGTTTTAGAAAAGATGAGTCATCTTTGTGAACTCTTTTGTAACACGAAACGATATACTGTGTTGTTGAACAGTATTGGTTTTAAGTTTGTGGGTGTTGCTATCTTTACTATTTTCTATTACAATACTTCCGCTGTGATTTAAAAAAAATTATCTGTGTTTTACGGTGTTACAAAAACCGATTAACTACGAGTAGAATAACTTGAAACGCTTATTAAACACGTTATAAAATCACACTTATCTGACATAGAAGAATACTAAACAAGAAATTCGTCACTAGAATCACTTAGAAATTCACATAAAAGCGTTTCAATCGAAACATCAGCCCTCAAAATTGTTGTCGCCGGAGAGTATATGACCAAAAGTATCTATTAGAAATCCACCAAAAAATGTGTCCGTCAATTAAATATTCACCGGAAACCGAGTGAAAATTCAGTCATAAATTATCTCCCAAAATCGGTTTAGGGTTTAGGGTTTAGGGTTTAGGGTTTATATATATAAATATATATATATATATATATATATGTCGGAAATTATGTCCCCAATGTTCTGTTGATATTTTTAATTTATCTATTACATTGTAAATGATAGAATATTTACGTTTCGTTTTAATTTATTTTCCTACTCACGTGATTAATACATGTTAAAATCATCAATATATGATGTAAGAATAAAGAATTGGTACATTACACATGTTAAACATTAAATAAATAAGATAATGTAATTATAACAAAATATACGAGAATATATCATTTCTCATATTTTATATATTTAGAAAAAGGTTAAAGAAAATCCTACACAACTTGTTACATGCATTAAATATTTGTTGCAGGGGATCACATATTTCAATCATTGGGCATGAAGTTTTTATATATATTATCGTTTTTTAAAAAAATACTTTTTAAAATTGTTAGATGATCGGATTTGGGTGGTGTGGTGGGTACTTCAGGCCATTCATTGACTCAATAACGATAACGAAAGAGCGGACTAGAACTAGTGGACTGGAGGGCTTCCTAAGTAACTATTTGTATCAGTACAGAGGTTCCAATTAAGGATGACTAATAATGTTATAGTAAGTTAACAATTGCCCTAACACTTAGGTTACTACGTATATCTTAGCAGGATTGGTCGGTTGCTTTTAGTAGTTCTGTGGGAAAATTAAAATATGAGCCCTTAATGAACTACATTTATATATATTAGCATCGTACCCGCTTAATACTGTGACGGTAAGTAGTTTATGTTTTGTAACATTTCGTTTTTAAGAATATAATGATATGTTATTCGCGTAATGCAATGTCACGAAATAGTTTTCAACTACATGTCCATTTTTTTTTCAATTTTTCTTATATTTGTATCAACTATTTTATTAATTTTAAAAATAAATTCTAAAGAACATTAAAAATAAAAATAAAAAGATTTATATTTATGAAATAAGTAGAGAGAAGTTAACATGATTTTGAAAATTATATTGATGTGGATGAATAATTGTGTTTGTGTGAGCGAGTATGCTAGTGGAAGATTATATTTTAAATGAATAAAAAACTTAAAGTAAATTAACATAGTGAATACTTAAAGATTGAGTTGATGAGATTAATTTAGAGAAAAAAATATGTACCGATGATTGAATTTTAAGAGTTTTAAATAGTAAAGAAGATAGAGAATCTCTTGTATGGTTTATATAATAATATAGATAGATAAAATCTTATTAATATTACAATAAATATTATCTTATAAACCAAACTAAAAATGGGTCATCTTAACACAATATTTTTAGCCTAATAGGTAATGGGCTAAATTTTTTTTTCTTTTTTTTTCCTAATAAGTGTACTACAAACCAAAACAAAAGGATGATTATAAAAATAGTTCCTATTATTCATTGGAGATTGCCAATAATATTCATGTTTTATTTACTCAAATGGGTTTCAAGAGTGATGTGAGTGCCAATGTTGGAATTGAAATCAGCAACCCTTTTAAAGTTTTGAATATTTGGTTGTATATAAACGATGTCATATATAATGAGATGCAACCAATTGTATGTTTATTTTAAGATAAAGTATCTTTTTTTCTATTAATATATTTTTTCAAGTGAATCAATAGTAATAGTTGATTTTTTTTATTACGTACATGTTCCCTCTTGCAATCATATGTATGTTCCCATAAAGAAAGGTTTGTTTAGGTCCTTCGGGATATATATTTAAAGTTTTAAACTGACAAAACATGTTCCCTCTTGCAATCATATATATATATATATATATATATATATATATATATATATATATATATATATATATATATATAGATAGGAAGAAGTTCAATTGAGAACTAATTTTAGTGCGAGAACCAATCTAAGCCGTCCAATTCTCCATCTTTCAATGTCATTGCCCACCCATGAATTCCTCACATACACCCTGCCACACTTGATTCCCCCACGCTCTCCATCCATGAATTCCACTTATTAAATCAACGGCTAAGCTTGGTTCTCGCGGTTCTCACATTAAAATCGGTTCTCAATGGAACCCTCCCCTATATATATATATATATATATATATATATATATATATATATAGAAAAGTTCATACGAGAACCGTTGTTAACGCTAGAATCGCGAAAACAATCTGAGCCGTTCAATTTCCCCTACTTCAATGTCATTGCCCATCTATGAATTCCTCACATGCACCCTGCCACACTATATCCCTCCACGCTCTCCATCCATGAAACTTCTCATATCCAAGAAACGGCTGAGATTGGTTCTCATGGTTCTCGCACTAACAACGGTTCTCAAATGAACTTCTTCCGATTATATATATATATATATATATATATATATATATATAGGCAAAAGTTCAAACGAGAACTGTTTGTCGTACGAGAACTGCGAGAACCAATCTGAGCCATCCAATTCCCCCTCCTTCAATGTCATTGCCCCACCCATGAATTCCTTACATGACCCCTGTCACACTTGATTCCTCACGCTCCACATCCATGAATTCCACATTATCAAATCAACGGCTAAGATTGGTTCTCACAATTCTCGTACGAAAAACAGTTCTCGTTTGAACCGTCCCATATATATAGAAAAAAGTTCATGCGAGAACCATTCTGAGCAGTCCAATTCCCCCTCCTTCAATGTTATTGTCCACCCATGAATTTCTCACATGCACCCTGCCACACTCTATCCCTCCACGCTCTCTATCCATGAACTTCCCATATACAAGGAACGGTTGAGATTGGTTCTCGCACTAACAACGGTTCTCGAATGAACCCTTCCATATATATATATATATATATATATATATATATATATATATATATATATGTTCAAATGAGAATGATAAATTAAATGAGAATGAGAGACTCAAACTCAGCCGTTCATTTTGTAAGTGGAATTCATGGATGGAGAGCGTGTGAGATATAGTGTGGCGGGTGCATGTGAGGAATTCATGGGTGGACAATGACATTGAAGGAGGGGGAATTGGACGGCTGAGATTTAGTCTCTCATTCTCATTTAATTTTTATGTTTTATCTTAACCTCCCTCTCTCTCTCTCTCTCTCTCTCTATATATATATATATATATATATATATATATATATATATATATATAGACAAAAGTTCATGCGAGAACCGTTGTTAGCGCGAGAACCAATCTAACCCGTCCAATTCCCCCTCCTTCAATGTCATTGCCCACCCATGAATTACTCACATGCACCCTGCCACACTCTATCCCTCCACGCTCTCCATCAATGAACTTCCCACATCCGAGGAACGGCCGAGATTGATTCTCGCAGTTCTCGCACTAACAACGGTGCTTGCATGTACGCTCCCCTATATATATAAATAGAAATAACATCAATAAAGAACCATGTCTTAAACAAAGAACCTAAAGAACAATCTGGACCATTGGATCATCAAAATCAATGGATGACATTTAAATATGGTAAAATTGTAATTATCATATATTAATTAACAAATAAAATGGCAAATACGGAAAATTCCTCCCCCAAAAACGTGAACTTTCCTCCCCCATATCAATTTAAAAAAAGTTACCCCTTAAAACTTTAAATTGTCATAACTATTTAAGTTTTATGAATTTAAACAAAAAAAATATACCAATCTTTTAGTTTTTTAATCCTCTTTCAATCAAGACCACTATTCCCATATTTTTCTATTTTTTTTTGAAAATACAAATTTTGTTTGCATTTTGGGCTGCATTGTAGTGTTCTGTACGGATTTTGCATTTTGGGTTTATATATGTAATTTGCATTTGGGCTACATATTCATTGAATCATTTTTGGGTTTCATTTTGCATTTTCATAATTTGCATTTTGGAAGCATCTGCATGACCTGCTTCTTCATATTTTCCATTTTCGATTTTTTGCATTTTGGAAACCTAGATCAAAATGCAAATGCATTTTAAAAAAAAAAGTTTCGAAAATATATCAAGTTTGGTCTTATTTGAATGAGGATGAAAAACTGAATCTAATAATATAATTTTTTTGCTAAAATTCTTAAATACGAATGAGTTATGATCAATTAAAGTTGAGTAGGATTTTTAAAAAAAAAACAAAATAGTTGCTGGAAGGGAGTGAGCAGCACGTGAGGTTTTTTTTATTTTCTAGTTTTGTGTAACACCCTCATTACCGGCCTAGTAGGATTAAGGTAATTAAGTTGAATTACTTTAATTAATTGGTTGATTATTTGATTTATGTGTTTAATTAATTTATTTAATTAAATGGTGATAAATAATTAAATAAATGTATTATTGTTAATGGATGGGTGAGGTGTAGGTTTTGACACCTAAACCCCACCACCTTGCCACTTCTTCTCTCATTACATGTAAAGAACAAAGGTGTTGTATGTGTTTTGTGTGTGCGGCCGAGAGTTAAGAACAAGAAGAGGAATTGGACTTTGTTGAATTCGAATTGTGCAATTAATTAACTGAAGTGTTCTGAATCATCATAGAGGTTAGAATTCAGTAACAATGTGTTAATGGCTGTTAATTACGGATTTATATATATTTATATGTATGAAAACCGATTGATTATGATGATTTGATTATCATAGATTGTTTGCATGTTAAAATAAAATGTTAAATTATGTTCATAGCATGCTTATGATGATTTCTGGATAAAAAGATTGCATTGCATGCGTAAGAACAGATTGAATTGATGTTAAAGATGAACTGTTTGATAAATAAGAATGTATCGGTATTCATGTTATGAACTATCGGTATTGAGGTATGAATGAACCGGGATTGATGAAACCGATAGAACATTTTCGGTATAGAGGAAGAAACCGAGAAACTTGATAGATTGTGTTGAAACCGATAAAATATGAAATGTGGCCTTAACATAATTCTCGGATTTGATTATTAACGGGATTGGATGTTTCTCGGTATTGGACATTATCGGTATTGGACTTTTCTCGGTATTGAGCATTTACTCGGTATATGAACTATGCCCTAACACTTTTATCGGTATTGCCATATTCTCGGTATTCCAATTCTCAGGATTTAAATTCTCGGTATGTGACAGAATCTCGGATTGTGGCTTTTGCCGGTATTTGCCTTTGCTCGGGATTTGGTTTTATCGAATTTGACCTTATCGGATTTGAGCCTATGCATGGAATTGAAATATAATGCAATCAGATTTGGACTTGTTTGAAACTGAAACTAATGCTCATGCTTGGAATTGGGAGGTTGTGCTAACAAATCCGAATGAAGATGAGAACCAATGACTCCTTGATGATATTGATGAATATGCATAAAATTGTGGCCTTGACATATGAATGAAATGTAAGTATTGCCTAAGCTAAGGAGTTGGTTGAATTCACTGAATTACAGGAAGTAAAGAGTAATAGTGAATTGTGGTATATTGATTGTGTATACATGAGTTGATATGTACTTGTGATTGTATGTACATATGTGTTTGATTATAGTATTATGCTTATTGTGTGGTTGATTAAGCAAATACTGACTGTTAGCTGTTTGTTCAGGTGGGGACAAGACTCAGTAGTAAGAAAAGAACTGAGTTACTCTGCTTTTGAAGATATCGGTGAGTGGATATATATCTTGGATGTATAAGATATATCACCTGATTGTTTGCTCTTATTACTGTATATATACATGTCGTCCCGGAGATCAGCTTGGCGGTTGTTATTCAGCTGGGCCTATGTTTGGAGATATACAACATTAGTAATTGTCTTGATAGCATTTGTTGTAATCAAGAAGTGCTATTATTGTTGTCTGTTGTAACTAGGCTATCGGTAGACCTATGTTTTGGCCGGCATTTGGTTGAAGGTCCCGCAAGACCGCCGGTTCTTCTTGTTTGCTTGAGCATTGATGTTTGGGCTTTATGCCTTGTATGTTTGTGATGTATATTCTCTCACTTAGTTTTGTGCTAATCCCCCACTGTTGAACTCTTTTACAGGATATTCCTGGTATGTGAATTAAGGAGATGAAACTGGAATTATGGACTGATCATTACTCTGATATCTGTGTATTTTGTAAAGAGCATGTTTTTTAGTAACACTGTAAATGTATTTTGTAAAGCAAACAAGTTAAAGTTGTGTTTGTACATTATATTATATTAATTAAGCTTCCGCGCGTGTTAAGAAAAAGAGTTTTGCAAGAACGGTGTTACATTTTGCCCCTAATCAATATGTCACGTGTCATCACCATGATGGTTTTTAGGTTCTATGTTTAAGTGAGGTTCTATATATAACCTCACCCTATATATATGTGAGTTAATTGGTCAAATGGTCTTTTAACTTAGGGTTTTCTGCCGTTTTAGTCCTTTAACTTTAAAAATAGTAAAAACGATCCTTTATGATCCATTTCATGACGAGTTTGGTCCTTTTTAACAGTAGCTATTAGTCAAGTCTGTTAAGTTAGGGGTAGTTTGGACTTTTTACTAGCTTTTCTGACTTTTTATTAATTAAAATATAATAAATAATATATAATCGATTTTAAATACAAAATATATATATATCTCCTCTCTAGGGGTGTGCATGAGGCGGTTTGGAGCGGTTTTAAGCTCAAACCGAACCCAATCCGCTAATTTCAGTTTTAGGATTTATAAACCCAATGGTTTCGGTTTCTATCAGTTTCGGTTTTGGCGGATTTAGGTCAATAACGGTTTGGTTTCGGTTTTAAAACCGAACCCACTTGGATTTCAATATTAATATCAAATTTCTTGTACTAACCTTCATATTTATAACATTATATACAAAATTCAGCCACAATATCTAATTTCTATCATTAAATTCAATGTCTAATGACATACTTCAACACTTAATGCAATTTTCAACTCAAATATTCAAAACATAAAAATATTTTGTATTATATAATCATAATATAGTTGATCTAAAAAGAGGTGAACGATAATGTGAATGAAACGTTATTGACCATAATAATTGGACCTTGAAATATTTAATGAGCTTCATTGACTTCTATTTAAAAACTATAAAATTAAAAAATATATGCGATATATTAAATATTAATGGGCGGTTTCTTAGTGGGGCGATTTCTAGTTAAAACCCGAAACCAAACCGAACCCATCGGTTTCTGCAACATTGAAAACCGAACCATCGCTTTTGAAATGGTTTCGGTTTTATCGGTTCGGTTTTTCGGTTTCTATGTACACCCCTACTCCTATCCAAAGAAGACTCTCTCTCTCTATCTCTCTATCTCTCACTACTCACAGCTGATAAAAATCCCACCACCCCCCACCTCCGGCGCAACTCACGGGGGAGCAACCTATTTCCCCCCATTCTCTACCAACTCCAAAAATTCGAACCTCACCACCTTCACCGCCGCAAATCACTCAAGCACCGCCTCCCTCCGTCGTCAATCTCTAAGTACCATCGCCACCACCAAATCTAAGCAATTAGGGTTTTTATCCGCCCGGAGAGAAGGATTAAGGTTCTTGTCTCTTGAGTAAACCCTAAAGGACTAAAACGGCATAAAACTCTATGTTAAAGGACCGTCTTCACCTCTCTTGAAGTTAAAGGACTAAAACGGCATAAAACTCTATGTTAAAGGACCATTTGACCAATTATCTCTCTCTCTTTCCCTCTCTCTCCCCCTCTCTCTCCCTCTCCCTCTCTCTCTCTCTCTCTCTCTATATATATATATATATATATATAACGGAAGGTTTATTTGAGAACCAATTTTAGTGTAAGTACCGCGATAACCAATCTTAGCCGTTGATTTAATAAGTGGAATTCATGGATGTAGAGGCGTGAGGGATCAAGTGTGGCAGGATGATTGTGATGAATTTATGGGTGAGTGATGACATTGAAGAAGGGGAAATTGAACGGCTCAGATTAATTTTCGCGATTCTCGCAATAAAAATGGTTTTCAAATGAACTTTTTCTTATATATATACACACTGTTAGAGCCTCTCTAATGGGAAATGAATAGAAATTAGTGGGTCCCATATTCTTTTTTCAAATCTAATAATGGTGGACCCCGCAATTATAAATATCTTATTTATTTTTTTTAAATATTGTGTAGACTTTAATTTAATATATTTTTAAGTTAATTAGTTTTTAATATATTTATATATTTATTAAAAATTTCTTAATATTAAAATATATATAATGAGCTTTGAATTATATTTTAAATAAAATATTACACTAATATCAAAATACATTATAAAATACATAAAAACTCCATCGAAGTATAAACATATTATAATAAAAGTTCGATATATTCAGATTTAATTTCCTGCTTGTGAATAACGTTCCCAAATATTCTTCATTTTATTTTTAGTTTCATCATTTTTAATAACTGCGTGTTTAAGTATTTTCGTAATTTTTAATTAATGTATTATTAGTCTCGTACTTTTTATTTAATGAATGTTTTATTTCGTATATTTAATTTAAGTATTTTGTAGCTCTATAAATAGTTTTATTAAATTATATATAATGATGATGTGGAAATCCATTAAACTGTATGGAGTTTAATGTAGTGTGGAGGTTAAAGAATAAAGTTGTATAGATAGTGGAATGTTGATGTGGCAATCCATTAAACTCTTATGGAGTGGTATGGATTGTGGATGCTCTTATGTTCACTTACAAAGAAGAGAGTGGATCCCTAATTTTAATACAAGAATAAGTCCTTTTTAGATCTTACTCTTATGTTTGTGAGTGAACATATATAAGTCATGTTTAACTACAAAATGAGAGGATCTTAACCTATGTATACACACAAGGATTGATCTAGAATTTTTACCCCCTTGAGAGTTCAAAAGATTTTGGCGTGGTAAAAGAAATAGCGACTGAATCTAAATAATCTAAATAGCAATGTATTTAATGATTTAAGATAAAATTAGTAAAAATTATGATTAGAAATAACAAATCAGTTTGAGATCGGATTATAAACGGGAAAAATAACCATGCCAGTAAATTTATTTTATTATATATCCAGTCGAATAACTATAACTAGTTGCATAAGTCCCGCGCGTTGCAGCGGCTTCTATGTTGAACTAAATATAGTAACTAACATTCAAATGTAAAGATTTAAAATAAAGTAGCAAAATACTTAAATATGTAGGATTGTAAGGTGTTATTTGATTCAGAACTAAATTGACAACATTATAACCATTTAGTATTATTTATCTATACAATAGAGAAATTTTTAACAAAGAAAAACAGAGAACTTTAATAGAACTATTCTAATATTGAACTGCTAGCAAAAATAAAATGTTTACTAATATATATTTATATTTATACCAAACATTATATATTAAAAACTATATGAAATGAATAAATAATATATATAACTAATTGTTATATTAAAATATATATAAATATACAAATGAGAATTAAAATAGAGGCTAGGGGCGAAGGTACACTAGGGTAAGAAAGCAATGAACTCGAGACATTTTATTATATATGAACAAATTTCCAAACCATTTCGTTAAGTCTAAAATTATATATGAACTCGAGACATTATATATATATATATCGTTACTCTGGTAACGTGTAATAGGCCTAAATTGTGCGAGTTGTGATGGAAAAAACAAAGATAAATGGTATTGAAACTAAAGTCAAAACATAAATATTTACTAATCTTCTTTCCTTATCTCCTCTCTTGATTATGACACTAGTCTTGATCATTGTAAGATAATGAGCAAGAAGATTTAGTAAAAAAATATAGGATATCTCAATAAGAAAGTGACACGTTGTGATAAAATCGAAATTAAAATACAAATAAAAATAAGACGGTCATAAATATATAATTATATATAAACCAAACATTACACATTATAAATTATAAATTATAAATAACATATAAAATTATGTGAATTATAAATTATAAAGTATTCATATAAGTTTATGAAAGGAAAAAAGGAACGTGGAAGTTAACAAATATTCATATAAATAAAGTTAATAATAAAACCCAATCTACGGAATGCAAAAAAAAAAAAAAAAAAAAAAAAAAAGAGAATGCGGAAGTGAAGGAAAAAAAGCAACGCGGAAGTCAAATATTCAAAAGGCTAAAAAAACACGAACATGAAGAGTCGAACATGGGACCTTCTTCACAATACTAGAACGTCCTACCCACTGGGCCAAAGGAACAATTATTAATTTACTTAACTAATAAACTATATAACCATTTATTAGGAAGGTTACTGTTCATTGAACAGTAACCTTCTTTTCCTGATAAATGTTAGATATTAAAATGTTACATAAGATATATAATTATCTTGTAAAACTCGAAGTAATTTGTATAGTTTTTTCTATAAATTTTCAGTAACCTATTCTTTCGGTTTGGTTCAATTCTGTTACGTGGTTCGATCGAAGATGTTTCAACCAACGTCCACGGACAGGAACTAGAGATTTCTTATTATTCGACTATTTTAAAGTGATACATTGAAAATCCTAGCTCTGTAACATATATAACGTGAAACGCTAACAACTAATGGGTTGAGCCCAAGTACAAACACTTATCCTGTTGATAAGTGTTCTTTTGTGCACGGTTTTGGGATAAGTGTTTATCGTGTATTGTTTCAGGCCTACCAGCCATTACCAAATTATTTACTATCAAGTTTTTTCCCACCATTTCCAAATTGTTTAGGATCTTTGTTGTTAACACTGTTCAAACAATAACTCTAACCCATTAGGATGGTACTTCCTCCTCTCTCGTTCTTTCTCTCTATGTACATGTGTGTTTGATATAATCATATTTCTACATGTTTTCCCATACATATGTTTGTGCAACATAGATAATTTCGTGGCAAAGATATTATAAAATGTTGAATTATATTTCACTTAATTATAATTGCGAGCATGCATGCAGGATATTTGGTGAGAAAAATGTGAAGACCGATAAGGATTGGTGCCAAAACTAAGGAAAGCAAAGTTGACTTATGCTAAGCAGGATCGCGCTGCCACCCTATGGGATCGTGTCGATGCCTAAGTACCTTAATTTCTAAACGTTCAAGACAATATATCGTGCCACGCCATCTTAGCCTTCAGCGGATCAAATGCCAAGTTTCAATGGTTTCCGGTCAATGATTGAAATCGCGACACAACCAAACAACCATCACAGTGCAATGAGTTGGTGATTAAAGTATTATTTCACGTATTCACCTGCCTTTGCGACATGATCTTATTGCGCCATGATAGGTATGTAAATTAAAGAGTTTAAATTCTATTCTGCTCATTTTTCAGAATTTTTACATGAATTCAGGAATTGGACGAATTAGGGGCTCTAGAAACTTAGAGAATCAAGAGATTGCACTTACCAATCATCAAGGAAGTCGATTCCAAGCATCACCATCACCAAGAACAACCTAGCTAGTTTGATCTTTATTCGATTCTGATGACTTTCAAACTATGTTAAGTTTTTCTTTGTTGTTGATCTCTTATAGCATGTTTATGTGATAGTTTACTTGTGTTCACTATGGTGTAACAAACCCTAAACTAAATTTGGTTTATCGTATGGATTTGGATTTCTTGAATATTTATCGTCTGTCAGTTAAAGAACTTTTAAAGTTGTTAACTTTAACCCTTGGATTGTTTGATTTACTGGTTGCATGTATATATAGGAAATGTAAATGTCATGCGTGTGATCTTCTCTACTTTTTGTTTATATAACGTTTTAGGCAACTCATTAGAAATAAGGGTTGAAATTAGGAACTAATAATCTAGTTAATTAGTAATTTAATGGACTACTTCTTGAACGAAAGTTTTAGGATTATGGATGACGATAGATCCGATCCCAGATAAATTTATGTGTGTTAATTCATAGCTTAATGATGAAAATCCTAAAAACCATGTTTTAAAATTGTGAGAAGTTAAACGAAAGTTAATTAATCAACCTCCAAAGAATTCATTTTTAATATAATTTAATCAATCAGGTCTATGTTTAGAAGTGAACTATAGTGAATACCTTACTTCCATTGAATCAATATTTGTTTAATTTTCATATTTCACCTAAAATCACTAGTTTTTCTAATTAAATTAAATTTAATAAATATTTTAAAAATGTTTGTAGTATAAAAGTCCTTCCTCTGATATTAATAGTCACTTTAAATTAATTAATTATGATTCTAATTATTGTAACTATTCAAACATACTGATTATTTTAGAGCCGACACCCTTTACTTATTGTTACTGTTTACCATACAATTGGGTCATACTTGCATGCAATATGGTAGTATAAGATTGGTGATTTTGAGTATAAATATTATAAACCTAGTTCTAGCACATCAGTTTTCTTGTTGCTTGATCTATTATTGATGGTTAGATCATGAAAGGTTACATTTTTGTTGCTATGATCTCGGATTTATTCTTGATAACAATCAACTCTTTGTACTTAATGCTTAATTGATAGATCTATTTTGGTATGTTTGATTTATAAATGATAGTTAGGCCATAATATTTGTGATGCTTGTTGTTAATTGTCCAAGATCTTTTCTTGATATGCATCAAATTTTTTCTTCACTCTTGATTGCTAGATCAATTTTTCATTCTTGATATGTTTGATGGGCAAGATCATCGATCTTTCACACGATAACCATCATATCTATATGATTTTAGAAAAAATATACATATAAACCTGACTTTTTTAAGAATATCTAAATTCCTTCTTTCACATGACTTGCCAAGAACATACGCATTAATTAACATAAATCATTGATTAATTATAATCAATTTACTGTTAAATATTAGTGTATATTTAAAACAAACTAGAATTAGATGATAAGAATAATGTGGTTATTTCACGTAGAGGAGAGATTAATATAATAAGAATAACGAGTTAACATGAACTAAACCTGTAATATTACGATCTAAAGATCATATTCTAATCTCAAACAAATTATAGGAACCAAATTTACAATTAACTCTAGTATGTGTTAAATGCTTTTTTATTAAAAATATAGAATTCCTATTTTTTATTTTTAAATGTTAAACACATACTCATCTAATATATATCTCACAATCAACATCTTATCAATTTATTAAAATCTATATTAATGGTTTTAAGAGAAACTATTGGGCTTGTGAACTGGTGGATCCAAGTGGCATTCGTCTTACTCTTACCACAGAGGCACAGACTATTATTTGAAGTAGAACAATTGGGCTGGGCTGGTGAGCTGGTCTGGTCTCTGGTATCCAAGTTTTTAGCATTTCAGAAATTAGACATGGGTTTTTAGGACCGATCGGACCGGTCCAACGAAAACCGAATGAACCGAGCCAGTCCAAGACCACGGGAGAGAGAAACGGTCCGAACCGGTCCAACGACCAAACCGGTCCAAAACGGTCCATGAACCGGTCCGAACCGAGCCGGTCCAAACTCGGTCCAAACCGGTCCAAGTTTCAACGGTCCATTTTTGAAAAAAAGGGCTATAAACCGGTCCGAACCGGTTCCAACGGCTAGTTTTTGATTTTTTTTCCATTTTCTCCTATAAATACCTCCCATTTGAAGAAATTTTTTCTTGCACCTCATTCTCTCAACCTCTCATTCTCTCATTCTCACAAGTTTATATTTCAAGAATTCAAATTTATACTTTATATTTCAAGGATTTGCTTATATACAAGTGTTCTATATAATATTTCGATTTGCTTCAAGATTATAAAAAATGGCGGGTGAAGGATCTAGCAATTTGAACGCGGGTCGAAGTGATTTCAATATAAATCTCCCTTACGAAGAAGTTGCAAAAACAAATCGAGTTGCGGAAATTTGGAAGGATTTTGTACAACTCAAACAAAATAACAAAAAAAAAAATGCGAAGTGTACGCATTGTGGAGGAATCTTATCCGACCATAATTCTTCTCTCGCTCGGCATTTAGTAAGTATTCTTTTTTATATTTAAGTTTAGTTTATTTAAATACTAGTTTTTATATATTTAAGTTTAGTTTATTTAATACTAGTTTTTTTATATTTAAGTTTAGTTTATTTAATACTAGTTTTTTTATATTTATGTTTAGTTTATGGAATACTAGTTTTTTATATTTATGTTTAGTTTATGCAAAACTAGGTTTTTTATATTTATGGTTAGGGTATGTAATTCTAGTTATTCATAACTTAGTTATTCATTCTAATCGTAATAATAGTAGATATAACCAGGAGAGTGGTGTCTAGAATAGTCACGATCGGCTTGTGGTTGTTGGATTTTCTGAAAGGTTCTAAACCGAAAGGATCCTGCCCCCCGACTGACCTGCCTGGCCACTCTTTGCTTGGTAGTCAAACGTATTACTTTAGAATCAATAACTATAGTTTAATACTTGAATTAAATACATGAACTTGGTTAAATATAGTTTAGTACTTGAATTAAATACATGAACTTAGTTAAATATAGTTTAGTACTTGAATTAAATACATGACCTTAGTTAAATATAGTTTACATTACTTGAACTTAGTTTATTCTATTATAAACTTTAAAAAATTAGACTAAATGCTTGGCGCGACAAGCCGCTGCGGTTGAGAGTCAAACTCAAGTTGATGGTCAAACATGGCGTTTTGATGCCGCTTTAGCTCAAGAATTAAGCATGCAGTTAACAATACAAGAAGCATTACCATTTGACTTCTTCTCTCGCCCAAGAGTCACAACTTTTATCAAAAGAGCTTTATAACCTCATTATTCCTCTGTAAGTCGAAGAACTCTTAAACGTAGAGCTATGGCAAAATGGAAAATAATATATCAAGACTTAAGGTGTAACGGAATCTTTAACTTCTATCGGGGAAGCATTGGGTCAATCTCCAGATGAGATTACGACAAGTATATCAAAATTTGAAAATTGTGTTAAACACTTATAAACTATTTATGATAATGAATGTGCACCACGGGGAGAAGTTGCTTCTACCCCGAGGCCTTCGACTTCACAAACATCGGCTACTCGGCCAAACAATCCTTTTAACATTGGAACGTCTTGGTTTCATAATGTATCTCAATCGAAACGTACACGAGTTCAATCGTCTTTAGACGAACTTTCCATATATAAAAAAACTGATTACACTAATTATATTGACCCCGAAGAGTTTGCACAATTTGATGTATTAAAATGGTGGCAAGAAAGAGAAAAAGTTGGTCAATTTAAGATCCTAGCCCGTATGGCTAGGGACGTACTAACCGTCCAAGCTAGTTCGGAATGTTGTTTTTCTCTTAGTGGCAGAATTTTAAGCGCACGACGGTGTATGTTGAAGGCCGAGTCGGTGCAAATGGCCGTCATGCTTAAGGACTACTATGATTGTATGGAAAGATGTCAAAACGATGCGGATCTCGAAGAAGACTTAACTAATTTGGAGGAAGCGATTATGGAAGACGATTACAATAGGGACTTCGCATCGGGAACATCAAACACTAACACCGAAGCTGAAACTGAAGAACCCGAACCCGGCGAAGAATACGTTGACGACACTCAAAATAGAATGAACGCAGGTTCATCATCGAACGTCCACTCGAACGAAGTCGCCTATTATGGGCATGGGCCACATACCGACGATAGTTACAACAATTGGAATATCAATTCCGACTATCCATTTTAGTAGTTGTCTCTTTATATTTTGTAACATTATTTCTTTCGAACAATATGTATTTTTCGGGTCTCTAACTTGGGGTGATGGCCATGCCGAAGCTCCATTGCTAGAGTTTCCTTTTCTTGTTAAAAAAATAATTCAAGTTTCAACAATATGTAATTTTATTTCGTAATTGTATCGCAATGTTATTTATATGTTTTTATTAACTTGCAATTATATATGTTTATACTTTATAGTTTATAACTTGCATTTTTTTTTAAATTAACAAGTCACTTTTTTTTCAAACAAAAAAACGAACCGAAAACCGAAACTAAAAAAAACCCGGAAATGTCTAAACCGAACCGGAAAATACCCGAACGAAAAAAGGACCGGTCCAGGACCGAAGTCGGACTGGTCCGGACTTGGACCGGTCCGGAAGTGGTCTAGGACCGCCCGAAGACCGAATTTATCGAAATAGTCTTACGCGAAGACCGGTCCGCAGAGGACCGGACCGGCCCGGGACCGACTAGGTCCGGACCGGCTGTGGTCCAAGACCGATTTTGCCCATCTCTACAGAAATTCTCATGTCTGATTCCATTGTTTTGTAGTTTTAGTCTTTTAGAATGTCTTTTAGTTGCATAAAACAGTAGGTAGATAAGCAAAAGATATTGATTTTAGGAGAAATTAAGTTAAAATATAATAAACTTGTGTATTAGTTTCTACTGTGTTTAACCAACTTCAGTTTTTACCCAAGAAACAATCATGTTCACTGTATGTAAGTTATCAGCTTTCTGTAGGACCTAATTGTATCAAGTATCAATTAACGATTGAAGCAATCAACAAAATTATATGAACTCTCGGTGGAAGAATACGTACGTGAGAGAACCGAGAGCAACAATTTGATACGTATGAATGAATTGCTTATTGAATTAGAGCTTACAAACTTGTATTTATACCCCTTGCGTATTTACAAAAGCTACCCTAAACTATCACTAATGTCATGTAATACTAAATTCCACTAGAATATATTGAACCCAACATTTAGGGACCTAACATTCTCCCCCTTTGTGTTCAATTTACAATTAAGCATAATAATGAAATTTATCTATTTAAGCACCAAAACAATCTCCCTATTGAATATATGCAGGGATTCTTTTTCTTTCTGCATTCAACTTTAGGAGATCATTCTTTGAAGTTTTGAGTCTTTACGAGATCTTCAAAGACTCGTCACCATGATCAGGTTGTATAGGTTGTTTATCAGAGATTGCAGTAGAAGCCTCACGCTTATCAGAATTTACAACCATGATCATCTCTTTTGTCTTCACGGGAACATTCTTGAGCATTACACGAGAATAATATTTCTTGATTACGCACATATGTTACTCGAGGGTTGGATTGGTTGTTTTAGCACCTTTAAGATTTTCTTTAAACAAAATTTGCTCCCCCTTGAAAGTAGCACAAGATCTTTAAAATCTGAAATTTTTCCAGAACCTTGCTCCCTTTCAAAGTTGCGAACAGTTGTCTTATTCTCTTTGAAACTTTGTCAGCTTCTCTTTGAAAATTTTAAGACACACTGCACTTGATGATTAGCTCCCCCTTAACGTGCGAATTATCTCATCTTATTTTCATCCTCAACTCAGTAAGATGATTATCCCCCTCATGATGGTCAGGATCCATCATGATCATCATGCACATGTAAACTGCAATCAGCTTGATATTGGCATGATTCTATTAGAATGATATGACAATTAACGTATCCGTTGTAACACCGAGATCACATAGATTTCCCGTTAACACTTCAGTTTAAATAAATTGAATGACCTACGTTCAACGTTGGCATGATGTTAGCACTAGTAGGATTTCCATCTATCACTGTAAATATCATAAGATATTACTCAAGATGTTCCGGCACTGTCAAACAGGCAAATGATTCCACTGAGTGTCCTAGAAGAGAATAATATTGCAAATAGCTCTAGACTCAATAAGTGCACGAAAGAAGTCAGGGACCGGAGTTATTGTCCTTCTATTTTCAATATCAACAATCTCCGAGTGAGATGTTAATAGTTTATGTGATAAGTCTCCGTGTGAAGTTGAAACAATTATCTTTTAAGAAATAATTGAGTAGCTGTGTGGGGTTAGTGCATTACATCACTGGGTGGGGTTTGCGCGGTTTAGGATGGTGGTTGTCGGCAGACTCGAGACGGTGGTGAGACGTACGCGGCAACGGCGGTGACTCACAGCGACGATGCTGGTGGGAGCAGCAGAGGAAGATGGTGGTGTTGTGGCTATTAGCTGCGGTTATTGATGCTAGATCAGGTAGGGACGGTGGCTAGGGTTACGGTTTTGAAGATGGTCAAAGGAGAAGATGGTGGCTGCGGCTAGGGTTTTGGTGGTTCGACGGTTGTTTTAAGTAGTAGAGAAGGGCATAGGTGGCTGGTTCTCCGTGGCGGCGAGTGTTCCGGCTGTTTGTGCTCCATCGGTGGTGGTCGGATGGTGGTTAGCTGCCATGGCAGAGTGGTGAATGAGTTGTTGTGTGGTGATGGTCGGCGAAGTATCAGGTGGTGGTTGTTTGTTGTTGGCGGCGGTGCAGCAGTGAAGACGTCGTGGCAGAGTTCGACGGCGGCGGCAGTTCCTGGTGGTGTGGGGGTGCTCCGGCGGTGGTGGTGCATGGCGGCGGCGGATGGTGGTGGAGGTGACTTTGTGTGTGTGTGTGTGTGAGAGAGAGAGGGTGAGGGAGAGATGGACAGAGAATATGGGTGTATGTGTCTTTTGAGTTTGTGAACAGAGAGAGAGAGAGAGAAAGTATGTGTGTTGTTTTTGTGAAGAGAGAGAGAGAAACATTAATTTGTAATTTACTCTAAATCAAGACATTAACAATTATTAAATAATCAATTAATAATAAAAAATGGTTAAAAAATTATAAAACAAAGATTCAATTACAAAATTGGTCCTTTTCTTGTAAAATGACGAAAATACCCCTAAACTAACGGTGATATTAACAACGTTTGAGTAAAGGACCAATTGTGTAACAAATTCTCATTTAAAGGACTAATTTTGCAACAAAATTCCTTAAAGGACCAAACATGCAATAAGGCGTATTCTAAAAGGACCAAATTTGTAATTAACTCTAAACAATATAACAAAACGAGTTAATTACACGGTTGGTCCTTTATGTTTGGCCCAAATCACACTTTTGGTCCTTTACAAGAATTTTGTGACATTTTAGTCCTTTATTTTGAAAAGTTGCACACCGACAGTCCTTTGAACAAACAGACGTTAAAAGAAAACGTTTGGACAGGGGTAAAACAGTATTTTCACTAGTGTTTTCATTAATATATTTAATTTTGTTAAGGGCAATACACGTGTCAGTCTCTGAGAATGCCATGTCATGTATTTTAGTTTTTTATTAATATTTTTACATTTTAATAACAATTCATGTTTATAAATATTGATGTTCTTGAGGATATGAAGGCCCTCCACCGTTGACCACCGTCCCACCGCCGTTGACCACCGTCCTCCGCCATTGACCACCGCATAAATTTATGCTCTTGAGCCAACAAAAATTTGAAAGAGAGGAAGAGAAAGTTTAATCTTCAAACACTAACAAGAACGGAAAGAAGGAGAACCTTTAGATCTTGAACTAGAAGAACACATCTCGAAAACCCTAATCTAAGAACACAACTCGAGAATACCTACCTCGATTCAAACTCAGATCTGGATTCAAACTCAAATCTGGATTCAAACTCAAGAACACCTACCTTTACGAGAGATTCAAACTCAGATTCAAATCCAAACTTAGATTTAAACTCGGATCTGGGTGGCTTCGAGGGATTCGAGGGATCCAAACTCAAGTTCACCTACCTTTAAGAGAGATTTGTTTGGAAAACCCAAATCTGGGGTGGCGACGGGGTTTGAGCGACGGCGGTGGAGCGACGAGGTGGCGGCGGTGTAGATCTAGGGTTTACAGTGGCGGTGGAGCGACGACGGGCGACGGCGGTGGAGATCTAGGGTTTACGAGTTGGTTACGGTGGAGATCTGTGGTGGTGGCGGTGTAGATCTAGGGTGGTGGTGGTGGTGGATGGCGCTGGTAGGTTGTGGCGGTGGAAGGCGGCGGCGGCGGCGGATGATGGTAGAGGTGCTGGTAGAGAGGGAGAGGGAGAGATGAAGAGAGAGTTTGAGAGTGTGTGTGTGTGTGTGTTGTGTTTGTGGTGTGTGAGAGAGAAGTATATTACCTTTTAATAATAATTAATTCTAAAATAAGTTAAATTAATAACTAAAAAATAGTAAAAAGAACATTAATGAAAAAACAAAGGAAAAGACTCTTTTACCCCTGACCAAACGTTAACTTTAACGTCTGTTTACGTAAAGGACCGTCGGTGTGCAACTTTTTAAAATAAAGGACTAAAATGTCACAAAATTCTTGTAAAGGACCAAAAGTGTGATTTGGGCCAAACATAAAGGACCAACCGTGTAATTAACTTAAACGAAACAATAACATATAAATATGAAATAAACAATATCTGAAAAAGCAAATAAAAAACTGTTTGATCATAATGAAATAGGTATAATTCAACTGAAAAACGTTACGCTTTCATAGTTTCATGCATAAGTGCATTTGATTTTGAAGCTTCATTATTCTTCTTTTTATCGAGTGACAAATAAGTGAATAACGAACAAAAATTACTGTCTATAAATATTAATATTTATTGTAATATTGTTAAAAATATAAACATATATACAGAATTATGTTGTAAAGTACATATAGCATACCTTTAGGGATTTAGACAGTTTCGCTTGACTCTTGAAACCTTTGAGGAATTGAGGGCGACTGATGACGGCAAAAAAGAATGACAGGTCGACAGTCTACAGCGAGAGCCGAGAGGATAGAGGGCGACTGCCGACGGCGACTGGCGACAGAATAGTTTGTAGGTGCGAAGGTTTGTACAGTGCCCGTGGTAAATCGATAGGTGGAGAGGAGAAATGAGAGTATATGGTAGGCGGTGCAGGAAATTGGAAATCCATAACATTGTGCTTCTCGATGTCGACGACTTCATCTTCACATCTTACGTCTCTTCGATTTCTTCAAGCCCTATCGTCGACCAACCGCCTCCTCGTTTGTTCCTGCCCTATCTCAAGCCCAAGGCTCAGAAATGACTAAAATGAACCTAGGTGTACTTATATTGGGCCATATACCTGCAGCCCTAGGTCTATGCACGGGCTGCACTTGTATTAGGTTGGAGGGCCGAATATAACAGGCAAACTAAAGGTAAACTACTTGATCTTAAGAAAAAAGTGGGTGAGTTAGACATAAAAGCTGAGAACTCACTGTTATCCCCGGCTGAGATCCTTTTGAGGCAAGAAATTGATCTAGAAATCCAAGAGATTGAGAGGGTAGAAGTGTTAAACTTGAAACAAAAAGCAAAAATTAAATGGGCGGTTGAAGGGGACGAAAATTCTCAGTTCTTTCACGGGATGATAAATCAAAGGAGAAGGAATAACCAGATTCATGGCATATCGATCAATGACTGTTGGGTAACTGACCCAGGGACATTAAAAAATGCTGCCATGGTTTTTTTTCGAAACAAGTTTGCTAATCTTGCAGGTAAAAGACCTCCATTGAGAAGTGAATTATTCAACCGTCTTTCGAATGAGCAAAAGAAATCTCTTGAAGATCCTTTTTCAGAATTGGAAGTTAAGCAAGCAATTTGGGAATGCGGGGGAGAGAAATCACCTGGGCCTGACGGTTACACTATGGAATTCTATAAGAAATATTGGAAGGTGTTAAAACGGGATCTTTTGAAGGCCCTAAAAGTTTTTGAAGAACATGCTATTCTCGAGAGAGGGAGTAATGCCTCTTTCATTTCATTGATTCCTAAATGTGACAGCCCGGTAGAATTCTCGGACTTCAGACCAATCAGTTTGATTGGTTCTTTCTATAAAATTATCGCGAAGATTTTGGCAAACAGGCTGAAACAGGTCATCGGCCAGGTCATTGGACAGGAACAAACCGGATTCATAAAAGGTAGAAACATTCTGGATGGGCCACTCATTGTCAGCGAAATCATAGCATGGTTAAGAAACTCGAAAAGAAATGCTTTTCTTTTGAAAGTTGATTTCAATAAAGCTTTTGATTCGGTTTCTTGGGATTTTTTGGACGAAGTAATGGAGCAAATGAATTTTGGTATGAAATGGAGAAAATGGATAATAGAATGCCTTTCCTCATCGTCCGTTTCAGTATTACTTAATGGATCGGCATCCTCTGAATTTAAAATGAACAAAGGAATACGACAAGGAGATCCAATGGCGCCTTTCCTCTTTCTTATAGCTTCGGAAGGGCTTAATGTAGTCCTTAAAGAAGCCAAACGAAAAGGTATCTTTCACGGGATAAAACTGCCCAATGGTGGTCCGGAAATCTCTCATCTCCAGTATGCGGACGACGCACTTTTTATTGGGGAATGGTCCCTTTCTAATATCCTCAATCTAACTCGAATCCTGAGGTGCTTCTACCTATCATCGGGGCTAGAAGTGAATTTTCATAAAAGCAATATACTTGGGGTCGGTGTAGAAGACCCTATAATATCTGAAGCAGCAGGTGTGATCAAATGCAAGGTTGGTGAGTTTCCTATTTCTTATTTGGGTGTCCCTATTGGAGTGTCGATGAATAAGATCTCTTCATGGACACTGATAATAGAGAAATTTCAGAATAAACTATCAAAGTGGAAGGCTAGTTCTTTATCTTCGGGTGGTAGACTAACGCTATGTAAAAGTGTGCTCGGGAGCCTAGGGATTTATTATTTTTCTCTATTTAAAGCCCCCAAGAAAGTGTTACAAAAATTAGAAAGTCTGCGAGCTAATTTTTTTTGGGGCTCATCTCCGGACCACAAAAAGATCTCATGGGTAGCGTGGGACAAGGCTCTTGCTGCCAAAGAGCATGGAGGGCTGGGAATAGGGAGCTTAAAAGCGCAAAATGTTAGTTTGTTGTGCAAGTGGTGGTGGCGATTTAAAATTGAAAACAACACACTTTGGAAACAAGTTGTACAAGCTCTACATGGTTCAAGTGGGGGGTTATTTCCTTCAGTAAACTACGGGAAATTCTCGGGCCTATGGAGGAATATATTAAAGATTAATAAAGATTGTGAGAAACTTAATCTTTGTCTTAATAATCTGTTTCAGGTCTCGATGGGCGATGGAGTTAACGGTGAGAATTGGAGATGGGCATTGGATGTGTCTGGAGCTTATACCACAGCCTCCCTCAAGCATGCTTTTGATGACTTTTTCTTGCCAAGAGGGCCTCGGGTATCTTTCGAATGGAACAAATATGTTCCTGGAAAATTAAACATCCTAGCATGGAGAATTAATTGTAAAAGACTACCTACTAAATGGAATTTGGGGAAAAGAGGTGTATATTGCATAAATGATCTCTGTTGCTTATGCGGAGAAGAATCAGAAGATGAAGAGCACCTGTTCAGTCGATGTACTTGGGCTGCTCATATCCTGAAACTAATTTGCGATTGGTGGGGTATGGAATACTTGTATAATCCAAGTTTAGAAAGACTTTTTAGCTGGGGTGACTCAATGGGTTTTAAGGGAGCAAAATACAGAGCATTCTCGACGGTGATCTTCACTTTCTTTTGGATTTTATGGGGCTGTAGGAACAGTATAGTATTCAGGGAAAAGGCTGTGGAATCACCGTCAAAGGCTTTTGGAGACATTCAAAGGTTTTCTTTCTTTTGGTTGAAACATAGAATGTTTAAAGATAAGACTGACTTTTCTTGGGCTAATTGGTGTTTAATGCCCTTATCGTGTATTACTTGATGTACTTATTCTCTAGCGTCTTGCTGGAATTTATTAATATATATTGGGTATCTAGGCTGGGGTGATGGCCATGCCGAAGCTCCAGCTCTAGTGTTCCTGTTTTTGCCGGAAAAAAAAAAAAGTAACATTTTAATTGCTGTTCGTTTATTATTTTCTATATTTTCTTCTTGTGTGACACATGTAATCAACAAAAGGATAATTAATTTTGTTGGTATGTAGAAAATTCAAAGAATATGATGTCCTTAATTGCGTTTACTTTGGGTCAAGAAAAACTCAATTATTGTTTAGCAGAGCTAAAATCTTTAATTATCACACCTTCCAGGAACCTGTAATTCTGTAACAAATATCTTTGTACCTCTGTTTTATCATTTCATTCTTAGATCAAGTTCTATAAATATTAAGCACCAGCTAGCTCTTATCCTTCTAAGATTTGATCGCTGCTTGCAGGAACTTGTAACAAGTACCTTGTTCTGCTAAGATCAAGATAAAGCTCTAGTTTCACTTGTCTAACAAGATGGGCTGGCAGTCTCCCAAGGATGCCATGCCATGGGTGGGCTTTATACTAGCGGAGCATCTCTCTTATGCACTCTTGCGATGACAGCCGATGCTTTCCAAGGATTTCAACAATGGAGACTATGGTTTCCATGCAGAACTTTTACCATAAATGCTGTTTCTGTCACACTCATAGCAATAGCAATGAAGCTGCCGGTGGACTTAACAACCGATATGCCTGGTTTTGATGATGTGCGGGCAAAGTATTTCAGCATCTCTTTCTTGGTCACCATGTTAGGCAATTTTCTTCCTTCTCTAGGGCTTATGGGTGACAAGGAGCTTCTAACCAATATCATAGCATTGGGTATCCTCCTAAGCACCATAACTGTAAATGTTTTGATTCAATCATCTACAGGGGGTGTTTATAACATGAAAATTATACTATTATTTATATTTCCATTTCTGTTGCCATTTTCGGTAGCTTTAATAGTCCCAACGTCTAGAAGAATTTCAGAACACCTGCACAAGGAGTTGCACGATTTAGATTCAGCTTGTGAAGAGTTAAACTTTTCTTACAAGGAACTCGTACGCAATGTCAAGAAATCTTGGATGATGGCAGAAACCGGTAACCCCCAATTTATGATTGCTTGTTCATCGGTTTCTTATGCTTTTGGGGTTGTATGCTCAGTCCATGCTATTGATTCATTTGCTAGTTTCCTATCACTGTATCTTGAAGGATATTTGGATACAGAGTCAGATTACAAGTGGTCAATGATCGTCATTCTGGCTGTACAAATGTTGGGGGTTATTATAGGTTGTATAGCACCCATTTTTAGATGTTTTAGTGCTATAAGCCATTTCAATATCTCAAAAAGATGGAGCGTGAACCATCTAAATGTGTTCAAAATTGAGAAATGTTGGACAGAAAGGCTTCAACAGTGGAAACACATCCATGTTAGTTCACATATCCCAGGCCGTCATTTGAAAATAGTTTTCAATAGTTTCAAAAACATGATTCTGGACTTTTGTATAGCGCTTCAAATAATGCTTGTGGTTATATGTAAAACCATAGCTCTTGTGCCTACGTTTTCTCTCATCTTACTCTCATGTTGTTGGTATTTTTACATGTCTGTGTTCAAAAGATTTAATGAAGAACAGAATGCATCAGGCAGCAATATGAGATCAGATATGGAAGAATACACCCGTTATGTTAAATTTTTTGACGAGGATACACAACTATCAAAGAGGCTATTAAGAAATACCCTTAACTCAATAACTAGACTCATTCACAAATCAGAAAAGAAAGAACCAAGTAATCTTGTGAAGCTTCTCAGGATATCTACAGGATTCAATGGAGTGCTTAAGTTCGACAACAACCAAGTCCCACCTTTAATTTCAGAAGAAAAGCATAATTCTTGGAGCCTAGTAGTAGTAACATTAACAGCCATTGCCGTTGCACTTCCTAACACTGAAAACAGCCGTGTGGAGGAGTTACTTGCTAGCACCAGGGAAGGCCTCCGATTCGTAAGACGTATTGAAGAAAACCTCAATACAAATACTGATCATTTGGTAAAGGCAAGAAAAGTGTCTAGACGTTTGTGGATTGAAATTGAAGCATACATGAAGTGGCTACAAATCGATCTTCGAAACAATGCTCTCAAAAGAAAAACGTCCAAGGAGACTCTTCAGTGGTTAGGTGATGAAGCAGTACAAGTAGTAATAAAGTTTATGAGTCACAAAAATGGTATACTTGATCACTTAGAGCACAAGTTCCTAGCTGCAAGTTCTATGTACAGAATTAGCGGAACATTACTTCGCCACTACGATGAACAAGAAAATTGGCTAAACGATCAAGAAATTTTCAACTGGATATCAACTTTAAATGCAGATATATTATGTGCTTGCTTTACTAACTTACCACGTGTCATAAAAATGATGTGTTATCATGATGCAATAGAGAAAAGAGAAGATGGAATTCGGGAAGTGGCTCAACTTCTTGGGAAATCTAAAAAGATCCTTAAGATCCTTAAACCACGCCGACTTCCAGACATAGATACAGACTCGATGGCATACATTGATAAGTGGCGTGCCTTACCAGAAAGACATCTACCTAGTAGTGGTGCTTCTTTGGTTGGGATTTACCAAGGTTCTTCAAGTTCTAATGAATCTCACACAATAACTATCATGTAACCTAAAGTGTAGACCTACATACATACACAAATACATACATTTTTCTGTAGTAATTACTCTCACACCATGACAACAGCTCAGCAAATTATATGAATCTCACTGATCTGTGTGCTTCTTTGACGGCGAATCACATTCCGTGTACAATTAATAATTAGTTACTTATGTTATGAGCTGTATATATATAATAGCTATAGTATTATAGTGTCACATATCACTTGTAATATTTCAGTATCACAGACCTGATTAGCATATATATATATATATATATATATATATATATATATATATATATAATATTTCTGTATATATATAATAGCTATAGTAGTATAGTGTCACATATCACTTGTGATAGCAGATTGATATCATTTTGCTCGTTTTTTTAAGTTCTCTTATGTTGTTGTAACAATATTGGGATTCCATTAATTCCATTAAGTGTTTGCTCGTTAATTCATCTCCTTCAACGTAAATGATGAAATTCTGCCCTTCCTCCTGTTCTTATGATCAAGCCTATCGTATGGAACCATGCTACTTGGTTTCACGTATGGAATGATAAACACAGGCAACAAATAAGTGAATACGTATGTAAGAACAAAAGTATATAAACACAGAATATTAATTGATTCCGCACATACTAATATCTGTACATTACAACCTATTTATAAGCATCCATAGGGCAGTTATATTCCGGCCAAAACTGCCATGGCAGTTGGCGGTGGCGTACGGTGGTTAACTGCCATTGTCACAATAATTAATTCTAAGTACTAATATAATTACATATTATAAGTATTGTTTATATTAATAACACCTAATGTTTTGTAGTATTAGAAGTCCAACATCACCCCCCTAATACTTCAAAACTTTAGTCACGAATCCATGCTTCCTTTAATCGATGATGATAAGGTCTTTAACAACTTTCTTGCTGCTGCTGTCCCTTGGCTGCTCTCCTTCCTTGGTTTGTTCTTTCTTCCTGCTGGCCTTCTTTCCTTCCTTAGATAGCCTGCTTCCTTGCACATCCCTGCTTTCCATAGCCTCTGATGTCAAGTCCTCAATAGAGTAATCCTTAGCTATCTCGAAGTATGCTTCTAACAGCCCCAAGTAAGTATGATATGTCTCACGTAAACCAAGTATACTTCCTTTTGAACAGCCCATTGCAAGTCCAACTTGATTTCACTTGTTCTTGACAGCAACATATGCATATCCTGATATCCACCCATCTTTTTCACGGTTATGTAGAGATCTAACAGGCTGATCTCATTCTCATTGATAATCACAGGTAAAGTTCTCTCACCATATTGTAAGTATCACCGTAAAACCATACAATAAGTTCATCAAAGTGATTCTTCACAAATGGTTTACAATTTTCCTTTATCTCTTGATCATTCACCATTCTCATAAAAGCTATTAAATTATCAAAATCACACTTCCTAGGTACCCTTATTTCAATCCCACTTGCTTTGTTTTCTATGCTTTCCCTAATCGTCACTTCAATTGCCTTACCCTTCAAGTCGTGTATTTGATGAAGTATCTCAGACTTGTTCATTTCCTCTATTCCTTCATCACTTTCGTCGGGTATATCCTCCATTTCTTCGAATTGCTTCTTGATGACACACTTTTCTCCTCTGATTAGTACCTTGAATCCTTGTACTAACAACTGATCCAGACTCAAGGTGTTGTATCCTACACATGGTACATGATACACACCAGGAATCACATACGTGTGTGTTTCTGTTGTCACGACAACCTCACCAAAACCTTCTATGCGTAAGCCTTGATCACGGCTACTGGAACCAATCTCCCCTGCCTTGTAATTTTGAAAAATTTCCAAGCGTGGCACCATGTGTCTTGGATATTGATGAGAAACATAACACAGTTCGTTCCATCCTCGTTCATCTGACCCTTCCACGAGCCAGGCTGGTTTGGGTGTAATTACTTCACATTCAAATTCTGCTTTGGTATCCTTCACAATCTTTATCTTTTCTTTATCCTTCGATGTCATGCCCAGGTTTGAGTTTCCACCACTACGCCTGTTATATGTTAATTTCTTATACTTATTGGGACAGTTCCTATAAGCGTGTCCACGGGTGCAGCAAATATAACAACGAGATTTTTTCATTTTTTTCTTCTGTTTATCGATCTTTAAGTTGTGATTATGAGATTGGATTTTCAAACGATCTATACCTTTTAGAATTTCTGTTCGGCGTTCATTCCATGTGTTTCCATGTTGAGTATTGACATTAAAATGATTTGAATTTGTCTTGATTGAGTTTGCAGTATCATCGTACTCGTCCCATGCATCTTCGTAAACTTCTGTTCCAATCCGCTGTTCGTGCTCCTCGTGCGCAATGTCTTTTCCCTTCGATCGCCAATTTATGTCATTCGATTTCTGATTTCCACCGATTTGTGAAGTTCCTGCCATCGTACCAACATCATCTTCCAAACGTGGTATACTTCCCAAGATTCCCTGCCTTGGGCTGTGATACCCTGATTAAATTCTGCCCTTCCTCCTGTTCTTATGATCAAGCCTATCGTATGGAACCATGCTACTTGGTTTCACGTATGGAATGATAAACACAGGCAACAAATAAGTGAATACATATGTAAGAACAAGTATATAAACACAGAATATTAATTGATTCCACACACACTAATATCTGTACATTACAACCTATTTATAAGCATCCATAGGGCAGTTATATTCCCGCCAAAACTGCCATGGCAGTTGGCGGTGGCGTACGGTGGTTAACTGCCATTGTCACAATAATTAATTCTAAGTACTAATATAATTACATATTATAAGTATTGTTTATATTAATAACACCTAATGTTTTGTAGTATTAGAAGTCCAACAGTAAACATATTTCTTGATTCAAAACTCTTTTTCTCTTTTCTCTCGGTTGCACTTCAAAATAAACCGAATCAACTCCTTGTTTGATTTATAACAAGAGGTTCAAGTTCATTTTTTAGACCTTTATTTCTTTCTTTTTTTTTTTTTTTTTTTTTTTTTTGACATAATTGTTGCAAGTCCCTTGATTCATCTTTAAGTTCTTTCAAAATCTCATCAATCCAATTTGTTCTTGGTTTTGTTAGTTTAGCAGCCAACACAAACAATCTCACATACTTCGAAACTATCAAATAACAGTGTCAGTCATATTAAATTTTGAAACCTATCTTTAGCTGGAACCACCCAGATGATAACATTAATAAAAACTACATAAGTGGCTATTAATCTGTTATACTTTGTGAATTTGAGCATAACTCTGTTGGATTAATCGGTATTGTTTACGGGTCATTGGTTTAATGGGTTTGGTAACGTTCGGGTCAAAAATTACATTGCATGGATTTTGTCACGTTAATTTGTTGACATCATGCAGATTTATTCTAGTTATGTTTTTATTTATTTATTTTAGGCTTGACCCAATCAAAGGCCATGTGGCCAGTAGTTTACATGTTAATTGTGAGACGTGGTGTTGAGTTGCCTAATTTCTAGCAAGTAGTTATGTTAAGTAGGTTATATATATATTTACTAACGTAATTAAAAGTGTGTGGCAGATTAACCTTTCTTCTCCAAATCCTTCATATATTTCATTGTTTATCTTTTGCAAGTTTATTTTTATATTTGTGAGTTTCACTGCAAATTCTGCAAAGGAGGCTTGATTACCAACAAACTCCACCAGCAGCAGATTCATCTAAACGTGTTCAATGGGAAAAACTCGATAGTTGTGCTAAGTTTCAGCTTCAGTAAAGCCAATGCTGTATCCAACTCTTTGCCACCACACAAGTTAAATGAAAAGGATTCGAAACCAGTTCTTGTATATTACTATGTTAGATTTGTCGTAAAAAGGGTGTGAAGCCAAACATTGTCACCTGTACCTTTTAATAATTTAAGGCCGTCAATGGATCGGATCATAATCTAGATGCAATTATATGACCCAACGGGTCTAAAAATTGGATCCATCGCTCCAATAAGACATCCAATAGGTCGACCCATTTAATTGGATCACTACGTGGATCGATCCAAGATCTGCCCGGGTTGACCAATTTAATATTAATAAACTACAGTTTAATTCTAACAACCACCAACTATCATGAATTTATCAGTCACCACCAACCGCCACCTCCACCACCGTCACCACCGTCGATGACCACCACCAACCGCCGCCGCCGCCGACCACCACCACCAACCGCCACCGCCTCCGCCGACCATTACAAACCGCCACCTCCACACCCGTAACCACCGTCGACGACCACCACCAACCAACGCCGCCGCCGACCACCACCAACCGCCACCGCCATCACCACCAACACCGCCGACCACCACCAACGGCCACCTCCACCTCCATCAACGCCGCCGCCGCCAATCACCACCAACAGCCACCTCCACCACCGTCACCACTACCAACCGCTGCCGCCAACCGCCATCGCCGACCACTACCAACCGCCGCCGCCGACCACCACCAACCGCCACCGCCATCGCCACTGCCACAGCCACCACTACCGCCGCCGCCAACCACCACCAACAGCCACCTCCACCACCGTCACCACCGCCAACCACCGCTGCCAACCACCAACCGCCACTGCCACCACCACCGCCGACTACCACCAACCGCCACCTCCACCACCGTCGACGACCACCACCAATCGCCGCCACCGCCGGAAGTAGAAGGTGGGGGTGGGGGTGGGGGTGGGGTAGGGTAGGATGAGGTAGGTGGGGGTGGGGTAGGGTAGGGTAGGTGGGGGTGGGGTGGGGATAAAAGGGTGGGGTGGGGTGTGGTAGGGTAGGATGAGGTAGGTGGGGGTGGGGTAGGGTAGGGTAGGGTAGGGTGGGGTGGGGTGGGGGTAGGTTACGGTAGGGTGAGGGTGGGTAGGGTAGTGGGGGTGGGGTGGGGGTGGGGTAGGTAGGAGGTGAGGGTGGGGGTGTGTAGGGTAGATGGGGTGGGTATGGTGGGGTAGGTAGGGTAGGGTGGGGTAGGGAGGGGGTAGGTGGGGTAGGTGAAGGGTTTTTGATCTGACCAAACCACCCTAAGACACAAACTGGTCTAACCTTGGGTTTGATTCTACTGGTTCAATCCTAAAGCGGAAACAGATTGAACACAACCCCCTAAACCCTGAAAGGGTTAGGTTCTTTTAGTAATGATCATATAAGTTTCTTATCAACAATCCAGATAAAAGGTTAGAAAACAATACCTCTTTGATCTTGGGATTGCTAAAGATAGTCCACCACTACTACACCACCAACGAACTAGCTGCTAGACCGCTGCAGGAATTATCTGAAAATAACACGCTACCGTGCGTGTGTGTGTGATGCGTGGAACGCAAAAGCCGAGAACCCCCTTGGGGTTTCTTGTCTTCGACACAAAAGGGAGAGAGGGAGGGAAGGAGGCTACGGTTCTTTCTTGATTCATTTAAATCGCTTAAGGATAAAATGAGCTTTTTCTTGGTTTAAATACTTTTAGACCTTATCCAAGCCCAAGCCCGTTCAATTAAAGGCCATGACTTTAATTGTAGTTTCATTCCTTGTACTTTGACCCCCTGGACTTTAATAGTTAATTAATAAACTATTAATTAACTGGTCCGTTAAATATTAAACTTAATATTTAATTTCCCTTTAAATAATAAATAACTATTTATTATTTATTTCTCTCTCAAATAATTAATTTCACTGATTAATTATTTCCACACAGATAATGGTAAATTCCAAACTGTTCTTATTGGGTGTGTAGCAGTGTGACCCTTTAGTCTCTTATAACATTGGACACAATGTACCCATTAATTATTTCTGCACATAATCCAACAGACTCCCACTTGTGCAAGATAAGTAATAGAGCCTAAGGAGGTCCCTAGCCAGACACTTAGGATGACCAGGTTATAAGAACTCTTATACCCCAAAGTAACGTGTGATAAAGTAAACTCTCATAAAACAACTGTTTATGAGCAATCTATCATAAACTAACTATTCATGAACTAACTATCATACACTACCTGTTTATGAATGGGTACGGTTATTAGGTTTGTCCCTTGCAACATGATATTTTAATTTTGAGCATGAGCATGGAGAGTGTCAACTCAAGATCTCAAGAATTATTTCATGGCATCCTTGATTTCAAACTACGTGATAAACGAAAAAGAACAGAGCAGTTCGTTTGGGCACGGCCGTGCACTTACCAGCTTTTAATTAGTCAAGGGGCCAGAAATATCTCTCCTAAAAAAGGGGTGTAAATACCTTCTTGCATATTTGCATTTGGCAATACGGCTCCCACTGAATCTACACACGCCCCTTATGGCCACCCTGTTACGGCGTGACGTTAGGACACACTAAGGAGACAACAGTTACCGCATCTCAAACCAAATACCTCAGGTTTAAGGATAACCTATGTGATAAATACTTTTGACACGAATCCACGAAGTATTTTTCATGGTGGGTCAATCCAATATTCGTAACCCTAACGAATATCCGTCAATTTTGGTCCGCAAAAACCTTTTGCAGCTATATTCGATATACCTTCGATGAAGGGTTTTGTAGGGTATAAAACTTATCATAAACATGCACAGCGGAATAAAAACCCTTCCAGTAATCTCATCTAACTCGTACAGGAAACTAAACATGAGTAGAGGATTAAGAATTATACCTTTCTGCAAATGTTGAAAATTTTAATCCAGATAGCTAAAGGTAGAACACCTATACTGTACCACCATGAACTGGCTGCTAGATCGCTTCTGGAATTACTAGAACAACACAAAACCGTATGTGTGTGTGTTGCGTAAAATGCAAAAACCGAAACCCCCTTCGGGTTTCTTCACCGTCGACGAGAGAGAGGGAGGGAGGAGGAACCAGGGTTTTTGCAACTTGTAGTTATCTTATGATATCTTAAACCTTAAAAGGTTATTTAAATAATAAACCTTATTAAGGCCCAAGCCCGTTTAATTAAAGCCCAACTTTAATTAACTATCACCTAATTGCATAAAATACCCTTGACCTTTCTAATTAATTAATAACTATTAATTAATTGGTCCAATTAATATTTAAACTTAAATATTAATTTCCCCTTTAAAATAATAAATAACTATTATTATTTTATTCCTTCTCAAAAATTAATTAACTAATCAATTACTCCACACACATATAACTTGGTAAAATCCAAATGGTTCTAAACGGGTGTGTATCAGTGTGATCCTTCAGTGTCTCATAGCATTGGACACGATGATACGTGTTATCTATCTCTGTACATAATCTAACAGACTCCCACTTGTGCAAGATAAGTAACACTCCTTGTACACCGTTGGCCTAAGGAGGTCCCTAGCCAGACACTAAGGGTAACCAGGCTATAAGATCTCTTACATCTAGAGATATAGTCCACCCCTTGGACTATCTAGGCTTTTCCTTTTGCATCACGATATTCCGTAATGTGAGTATTAGACATGGAGCAGGGATCTTATTCTAAATACTCAGATTTTCTCGACTCTGATCTCGACACTCTGCAGTTATGGTTTACCGAATGAAACCTATCATTCTAACTGAGTGCTGCCACGCATTTTCACCAGTCTCAATCGTCGAGGGGCCCAGAAATATCTTTCCTAAAAAGGAGGTACAAATCCCATCTTGACTATTTGAAATTTGAGCACACAGCTTCCGCTACACATAGACATGCCCCTTATAATCACCCTGTTACGGTGTGACGTTAGAACGCGCTAAAGTACAGTAGTTACTGTGCCCCAAACCAAATATCTCAGGTCTAAGGACAACATATCAAGTTTTTATGATGGTGCTCCATGAAGTAAACTCGATGCGGATCACTCCCAATATTTATCCCTACTGATAAATATCTACGAATATTTGGTCACAACCTTGTGCTTTTATTCAACCCCGAATAAATCATCAAATATTCATAATAGAGTTATCTCCCTAATGTAGCTCCCACTATATTAAGTAGCTATGGGCATTTAGACAATTCACAACTTAAATTTGGCATGGATGGGTTAAAACATGCTAAAAATAGACAACAAGAAACAATTATGTAATATACCTCCTATTTCAATCCCATGAAATTTAAATACATAATAAAAGAATTTCAAGTTACATCTATAGTAATAATCAAAAACTTGAACTAGCTGCTATATTCCAGGTACTGCATCCCTATAGAATTCGCATGTCTCTCATTCTTAGCTCTAGCTAGCGGCTTTGTCAACGGGTCAGCAACGTTGTCGTCCGTCGGTATCTTTTGCAGTCTAATATCCCCTATTCCAATAATCTCTCGGATTAGGTGATATTTTCTGAGTACATGCCTAGTCCGCTGATGATCTCTCGGCTCTTTAGCTTGCGCCACAGCCCCAGAGTTATCACAGAATATATCAATCGGTCTATAGATACTGGAAACAACTCTAAGATCCGAGATAAAATTCCTTAGCCAGACAGCTTCCTTTGCTGCATCACTTGCTGCAATATACTCTGACTCTGTAGTCGAATCTGCTATTGTATCTTCCTTCTGACTCTTCCAAGATATAGCTCCTCTGTTTAGGGTAAAGACAAATCCTGACTGCGACCTAAAGTCGTCTCTGTCGGTTTGGAAACTAGCATCGGTAACCAGTTACACTAAGCTCATCCATCGAACCTCCATAAACTAGGAACATGTCTTTTGTCCTTCTCAGATACTTGAGAATGTTCTTGACAGCTACCCAATGAGCTTCACCCGGATTTTGCTGGTATCTACTCGTGACACTTATGGAATAGGCAAACATCGGGCCTAGTACATAGCATGGCATACATAATTGATCCAATTACCGAGGCATATGGAATTAACTTCATCTTGTTCTGTTCTTGACTAGATACAGAACACTTAGCCTTGCTCAAAACCGCGTTAGATTGCATTGGAATAAACCCTTTCTTGGATTCATCCATCTTGAATCTTTTCACGACTTTGTCAATATATGTACCTTGACTAAGTCCGATAAGCCACTTAGATCTATCCCTATAGATCTTAATACCAAGTATGTAAGCAGCTTCTCCCAAGTCTTTCATCTGGAAACATTTATCTAACCAAGATTTTACTCCTTGTAATACTGGTATATTGTTTCCTATCAATGGTATGTCATCTACATACAAGACTAGGAAGGTTACCGTGCTCCGACTAAATTTAGTGTAAACACATGACTCGAACTCACTTTTGGTAAAACCGAACTCTTTGATGCGCTCATCAAAGTGTAAGTTCCAGTTCCTAGATGCCTGCTTCAACCCATAAATGGATTTCAGCAACTTGCAAACCTTATTAGGATTCTTTAGATCCGCAAAACCATCCGGTTGTATCATATATACGTCCTCTGTCAACTTCCCATTAAGGAAGGCGGTTTTGACATCCATATGCCATATTTCATAGTCAAAATATGCTTATATGGCCATAAGAATTCTAATGGTCTTAAGCATTGCTACTGGGGAAAAAGTTTCATCATAGTTAACACCATGAGTTTGCGTAAAACCTTTTGCCACTAACCTAGCTTTAAAGGTATGCACCTTCCCATCCATGTCAGTCTTCTTCTTTAGACCCATTTGCACCCAACAGCTTTGCTATGTTGAGGCAAATCTACTAACTTCCAAACTTGGTTGTCATATATGGATTGCATCTCTGCCTTCATAGCTTCTAGCCATTTCTCAGATTCTAAACCTGAAGCAGCATCTTGGTAAGTTATGGGTTCTTGGGATAATCCATCTGGGTTATAGAAATAGTATCCCATGGTTTTCTTGGGATAATCCATAAAGACACACTTATCTGATTTGGGATTGAGTTTATCCGTGAATGTTCGCTTAACATACACCTCACATCCCCAAACCATGAGAAAAGACATTTTGGGCTTTTTCCCCATCCATACCTCGAACGGTGTCTTTTCCACCGATTTTGTCGGAACCCGGTTCAGCATGAAAGCCGCTGTCTCGAGTGCGTGCCCCCAAAACGACAATGACAATGAACTTCGACTCATCATTGATCGTACCATGTCAAGCAGTGTACGATTCCTTCTTTCTGATACACCATTCATCTGAGGTGTATATGGAGGTGTGAGTTGTGAAACAATCCCACATTCCTTCAAATGATCGTCAAATTCCTGACTCAGATATTCACCACCTCGGTTAGACCGAAGCAGCTTTATCTTCTTGTCTAGCTGATTTTGTACTTCATTCTGAAACTGTTTGAACTTGTCAAAACTTTCAGATTTAAGTCTCATAAGATAGTCATAACCGAACCTACTGAAGTCGTTAGTAATGGTAATGAAGTACCGGTATCCTCCCCTAGCCTCTCGAGTAAAGGGTCCACATACATCTGTATGTATTATTCCCAGTAGCTCACTTGCCCTTTCGTTCTCACTGTTGAAAGGTTGCTTTGTCATTTTACCAGACAAACAAGATTCGCAAATATCATATGACTCCAAGTCAAATGGTTCTAGAATTCCGTCATCTCGGAGTTTCTCTATGCGTTTCTCATTTATGTGTCCTAAACGATAATGCCACAGGTAAGTTTGATTCAAGTTACTCTTGGATATCTTACTTATATGATATATGTCTTTGTCACCGTTATCTAGATTTACCGTGTATAGACCATTTTGAGGAATAGCTTTAAAATAGAAAACATCATTTTTGAAGCAAGAAATAATTTTGCTATTTAAAACATAGTTAAAACCACTGTCTATAAGCAAATCAAACGAGATAATGTTTTTGATGAGTCTAGGAACATAATAACAAGGTTCTAGTTCTAAGACCATGCCCGAAGGCAAACTAAGACAATATGTCCCTATAGCTTCAGCACCAACCATGGAGCCTTCACCTACCCGCAGGTCCATATCCCCTTGTCTTAGCTTCCTACTTCTCTTGAATCCCTGCAAATGATTGCAAATGTGATGACCACATCCGGTATCCAATACCCATGTTTCATAAGAAGTAATAAGGCAATCTATCATAAAGATACCTGAGTCATTGGGCGAACCAATGTCCAGCTGATCTATGTCGAGTGAGTGCTCGCATGAATCCTTGCTACAATAGTCTGGGCAACAAATCTCTCCAAACTCTTCCAACCATTCATCCCCTAGCATAGTGTCTACAGCTGTCGACTCTAGCTTCTTTGGATCTTGATCGTCACTAATGCACATAAGGATCTCGTGCAAACTTGCGACAGTCATATCAAAATCTCCTATAACACCCACTACCTTAGACTGATAATGGTCAGATAGGGAACCGAACAAGAGCATGACTAGCTCATGTTGTTTGATCCTAATCCAAGGGTCACATAGCAATCAAGGAGCTTTCTCATATTGATGAGATGATCACTAATAGGTTGGTTTTCTTTCATCTTCTGTGAAAGAATTTCTTTCATTAGCAAGAAACGTTATACCCGTTCACTATCCTTGAACCTTTCCTCTAATCCTTGAACAACCTCATAAGATGACTTCTCCCGGAGATCATCCGTAAACTCGGATGAAACTGAGAGAATGAGAATTGACATGACATCAGATTCATCAGCCAGATACTGATAGTAAGCATCATACTCATTATCCTGGGCATCTACCCCTGGTCGTTCTAGAGGCAAAGTCTCTATGACGTACAGCTTTTCCTGTGCATCTAATACATTCTTAAGATGCATCTTCCAAACAGCAAATTTTGGACCTGAAAGCTTCCACTTGCTAACGATAAGGCTTAGAGATTCCTTGGATGAGTAAAACGGAATAACAGATAAAATAGACATTTATAGAAAAAGAAAAGATAAAACCGATTCAGTAATATGATTATATCCTCTAATAATTATTACCTTTTAAAAATAAATTATTAGACTATGATCCATATTTCATATTTCCCGATGCAAGGTTTGGGCACTTCCCACCGGGACATTGCTATTTCTGGTTGGTAAACCTATACCAATCGTATCCTACCTGGACACGACTCCTAGATCCGCGGGACATCGGCTACAAGAACCGTGCATGCTTTAGTCCCTCTAGTGCATTTTGGGCCGGGACTCCCGATTATCACCAAAATAGATCGCACCACCTAAGAAGTGTGAACTTTGGCCGGGACTCCCGATTATCGCAGAGTCTTTCACACCCTTTCCCGCAATGGTTTGAACCCGAATGCCCAAGGTTTGGTCACTTCCGACACCCGAGTACCGTTTAACAGGAAAGGTATACCATTAGGTGGGTAGCACACTGATCTAAGATTTTTCTAAAAATGATTTTTCCAGTTTTCTTTTGAAAAACACTGTTTAATAATGACTATTATTAAAACCCTGTTTTATTTCATCGTGAAAATCACAACCACACATATATAATATGTAAAGAAATAAAACAACCACAAACAACTATGCCTTAGCCTTGCCCTTAACTAATGTCGGTTTCGTGAGCCACACGAAAAACCCAACGGTCCAAAACCTAAGTGGAAAAGAACACACAATGCATGTCATTCTCAAGCTCCCACTGGCTCCTGCATCCAATTATGCTGCTTGCTCCTTGGTCCTTGTATCAGCTTCAAAACTATTCTATTTATTCTATTCTAAAAAAACTAAAACAAAAAAAACAAGATAATCAAAGGCCCGCAGGCCCGCTAATCTAGTACTTTTACATATTAGAATAGGGGTTGTAAGTGGCACGCAGTCCTTCCCACACCATAGAATAGAAAAACCATTCACAACCACAAGTGCAGAAGAAATAAAACAATCCACAAGGTCTAGGGCTCGGCAAGGGCATCCCAAACAAGTATTAAACTAATACATATAAAAAAACTGATCTCTAATTATCATAACCTGATGAATTACCTTGATTTTAACTACCTGTTAAAATCATCTGGTTTAACAACAACTGTTATATACTAATTAATATTATGCGATTAAAATAATACTAAAATAATCAATTTTAACCAATACTTGATTATTACAAAATAATCTTGATTAAAATTAAATATTTTAACCATAAGTTTTATTAAAAAAACTTATAGAAGCCTTTAGGTTTAATCTTCTTTGATGTTACCAAAAAATAAACCTAAAAAATATTGGGCCACCAAAAAAGGGCCGAATAAACTTGGTGTTCCAACCACCTTCCTGGGCCGGATGAAAATGGACCGCGGACAGCAGGCCGCCACCACACCACCTCCACCGCCACTGACAAGCCAGCCGCCGAGAGCTGCCGCCACCGCCGGACCCTGGACGCCGACCACCACCTCGCCACCGACTCAGCTGGTGGCAACGAGGTTTGCCAACGCTGGCAACCGGCCTAATCCGATCGCCGACGCCGGCGATGGCCTTGACGCCTTGAAACACGCCACCGGCTATGGTGGCTTTGACGCCGCCGGCAACCAAAATCGCATAAACAATAATTAACAATTTTAAATTTAAACCTTAACCTCTTTTTATCATAACTAATTTGTTATCCATTTTAAAATCAGAACTTGATTTCAAACATACTTGGATGAACCAAAAAGTTAATCCTTGATAAAAAGAAATCTATTCATCATGATAAAAAGAAACCTAACCAGTTCCCTACGAGGTTAGAAGTGGCTCTGATACAACTGAAGGGTTTTGTTGGGTACAAAACTTATTATAAACATGCACAGCGGAATAAAAACCCCTTCCAGTGATCTCATCTAACTCGTACAGGAAACTAAACATGAGTAGAGGATTAAGAATTATACCTTTATGCAATTCTTGAAACTTTTAATCCATATAGCTAAAGGTAGAACACCGCTACTGTACCATCATGAACTGGCAGCTAGACCGCTCCTGGAATTACCTGAACAACACAAAACCTTGAGTGTGCGTGTTGCGTAAAACTAAAAAACCGAAACTCCCTTGGGTTTCTTCGCCGTCGACGAGAGAGAGGGAGGGAGGAGGAGCTAGGGTTTTTGCAACTTGTAGTTATCTTATAATATCTTAAACCTTAAAAGGTTATTTATATAATAAACCTTATTAAGGCCCAAACCCGTTTAATTAATGCCCAGCTTTAATTAAACTATCACCTAATTGCATAAAATACCCTTGACCTTTCTAATTAATTAATAACTATTATTAATTGGTCTAATTAATATTTAAACTTAAATATTTATTTCCCCTTTAAAATAATAAATAATAGTTTATTCCTTCTCAATAATTAATTAACTAATTAATTACTCCACACACATATAACTTGGTAAAATCCAAATGGTTCTAAACGGGTGTGTAGCAGTGTGATTCTTTAGTGTCTCATAGCATTAGACATGATGGCACGTGTTATCTATCTCTGCACATAATCTAACATTCGAATCTACCCCAAAATTACGATGACTTTACAACCCTATCAAGATTCCCACCAAGATAAGTAGTCACGGATAATGTTTTGAATAAACTAAGTTTATTCCTGGATGAACCAAAACATACAAAATGGTGAAGAACAATGAAACTAATTTCTGCACCCTCCATATTCCACCCTGGAATAAAGATACATAATTTCTACCATTTCATTGACTCAATTTACAGTGTTTATCTGAATTACTTATTATTTTACATTGTAACTTATCCCTGATTACAAGGAAAATAATATGATTATAAACCAAAAACACAAGATTAGTATTTCGAAGTACTCTTTCTTGATTTTGCTAGAAATTGTTTTGCAACCTAAAAACAATTCTAGTCTTACTTATTTTATAAATTCCTTAAACTTGGAGAACCGGAAATAACTCCAAAGTTTCTGAGTTTATAAAATAATCCCCTTGTAATTAAAACTTTAATTACACTTGCAGATGTATTAAATCTTACTAGATTCATACCCTTTTTGAAACGATAAATCCATTTACACATACTTGTAAACTTGAGATTAGATCCCCAGTGTACACTAACACTTATCTAATTTCATTACTAAGGATATCGAAAAATATCCTATTTTATCATCTCTAACGTTAATCAACTACCAACATTAATTATTTTGACTTTTGAACCCTTTTTAATCATATATAATTTTATTTAAGTCATAGCTTGACTTTTAAAAAAAACTCGCAATAACATCCTTATTGAGAACCTTTCAATAAGTCATGCGTTCCTCGGATTAGTTCCTTTTCAAGATTCTTTTATTTTAGACCACTTCTAAAATCATCCGACAATTATATACTTTAAAAGTTCATACTTGTATTTATCATACTAGTTAGATCAACCTTGATAACTTGATAAATACACTAGTCGGGTGCTCCCACTATCTTTTATGAAAAAGTGCATTACTTTAAAACATCCTTTTAGACTTAGTCAATCTTTGACCAATACGCCTAAAACTTGTGTTTTAAACACTTGCTCTTAAAACCAGTTTTTGAGAAATGTAATCGTTATATGAAACCAGAACTTTGATCTCTCACATATCCACCTTTCCAATTACGAAAAGTGGTTTCATTAAACCCCAAAACACGATTACAAGTATGAAACACTTGTAAGGGTATTAAATTTCTTTACTTAAAACATTTGGTATAAGACACCCTTGATCATAATAACTATTATAATCACCTTATACTTTCTTAAATGTTTTATCCAAAACTTTCATCTTAGAAATAATAACTATTATTTCTTATCTTATCATGCTCAATGCTTTGAACATTCATTTTTCATAAATATCTTTAAATACTTGTAAATTAGAAAAGCTTTCTAATTTTATAAACACAACTTGTTTATCTAAGTATTTATATAGTGAGATTAATGTAATTACAACAATTACTGCATAAGATCACTATGAATCACCTGTTATGTCAAAACATTGATTTATTAGTAACTTTTAGTCGCAACTGGACTAACTTGATTCATTAAAAGTATACGTGCACGGATATCAGCCAAATAATTCAAATTTCAAAAACTTAAACCATAATGTCAACCAATAGTTTTGAAATAAAACAGTCAAATCCCAAAAACTTTGAATAATAAGTTTAATACATGGGAAAAAGAATTATTAAATATCCGAAAAAGCACGTAGGATCTTGAATGTTGGGCCACTTCACTTTCCATCACCTCCTGCAATAAGCGATTGCAAGATATTAGAATACTCGTAAAAACTTTACAAGTAGAAAGTGACAAAGAAGCTAGTCACACGATACCTGAGGAGCCAGACTTACCTCCTGCTTCGTGAGCCTTCGGACAATCTTTCTTCTAGTGTCCGGTCTCGCCGCACCTGAAGCACCGATTTTTGGTTCTTGCTTTGTTCGGCTTTGGCTTCTTGCCCTTGTTGTTATCACTAGCTCTGGGTGCATTCTGGCTGGGCTGGGTTTTACCCTTTCCCTTTCCGTTGCGCCCCTTCCTCTTCTTATTTTCACTGTTGCCCACCATAAGAATGTCGTTAGACTTGGTCCCGATACTCTGCTCCGCAGTCCTAAGCATTGAATGCAGCTCCGCCACGGATTTCTCCATGTTTTTCATGTTGTAGTTGACTATAAAAGGCTTATAGTCGCCTGACAACGAGTTGAGTATCGTATCCGTTGCTAGCTGCAACGGTACTGGGTGCCCAAGTCTCTCTAGGTGGTCCATATACCCTTTCATTTTCATGACATGGGTACTGACCGACGTCCCCTTTACCATCTTGCACGAGTTAAATGCTCTAGTGGCATCATAACGCTGCGTACAAGCTTGCTCCTGGAACATATCCCTCAACTGGCGGATCATGTCGTAAGCAGGAGTCTCCATCATGCTTGACTGTAACTCAGGACTCATCGTTGCAAGCATGAGGCAACTAACATCAAGGGCGTCATTGGAGCGCTTTTGATAAGCCTCCCTGACGTCTGCCCTAGCATTGTTGGCAGGAGGATTTCCCAGAGGTTGTTCTAGGATGTACCACTTTCTCTCCTGCCTCAGCACTATCCGAAGATTTCTCTCCCATGTGAGAAAGTTTTGTCCTGTGAGCTTATCCTTATCTAGGATAGAGCGAAGAGAGAGGTTGTTAGTGTTGGTAACGTTGGTTGCCATCTACAAATTAAAACTCGGTTTAATTAGTAATTGCAAATAAACTTTCTAACATATATTAATAAACCCTTAAATAATATATATCAGACCTAGGACCCATATTTCCAATACTTGACGCAAGGTTTGGTTACTTTCCGCCAAGTCATGCTATTTCTGGTAGGTAACACCCTGTACCAATCGTACCTAACTGATACGACTCCTAGAACCTCGTAGATATGTTTAACTCTACTATAGTGAATTTTGGGTCGGGACTCCCGATTATCACCAAAATAGATCGCACCACCTAAGAAAGTATGAATTCTGGCCGGGACTTCCGATTATCGCAGAATCTTTCATACCCTTTGCCGCAATGGTTTGAACCCAGATGCCCAAGGTTTGGGCACTTCCGACACCGGAATACCGTTTAACTGCAAAGGTGTACCATTAGATGGGTAGCACACTAATTTAAGATTTTCTTGGGTTTTATAATTAAGTTTAAAAGAAAACTTAACTTTCCAGTTTTGAAAAACCGTTTTAAAACCATATGTTTTAAAAATACGATTTACATGTATACCTATTCTAGGTGCACAAAACGTCTTTATAAGTTCCAAAACGTCTTTATAAGTTCCAAACTTATAACCTTGACAAAGTTTTAAATTTATAAAAATTTAACTAATACGACTAACAAACTGAAGTCGTATTCTAGTTTGTCATAAACCGTGATTTTTCTCTGTTTAATAATTGCCTATTATTAAACTTGTTTATTTAGCATCACATACATACATGAGTAAGCATTAAAATAAACACAACCACGCAGATAAAAACCTATAGTTTTGCCAACTAATCCTAAGGTCAATCCTAAGGAAAAAGAACTCAGATTCGCCTTCATGATGCTTTGCTCCCACTTGCCTTGACACCTCCTCCGAAGTTCCCGAGCACTGTGCAAGCCATCATCTTGAAAAACTTCTCGAACTCCATCTCGATTATGGGACAAAACTACAACTACTACTATTACAATCACAATAATAAAAGGGGTTGTAAGTGGCACGCAGGCCTCCCCGAAATAGTACAATATTACAATTGAAGAATGGGATTGTAATTGGCACGCAGGCCTTCCCAAAACCAAAAAGAAAGAAAAATATAAAACCAAGTCTTAAGTCGGCAAAACTATAGCTACGTATCACAACCACGTAATTACATATTTATGCAACAACCACGCAGTTATATAAATGATAAATAATGCGATAAACACAAAAACTTGATTCGTTTAAATGTTCTCATATACCCTTTTTGACTAAAACTATTAATCAAAAAAGAGAATTATAATCATCTAAGTTATTTAAATTAACTTGACCAAAATAGTTTTTCAACAAACTTTGAAAAACATAACTTTATTCAAAACTTGAATAAACCTTATGTCGAGTTCGTACTAGTTTTATCAAAACTCAAACACAACAAAAATTTGATCACTATTTAATTAACAACATCTTCTTTCAATCCTTTTATATTAACTTACCTTTTCTTAGAGTTTATTTATAATGTCTCAACTGGCCATGATAAACAAACATCCAAAAAATTATATATTTTAACTAAACTAATTAAAATATATAAAATTACTAGTTTATATAAAACACTTATTAATTTTAACGCTTAAAATTAACAACTTTGTACTTAATCGGAAAAACTGTTTTTGCCCGATAAACACCTGGGCCTATTGCCCTACTGGGCCATGTGCCCTCCTGGGCCGAAACCTACCTGGGATGTAGACCATCTGGGCCGAAGACCACCTGGATCGAACACCCACCTGGGCCGTAGACCATCTGGGCCGAAGACCACCTGGACTGAACACCCACCTGGGCCGTAGACCATCTTGGCCGAAGACCACTTGGACCGAACACCCACCTGGTCCGTGGTGCCTGGGCCGAAGCCACGCCACCTACACCTACCACGCCACCGACGGCTACCACGCCACCGACGGTGCGCCGTCGACTGACAGCCGCCAACCGTCGTCAACAACCACCGCTGCCGCCCGGGTTGCCGCTGCCGGCCTGCGACCAGCAAACGCCGCCGGCTACAATGGTGGTTTTTGTTTCTTTCCGATTAACACAAAATAAATCCTTTTAAATCCTTAAACCTTTTAACCTATTAAAAACTAACTAGTTTTTAATATCCGAATTAAAACTGGATTTAATAAAAAATAAAAAACCTTTTAATTATTAATGTGATCAATAACTTTGTTCCACTAATAATTAATAATCCTAAAACTAGATTTTAACCTTTTTAAACAAAACTTGTTTAAAATCCTGGTCAAGATCACTTTTTTAAATAAAAGACTTATCTTTTAACCGTTTAAACAAAAACTTGTCTAAACTTATCTGATTAAAATAAGACCTTTTATATACTTGATGAAAAAAAAAACAAAAAAACTTGTTTTATTCATCCCTTTGGTTTTCGATTTTTTACAAGGTTATAAGATGAAGTAGAAGATGATATAACTTAAACGAATCAACTAACTAGGTTTTATCAATTAAACAAACTGTTTAATTTTCTGGATCAAAAACATGTTTCACCAAAAATTGTAATCCTATTAACCGTTCAAACTAACTGTTTAAAATTTCTGATGAGTAGGATTAAATCTTTTAGCAACTGGATAAAAAAAACAAACTGTTTTGTTGCCCTTTATGATTTTCAATTTACACCAGAAGAAAGTAGGAGATCAAGAACAAACCTTAAATCAAAAATAGGACAAACTAGAAACTATAGATCATAGAGCCGAGGCTCTGATACCACTGAATGGCTTTTGATCTGACCACCCTAAGACACAAACTGGTCTAACCCTGGGTTTGATTCTACTAGTTCAATCCTAAAGGGGAAACAGATTGAACACAACCCCCTAAACCCTAAAAGGGTTAGGATCTTTTACTAATGATCATATCAGTTTCTTATCAACAATCCAGATAAAAGGTTAGAAAAAATTACCTCTTTGATCTTGAGATTGCTAAAGATAGTCCACCACTACTGCACCACCAACGAACTAGCTACTAGACAGCTGCAGGAATTACCCGAAAATAACACGCTACCGTGCGTGTGTGTGTGTGATGCGTGGAACACAAAAGCCGAGAACCCCCATGGGGTTTCTTGTCGTCGACGCAAAAGGGAGAGAGGGGGGAAGGAGGCTAGGGTTCTTTCTTGATTCAATTAAGTCACTTAAGGATAAAATGAGCTTTTTCTAGGTTTAAATATTTTTAAACCATATCCAAGCCCAAGCCCGTTCAATTAAAGCAATGACTTTAATTGAAGTTTCATTCCTTGCACTTTACCCCCTGGACTTTACTAGTTAATTAATTAACTATTAATTAATTGGTCCGTTAAATATTAAACTTAATATTTAATTTCCTTTTAAATAATAAATAACTATTTATTATTTATTTCTCTCTCAAATAATTAATTCCACTGATTAATTATTTCCACACAGATACTGGTAAATTCCAAACTGTTCTAATTGGGTGTGTAGCAGTGTGACCCTTTAGTCTCTTATAACATTGGACACAATGTACCAATTAATTATCTCTACACATAATCCAACAGTAGGGTGGGGTGGGTGGGTTGGGTAGGGTGGGTGTAAGTGAGATAGGGTGGGGTAAGGGTGTGGGGTGGGGTGGTGTGGGGGTGGGGTAGGGGTGTGGTATGGGGTGGCTGGGGGTGGGGTAGGTAGGGGTAGGGTGGGAGTGGGTGGGGTGGGGTAGGGGTCGGGTGGGCGGGGTGGGGTCAGGTGGGGTGGGGGTAGGGCGGGGTGGGGGTGTGGGGTGTGGTGGGGGTGGGAGAATTATTTGATATATTTATTACATAAATAAAAATAAATTAGTAATATTAAAAATATAATATTAAATGGGTCGGTCTATGTCATGATAAATTAATAATTGATCCGATTCAAATCCAATTAAATGGATCTCCATGTTAATGGATTACATTCAAATCCAATTAAATGGGTCAACGTGTCAGGTTAGATCTTTAACCGATTCAATCCGATCAGATCCATTAACAGCCCTACCTTTCATAAACCAACCAATGGTATACCGATGATTATTGTAGAAAATCATGCATGGTGATATATGTTGAGTCAAGGAGTTTGTTGGCAATAATCGAGTCTTTTTGTGGGTTGGTTCTTGGATGTCATCAGTGAAAGGATAAATAATGTGTATTATTGGTATTTAGAAATTTCAATCAATTAGATGTCTTTATATGTATTTACTTTGGGTCAAGCATATCTCAATTATATGTGCGATTTCAACCACACATCGAAAATCAATTATTGTCTACACCTTCCATGAAAAGGAAAACTGAAGAAATTAATATTGCACAAATGGGAAGAAATTGGAAACTAAAATCATGATCTACCGATCACTCCTTCCTGCAGGAACATTCTAACAAATGACCCGGGCCGGACCCCAACTCATATCAATCCTCGGCCATAAATGAGTATATGTACATAGTATTACATATAGATACATTTTTTGAGCCTCCAATAAAAAATTAGCTCCGTTCGTGAGCAAATATTTTTAGAAATGAATTAGGAGTTACGTCTATTGTCCACAAGTTGAGAGGGGGGACTACGGTGGTACGGCCACGTTAAAAGGAGGCAACCATCTGCGCCAGTTAGGAGAGCGGAGTCGATTTTACTTGAGGGTACTAGGAGGTGTGGTCGTCCTTACCTGAGGTGGGAGGATATAGTGAGAGCGGATTTGCAGGAGCTTTCACTCTCTGAGGACATGATCTCAAATAGGCTATCATGGAGAAGGAGAATTACGATCCGTGGCTAGGTAGATAGAAGTTTGCTTTTGTAGTATAGGGCCTAGGATTAGGTTCGACCTTGTTATTAGAAGTTAATATCTAACTTACTTTACCGTCTCTTCTCCCATTTCCTTTTTAGGTTTTTCGCTCATACTTTCGTTTGTTTTTTAATTATTATTATTATTATTATTATTATTATTATTATTATTATTATATCGTTACCTTTTTTTTCTCGCTGCCGGAGGCCTTTTTCAGGAAGCAATCTCTCTGCCTACGGAAAGCGGTATGATTGTCTACTATCTACCTCCCCCATACCTCACTGTTAGTGTGATTGGATATTGTTGTTGTTGTAGTTTTGAGAGAGTTTATGCCTGGAATGTATAATTCGATTAAACTTAATGATTTAGGGTTTACAAACTTATATTTATACCTCTACCGTATATACACAAAATACCATAAACTATTACTATTGTCATATGTAATCACAAATTTCACTAAAATATAATGAACACAACTTTTAGGGACTTACTATTCTCCCCGTTTGTATTCATTTTACAATTAAGCAAAATAACAAAAATTATCTACTTAAGCACCAAAACAATATCTCTGGACTGTCCTATCGGTTTTTCATGCCCGGGGCAAAGGGGGCGAATAATGCCCCTACGATTGAACATTGCAATGCACGAAAGGGATAACGTAAATTTGTTAAACATTATTTTATTGTTATTGAAAAAAACAAGCAATTAAGCAATCATGTAAAGCAACAAGACAAAGAAGATATATACAAATAAAATAAAATAATATTCAACTTAAAAAGATAAAACCTAATTGAAATAGCGTGAACAATTGAACTTGTAAGGCAAATATACTTTTCTATTCATCAATTCTGCAATAAGTTAGTACAGAAGACCAAATTTTGATAATAAGTTAGTACACAAGACCAAAATTTGATAATATTAGAAGACGAACGAAGTACGTATTCAACATAAAATTACTAATATTTGCAACAAAGATTCAATTCTAAAATTCAATTAACATAAATTCAATTACGCAACGTTTGTAGACTAATGTCAACAAATATTGAAATTATAAATGACTATAGAGTAATGGCACCAAATATTCGCTTGTAAAATTTAATATAGAACATAAATTTATCTATAAAATGATCATAGAGTAACAGCTGCAAGCTAGGTACATATAGAACATAAGATTAAAAATTATTATATAGTAACTGCAACAAAGATTAAACAATACTATTCTAAAAATTCAATATAGAACAATTGAACAAGAAAGCACATATAGAACATAAAAACAACTATGTATGTGAATACTACCGACTTTGCTCACACTTTTCATGCCCAATGTCATGTGAATACTAACGCTCCGGATTGGTATGTGGATTTTGGGGCTTCGGATCATATGGTTTTTTCATCTGCCTCGGTCTCTAATTCCACGCATACCGTTGGTGATGCGTCGGTCTTGTTTGGTAATGACACCTCTCTTCATGTTTCTTATATTGGCACTTCCCACATTGCAAATAAAGTTTACTTGAATAACGCCTTTCTGCATTGCCGGTTATCTGCTGAGGTTTTCATGCAACCACCACCGGGATTCATTGACTCAAAATTCTCAAATCATGTATGTAAACTTAATAAAGCCATCTATGGCCTCAAACAAGCTCCTCGGGCTTGGTTTCAACGTTTACATTCCTTTGTGGTGAGTAATGGTTTTAATTGTAGTCGAGCCGATCCATCGCTATTTATCTTCAAACATGATTCGTTCTTATTATATTTACTTGTCTATGTGGATGACTTGATATTTACTGGCACTCATTCTGTGCTTATTCGGTCTTTCATTACCAAATTGAATTTTGAGTTTAAGATTATGGTTCTTGGGCACGTTGGAACTTAACGGTTTAACTTAGCAATGTTTTAGCCATGATTGATTGTACCTTATAAGACATTAGTTTTATATGATATGTAATTAAGTGTATATGTAGCAAATCAATAAGTTTGACCGTAGCCATCAGTGGTCAAACTAGCATTAGACAGTTTATGTTAGTTGGTTTTGGCGGGAATAAACCGTCAACCAACATTCTTATATATATGTGTATGTAAAAACAGATTAAGGCAATTCGATTCCTAATATATTTATGTTCTTAACTTGTGTGTTTATTCAACTTATCACGAGTTGCTGATATACACAATCACACACAACTAAACAAACTATGAGAATGAGAAACATACTTGGTTATCGACGATATGAAGGGAGGAATCGATTTCAAACATGGTATGAGAGCCCAAGACTCATACGATCCATGGGAGACAACGATCGAAGATCAAGAATGAATCAGAAAGCAGTAGATGAAGTCTGAAACACTACGGTAGGGATTTTTGGAAACAAAGACAGAAGGAAGTGATCCAAAGATTCGAAAAAATGGATTTGCATGAGTATGATTGTCCAGTGAACTCAAGAATCAAGAATACATATTTAGTGAAGAAATTAAAAAGATCGAGATGTTACCTCTGCCTACAGCGTGGACATGCTTATTGGAATTGCTCCAATAAACGAAACACACTACTTCAACTAAAGGGAAAAACAGATATTAATGATATAAAATCTGTAAGTAATGTTCCTTTGACTATTACAGTAGGAAAATATATTATTGTAATTTACATGGTACCAAAGTGTAATATTTGTATCTATATATTCTGGTTAATGTTAATATACGGAAGGCATTTCAGTCCATATTCCATTATGGTATCAGAGACTTCTAACGTCGCCTCCTGGGATACATACAGCAGATAGCCTAGCGACGCCTCTGATCATCTCCCTCATTCATCGCTTCTATCATCTCCCTCACCGCATCTGATCATCTCCCCTCTCGTATCTGCCCTAGCCACACATCTGATCTCCTCTCGTCTCTGCCCTACCCACATATCGATACTTCTTCCCAGGTCATTCTTCTCGATGGCTTCCTTACATCCTGCTGTAACAGTCACAAACATCCGGAATTTCATTCCTATCACACTGGAGATGGATGATGGGCAGTACACATCATGGGTTGAATTGTTCAAAATTCACTGTCAAGCACACGATGTCATTCATCACATTCTGCCAGAGGAAACTCCTCCTGCTAAACCTGAGGCTGACACAGATACAGTGGATGATATGGCTCTTCTCAAACGTCTGAATTCTATTGTCCTTCAATGGATTTACGGTACGATCTCAAAAGATTTATTAACTACTATTTTGAAACCTGATTCCACTGCCGCTCAGGCCTGGAAATTGCTGGAAAACATTTTTATCGATAGCAAACCATCACGGGCACTTTACCTAGAAAACAAGTTCAATAATGTGAAACTGGACTCTTTCTCTAATGAATCTGCCTATTGTCAAAAGCTGAAAACCTTGTCTGATCAACTCACTAATGTTGATGCACCGGTTTCTAATGATCGTTTCGTTCTTCAATTAATCAACGGGCTTGGAGACAAATATGAAAGCCTTGCTACTATGCTTCAACAAACCACCCCTCTACCGGATTTCTACACTGCATGATCAAAACTAATCATAGAAGAAACCCGCAAGAATCACAGTTCCAACGCATCAACCGATACATCAACTGCCTTGAATACTCAGATTGCTGCCGTCACCACTGATCAGTGACACCTGTCTCAAACAGCCGAACAACAGTACCGTAGTGGTGGGCGCGGTCGGTTTGAACAGTTTGACTATGGTGGCAGAGGGCGGAACACTAGTAGAGGGGGCCGGAGACGCGGTCGGGGTCGCGGTGGCGGACGTGCCCAAAATTTTCAGCAGCATTATTATTCACAGCAGCCGTCTCATGGGTGGAATGCTCTATGGCAGCCTCAACAGTGGAATTTTCCACCTGCATCTTACCCTACGACCCCTGTCAACAGGTATCCAAATTGAAATCCTAATTTTGCAAGTGTCCTTGGTGCTCCACCATATAGCTATGCTACTTGTGAGCAATCATACACCGCGAACAACATTGACCAAGCGTTGCACACTATGACATTAAACCCGGACCAGAACTGGTATCTTGACTCCGGTGCCACCAACCACATGTCGAATACCACATGTAACATTTCCAATTATTTCAATAATGGTATACAAAATAATATCGTCGTTGGCAATGGTTCTCCAATACCTATCCATGGATTCGGTCACACAACACTCCAATCACCTTACCCGCCTCTAAAACTTAATATTATTCTTCATGCAACTAACCTATCAAAAACCTACTCTCAGTTCGGCGATTAACAACTGACAACTCTATTTCTATTGAATTTGATCGTTTTGGTTTTCTTGTGAAGGATTACCAGACACAGATTCCTATCCTACGATGTGACAGAACCAGAGAACTTTATCCCCTCTCACTACCTTCATCTCAAGTCACACCACCTTCTACCTTTGCTGCTTTGACACAAGATATTTGGCATAAGCGTCTTGGCCACCCCAGTTCCAGTTTATTACGAGTTTTAAATAAACGTAATTTTATTTCTGCTAAGACTTTGCCCGATAAACACTTATGTCAATCATGTGTTTTTGGTAAACATGTCAAATTACCGTTTTATGATTCTGTTTCTATTACGAATTTACCTTTTAATATTCTACATAGTGACTTATGGACCTCCCCAGTTCCCAGTTCAAGGGGTCATCGTTATTATATTCTCTTCTTAGACGATCACACAAACTATCTCTGGACATACCCACTCATACACAAGTCACATGTCTATCCCACTTTCTTATCTTTCTACAAGCTTATTAAGACACAATTTGAACGAGAAATTAAAAGTTTCCAGTGTGACAACGAACTGAATACAACAATAAATCTTTTCATGAATTTTGTACTTAACATGGGATGGTTTTTAGGTTTTCTTGTCCGCACACCTCTTCTCAAAATGGAAAAGCGGAAAGAAAAATTCGATCTATAAATAACATAATCCGCACTCTTCTTACCCATGCCTATCTACTACCCACTTTCTGGCATCATGCCCTGCAAATGGCCACCTACATCCTAAATATCCTTCCCTCCAAAACCAAAAACAACTCCACCCCGACACTCCTTCTCTACCACAAACATCCCACCTACACCCACCTTCGAACCTTCGGCTGTCTTTGTTATCCTCTTATTCCCTCTACCTCTATTCACAAACTTGATAAACGATCCACCCCGTGTGTATTTCTCGGGTACCCCTCTAACCATAGGGGGTATAAATGTTATGAACTTTCCACCAGAAAGATAATCATCTCCCACCACGTTCTCTTTGATGAAAATGTTTTTCCATTTGCCACTCTTCACTCCTCTCCACCTTCGTATGACTTCCTTCACTCACACCAATCTTCTGATCTACATCCCTCTATCTCGGAATCTGTCACCGCCACATCACCACCCACATCACGACTTGACACCACCTCACCACCACCATCTCCTTCCCCAACACCCACTCCGCCAACCTCAACCTCAACCTTCAAAACCTAGACCCGCCGACACAAACTCGAAACAACCCCACAGCCACAACCGACATATCATCTCAAAACCCATCAACCCCCACCACAAACAACCCCCTCTACCTCGCCTACCCCTACTCCACCCCCGCCACCCCCGAGTACCATACCCACTCGTACCATGCGCACTCGTAGCATGACCGGCTCCTCAAAACCCACACAACGGCTTAACCTCCATACTTCCGCACCTTTTGAACCACTACCCCGCACTTCTCCCGAGGCCCTTAACACTCCTGTTTGGAACCATGCCATGACCGATGAGTTTAATGCCCTTATTGCTAATAAAACATGGGAATTGGTACCGCGACACCCTGACATGAATGTTATCCGGTGCATGTGGATTTTTAAACATAAGACCAGATCTGATGGATTTCTTGAGCGCTACAAAGCGCGTTTAGTCTGTGATGGCAGGTCACAACAGGTGGGAGTCGACTATGACGAGACGTTTAGCCCAGTTGTTAAACCAGCAACCATTCATACGGTCCTTAGCATCGCGTTATCTCAACAATGGGAAATCAATCAACTGGATGTTAAAAATGCCTTTCTACATGGGCATTTAGCAAAAACCCTGTACATGCATCAACCCATGGGCTTATGGCATCCTTCATTCCCTCGTCATGTTTGTCGTCTGAAAAAGTCCCTATACGGTTTGAAACAGGCAGCGCGTGCATGGTATCAAAGATTTACTGATTATGTTATCTTGGATTTCACCATAGTGCTTGTGATCGTTCCTTATTTATCTACAAGCGTGGAAGGGATACAACATATCTTCTTTTATATGTTGACGATATAGTCCTTACCACATCGTCACCGGCCCTAAAACGGCATCTTTTGTCTCATCTGTCCAGTGAGTTTGCTATGAAGGACTTAGGCCAACTTAGCTATTTTTTGGGAATTTCAGTCAAACGTGACCCACGGGGCTTGTTTTTATCCCAGCAGAAATATGCCGCTGATATCCTTCTTCGTGCAAACATGGTCCAATGCAATCCTGTTCATACTCCATTTGATACAGAAGGGAAACTGAGCAGCACCACAGGGGACTTGATTGATGATCCCACTATTTATCGACGTCTTGCTGGTGCCTTGCAATATCTCACCTTCACATGTCCTGATATTTCTTACGCAGTTCAGCAAGTTTGCATGCATATGCATGCCCCAAGGACGTCACACATGAGTGCTCTAAAACGCATTCTTTGATATGTTAAAGGTACCATGGACATGGGTTTATACTTGCATCGTAACACAACCTTTACCCTTACTGCCTATACTGATGCTGATTGGGCAGGTTGTCCGGACACCCGATGATCCACTTCTGGTTATTGTGTGTTTATGGGAGACAGTTTACTGTCATGGTCGTCCAAGCGTCAGACGATCGTCTCCCGTTCTAGTGCAGAAGCAGAGGATAGAAACCTTCTTCTTGAACTTGGTCACCTCCCGACGCGTACGTCCTTAATCTATTGCGACAACGTTAGTGCCATTTACATGACGGAAAATCCAATTCAGCATCAACGGACAAAGTACATTGAGATCGACATTCATTTCGATCGAGAGAAGGTTCAATGCGGCCAAATTCGGGTTTTACATGTCCCATCAAGTTACCAACTAGCTGATATCTTCACCAAAGGACTACCTCGAGTACTTTTCAATGACTTCAGATCCAGTCTAAGCATCCGTCATACTCCTCCTTAGACTGAGGGGGTATATTAGAGTAGGAAAATATATTATTGTAATTTACATGGTACCAAAGTGTAATATTTGTATCTATATATTCTGGTTAATGTTAATAATACGAAAGGCATTTGAGTCCATATTCCATTATTTACAAAATAAGTGAACTCATTTGATGATTTATTGGCCCCCTCAACAAAATGGATAGTGTTTGGATCGGATAACACTCTTATAGGAGAAAGATCGAGTGTTATTTAAACACAACAAAGATGGTTCAATTGGTATTAGTGTTATAGGAGAAAAGGGATTTAAAGTACAAGGATTTGGTGAAGTGTATGTCAAGACCGATGCACGAAAATATATAGTATTAGGGGTTTACTTTGTACCAAGTTTGCCTACAACAGTAAGTATCACAAGGGTTCAGTGTGAAATTCAAAGAATTCTGAGGCGATTCTTCAAAGGTTTTTCGAAGATGAATCAGTTGAGACAGTGATTGCTTAATGGTGTCTAGAAGTGATTCGAACATGATTGAACAAGAAGAAAACAGTGATGGACCACAAACTGCAGAATGTTTAAAAGCAAGGGCTGTAAGTTTAATTTTGAAACACTTTACATGTTTTTATGATCTAACTTATGAAGCATGTTTTAGTGAAGTTTAAAATGCCTACGAAAAGTGAATATGACAACCTGATTGCTTTCATGAACGTGCTACATGATGAAGAAATAAATGAAGGGTGCAAGGATATAATAAAGAAGCACTTTGAGAAATTAATTACATGGCTTAATAAGGTGTTTGTCAATGATGAGGAAAGAATGTTTCCTATCGAAATTAATGGTTCAGAAGTTGATGTACTTGATTTATACATGGCTGTTAAGAGTTTTGAAGGCTACCAAAATGTTTTCAAAAAAAACAAATGGAATTTGGTGGCTGTTAGGATTTCAATACCCAAAGATTATACATTGAGGGTACAAGAGTGTTATGTGACTTATCTAGGATTATTGGTGCCATACGTTGAGTAGGCTAGAATGTACTCGAAGAAAGAACTAGCATTTATTGCCGGGAAAAGCAAAAATGCAGCACCAATTGGAGATCAAAGTGTTGGTGTAGACTTGAGTGCAGCCGAACAATTACCAAGGGGAATTGACATACCTGGTGGAGTTGATGATGACAACGTAGAAGATCTAATCGAGCACAGCCGCTATAAGAGTGAAGAGGCTACAAGCCCTGCTGATAAGGGAACACATAACGCAAGTTTGCAATTTTAAACCATTAGGGGGAAATGTTGGAACTTAATGATTTAACTTAGCAATGTTTTAGCAATAATTGATTGTACCTTATAACATATTAGTTTTATATGATATGTAATTAAGTGTATATGTAGCAAATCAATAAGTTTGGCCGTAGATTAGGTCTTGATGGTTCTGTTAATAGCCATCAGTGGTCAAACAAGCGTTAGAAAGTTTCTGTTAGTTGGTTTTGGCGGGAATAAACCGCCAACCAACATTCTTATATATATGTGTATGTAAGAACAGATTAAGGCAATTCGATTCCTAATATATTTGTGTTCTTAACTTCTGTGTTTATTCAAGTTAACACGAGTTGCTGATTTACACAAATCATACACAACAAAACAAACTGTGATAATGAGAGACATACTCGGTTATCGAAGTGATGAAGGGAGGAATCGATTTCAAATAGGGCGTCCAAATAAGTGCTCTAGCAAAATGTATGTATCTATGTATTGTTGGAGAATCAAAAAGAAGAAAAAACACAGAAAAATTCTCACTGTTTTGTATATTTCACACAGACAATCAGTTCATACATACACAGATATATATAGGGAACTAAAAGACACAAACTAAGGGACACACCCTTGTTTGATGCTTAACTACTAACCGATGATTAACTACGTCACTTTCTAACTGACACTAATATTACAACAACACAGACAAAGATTTCAATCACAATATGTTTGTTCATACAAATAAACCTATTTAACTTTAATAATAACTAACATATATAATTAGTACAAAAATTTAGCTTTTTGACAGTATGTATATATGTATGTCAATTACATGATAGTTATTGTGTGAGATCCATTAGAACTTAAAGAACCTTGGTGAATCCCGACCGAAGAAGCACCACCACTGGGAATCTGAAACTCGGTTAATGCAAGCCACTTATCCATGTATGCCATGGAGTTTGGATCTATGTTTGGAAGTTGGCGTGGTTTAAGTATCTTAAGGATCTTTTTAGATTTGCCAAGAAGTTGAGCCGCTGCCCGAATTCCATCTTCTCTTTTCTCTATTACATCATGATGACACTTCATTCTTATGACACGTGGTAAGTTGGTAAAGCAAGCACATAATATATCCGCGTTTAAAGTAGATATCCAGTCAAAAATTTCTTGATCGTTTGGCCAATTTTCTTGCTCCTTGCAGTGACGCAGTATCGTTTCGCTAATCTTGTACATGGAATTTGCAGCTAGGAACTTATGCACTGACTGATCAAAACTACCATTTTTGTGACTCATAAGCTTTATTACAACTTGCACTGCTTGATCACCTAACCACTGAAGAACCTCCTTTGACGTTTTTCCTTCCAGAGCATTATTTTGTAGATCAATTTGTAGCCACTTCCTGTATACTTCAATTTCAGTCCACAAACGTCTAGACGCTTTTCTTGCCTTTATCAAACTATCAGTATTTGCTATAACGTTTTCTTCAATATGTCTTACAAATTGGAGGCCTTCCCTCATACTAGCAAGTAACTCCTTAACATAGCAGTTTTCAATGTTAGGAATTGAAATGGCAATGGCTGTTAAGGTTACTGCTACTAGGCTCCAAGAATTGTGGTTTTCTTCTGAATGTAAAGGTGGAACTTGGTTGTTGTCGAACATTAGTACTCCATTGAATCCTTTAGATTTCTTGAGAAGCTTCAAAAGATTACTTGGCTCTTTCTTTTCAGATTTTTGAATAAGTTTAGTTATTGAGTCGAGACTGTTTTTTAATAGCCTCTTTGATAGTTGCAACGACTCCTCAAAACTTATAACATAATGAGCATATTCTTCTATCTCTGATTTTACATTGCTCTCAGATGCATTTTGTTCCTCCTTAAATCTTTTCGACAAAGATAGGCATAAATAGCAACAACATGAGCATAAGATGAGAAAACATGTAGGGACGAGACTTATTGTTTTACATATAACGACAAGCGTTACTTGAAGTGCGATACAAACATCCAAAATAATGTTTTTAAAACTATGGACTACTATTTTGAAATGACGGCCAGGTATATGTGAACAAACATGGATACCTTTCCAGTGCCGAAGCTTTTGTATCCAATATTTCTCAACATTGAACACATTTAGATGGTTCACGCCGCATCTTTTTGAGATATTGAAGTGGCTGACAGCAGTAAAAGATCTAAAAATGGGTGCTATAGAGCCTAAAACAACCCCGAATAGTTGTACCGCCAGAATGACGATCGTAGACCACTTGTAATCTGACTTCGTATCCAAATATCTTTCCACCAACAGTTTTACCAAATTATTAAGTGTACCAATAGCATTGAGTGAGCATAAAACCCCGAAAACATAGGAAACTGGTGAACAAGCAATCACGAATTGGGGGTTACCAGTTTCTGCCATAATCCAAGATTTCTTGACATTCCGTACGAGTTCCTTGTAAGAAAAGTTTACCTCTTGATAAGCCGAATCTACTTCGTTCAACTCCTTGTACCGGTGTTCTAAAATTCTTCTAGATGGTGGGACTATCAAGGTCACCGACAATAGCAACACAAGGGGAAACAAACATACTCTTAATGTCACCAAGTTATAAACACAGTTTGTAGAGAATTGGATCAATAAATTTACAGTTATGGTGATTATGAGGATACCCAATGCTGTAATATTCGTCAGAAGTTCCCTGTCACCCATAAGCCCCAAAGAAGGGAGAAAATTACCTAACATAGTGACAAAGAAAGAGATGCTGAAATATTTGGCCTGTACATCAACATGACTAGGCATTTCGGTTGTTAGATCTGCAGGAAGCTTCATTGCTATTGCTATGAGTGTGATAGTAACCGTATTAATGGTAAAAATCCTGCATGGAAACCATAGTCTCCATTGTCGAAATCCTTGAAGAGCATCGGCTGCCATTGCAAGAGTGCATAGAAGAGATGCCCCACTAACATACAGTCCCACCCATGGCATGGCATCCTTGGGAGACTCACAACCACCCATCTTGTTAGACAAGTAAATCAGAAGAGCATGCAAGAGCTTACTGTTCCTGGAAGGAGGGATCGAATCTTATAACATAGAAGAGCCGGAGCTAACTGTTGCTTGAATTTATAGAAACTCGATCTAAGAATGTGTGAGGGGGATAAAACAGAATTACACAGATATTTGTTACAGGTTCTTGGAAGTATAGATCAAGATTTTCTATTTGTTAGATTCCGACTTGTGCGATGTTAAGTTCATTCCGTTTTCCTTTTCATGGATCAGTGATATGCTAGACAATAATTGAGCCGTGCTTGACCCAAAGTAAACGCATTTGACTTTTGAGGACATCAAATGCTTTGAAATTTATACTTACCAACAA